>JARYHS010012519.1:7877226-7904226 GCA_031002005.1 Vandiemenella viatica
AAACTGCACCTTCAAGGAACTTTTATTTCTGTTGACATAAACAATAAGGAACATTGGAAAAAGTTGCAGGTACAAGCAACATTAAAAAAATGTTACTTTGTGTTCGTTTTGGCATATACGTGCCTTTAGTGTTCAATTTCTTCTGAAATAAACGAGATATTGCACATCAAAAATGTTAAGAAATTGCAATATTTTTCACTTCGGATATTAAAATAATATTAGCAAGTTAATCTTATATATATATATATATATACTAGCTGACCCGGCAATGCTTCACTATTGCTGGACTTGAGTAGGCACATAGATTAAATGAAAAAATATTTACATATAAATTTTAAACTGCTGTTTCATTCATTTTCAGTTGGAAAGGGTGAGAGGGGATGCGTTTTGGAAAACATATGCAGGCAGTAGTTTTCTGTTTGTTTCAAAGTATAAGTGTACAAATTCTTATCTAAATTTGATAAAAAATGTGGTTTGCCTAAATTATGGGGTAAAAACGTAATGGGGGTGGAAAGGGGGAGAGGGGATGAATATTCGGAAACCATACGTAGGCAGTTTTTTTCTGTTTGTTTCAAAGTATAAGTGTACAAATTCTTATCTAAATCGGATAAAAAATGTGCTTTGCCTAAATTATGGGGTGAAAAAATTATGGGGGTAGAAAGGGGAGAGGGTATTAATATTCGGAAACCGTTTGTAGGCTGTATTTTTATGTTTATTTTAAAGTATAAGAGTACAAATTCCTATCTAAATCGGATAAAAAATGTGGTATTGCCTGAATTATGGGGTGTTATGGGGAATAGGGGGTGACTTTTTTAAATTTTTTTTCACAGGAACCTTCCCAGACGCACACTCGAAAACTCTCCAAAGTTTCATTGCAATCTGATAAATGGTATAGGAATGCATAGATGACGAACAAACCCACAAACATTGATTTTTATATATAAGAAGAAGACTAGCTGACCCGGCAATGCTTCACTATTGCTGGACTTGAGTAGGCACATAGATTAAATGAAAAAATATTTACATATAAATTTTAAACTGGTGTTTCATTCATTTTGAGTTGGAAAGGGTGAGAGGGGATGCGCTTTGGAAAACATATGCAGGCAGTAGTTTTCTGTTTGTTTCAAAGTATAAGTGTGCAAATTCCCATTGAAATATGTGGTTTTGTCTAAATTATGGGGAGGAGGGGTGGGTTTTTTTTTTTTTTTTTTTTTTTTTTTTTTTTTGACAGGAACGATTTTTGACATCCCGTCGACAATTCACCATAGCTTCGCCGTAATCGGACGAACGGTTTGCGGGTTTGTTTAAATTATGGGGAAGAGGGGGTAATTAAGGTGGTGGAAAGAGAGGAGAGGGATTGCGTTTTTGTGAAATTAATGAGTACAGTATTTCTCTCTCTTTTTTAAAGTATAAGTGTACAAATTCTTATCTAAATTGGATAAAAAATGTGGTTTGCCTAAATTATGGGGTGAAAACGTAATGGGGTTGGAAAGGGGGACCATACGTAGGCAGTATTTTTCTGTTTGTTTTAAAGTATAAGTGTACAAATTCTTATATAAATCAGATAAAAAATGTGGTTTGCCTAAATTATGGGGTAAAAACGTAATGGGGTTGGAAAGGGGGAGAGGGGATGAATATTCGGAAACCATATGTTAGCAGAATTTTTCTGTTTGTTTTAAAGTATAAGTGTACAAATTCCTATCTAAATCGGATAATAAATGTGGTTTTGCCTAAATTATGGGGTGTTATGGGGAATAGGGGGTGACTTTTTTGAAAAAAATTTTCACAGGAACCTTCGCAGGCGCACACTCGAAAACTCTCCAAAGTTTCATTTCAATCTGATAAATGGTATAGGAATTTATAGAAGACGAACAAACCCATAAACATTGATTTTTGTATATATGATATCAATATAGACGTGTATTTTCCGATATTTCACTTTTCAGCCATCACTACCTAGCGCAGATCACTGGTGATTGTGTGTGGTAGTAGCACAGAGTCACCCGTCGATCACAAGGTTGGCCGAATTTCGGCAACTGTGGTAGTTTGGGAGATATGTAGGTTGAAAGTGGCCGATCAAGGATATTTTAGTATTTCGACCAAAGACATGTGTCTCCGTATATGTCACTCTGCTGCCACAACTACATAACATAGACCATTGGTGTTTGTGTGTGGTAGTGGTATCGTGTCTCCTATCGTGTACTATGGTGGTTAGATGTCGGTAGCTATGGCGGTGTGGGAGATATGGTGATTGAAAGTAGTTGACCTGCGGCACTTTCATATTTCTACCAAAAACGTATGTGTCATGGTGTATCACTTTTCAGCCAAAACTATCTAGCGCAGATCACTGGTGTTTGTGTATGGTAGTAGCACAGGGTCACCCGTCTATCACAACGTTGGTCGAATTTCGGTAACTGTGGGAATGTGGTTGAAATTGGTCGATCAAGGATATTTTCGTATTTCGACCAAAGACATGTGTCTCCGTATATTTTACTTTGCTGCCTGAATTACATAGTGCAAATGACTGGCGTTTGTGTGTGGTAATAGCATCGAGTCTCCCATCGTACACTATGGTGGTTAGATGTCGGTAGCTGTCAATCCAAATTCTTTACAAACACGAACTAAGTTGAGGGTACCAGCTAGTTACTTAAAAACGTTTCTCGAGAAACAAACCGAGTAATATTAATATTGATACACAATATTTCGGCGTCATAAATCACCGTCGACATCATCAGATGTAGTGGTAAGACTTGAAGTTTGCCTTGGCACATGCGAGAGGCTTCTGGGACAGCGTCATTACAGAAGCGTTTGAGATTCGCCTCGCGTCTGATTTGGTTAACCGGGATTGTGGTTTCCAGCTAAGTGAAGCGTGGATACCTGTTATTGAGGCTGCTCTTCATGAACGCTCAGTGTTTTGTGTTCCGCGGGCGTCTAATGAAGTCTTAGATGCTGCTAGGCAACGTAACAACGTCTGTTGTTGCCAGGCCAGTTTTTAAACAACGCGCTCAAGGCAAACTTCAACACTTACGACTACACCTGAAGATGGCGACGGTAACTTATGTCACCGAAATATTGTGTATCAAAAATAAAATTACTGTTTGTTTCCAGAGAAACGTTTGTAAATAAACAACGCCGAGAGAAGCTGCATTCTTTTATAAGTTAGTTACTAGTTATTTGGCTATGTCAAACAGTGTTATGCACTCATCTGCTTCTTTTTTTAAGTATCTCTATCGTTCATGACAAATTACCCATTAAAATGATTACGTGTCCATAAAATCCTTAAAATTAATTTTCCTGAAGATGAGGTTCTGACAGATTGATTCCATTGAATCTATAAGATTCTGCTCCCCCCTTCCCCCCAAATAATAAGAAATCCAGCTAAGCCCATGATATTCATGTTAGAATCATTTTTGGGAATACCATACAACAACTGCTCGTTTAATACTAGCTAAAAGTATGACTTTGTGATGGCTCGCGAAGTTTTGTTATAAAAAATATTGTCTACAACTAAAGAAATTAAATAATAATCAAAAGGATTTTAATATTCAAACTTCGCGAACTGTCATCAAAATCTGTGTTTTTAGTTTATTGAACAAAATTTTAGGCACGTTTATAAAAAGACGCAATCTTTAAATATTAAAAATTTCAATTTATTTAATTTGTTTTTAATCAGATATAAAATTTCTTATTCAAGTTTCTTCCTGTTTTCTACATTTTAACATACTCGAAATTTTAATAATACTAATTCTGTCATAAGAAAATCTTCTATATAATGCTAGTCTTTCTAAAGTTTTTACTCTCTATAACCCAACATATGTTAAACTAACAAAAGTTTCTTTTCTCCAATATCTACAGCAAAATTATTTAATGTTAAATCTTGAGCTTTATGAATTGTGATTGCCGAATCTGGTTGTAATTGAAATTTTTTTTCTTGTACGTACAAGTGATATTCCGTATTTTACAAAATTTAGCTGTCGGTGAAATCGGAACACAACCACTATTTTCGTAATATATATGCTTACAAAAATTATTACATATTTTTGCAAAAATAATGATAGATGACATATCCAGAGATGACTTTGAATTATTAGGGTGAGCTAATTTATGTTCAATTTCACGTCTAGACATTCAGTAGTTTTTTCAAAACGTTTACCACAAAAATCTAACAATTCTCACCTAGTGTCGCTCGCCCTGATAAGACAAGTGAAAGATTTTGACTTACAAAGTTTTTGAACACATACGTCCAGATCGGAAAAAATTTAATGGGACGTAATTGATGAATGATGCTATATTGGTTTTCCAGCACAGGAATAGTAATAAAAGAACAGAAATGTCAGCATTGTAGTCGCTTTCATTAGTTACGAATTCATTGTGTGAAATATTTCTTCGTTTTTATGGTCCGAAAAGGATAGTTGTTTTAATATTCTTCTTCTTCCAAACCAGTATTGGGCCTGGTGGCCTCGTATTACGGCCTCAATCCATCTCCTTGGTGGTCTTTCTAAATCTCTCCTGCCTCTGGGATGGTATTTGAGAATTCTTCCTGGTATCCCGTCCATCTTCATCCTTAGTACATGGTCTGTCCAAGATGTTCTGTAGTTTTGCACAGTTCGGAGAATTGGTTTGCCTTTGAGTGCTTTAAGGATTTCATCAGATCTCTTTCTGTCTCGTAAGGTGTAGCCAGCTGTTCTTCTTATGAATCGCATCTCAACCGCCGTTAGTCTACGTTCATCATATTTGCGTAGTGTCCAGGCCTCACTGCCGTACAATAATGTAGGTTTGGGCAGGACGTTATATGTTATAGTTTGAATTAATATTTGAGGTAATTATGTAAATTCTGGATTTATTTTAACACCAACATTTTCGTACCTTACTTCCATCTAAAAAGAAAAATCGATTGATCAAAACATCTTTATTTACTTAAAGCAATGCAAACCCGGCAGTGGAATAATTGTTAGCCATTTTAAGCACTTTTTAACTGAAGGATTACGTAAGTTCATCACAGTATGGAGAACGTCTGACTGGAAAAAAAAATCAAAGAATTGAATTCTGGACTACGTATCGAACCTGGGTCCTATGTAAGTGGATAATCATAGAACGTGTGTAATATGAATCACGAACACAAGGGAAAATACACCAGCTGACCGAAATGTCATCATACTAATTCAACTACTTACAAAAATTTAACTTCATTTCTGTTTGAAATTTCCTAAAGTTTTTACTTGCTTTCACCTTCAAACATTTGTATAGTAGATACGCAACGTGTAACCTTATTGTAATGCATATTTACTGTTAGCTAAACGAAATTCCCTACCGAATGATCTATGCGATTTCTTGTAGAAGAAATACAGATGCCGTACAGTCAACTGAACTAACTGTGGACGTCTATTATTTTTCTGTTTTCAGTAGACAAATTAAAGTTTTGCTTTAATGTTTCTGGATGGCGACTTCTTGAAGTGTGGTTAGGACAAGAAATATACATGTGCCTTGCTGCTCCTACGGTACACATTTTGTTCGTCAATTCGTCAAAAAGTTATGAGCAGCAATGGGAGGTAAAGATTACAGTCACTGTGCTTGCATTACAAGCTGAAAGCTGAGTAGTTAAAAGTATATTGCACGTATATAACACAGAAACTGCTCCTGTCAATGAAAATTGCCAATTAAAAATAAACCGCTGTTGTCACTTACCTCGATCTGAATCGTTTCGTAAAATTCGAATATCTTGATCACAACTCGTCATTCCACTACATCAAAAAACTATGACACACAATTCTATAGCAGTAACACAGTATAACGCCCCTTCTTCCACATTGAAGCACGCAGTTGACTGGCGGTGGTTGACTGTAGAACATTTTTAAATAGTGGGACTCTAGCAAGGACTGGAGGCAAGGAACGGGAAGGAATTCGGCCAAAGCCCTTTTGAAGGAAGCATCCTGGCATTCACCTGGAGTGATTTGGGGAAACCATGGAAAACCCAAATCTGGATGCCGGACGGGGATTCGAACCAGTGTCCTCCAGACTGGGAGGACAGAAGATTAAGCGACTGGGAATTCGAGGTGGGAGGGGAACAATACAGAAAAATACTGAATATTTTTTATGAAGATATGGTGATGAAAACAGCTTTCGTTGAGTCACTTTACCAACAGAAATTAGTGGATATTTTAATCAGGGGCTCGGTGATCTTGGAGACGTAGCCATTATATTTGAAATGCAGACAGTGTTGTCGAGGCGGATTCCGGGTGATTGCTTTTTATAGTAAATATTTTATGATTCTTGTGTTTGGTTTCACTAAACTACCGAAATGCATCCATTTTCGATTTGTTTCAGTTACGTGGAAACATATTTCTCCCGTTATACAGTTCTCAAAATCTCCATGCACAGTGTGCTTTAATTATGATTGTCATTAAGCTTTGCATAGTTTATCACTAAAAAATTATACAGTTATTTAAATAACTGATTAAGGGAGGCAGTATAATTACAAAACCACTGCATCTACATTTACACAAGTTAATGACTTATTTAAAAAGAATATTCAACAACCGTAGACAATCTTTAATACAAGAAAAAATAAACTAATCTTTCTTAACCGGGGTAAGGTGTTTTCAATATCTAAGCACATCCTAATAAGAAATTCCAGGCCAAAAGATCAATTTAAATGAAAGATATAATTATTTGAAGATATATGACTTTTAAATAATAAAGTTAATAATAAGGATTGAAAAGGAATTTTATATAAAACAATAAATTGATAACAGATAAACAAGTAATAATAGTTGGCATAGTAAAAATGCAGATTTTAGATGTTATACCATAAGAAGCAAGATAAAAGAGCATAAAATTTCAGAAAAATAGTAAAAGTCCGATGTAAAAACTGAAAGGAATGAGAGCTATTTAATTTTGAAATAATAATAATCACACAAATTAAGATGCAAAAACACATTTAATTAAATAACTTCTAAGGAAAAACAGTACACCAAATGAAACAGCAAATTAAAAGAAATCTTTTGTGATAAATACATGAGGGGTTAAATACTTTTGGAATAAACAGAAGGATAAGATAAGTTAACAACTCCCCTACTTAAATAACTTACAGATATTAGTTTGGCTAGTTCCTGCCCATCTAGTAGGAATTGAAGAAAATATGTCATAATCAAAAATTTTGGAAATAATTTAATCTATGAGAAGTAAAAGTTTGGTAAAAATTGCCACGGATAAATAGCTTTCCAGAATCATAAAGACTAGTTGATTAAAAGCGACTAACATTGCAAGTAAATAATATAAACACAATCTTAATAACAGATCAAGTTCTCAGGTCGACATCGAAATCTCGAATTACACTTTTGGTGAACAGTTTATTTTATTAACGAAATCTGCTTTGCTAATTCAATAATGAATACTGTATGTGACTGTGGAAGGATATCCATCATAAAATGTTCTTGGTGTGCACGTAATTTTTGTTTCAAATATTTTTATGATTTACATCATCCATCATTTGCATATTTCTCAAAGGAAAATAAAAACTTTGGAGACTTTGTTTCAAAAACAAATTTGTAATGCTACAAGATCGAATTGCATTTTTTTTTTAATATAAACAGAAAAAAAATCGTGGGATCGAACTGAATCTCCGGCTCAGGAACACACCGCCTCAACATGCACGGCTAAACCGACGTTATTCACACCTAGCGGTATAACTCATGTAGGCACAATTTTTGCACTAATTTATTTGTTTGTTTTTGTTTGTATTTTTGCAAAAATAATGATTGATGGCACATCTAGAATTTGACTTTGAATTAGTATGTTCAATTTGACGTCTTGAGGTGAAGCAGTTTTTTCAAAAAGTTTACCACAAAAGTGCACAAATCGTCGACTAGAGTAAGAGCTCGCTTCCCTCGCTCTAATTACAGGATATTCAAAACTACTGCAATAGGCCTACGTTAAACACGTTATATTGTTAGAATTGGTTTCTGAAGATTAGTTAGATATTGCAAATGTATACTATTATTCTTATAAATTTTCTGCCTTTAATTTTATTCATTCATTTTCTCTTTTTTCCCCTCTTTTTATCTTTATACAAAAAATAATATGGGCTTCTTCAACAGATGTCATACTTTGTGTTGCGTCTGACTGTCGCTTGGAGCACTACGGCTGGTAGCTCTTACATGTAGCTCTGTCTCCACAGACACTACACCACACAACAGGGAGAAACTACAAAGACTGGTGGCGGCTCTAGCGCGCTCAGCAGCAGATTAGCTAGCAGCGAATCGATATAGCCCTCCAGCGAGAATCCCTATTTAAGAGTTGAATCTCTCATTCAAATGTACTTTGCAATTTTCGATACACCTATAAAGAAATGAGAAGTCCTGCCTCTAATTTGTAGAGACGTACTGTATACTTCTTTTCGAATGTTATTTACATTATTGATACTGCTTAAAATGTTGGAAGGATATTAATGGGTGAATTTCCTTTAAACAGCTGAAATTACAAAATTAGAGAAATCGCTGCTTATGAGGAAAGAGGTGAGACAATAAAAATTACGTGGCTCAATATATCTAAAATTGCCGGTTGCTTACTGCTTAACACTGATATAAATATGGGAATAAAAAATTGAGATGAAGTAATTTCAACAATTTTAAGTTTTTTAGAATGATTATTTTCCTTTCAGCTTTAATATAGGGTATCCCAATTTTTAAGCCTTAAGAGAAAATATTGTGAATTCAAATCAGTCCATAGTGTATTACTGAGTTTTAATCTTCTCAGCTGATATCTTATCGTGTTGTTAATGCCCCAATACAATATTAAATTACCATTCATTGAATCCTGAGATAGCATATCATCGCATGTTCAGTCGTTAATTAAGGAGATACATGAATTTAGAAAAGAGGTGAATTACAATATCTCTTTCGCTTTCAATTATTATTTTACACTACATTATAAAAACAATGTTCTGGAAGAATATAAAACCACAGAACAAGTTTTGTCGTAAAAAAAAAATTAAAAAAATCTGAACACGATGTGAAGTGGTAAAAGGGAACTATGTAAAACATTGTAGTATTACTGTAGTTATTTTGTTTTCAAAAACTGTACACAGGCAGAAAAAGGAGATACGCAATCAGAAGACGCTGCATGGTATTTTCATTGTACATTCCCGTCAGTTCGAATTTGACGAAGAAGCTGAAAGCGAATGAAAAATAAATTTATTATGGAATCTATACTATTATAAATCTGTAAACAAGCTGCATGTATCTCTTTATTTTAATGGGAACTGTGAAAAAAAACTGCTGCTGCAATTAGGATGCGGTTTTCAAATTTTTAGAGCTAATGGTCAGAATCAAAATCTGAGGAAATAGCTAATGACGTATGTTCGGTGGGAAGGACCAAGCAATTAAAAACCTTTATATATGGAAAACTGTGGGCCATGGATCATTATCCACTTCAGACGAGCACTCCTGTAGCAAACATTTGACAAAACTTACGGTTCAATTTCATTTTTTTACTTTTATTATTCAGTTTTCTGGACCGCAGTAATTTAAAATACTGAATACGTGAATCAAATGTAATCAGCTTTTAGTTGCATCGCAAATGATCATTTGGGATCCGAAATGCGTTATTTTACTAATGTAATAGACATATATTCTCTCTGGTAGACAGTTAAACTATTTGTCTCTGGTACATTATGTCTTCCGTAATAGCTAACGCTGTACGATAAACAACGTTTGTACGCCAATACTTCTTCTTTGCATATCATCATGGATGCGAAATTCAGTGTTTTTCTCGAAGAAAGATGTCTGAGAAACAGCCACCATAAATATCAACAGGTAACAATACGTAGTTTTTCCGTAATAACTTCTACAGAACTGCCCATATTTCAATGGCTTTTACTTGATTAATATGTATTTGGTGGCTCTAATGTGCAAATATTCTTGAATAATATCGCGCAAAGAATCTGTGTACAATTTCGGCTACTGTTAAAACAAAGGCCAGTAAAATAAACTTTTCTTTCTATTAAATAACCCTAATTTTTTAATGTTTATCACCATATGTGCTATTGAGTTAATGATGACAGCAACATGCAACCAATGAAATTAAAAATTAATTAGGCATTCTAAAATATTTTGTTACACCGCGGAAATTATAAAACTAAATCCGTTATGCTTTATGTTCTAACAAAGCGTGTAAATTCAGTCTTGTCCAGCCTGCTTTTTAAACTAACGACAAACTTTGCTAATGATTCAGTTCGAAAATCATAGCTTCTGTCACATTCGCATTAATACATTCTCTGTTTCACTATCGAAACATGGTCTAATGGTGGTACTTACATGCGATTGAAATAATGACATGCTGCGAAACACAACTTGCTCTTTTAATTCACGACTTTTTCCGTATTATAGATTGTCAATTCCAGGTTGATATAGTTATATTAGATTTTAAAAAAGCTTTGCCTCGTACTAGGTTACTTAGGAAACTTCGTGGCTGCGGCATATCTAGACAAATATGCGACTGGGTTGTAGACTTCCTGAAGGGCAGAACACAGTGTGTAGCTCTCTACGGTGAGAGTTGATCATTTACCGAGGTGAGGTCCGGAGTTCCCCAGGGAAGCGTGATAGGGCCTCTGTTGTTTCTCATATACATTAATGATTTGTGTGGCATAATAAGGGGGATGAAAAGATTATTTTCCGATGATGCTATTATTTATCGTGAAATCAAAACCCAGGGCGACTGTGCTTTTCTACAAGACGATATTAAGAAAATAATTGCGTGGTGGAAAGAATGGCAGTTGGAGGTAAACGATAAAAAGGGCCAAGTCATGCGTGTAAGTAAAAAAGTGACTCCATTTAGCTCTGAATATACAATTAATGGCACTGTCCTTAGAACGGTAGATTCCGCTAAATACCTAGGGATAACAATTCGTAATAATTTGTCGTGGAATGAACATATCGAGAACGTAATTGGGAAAGCAAATCATATGCTCAGATTTCTAGGTCGTAATTTAAAACAATGTACTCCGTAAGTTAAATCGATTGCATATAAGTCACTAGTGCGTCCTCACTTAGAATATTGTTGTTCTGTATGGATTCCCCATCAAAAGGGGTTAATGGAGGCATTAGAGAAGGTCCAAAGAAGAGCCTCCCGATTCGTGACAGGTATATATAGTTGGAGGGAAAGCGTAAGTGCGATGTTGAAGGAGTTAGGTTGGGAAGATCTGAAACACCGAAGTCGTTGCTCTCGACGGAAGCTAATTGAAACATTCACGACTGACATATTTCAGAATGACAGCAAAAAAATATTGCTACCAGCAACATTCGTATCTCGGAATGACCGTGAAAATAATATAAGAGAAATCAGGGCCAGAACCGATTCTTTTCTGTATTCATTTTTTCCACGAGCGATTATGGAATGGAATAAAAAGGATTTACCGGACGAGTAAACTTAAAATCCGACAGGAGCAGCTTTCGATAAAGCTCTCCGGCCATCCTGATGTGGGTTTTCCATGGTTTTCCCAGATCACTCCACGCGAATGCTGGGATGGTTCCTCACAATAGCCCTTGGGCGCCTCCTGCCATATCCCGTATATACCTTCCTAACTATTACCCTTTCGGATAGGTGCAATGCACCCTCTACCACACATTTTTAGTGAATCGCGGAGTAATAGTAATAGTAATGACACGGTTTTATTGAAAGCAAAGATAATTAAAAATAATTCATATCCTAATGCTGCATCACACTAATTATAAAGCTAAATCCATCGTCTCTCATGTTTCAACAAAGCATATCAGCCGTCATCATGGTCCAGGCTGTATTTCAACCGAACCACAACCTCCGGTAATATTGCTATTCGAAAATCATAGCTTCAGCCAAATACACATTAATACATACACTTTATCATGATCAAATCTTGAAATTTTGGAATTACTTATATGTGGCTGAAATAATGGCATTAGATTAGTTTTAATCCACGTAAATTTCTATTTTAATGCAGAAACAAATGATCGTATCAACAATTCATCGAAATAAAACCAATATCTTAACAGCACAAAGAAAAAAAATCTATTTCAGAAAATTAAATATTATTGAGTTTTATTAAGTTAATGTTAATTAATTTTTATTATCACATTGAAATATTTATTACTGTTGTTATTGATAAAGAAAACTCTTATACTATAAACACTCTACCCAGAACACGAACTAATATATGGATATAAATTTGCAGCACGCCGGTTATCTTACAGTTCTCCTTATCAGCATTTAAAAATGGCACATAGACAGTGACCGACCTACCAAGTAAGGTGAAGATGACATCTTATTTCTCTTAAGCGTTGCTTCACTTACTAATACCAAAAACATAAAACCCTTTCTAAACATTTTTTTACTTCGCAAAGTAATTATCTCTAAGAATAAGTACAGTTAATTTTTCAGATAGCTTTTCTACTATTTCATAAATTGTATTACATTAAAATCTGGATAAAATAAAACTTTCGGACAACAGTATGAAAACCGATTCTAAGGCAATAACTAAAACAAAGGAAGACATTTAGAATTCATGCCTCTCAATGTTAATATTTGGTAATAGAATAAAATCGGTAAAGAATTTTTTCATGTACCAAAGCGCAAGTGCGCAAATTAGTGGCAAACGCTGGTATTATTTTAAGAGAAGAGTATAAAAGTCCAAGCTACGTAGTACACATGAAGAAAGGTTTTGTAGCCCGGGGACGGGCACTTCAACGAAAAATTTTTTACATTATCTCTTAACTACCTTTGCTCGATACTTTGAAATATACAGACTGGTGCTTCTTATTTGAAACAGATCAACAACGAGAAATTTCGCCGTTAAGTTGTAGAAAGAGGAATACTATAGCAGTATATTTGGATCCTAATCGCTATATCGAAAATAATGAATCGCCAAAATTTATATCATCACTCCATAATTTGATTTAAGTCTAAACATAATAAAATGTGCAAGTTTTCATATGAAACTCCTTAAGCACTCAAGTAGCAAAGTAAGGGCGAGAAACCTAATTGTTTATGGAGCATCACTATTTTGATATTTTTTAGTAGGTCAAGGAATATGGAAGCTTCTTTCAAAGCTGAGTGCTCCCAACTCAATTACTCGCTAACATTGGTTTGCCCCGCTAATCGTTTTCCCGGGCTCTTTTAAGGCGCTTTTATTGCCTATTTTAGTAGCAGCGGTTCCCGTCGGTAGTTGTAAAAGAAGTAAATTTGACAAATGACTAGTAAAAAGGATTTCACTTCCTTGGACGTCAAAACACCAAAGAATTATAGAAGTAAAGGCAGTCCTCTTCGGATTGAATTAAACCCCTATTCAAGATCTTCCCAATTTGATGTAGGTATTCAAAAACTTAATGGATATATCAGTTTTAATTAAGATTTGCTTACTTCGTATTAGAAGCACTGCTGACACAACAGTTAGGGCATCAAAAACACAAATACCTGTTAACAATAAAGCAGTGACACTGCTCAATATCGAGCACCTGACCAAAGGCCAGTAACTTGGACACTGCGGACTATCGTACTGTTGTTGATGCGTCTATTCTGCTTCAAAATCATATAAAGTTTTTGGTTCCTGGATTATATTTGTAATTTAGATATAAAAGTCGAACAGCTTTTCATTTCTCGTCAGTGCGCACCCGTAAAAGCTGCATTACCAAATATGTAGATGAAACAAGGCAGTTCGAAAGGTAATATGGATTTTTATGTAAAAACCAATACATACTGAGTACACAAGCAGCCTCCCGATTGCCTGGCGCACGATAATGGTCTGGTAGCGGCGGCGGGCAGTTTGTAAACAGTCCGAAAGTCTCGGAGCGTGTGTTGTACACGGTCTGGAAAGTTCTCGGCCATGATGACTGCGGGTTACTCTGATTGTAAATCTCTTGTCTACGGTTACAATTCTGTAGTAGGCTCTCTCTGTTTGAAATGATATCTGCAGTATTCTTATGACTCAGCGTGAAAAGGTACCGCAGCTAGAAATGATAAACTGTTCTTAAACATTTACGTACCAAAGCTTATGATACAATCGCCTCCAGAGTTTTCTAACAACATCCAAAATAAACTGCAGAATTACCTTAAAAATTCGCAACAGCATAACACCACTGTGTTTTGCTACGCTATTCGTTTTTTTAGAAGTAAAAAAGTTTTCGACTGGTATTTCATATCTTTCCCCGAATTGCTTTCACTTCGTCATGAAATTACGAAATGTGAGACTGAAGAATTTAGAGTAGTGATCCATTTATGTATTAATTTTTAAGAAAACGTTTTACTATTTCATCTCAAAAGAGATGTAACTTAAATTCATAACACTAGAGCACTTGAAATTTTTCTACAATACTGGTTATAACTCGAAGCATCAAGACATATGATAATTATCTACATTAATTATTCGATACAATTTATTATTTATGTCTGGCATTCATTCCCTATATCGATCATACTAAATGTTAATTACGAAGCAACAACTGACGAGACATAAGTTTGATTTTTGGTTATAGGGGATTTTCGATTTTGCTCGTTCCAATGCATTAACATTGATTTTGCTCTTTACTAATTTACCTAATTTTCACCTAATTTTTTTTAAATTGATTACTTAATTTTGCTGAATAATATTTTGTCAAAATCTACGATAAAATAAATCAAGACTTTCAAAGAGACCGAGCGTGGTGTGTGAGCGCTCTGGCCTCGCATTCGGTAGGATGAAGGTTCGAATTCCCATCCTGTATTTCAGTTTTCGGTTTTCTAAGCCTTTCCAAAATCAGAATGGTTCCTTGGAAAGGCCGTGACGAAATTTCTTCCACACATGGCCCTCAGTCCTTTCAGCCTCTAATGATCCAGACGTTGACTAGGCGTAAAGTCATAGCAAAAAAAACTTTCAGAATGTAAGATTATAATAATGTAGATAGGACGGATGAAACATCTTACATAAAACTTTAGTTTTTTATCCTGTTCTGAGTTAATAACTGCTACCACCATACAAGCACTCATTCACACACCAAGTGCCTCTTGAGCAAAGCTGCAGGAAACTGTCAGTAAACTACCTGTAGTGAATGACGTTCAACCACGCACTCGGATAACTAGTGAGCAGTGTGCTATAATAATCTGTAACTTACATTGGAGGCAGGGCTAATCTCCTTTTATTTTAGAAATGGACCTTTAGCCGCTACCTGTCTGCACTGCGGTGATATTCTAAACCTATATTTGTTTATGAAAAAAACTGATATTGGCAGTGCAGTACAACGTAATTAGCGCGATATTTTTTAAATGAGCGTGTCGGAAGTCGACGAGAAACGGCGGATCACTGTTCTGTGGTGATGAGGGGAATTCCTGGAGCAGATTACCTCTAGAAGTAGAGGAGATGGTAGAGGGAACAATATAGAGGAATAAATCGACGCTGGTTTACAATGCGGTTGGTCACACTTAAGCCTCTGGAAGTCAATGTAGCGAATTCACCCATTCGTCACAGACTGTCAATTAACGAAGACGAACACCAAACATTTAGGCGAGGGCGAAAGAAAGCTATAATCGAATCACCTCGAAGATTACCGAAGCCGAACTATTGGTCTATCCTATCATGGCAAGACATTGCTAGGAGTTTCCTGAATTCTCTGGAGAGACTCTACGGGTCATCCATTAAGAAAATTGTTTTGAAATGTTACTATTTATTTGCAATTTTGTTTACATGGTCGATCATATCCAATGATCTGACAAAAGAAATCTAGAGGACCGAAGACGAGTGTAGAGGGGTGCAAATCGAAGAGCATCGTGAGGACTGCCGGAGCTGGGTCTTCGTAAAGGAGACAGGTCAAATGTAGCTGTCAGCTTGAAATAGTAGATTCATCTGAGGACTTGGGTGTTTTCAGACAGCAGTATCTGGGTATTCTCAGGTGATGCTGCGTCTGAGAACGTATGTTGCTGGTGACTACGGCTACTGCCGACAGTTCAGTTAAAGACTTCATTTGCTTTTAAAGTAAATTGACTGTCCACTCGTGCACCCAAATAGCACCCTGAGCGGAGAAATCAACATGATAAAAATCCACTTACCGAACCAAAATTGAGTATAGTCATGTGAATTTATTTCAAATTTAAAGGTGGTGATCCAAAAAGGAACATTAAGTGTAGATAGAGCATTGTATTATATGTCTTTGCTTTCTTCTGTTTGTTTTTTTTTTTTTTTTTTTTTTTTTTTTTGTATATACGTTGAAATTTCATCATTTACGGTAATTTCAGTCAACCTGATATTCAAATGTTTTAATTTTATTTTGCAATATTCATTCTTATAATATATGGACGGTTAATCTAGGACGGAGATATTGTTTTTCACAATTTTTTATAGAACCTAAAAGTAAAGTCACCTTCAGTCTGTAGGTCATGTGTTTTGTATAATAGGTTATGACATCTATTTAGCTATGACTGTGCTTATAAAATCAATTCAGTTACCTTCTTCATCCATAAATATTGTAATTAAATGTATTTTTTGCAGTTATTAAATTACCCATAATTATCAATATCAAGGTACCATAGAACCCTTAACCAATTCGGAACGTATCCGTGAGCTTGCAATACAACAAATGTATCATCGCTAACGAAAAATTACTTTAGCACTTCGCACCTGCCCGTAAACAGGTTTCCAAGATGATACATATAGATCCATTAGAGTTAGACGTGGGACACAACATCGAGCTGCATTCTGGTTAACAACATTGAGAAACCCATATCCCTTAATTTTAAAATTTTCTTTTTTATTGACAAACCTTAATTATTCTTGGAAGGTCGAAGTTTTATTACGTAATAACATGAAAAATCTTTGCTACATCATATCAGCACCATGAATAAATGTATCTAATACTAGCAGTTACACGCGACTTCGTCCGCGCTGAAGAGTGTTGTAATATAAGATTTTCTTGAGAGGTCTGGTTGCTCAGTGGTTATGGCGTCCAAATGGAGATGGAAAAGTCCCCAGCTTGAATCCCAGTCTCGGCGAGGGTTTTCATAGGTTCTTAGCTCGACCTTCACCTCTGGCATAGGTTGTTGTGTGATGCGAATTACGCCAGAATGCTCACTTGGTTCTGATTCCGTGTTGAACTGTGGGTCCTCTATGTCCGGTAGGATTACTGGGTTACGTTAAGAGGCTACTAAAGGGGCTGATTGCGGAGACGTAAAGAAGCCTTGTCACCAGGTCAATACGACCATACAATTTATTTTAGGGCTATTTTTATTAGTGATAGTAGTAATAAATGTTGCAATAAAGTAACAAATATTTATTTATGTTCCACAACTACCCCATTGAATTTCTGTTTGTTAGGACTATTTTCAGCTTAATATATCGGTATATACAATATTGAGGGTTTGTCTCCTAGGTTCTGGCTATTTTCATAGCCCTAGTTTCCTTACATTTCTTTGAAAGACTTGAATTTCGTTTACCCAACATCTCTTAAAATTACTAATTTCAAGTCTCGCGAAAAAAATGGATATAGTTTTAATTAATGGAAGCTCAAAACATCAAAATATTAGCAATACATTGATGGAATCGACTAAATATCAACAAAAACAAAATACTAACATCCAAACAGCAAATAAATACTTAAGTGGCCCAAGGACGTTCATTTCCGTCAAAAAAATTGCAATACTAAAAATGAATATTTTGATTTGCATTGAATATCTGAAAAAAATCTTTAAAAAAAGAGAAATTAGTTTGCTCTTTGAATATTGATTTTGTTTTGAGGATATATTGGTTCCATCAACAGAAATTTACATGTTATAGTAGTAAGTATAGTAGTAATTGATTCTTTTATCCATAATGATTTATCTGTTAATGATTTTTCTATCTGAGGAAACAGTTGAATTGCCTGTAGACCAGTTTACTATAGTTCATTCGTTTCGATCCATTAAGTCTGCGCTAAAATACAAATGTCAATGTTAAAGTAGTAATAGATTCTTTCTTCATAATTGCTTTCTCAATCTGCCTACAGAATTGAATTTCTATCGGCAAATTATCACTCCGCTTGTCTGCCACTCCACTATCTGAATAAAACATTTATAAATTTCAAAAATTTACTTCGGTTAACGCCAAATCATCCAAGCTTATTATAAATCTTTTGATACAATATCGGAACAAATCAACACATGACATCATTGAAACGGCGCTCTTGAAATAATTAATAATGTTTCATTCTGGCCCAGGCTGCTTTTCAACCAAGTCACAAACTCAGCTAATATTACCGCTAGAAAATCAAAGCTTCTATCAGTTGCACATTAATACATTAACTATAGGGCCTATTGCATGTTAGTGACGTTATGAATGGCGAAATAAACTTGACTCGTTATTTCAGATCCGATACTAAATCAACCCGAATAATGACTTTGGCAATGTGGCGCCCGTAAAAACGCAGTAAATTAAATACTGAATCATCTGAAACTACATTCATCCACATGAATTATGTCATCAGCATCATGAAAGTTATTGGAATAACGTAATTAAAAAATTTATACAAAAATTCTTGTAACTTACAGTGCACAACAGAAAGTCCATAATTCTCTAAAACTCTGAGACAATATTGGTCAAGTTAGCATCTCGGTAAAGTGACTATTACTGCTAGCGATTTAGTAAGGTGTATAATTGCATTTAATATGTTGAGGTGTGTTCGTATCGTTTGACTTTGTAGCGGCAATATTAACATAGATAGTGGTTTGGTTGAAATGATGCCTGGACCAGAAGGAATTTAGTTATTATTAGTAATAAGTAAGCAGCTTTCATATGCTCCATGCAAATTAGGTGTATTGTGTTGTAAACGACTTCCAATGATGCTTCATGAAACAATAAGTTTCTATATTAGCCCATTGAATACATTCGTTTTAAGTGTAGGATTCGATAGATATTTGCAGAATATTGAACAGTAAGTAAAAAGCATTGTTTCGTGAATCACTGTCTCTACTATTTGCACAAAAATTTGGAACAAAAAATGAAAAGGGTTAGTTAAGTTTTCAATTTTGGCAATAATAATTTGTAATACAGACTGTATAGTAACAAAAAAGTAACAGGAAATAAATTAAACCGAGATAGAATAGAATCCTTTACATTTTTATAAATATGACATTTCGGGAACGGCCATTTTGCACTTTTAGTGAATCGACTTTCGTGCTGGTACACTCATAGCATTTTACGATGCAAACATCTCTTTGAGGACATGACAACAGTACCCACCATTTTTTTTTTAAATTTAATGTTAAGTACAGATTTATATTTCCTGCTTCCAAACTATTATTTGTCGAGTGCGTCGGTTTTATGGCTTTTAAACTAAACACAAACTTGCATATGTAAGAAGGTTTTTGCTTTTATTTCTGAAAAGTAGTGTTTGCGATTTACGTAAAAAGCAAAGAGTAAACGTGGCACGGCTATCTATGAAGTAGGAAACTCTTTGTTGTTTGCGAATTGATATTAATGACAATTTCTAAAAGAACTATGCGTTTTTGCGGGATAAAATATATCCTATGTCACTTCGCACGCAATTAACTGACTTCATGCCAAATTTCATTTAAATATGTTGAGTTATTAAGGCGTGATTGATTCCAGAAGTACATCCAAACTTTCTCATTTTTTCATTTATAGATAGATTAGTTTTCGTGGTTTATTTTACAAAATAATTGTTTAAATTGTATCAAATATTCGAAATTTATTTCTACGTTACTATGTCTACTTATCTACAATAAATGAGAATTTTTGAAAAAAAATTGCTCCCTCAAATACGGGGGGGGGGGGGGGGGGGGGCGAGGGGATTAGACTGCTCCCCCATATTTACCTAACCTGTCATGTCTGACTACATTGTAACTTTTAAATATCAGTTTTTTCTTCTTACCTCAATAGCCACATTACGTACCATTAGGTCTTGCACGAAATTTGCTTTCCAGAATAGCACACTATTAACCTAATGTGAAGCCATTTGTGTATGACGAAAGAATATACCTGGTTACATCTCTCACATTTTTTAGGGTATCTCCCGATGGGGTCACATTAATAAGGGCACATATTAATTCGCAAATTTTCCTATTTTAGCGTATAGCTGTGATGTCATTATTGTATAATACGGGTTAAGGGGTAGAAGACCAGTCTATAGTTGGTGATAGGCGCCTATATTCCATACAGCGGAGTTCAAAAGCCATGCTGTCTGTTCTTCGTTGTTTGTTGCAGTTGGTGCAACTGGTCTGAATTCTGCCACTTGGCTGATCGGTGAGGCTGGGCTGGCTGCTGCTCAATGCCGTGATTTGATTGGATGGCGTTGTTGCTGGTGATATCCACTGCGCGGCGGCCTGGTGTTCTTCACACTGTGAGGTTAATATGTATGGTTTCTTTAAGTACGTTTCTGTGATGCTAACAGTCCAAATCATTTGGTGGAGTGAGGGCAGCTGATGGTCTCTGATACTGCATCCCAGGCTGCTTAACTAGCTGTGTCGTGGTCTAGTTGTGGTTGGTTATTCGCCGTCCATCAACGGCATGAACTCATAAAGGGCGGTTGAACACGATCGGTAGGAACTAGGCGTCCATCATGCACCTTCAGTGAGAGGTACTTTTCTTTTTCAGATATTGCCGGTTGTTGTCCCATAAAGTGGAGGCACGGGCTGAGAAAGCGAGTGTATGATATAGGCTTATCGTGACATATTGTTCTTGCGTTTTGTGTAAACGTTGACGCCATCCTAGGTTACAGCTTGTTCAAAGTTTTCCTTGTCCTCATGTTTTGGCCATGGAGGGAAGGTGCTTTTAGCAATCAGTTGGAATGTCGGTACTGTACGATTCGCATGCAGTGGAGAGGCGGCTATTCGAGAGTATGGTATATGGTCTTCTCGTGCCAAAGCTTCTAGAGTCATATTGTTGTATACCATATTGTACTTAATTCGCTTTTGTTTCAAGTATTTTGGAAATCCGCAGTCAGTCAAAGGTTGGCATTACACCCCCAGTGTGTTGTCTTGCGAAAGCCTGAACACTTAGCGCAACGCGCAGACTTCAGCATTGGTTTCCGACGTGTCCATACCTTAAACAGATTAAACATGGTGTAACCCTGTGTACATATGGTTCAACGGGGCATCATACGCTGTGTATTGTGACATACAGTGCTACCCGTGTCTAACAAATGACAGTCGTACTAACTGCCATAGTATAAGTTCGTTTATGCCATTCCATTTAACTTTGCTCATGATCCTTCGCACCTCTGAGGCTTTGATCGAGGATTTAATCTAACTTTGGATGTCTTACTCAGAAAGATTTGTATCTACATTTCTTATAATTCCCTCTTTGAGAACGCATATCTGGAGGACATAAAGATTTTATGTTTTTGTGATGCTGCTGAACTGGAGCTACTCTACTAGCACGTTTGAGTTGTATCATAACACGGGATTTCCCCTTGAGGCAATTTTGATGGCGATATTTTTCATATACGGTGTCACGTCTCTGATTATTTCCCTATAGCCATCTGATCAGTTTTTTTTTTTTAATTTAGTGTTTTCCGGTCGAGAGACCATTTCACTAGCCTTTATACATACCACATTTTAGTGTAACATTTTATATATTATGTCCAGATTGTCAAATATCACATGAGGATTTTTTATATTATTTTTTTGTCTAGATGTTGATTTGCGTGTCGTGTTAAATGTTAATCATAACCTGGTATACCTCCGGATGACTTGTGGCAAGCAAAATAGGTACTGATGTTGGAAGAGGTATTTGAAACGATATTAGTTTGGTTAGAAAGGTGGTAAATCTTGGCTTTTGTGTATTTGTAAAATTTATATAGCACAGGAACAAAATTAAGGTTTTTATACAGATAGACTTTTTACAAAATAGTTTACGAAACTATCGCATGCCTAGTGGCCAAGTCACCAGACTTTTTTTAAACAAAAAAATCAACGTTTAGAGAAACCATTCTGTTTCAGAAAGCGAATGCACATTGTATAGAGTGGACTTGGCTCAGAATACGATCTCATGAATTTTTGTAACTAAACAACCTGAAGAATTGGCCTATTTTTACAAAAATTATTTTTCTGAGATTTCATTTCTTTTTGTAAGTACCTTGATAGGTAATTGTGTTGTCACTCAAATTCAACGGCTCCATTTAAAAATCCGTGGATTCAGAATTCAAGTCTTATCAATATGTGTGTGTCGGTTACCAACCACATCCACTAGTGTGCGTCCTGTGCGAGCGATGCCGGTTGCCATAGATTTAACTCCCACCAGTAATAAATTCTGAATAACTTCCTAACTAAGCATAGAAAAAAGTAAAATTTAATGTGTTAGTTATGGCTGCTGATCTCTATGCATAACATAAATTTGAGGCATATAACCTTGATGTAGAACAGATAAAACTATGCACCAAAATGTTTCACGCCACTGCATAAATAAGGGGAAAATCACCAATAATATTTGTGTTTGGAATCTTATATGTGCACCGAATTACCGTTTCTACGACACAGGTAGTATAATGAAATTATGATAACGAGGTCCGTTAAAAATTTTGAATTTGCTAACCTCCAAAGTAAGGAGAAGACTGAACCAAAATTTAACACATAAGTATTCATCGTCTATATTGAAATTATGTAGCATATAAAGTTATTAAGGTAGAAAGCTATTTCACGTCTGTTTTGTGTATGGGAATACTTTTAAACTGAATCAGTAAAATATGTTTCACCAGATACTAAATTTGTCTCTGATGGTCTGTTGTTTTCGGCAGAGCGCGGTTTGTTTCCGAGCAGTCTCTTGCCTTACGAAGTTACTTTTAATAGCACTAATAAAGAGTCAATTATTACGGGCAAAAAAATCATAAATATCTTTGATGTCTTCGTTTATAGAACAGGGTCAAATACATTTATGTGTTGAGGTATTATTATATGTTCTGTGATTTCGCGCTACGGAGAATAATGAATAAGCTCATAGCACGAAAAAATCAGGACGAAATACACAGAGGTGATGCCAGCGGGTATGGTTGTGTGTTCCTGTTGTACTGCTGTAATGAGCAAAACACTGTTTGAAGTTAGAATAAATTTTCCACGGAAAAATTTAAAACAATTGTCATTTCACAGTAAAGAGCAGACGCACATTACTCCCAGAGAGAGGGAATTTTTGTGTCGGCAGAATTAAACCCGAAACGGGCGTAGACTTCGTGCATTCGCCAAGATTAAATTTTAACATGCTGTATCATTAAATTTAAAATAACTACGTCTGCTGCAAATAATTAATATTGTTTAGTTTAATATTTTGCTCATCACCGGAACGTACAGCACCCCCAGAGGAGAAATATTTTGTTTAATTTTTTTGTGAATTACACAGCAGAACGTTGTAAGTTATCAAACCAGACAAACGGAAGTTAAGCTTGCGTAAAACTCTCTCTAGTCAAACGTACTTTTTCACTTTTATTACCATTTGTGTAACTGTATGATTTTATTCTTCACGAATTTATCACTAACCTTTCTCGTTGAATACGGTATGCCACACGATAACAATCGTGCGTAATTCTGATTGTTTCATGTAAACTTCTCATTTAGGGCCCGCGAGAAGTCAATATCACTATTTGTAAGTGAGAGGGACAGTTTTTTCCACCGTTTTTGTTTAACTAAAATTACACTACTGTTTATGAAAATTGTTACACCCAGAAAGAATGGTCTAAATAACTCCAAAATAGGAGGACTGTAGAACACTGGACCAATAAAAAGATTGCAGTAAGATGGCGTGAACTATGGGGCAGCAGCGCCTTCTGTTTTGTGATCGGATGGGTCATGCTCGGTCCGTGAAGAACTGTCAAACGAAGTGGAAATGTGCAAACAAGTGCCGGTATGTCTCTTCTACGCCATAGGGCGCAATATAAGCATGTGAGTGAGTTGGAACGTGGCAGAATGACTGGTTTCTGGGGAACAGGTTTATTATGGCTCTTTCAGGGAATAATGCTACGACAGTGATGCATGTGTGGAACCACTGGATAGAAGATAGCGATACACAGCGACGAGGATTTACTGGAACACACAACGTGACCACAGCGCGGAATGACCGCCATCTTGTTCTCACAGCCGTAACCGATAGAACAGCTTCGTCCACAAGGTTAGCTCGAGGTGAGAGCACTGCCACGGGTGGAGACATTTCTGCGTCTACGAATCGACGCCGTCTGCTGAGGACTGGACTGGTGCCTCAGACTGTAATAGAAATGTTAAAGCAGTCAATAGCGTGCTGAGTGATAAAATATAGTGTCTTTGAAAGAGTGTTGTTTCAACTTGCCATACTGTGACGGGCGCGTAGATGTAGTGAACGCGATCAGCCGGACGAAGTTGTTGAGCGGTGTAACGGATGGTTTCGGTCACCATTCGCTATAACATCGATCTTGCCCCCTACATAATGAGGAAAATCTGAACGGCAACCGCTACATCAAGAGTTTTTAGGGCCCGACGCACTGCCCGTACTGCTGGCATTTGGTACACAATGTGGTGATTGGGAATTGTGCACAAACGTCTCTGCTCCTCTCACCGGGACTGGAGCGTCTGGGCGACAACCATAACTTTGACAGGTATACTTGTAATTCAACCTTTACAATAGCCGTAATTAATCACGAAATTGTCTCTGGTAAGTTCTCATTCATCAAAGTTCGACAGGATATCACCTTGATTTTGAGACAGAAATGATGGACATGCCTTAAGACTAAACAACATAATTTTGAGCGAAAAAAACATTTCTTTCCGTACATCTGTTAATTTTACAGCAGGTTTTTTTCGCAATGGGCGCTACTATATCCATTATTCTTAATATCTTACTTCAGGATAATTCGTAACAGCTCGCATAGATGTGTTATTATATATCGCCTAGTCGACGTAGAAGTAATTAGAAGCGGGAAAGGACTGGGGGCAAGGAACGGGAAAAAATTCGGGCTTGGTGTTTTGAAGGAATCATCCCGTCAATTGCCTAGACTCCTAGAGTGATTTGGAGAATCCGCCGAAAACAGGAATATGGATGACCGGTAAGGAATTCGAACCCGCGTCCTCCCCAATGCGAGATCACTTAGAAACGCAGTAGCTGAACCGCTTCCACTGTTACTAAATGATAGCTGCAAGGTAGCTTTCATCATAAAAAGAAATTGATGAATCCAAACATTTTCTTCAGTGAGCACAATGTTCTCTCTATGGCAATAAAATTGTTCTCTCTATCAGAGTCCGAGCCCCTGAATTTACACAATTTGGCAACACAGTTTCATATACATTAGCTGTGGAGACAGAAAAGTGTTCCCGTCCCGCCATCGCAGGATATGATGGAATGAATATATCGTCCAATGCCTTCTAAATGTCAGTGACTTTTTCACAATCTCACACAGTTTCTGCAGCTGTAGTAAAGAGTAGCAAGCAAGTGGAGGGCTCATTGCTATTCGAGGGAATATACGGCGCTGGAATGTTCGGAGTGTAGCTGTGTTAGCAAAAGCAAAGAATCACATTCAGTTACTCGCAGCGATTGTCTATTACGCAGAAAATATTGGCAATGAGTGTTGGATGGATATTGTTATAACAATTAGCACTAGTACGGGGAAAAGAAGAGATGACAACGATCACAAACTGGAATTTCGTTTCAGGCGTAAATGGTTTGTAGGTAAGGGAGTCAGACATGGAAATAAATTATCGAGAGAACTGAAACTTTGAAATTTATCTGAAAAACTGAAAAATTAATATTCGTAAAGGTCAAAAGGAGGTGAGTGGTAAAATTGTCCTCGAAGTGCTTAAGTTTTTTTTTTATTTTTTTTTTTTTTTTTTTTTTTTTTTTTTTTTTTTTTTTTTAGAAAAAAGACAATCCTCACGAAATGCGGAAGTAGATGTGTAATGAAATTGACTCTGCCATGATTTAATTGAGGTGGATGATATGGAAAGGTATCAATCAAGAGGGGATTCGTTTACTACGACAAGAAACACAATACTCTGTCGAGATGTTTGCAGAACAGTTGCTGGACCCGACCCAAAGAAAATAGTAGTACAAAGATCTACTACGAACTTTTGAATTATTGTTAATGGAGAGTAAATTGCGAATGAATTGTATTTAAAAACTAGACAGGTATGTAAATGACATACAAGAAACTCTACTATCTCCCTATAAAAAATTTAATTAATTTATTCTAATGTAAACAACTTGACTTGGCGGTAAGGAAATTTATAAAATTAAGAACAACGACAATAGTTCAATAACCGGTGTCAGTACACCGTATTCGGTTGATTTTTGCTTCAAAGAACAAACTGCAGACACAAGACCAAACGGAACCAAAGGTTTACTAGTAGAAGTCTACAACGCTACCATAACATAACTTCTCTTGCGTCCTCCAAACCATTGCAAAAACTTTAAAAATATTGGCTTGATTGTTGGATTTGCTAATATGTTCCGGTCAAAAGTGAAGTGACGCATCTACACATTCTATAAAGCATGTGACGTCACAGGCACCTTCGCCGACGCGTACGTAGTACCTGAGTAGCGGACTAATACATTGTTTCAAGTCAGTCGTGACGTAAGTGTGGTAGCGGGTGTAGCGTGGCAGTCGATGATATAGTAATTGTGCGGTTTGTGTATTATCAGGAAGAGAACTTAATGTGTTTAGCTGTAACAGTACGTGTGATATGTAAAGCTTTGAACAATACAGAAGAGAAGAACATTAGCTGTAACATTAAAATAACGTGGTGGAAAGCAGACTCTGTTACTAATTTCCTTTTTTCTTAAAGAACTCTGCAACCTGCGAAATGATGAAGTTTCGATTAGCCTTTGTATTTAAAATTTGGTGGTAGGTAACGAGTTCGATGTTTCAAGATCTTATAATGAACGTGTGGTGGACTGAAGTTTGTGCTACCGTGACAATTTTTTCATTAATTATCCACCCACCTCCGGTTTAGGGCTGGCTTGGTACATCACCTGGAGACCGTGGCAATAACGAACTATTTAATATTATTAACCTGTCTCTCGAACTGTGAATGAATAATTTACAAACTTTTATAAGTTTTATG
>JARYHS010012519.1:7905226-8016392 GCA_031002005.1 Vandiemenella viatica
AATACGATAGCGGTTTCACTCTAAAATTTTGTATTTACAAAAAAGCGATGTAGTTTGTGTAAGGGGGAAAGAATTCTCACGTCATACCGGTTTCCATAGTTAAGTCTGTATCCCTAGCGGAGCCACGTGGACCAGAAAAGCTGTTGGTCGCCTTTCCTTCTCCTCGTTATTACCACCGTTAAATCACTAAAAGTTGTCACGAATTTTGCTACAAATCGACATCAGGGCTAACAATGAATACACTGGGTTTAAGACTACAACAAAGGTAATCGACATAATTAAATACGTTTTGATGTTTCATTTTTAATTTATGAACACTGTATACTGTATACGAGCGACGTAATGATTGTACATCACGAATAAAAGAGTACAAATCATGTATAACTATGTCTGTTTTTTTTGTGGTACTGCTTACATGATTTTTTTTTTAAATAGGGGGGCTGCTGGAGGGTCACGGGGACCCTTTTCAGCCTATGGGGAGGAAACGGGAAGGAAGTCGGCATTAGACTTTCAAATGAACCATCCCGGCCTTCGCCTGGAGTGACAGTTGAAATCACAGAGATCCGCAGTCAGATTAGCCGAACAATGACCTGAAACTCCGTCCTCCCCAGTGCCATGCAGGAGAGCGAATTTGCCCTCCTCTTGTCTAGCATGGTTCTTTATAACCAAACCTGATAAATGCTACGACTGCGCGTTATACGTACATTTGACGTCAACAGTGTCTTGTTCTGCAGATATAATCAATAATTTTAGTGTGTGATGAATAAGCCCTTGAGTTTTAGGCTCTAAAAAACTAAATTTAAGTTTATTCAATTCTCGTTTTAGGTTTTTATAGGTCTTTAAAATTCTGATTTAGGAATTTACATATTTTTAAGTGAAATAAAATTTAAAACACGCAATATGTGCTGCCATTTGTGTTAAAAACATTGTGACTTTATAACCAATATTAAGTACTCCTTTAAAATTTCCAACATGACATTGCTCGTTCACATTAAAATACGCAACATAAACCACTATTATGTTCAAAACATTGTGTCTTTATTGTAGACTGCAAACCTTTTTAACATAATCCTGAAAAAATTGACAGATTTTCAGGAGTAAAACCTTTTCTCTCGTTCATAAAAATCTTTTGACTGGAAAAACTAGTTCCATGTCACATGAGGTAAGTGGTGCGAACTTCAGTTTGGCGATTTCCTTAGAATTCCAAGGCAGTATTTCCTGTTCCTTTAGTCCAGAGAGAGCACGGCGAATTGTTTCGTCTGTTGAAATCTGGACTGCTTCTTAAAAACAACCTCCAGCTTCCTGACTACACGTACTCAAACTGGTCCAGGAACCACTTTGGCCCTCACCTTTTGGATGATTTGAAGTGCTTCCGTCAACAGTA
The DNA here is from genome assembly GCA_031002005.1 of Vandiemenella viatica. Taxonomy (NCBI): domain Eukaryota; kingdom Metazoa; phylum Arthropoda; class Insecta; order Orthoptera; family Morabidae; genus Vandiemenella; species Vandiemenella viatica. The sequence continues at coordinate 7,906,611 of JARYHS010012519.1, forward strand.
GAGTGCCTCCTTCAGCTTCTTGATTTAAAAAATCTCGGTTGTAAAAATTTGCCTTTATATGGGGCAAATCCTATACAGCTGATACTGAGTGCCATGCTTTCTTTGCGTTTACTATAGCAACAGCTTTACTTTCATTAGTGCATCAGTGACTCCGTGATGATCCCATAATTTTCTGCATAATATATTGCAGCTGCGAGCCAGGTCTGCAATTGTCACTACTGGTTCGGAAGGGAGGGGAACAATGTATGCTTTTCACTGAAAGTAACTGCTCGACCTGGCGCTTTGCGGAACACTTTCTTCACTGAAGAAATTATCTCATTATCTACAGGGTGCTGTTCGCCAATTTTTTCAGCTACCCGCTGGAGCCCATGAGCTAGACAGGTAACATGGGTCATTCGAGGATATAATGCCTGAAAACGCTCCCCTCTTTTTATTATGTAAGCTCCACTGCCTGTCACCAACAACCGCAAACTTGTCCTCGTGTTCTGGATCTGGCCACAAAACCTTTAATGCATCCCTTACAGCAATTGCACAGTATAGTGGTTTATTGGAATTTCTCTGCACATAATGACACAGGGTATATTAGGTTCCTCACACGCGAGCTTGCCCACAATAAGGCTGTCTATGTCTCTGCCACAGGCATCTGTCGTCTCATCTACACTTAACAGATGAAGTGGTAAGCAATGTTCACCTGCATTCTTCAATAGTTTTCTCATACAGGGAAGTAATTTTTTCTTTTAGAGTCATCTGGTATTTTTCTGTTACAAATTCTTCCAAAAAGTTTTTCAGCACTTCATTCTAGAGGATTGCAACTTGTATATTAGCGGCAGTGAGAGATTCATATTGGTCAGGTTAAACGCGTCTTCTCTACCACCCTTTGAACTTGTAATGAAACTCTGCTTATGTTAGAAGCATTTCTCCTGGTAACATTTGCCAAATTTTGAGGCTGTACTACGGGTCATAGATAAAACTGGGGATCGTGACTGGCCACATCGCCCAGGTGACGTTAACTTGGATCGTGGAAGATGGAAAGGAAATTTCGATCTAGAAGAAGGAAAGGAAACTTTTGGGAAGGAAGGGGGGAAAGGCAGCGGCGTGGCCTGTTAATAAGGTACTGATCCGGCATTTGCCTGGAGTGAAAAGGAAAACGATTTCAAAACAGACGACCATGGGGTTCGAAGCCACGGCCCCTGACGAGACCAGATTGTTAACCAGGGCCCGTACCACTGAGCTAATCATGTCGGCCACTTTTTTTTTATTAAGAAACAAAATTAGTCGGACTGGATCAGTACGTCGAATTACGAGTATTTAGTTTCTGAAAACCGAATTAGGTCATTTTGGGTCATAACATAGAAATGAGGTTTTTTTAGGTCCTATTAAATTTACGAATATTATTAATTTATACAAAACATGAAAAAGAAAATTAAATTTTTGTTATCATTTGTTGGGAACAAAATAGGTTAGAACCTGAGAATCGAGGCCTTAGTGATGAAACTCAAGCTGATCTGTATTAGCTGACCAATATGATTTGGCAACTATTCTAGATCACTACTCATATTTCGATTATTTGGTGTTTTAGACATGTTTGATTCAGTGATAGTGTTAAAGTTGCTTAAAATGTACGGAACGTTTGCAGTGAAATTCGTGTATAAATTCATAGTATAATCATTTGTGCAAGATATTATGTCTCCTCTGATTGGTTGGTTTGAGGTTGGGAATTCTCCTTGCAAGAACCTAGTTGTAGCATTGGTAACAGTCGGTAAACTGGCAATGTAGGGGTAAGACACAAGATTGGGCTTTAGACAGTATGTCGGATTTAATGATTGCATTAAATTGGAACTGTGTTTGAAAGGTTTGCAACCACGTTCAACATAAATTGATCCTGTGATATGTGATGGAAACGGTCACAAAACTGTATTTAATTAGCCTACTATGTATAGAACTCGGGTGTAACGAAACCTGACTTATGTTTCTGTAAATATTTTGATGGAGGTTCCTGTAAGGGAAGTACTATAAATGCAACTAATATTGGACTAACAGCTTTTGCTTTGAAAACTACCTTTCATTTAATTAGGAAAACTGTTTTAATAGAAAAGTATAGTGTTGCTGATGATCTGGTCCATTTATTATAGAACCTGATTTCTTTAAGCTCGGTATTTTTAGATTAAAAAAGTGATGAGTGGTGTTAACAGTAAAACGAAAATTAAAGCATCATGCTTAAACTGTTATCTAACCTGCAATATTAACATGTCGATAAAAGACATGGACTTTTTTTTTAAAAAAAAAAGAAGAAGGGAGAGAAAGAGAAATAAAAAAGTATTTTCATGTCAGTCCAAAGTAATAAAAACTTTCGCCTTCGTAAAAGATCAAAATTAGTATTACTACTATTTGTGTTCGCTGATCTACAGCATTCAGAAAACTTGTATCAAAAATTAATATAAGTAGGCGGTTTGTAATAAAAGTTTACAAACCTAGGTTTCTACTCCAAAAAATCTTCTATGAGTTTTTTTTTCAACTGCTTTAGTCTCTCAACAGCTAGGTCTTTAGAGATGGGAAAGGATGGGGGCATGGAATGGGAAGGAATTCGGCCATGGCCTTTTTAAGGAAGCATCCCGGCATTTGCCTGGAGTGATTTGGGAAACCATGGAAAACCCAAATCTGGATGCCCGGACGGGGATTCGAACCGCCGTCCTCCCGAATGCGAGGTCTTCTATGAGGCTTTTTTTTTTTTTAACCAAAAACGTGTATTTTTCTGATATGTGATTAGTGTAATACTCGTAAATTTATCACGACATTTTTCTGATTTCTTTGCACTCGTTAGCAGGTTAATGTTTATACTCCTCCGCGTACCTTTAGAAGAACCATGCCAGATCGTGAAATACGCATTAAAACACTGTTAGCTGTTTTTGAAATACTGTAAAATGAACAGGCAGTTTTTTTACTTGCATAAAGAAGTCATCGTTTCTCTGGCTTTCAAAGTTTCAGAACCGAATGGGAAATAGTACAATATTTAAATTGCGTGCCATGCTCGTTATCCGCTCGTAGCATGTTAGCCCTCCACACTAGCGCTACGTGTAACAGTGTGGATGAAAATGGTGGTGTGTGTTGTGGGTGGGAGATCCCGGCCCATCCCAGCCTACTCTTTCGACGGTGACACCGAGTATCTGCTCAGTTCTAGTCCTCATCTGGCGGGCGAATCACCATCGTCTCTCCCACCCTGGACACCTTCCTCCACAGCGGCTTGATTACTGCGATGATGTAGCAACGACCTCTACAAACTCGGTGGTCATTGCAATAGTAGAAACATTGATTACTTTTGATTATTGAACTATAAATTGTAAGTACAGAAAAAATTTACAACAGTAAAAATAACATCTGTCAGCAGATGTGATAACGCAAGCTGAAGCCTCAACAGGGTTGATCTATTTTAGTAAAAGCCGTTGTGCCTGGCGTCTGGGTGCCAGCTCAATAGCTCGGCAATCTTCGGGGAGTCAATGACGCCTACTGTTAGTTAATTTGGTTGCCATAATATCACCGGTTTTTTATCAATCGGTATAGAAATTTCAAATAAATTACTTATTATGTTACAACTGAGAGATACATTCTAGCAAAATACTCCGAGAATCTAATTAAGATTACTTACATCATGGGAAATATACGTATATATACTAGTGTAAGCCCGTGACTGTTTTTTGCGTATCGTCACGGGTCTAGAATAGTTCCGGTTTCTAGGATGAAAGATTATGACAGGTTGACCTGATTTGACCAAATGTAAACTTGACCTGTGTTTCAGGGTGAATAAAATCTGTTGAGCTTGAAGAACTCAGAAGCATTAATAGAGGTAGGTATTAAACACGGACAGGATCGATAGCGCAATCGTGTAATTGCTTAAATAGAAACTTACTTGTATTTGACCCTTAAAGTTCACTTTGCAAAATTTTAAAATATTCCTGTTTGATTCGAAACCATCACTTTTTTTTTTATTTATTTTTTTTATTAATTGAGACTTGGCAAACACTCATAATGTAATGGTATCATAATATCCGTAAAGGCCAGAGAACTTAATACAAATTCCATATTATTAAACAGTTGAGCTAATCCGAAGAAATGAATTTCGAAATACTCGATTCGGTAACATCATTTGGTCTGATGAACACTTAAAATAACCTAATAACTCACGTACAGCGGACATGAACAAAAGCCATTAACTAAAGTGGTCAGTAAAATCCCTAATACATAAACTTTGGTCAAGAATAAGCATTAGTGAAAATTTTAATTAGATTGAAATTTTTCCAAGCCAGAATAACAATTGTCACTCGTGGTTACAACAGAGACGATGAGTAATTTTTTAAAGTTTTTTAAGTTGCTTTTATTAGCAACATGTTACTGAAAAGCAGATTCACTTTTTTCAGTCGCAAAATTTATCAATTTTTTTAACTATGAAACGGTACGAAATACAAACTTAATGACTGTATTATGGCTATTAATTTGGTAGTAGTTGCTTAGCTATTAAATTGTGGACATAACCACGAATTTCTTATAAGGCTATCTCTGGTAGCTGTTTTGAGAGCGAAGGCTGCACATGACGTCACAATTTACCAGCCAATAGCTATCGAGGTGAGTGAGTGACCTTACGAAAATATAGTAGATATATTGAACATAATTGAACATTGTTAGTTTTTTACTAGAATTTTTTCTAGAAAAATAACTACTACCATAGCCGTCATTTTTACTGGCTTTTAAACCAGTGGCTAATAGATTGGCTAATTGAATACACGTCCCTTTCACCATTTTAAATTATTCCTGCCAGAGTGGAAAATATATTAAGTGAGTGGTAGTAGATTGGATTTCGCTGTGTGATTATATTTTATATGCATTCCATTTATCATTTTAATTAATGTTAATATTAATTACTTTGTTGATCTTATCAATTTAATAATTTTAATCATTTGATTTTATCAAATAAGAAGAAGGTGCAAAGTGATATGCTATCTTGCTCACTAATAAAGTCATAACCTGACAGATTTTTCGAATTCAACATTGAATGACTACAGACGTCGGTTACTTTGCAGCTAATTTAATACATGAAAATCAAGTGTTCAAACAAAATTAATACCGAGTCTTACAATATGAGGCACAATTTTAAAAAACAACAGTGACATATTTTATGTGAAATTTAAGCACTATGTTAAGATGCTTATTTATAAAGCTGTTCATTGGAAGAAGCATGAAGTGTGACGAATGTAGCCTAGGAGTTTGGTGTTACTTACAGAGGAGGTTGTCGACTACGGTCAACTACAACAGCAGGTGGTCGCTACATTGTGCGACAGGCAAGAAGGGACACGCGTCAGACAACAGGTGCAATTATAACCACAATCAACAGGACTTCAAGGCACGCAATCTCCGCTCCACAGTGGCACGGCGATTACATGAACTTGGTCTGTTTGCCCAACGACCATTTCGTTGTGTTCCGTTGACACTCGCACACGGGCGGCACCGTTTGAGATGGTGCCAAGAGCATCAGGACTGGGAGTGGGGACGTGTCCGCTTCTCAGATGAGAGCAGATTCAGTCTGAGTGGCTATTCTGGACGAACCAACATCAGGCAAAAGGCGGAAACACGCAATGCATCCATGAAAATGTTCGCATATGACTGTTTTGGTGGTCCAAGTGTTATAGTGTGGAGACTGGAGATGCATAATGTTGCATGGACATTCCTTTCTCCAGATCTTCGAACGCTGTTCACTAACTAACCAACGTTATAGCGACACTTACTCCTTACTCATGTGCGTCTTTTCACGGTTGAATTTGGCCCTGACTTCTACATACATCTACATCTACATCTATACTCTGCAATTCACAATTACTGTGGGTGGCAGAGGTGCTAAGCACCAATCCTAATTCAGTGCATTCCAATCCCGAACAGAACGAGGAAAGAAAGAATACATAAATTTATCAGTACGTCATCTTATTCTCGAATCTTATCCCTCCTGTCATTTGATACCTAAATAGGTTGGCGGAAGAAGTATTTCGTTGCACTCGTAAATTAAAGATTTTCGCATATTCTCCAACAAATTCAAACGTAAAACGACGGTCGTCTGTCCGCCAAACAATCCCAGCCCAACCCACGTATCAGCTCTGTGACACTTACATAAGGACTGTAACTAGCGGTCACGAATCGAGCGGCTCTCCTCTGTACCTTCTCCACCGTATCAATCAATCCCTTGCGATACGGATCCCAAATTGCACAACAGTATTACAAATGCGGACGAACTAGTGTTTTGTAACGCAATTTCCTTTGTATGAACATTACAAATTTTCAAAATACGACCTATAAAACGAAGTTTAGAATTAGCTTTACCTACGACTGAAGTTATGTGCAAGTCCCATTTCATATTGCTTTGTACTGTTACGCCTAGATACTTCAGGGAGTCTACCGTGTCAACAACTGAATTGTTAACTTTGAAATCGGAGAAAACGGGGTCTTTTTATTACTTATTTGCATTGTCTTGCACTTTTTGCAGTTAAGTGTAGCTGCCATTTACGGCACCATTCCGAAATAACATCCAGATCGCGCTGAATTTCTAAGCAATCGTCAGAGAACCCCACTTCCCTATAAAGGTGCCCTATTACACTTCCTTGAGGACCCCGAAGTAACAATCTAGCTTTGAAGAGGCTTCCCCGTCAACAACGACATACTGCGACCGACCAGTTAGAAAATGCGTATCCATTCGCAAATCTGATCAGATATACCGTACGCTCGAATCTTCGCCAAAAGCCGGTTGTGTGGTACAGAGTCAAAAGCTTTCTGGAAATCCAAAGAAAATAGCATCAGCTTGTGAATCCTGCATCGATAATCTTCATTACGTCATGCGAAAATAGAACCAGTTGCGTGTTCACACGATCGGTTCTTCCGAAATCAGTGTTTTTTTCGCTGTAAAGTAACTCGTTTCAATCTAACGTTAGAGCATATGACATGCTCCAGAATTCTACTGCAAAAAGATGCTAGCGATATCGGTCGATAATTCCTAGGATCTCTCCGATCTCCTTTCTTGAAAACAAGAATCACCTGCGCTATTTTCCAGTCGGAAGGTACTTTCCTTTCCTCTAAAGATTTACGAAATATATCTGACAGAAATGGTTCTATTTCTTCCGCGTATTCCGAAAATACTCTTACTGGTATACCATCAAGACCCGGCGACTTTCCCCACTTCAGGAGCTTTAATTGCTTTATGATACCTACACTATCAATTTGAACTGGATCCATCTCAAATTCTACACGCCGTGCAAAAGCGGGAATGTTTTCCATGTTTTCGTCAGAGAAAGAATTTTTAAATTCGGTGTTAAATACGGTAGCCTTTTCGCGACTGTCATCAGTTTCCTGACCGTCTTGTAGTAGAACTGACGTATTGTTGTCACTACCTCTAACTTTTTTACATACGACCAAAATTTCTTGGGTTTTCGTTGAGACTTCATTTTTATGTATGACATTGCGTGACCGCATCAAACAGCTCAGGTGGAGGAGATATTGGAATGAAAGTATATTCGGCGAATGAACTATCCTGCCTGTTCCCCGACTTAAATCCCATGTAGCAGGTATGGGATGCGTATTGAAGTACGTCCACGTGCATCAACTACCATCCAGCAGTTATCAACCACACTCTACCACAAGAAATACTCACGGGCCTTGTGGCCAGCACGAAATCACGTAGCAGAGCTTGACCTGGTGACACACGCCCTTTCAAGGACCATGTAAGTCCAGGGAGTCGCTTTAGTGCCACTTCTCGTCGTCTCATAGCTTGTTTCTTTCAGTGGCCGACTGTACCATACTGTAGCAGTTCCTTCTGTGTATCGTTCAAGTTTCATCGAGCAATGTTTCTTGACAGTGAGGCAGCATGCGAATATTACTTTCATCCTATATTACTTTACACCAGTGAACTTATGAACCTAACCCTGTGCGATAACTGCGCTGTCTGTTGCATTTGCATCAAGAAAACATGAGCCAAATCTACAATAATCACAGAAGTGTCACACATGTGCATAATGAATTATGATTTATTTTCGCTGATCCATCATCGAGAGCATAACATAATTCTCGTTCAGTCTTTTACTTCATAGGTTCAATTTCTGCTGGAAGCCTCAATATTGCTACTTTGTTGACTAAAACGCGTTTACATAGCTGTGCTAGTTTAACTGTGCTGTTATTATTATTTTTTTAAACTAAAGGAATAAATACTGAAACTTCTTTTCAGTTTGCACCAGAATTAAAGCAAGGGGAGAAAAAAATTAGTTTACAACTTGAAATATAAATAAAATGATTCATTCCAATTTTGTGAAAAATTAAATGACAAAATCAAGAAACTCATTTTATTTGTAATGTATTCGGTCTGCAAAATAAATGTCAAGGTGGGTCAACGAGTTTCAAAATAAGATAGACACAAACCAATTCAGGAACATTTCATAGTATCTATATCTGGAAAAGGAACTGAAGTTGATTGAGAACGTCGGTAGGTTTGATTCCCGCCGCGGCGGAGATCATATCGGCGCGACCAGAGAAGTCTACATTGTAACTCAGACTGTGTACAATCGAATATGTCGATTTAGTGACATACACTTACACAAGAAAAAAATTTCGCTGTATAAGCTAAAACAAAAGTCAAAGAAAATGACGAGGTCCTATATCGGATGTAAGAAATCATGTATTGGATTTTAACACGTATCTTTGGTACGCTTCATGCTGAACGTCATGGGAATGGTTCGACATTTTTTAATTCGGAATCGTGGCAACGACAGACAGATTCACTTTATCGACTGCACCAAGTTTTTACAGTCCGTAACTTGAGAATCCCACAGGAACTGATGTCATGAATTCTGTTTACTTTAAATGGCTTTGTTAGTTGTAATAAAGCATTAGTGGACAAAGCCTATATCACAGTGTTCCATAAAATCTGTGGCAACGTCAGGGTGCCAACTACAGGTTTCCTCATCGAAAGAGGTATTAGGAAAGGTGCTTCATTTTCCGAAATTATTTTCGGCTGTCCTAAAATTATTGAAACTACAATGTGTAAAAACAGGAGTTAGGATCCATGGCAGAAGACTTTAACTTGAGATTCGGCAATGACATTACTGTCTTATAACTGAATAACTTCAGACCTTGGTTACAGATTTTATCTTCAAGTGTATATCTAACATATGGGTCACAGCTGGAAATGTACAAATAAATAATATATGTTCAGAAAATGTCAGTGAGTGCATTTGGCCAGTGTATGTTTCCCATGCTGACTCAGTGGATTTGTGAAAGTTAAACTTACAACGGCCGAAAAAGCTATGGAAAGATCAATGCTAGATTTAGCTGTAAAAGACAGGAAGAGAGAATCCGATCAGTTTGAGAAGGTAGCTTTCTTGAAGCGGCAGTGGGCCGGTCATCTTGCTTGGAGGAAAAATTAAAGATGGGCAAAAAGAATTTGGTGTGGAATCCAAGAAATCATCAGAGACCAAGAGCAAGATCGGTCGATGACGGAGAATCGACGTAGACCATTGTATCTTCCATTCACTGGCGACTTATGAACCTAAGAAACCACTTCATTTCATAACTGAATTGGAAGATGATGATGAAGTAAATAAACAAATATTTGTTTATTTCAGTTACGCCAGACCAGTTTTCTAGTGTATGATATTACGTTTTCAATATTGTTATATTGTTATTGAATGTGTCAGGGCTTATAGATGTTCTTGATTGATTCTGCTGTTTAATATTTCAGTTTTGAATGCCATGTTTAGGCGTTTTATCAGTGATTAGAAATCACTTATGTGTCATGAGTAAAGTCAAAATTCTTCAAATTTTTTAATGTTTCTCAGAATATTTCGATTTTCTTTTCTACTCCACGACTTATGTGAAAGCTTCTAACGTAAAAAACTTTTTTTAAACACTATTCGTTCCCTTTAATCCTGAAACATATGATCAGAAAGTTCCTGTTGAAGTTTACAGGAAAACAGCAGCAATCTTTCTGAAATTTATGAACACCTAACTGAAAGATATTAACAAATTTAATGCTTTAGCAAATTTTTTTTTTAGGAAACAACATATGTATCATTCGATGTAGAACTTTTGAATCGGCTAGTAAATACTTTTTTGAAATTTTTTAACATTGTTCTAAGACCCACAGTAATTTTTCTAAACTGTAACTTCTTGTTTTGATTTACATATTTCATTTGAAGACATTTTCAAAAAACTTGTAATGTAATCGATTTGATTTTTTTTTAACTGCTTTACGTCTCTTTTTAACATCGAGGTCTTTTAGAGACGGGAAAGGATGGAGGGCAAGGATGGGGGCAAGGAATGGGAAGGAATTCGGCCATGGCCTTTTGAAGGAAGCATCCCGGCATTTGCCTGGAGTGATTTGGGGAAACCATGGAAAACCCAAATCTGGATGCCAGGACGGGGATTCGAACCGCCGTCCTCCCGATTGCGAGGCGAGAACGCTAACCGTTACACCGCCATGCTCGGTGTAATCTATTTGAGAATCAGCCGCTATAGAATATTGTTGAAATTGTATTCAGAATTATCAAAGCCAGACAGTAGTTCGCACCTTAGAAAATAATTGTCTGTAATGTGCCCACGTCATCTCAGAGACAAATCCCATGTATTATTTCGAATGTTCTTCCCCAATACATTTAAATTAAAAGCGAGCCTTAATTAGAAAGCTTGAGGACTGACTATCCTGCTTCTTAACATTGATCGGCACATTTTGTGCTTCAAAGTGCTGCTCGGATGAATTCGCAAACCGCAAAATAAATCCGTGAGTGTGAAAATGCCTGGCTCCCGCTCCAGTGGCTACTATAAACCGACATTGCGCGGCGGGCCGGTCCGCGTGCTAGGCGCACACTATGCGTTCGGTGTTCGCTGGTAACTGACAGAGCAGGAGTAAGTAGTCCGGTCAAATTAGCCTGAAATATAGGGGTACCCTTGCATAAATTCCCAACAAGCTGAAAATTTGTATGGACATTAGGGATACCATTATAATGAAATTCTGAAAAGTCCCCATGGATCCCGTGTGTGTAAAAAATATACAACGTCAAAATTCGAAAAACTTTTTTTTAAATTTTTGGCGAAACGGTTAGTTTTATTATAAAAATAGCTCATACAAAAATTATAGGTCATATAATTATCTACAAAAATTGTTCTTATACTTTTTTCCTCTAAAATTTACCATTTCTGAGAAAAAGCCATTCTAAAATTCACTAATGTTGTATTGTCCATAATATGCATAGCTACGCTGCCTATGTACATCAATGTACGCATAATATAACTATAAATATAAGTCTGCGTGACTAATACATTTACATTGAATGATAATTTTGAGAATATGAGCTGAAAAGAAACCCAGTCGCACATTTTATGTGACCACGTGGCCTTTAGCAACATTTATTTGCTATTCAATTGTCTACATGAGAGTGCCCGTCTACCTGCTCTTTTTTTCGAAGGTCCCAGTTAAATACCGTTTATCTTGAACTTTCGCTCGTAGTGAAAACACGTAGTTATTGCTAATATTCTTTACTAAAGTTTGTGCTGTAATCAGTTTTTAAAATATGTCACAACTTTGTTTCATTTGTTATAAACCTTTGCCTGCAAGTGAAATGGTTACTTTACTGTTGATCATGGCATAAAGAAGTTGATTGACGGAAGTGTTGAAAGAGATGATGAATTTACTGACTACCTAAACGGCCAAAAATCAGTGACAATTCATGTGCAGTGTCGTAAAAACTACACTCGTAAGAGTACTATTGCTGCAGTGAAAAGACAACATGAAGAGGAACAAGCCATTAATCTAAAATAAGTCCTCCTTGTACTAGAGCACGCGGAAGTGAATTGAAAATTGTTGCTTCTTTTGCGGCGATGAATTAAATGAAGAATATGAAAAGAAACGAGCACAGAAATTTCGGCGTAATATTTGTAAAGTTACTACACTTTCATTCAAATAATGTGTTCTGAAAGTAGCTTAGTCTGGTTGTGATTAGAAAGCAAAAACTGCTATCGCTCGAATCGGGTTTGAAAACGATTTAGTCGCTGCTGAGGCTAGATTTCATCATGATTGTTTCTTTTTTAAAACCGTCCACTGGTAGTAAAGCCGGTCGCCCCCGAGATGAAGCATTGAGTCTTACCATAGAAAAAATATTTGCTTACGTCGAAAGTGGTAAAACCAGGCAATGCTCAACAACCGTCAGAAATTTTTTCAAGCACAAGTTGTTTATCGGCTTATCTTACATTTAAAAATCACATTTTATTTTTACATGCTATGACTAGGCGTGACACAACATCAGCATTGATCCGGAGGGGCAAAACGACAGTTCTTAAATTTTTTGAAAAACATGATCTAATTGGATGTGCACACGTGCTGAGGATATTAATTCTACTACAGAAACTCTAATAACCAGCGGAATTCACTTTCTTCTATCTGTGTATGAAGCTCCAACAAAAATTACTCGAATAGATAAGTTACGTTTCTTATTTTTTGCAAAACATACATGTAATAAAAAAGTGTGAAATTAACTTTTTTAAATTATTATTTTTTTTTAAAAAAATATTGCTTTACGCCTCGTCGACGGCTAAAGTTATTAGAGGCGGGATGAGACTGGGGACAAGGAACGGGAAGGGAATCGGCCATGGAATTTTTGAAGGAAGCATCCGAACATTCGCCTGGAGTGATTTGGGGAAACCATGGAAAACCCAAATCTGGATGCCCGGACGGGGATTCGAACCCGCGTCCTCCCGCATGTGAGGCCAGAACGTTAACATTCACCCACCACGCTCGGTAAAATTAACTTGTCTTCCTCCAACCTCGGCTTCTACTCACCGACATTTTTATCGAGTGTATTACCAGGTCAAAGTATGGCTTGGTAATCAACTGGATGCAGAAGAATGGGGTTGGAAGCTAATTGTTAATGTATTGGAACCAATGCACACTCTACTTCACCCTGCACCAGAAAAGCTCCTTTATTTTTTGTAACTGCAAAACGGGGTGTAATTCCAAAATGGGGCTGCAAAAAAGTGGGATTATCTTGTTCAACAGTTGTTAAGGCTAGTCGTTTTCAAATGTTGAATCTCCAACTGAAGAAGATACTTACATCAATGACGAAACAACTGATGTATCACTGTTACAACAATTTACGTCGACTCAGGAGAATGTAGTAGTAGAAGAAGAGGATGATGGAGAAGACGAAGAGACGAAGAAGTTGAATAAGAAGACCTGAAATTCCATTAAATCAGTAAAACAGACCGTGGAGTAGGCCTACGCGCCAAGTACACTATCTCAAAGGTGGCTTGGAAACTTATAGAGAATACAACTTCAGTGAATTTTAGAATGGGTATTTCTTAGAATGGTAAATCTCATGGAAAAAAGTATAAGAACACTTTTTGTAGATAATTACATGATCCACAATTTTTGTCTGAGCTATTTTTATCATAAAACTAACCGTTTCGCTAGAAAAATAAGAAAAACCAATTTTTTCCGAACTTTGACCTTGTATAATTTTTTTTTTCACACATGGGATCGGTGGGGATTTTTCACAATTTCATTGTAATGGTATCCCTAACTTTCATGCAAATTTTCGGCTTGTTGGTAATTTACGCCTGCGCTAGACACCAGTTGCCGACCGCAGAATCGTACGCTGAGTGTTTACATATCTCTGACTTTTCATATGCATGACTATACCAGTTTCCTGGCTCTTCAGTGTGTATAGTAGCAGTATCCGTAGTACTAGCGTAATTACTAAACTTTCTTCCTCACACTGCGTCGCTCGTGTCCTGCTGGAAACTCGGCAACGTCGTATAAGGCGTGACCTTCCTATTTCTGTCTCTCTCTGCGCCACCCGCCTTCGTATGTGATGCGTACTATAATACAAAAAACGTTTCAATTCTTGAAAATGTTTTATTTTGATTCTTAAACGGATCGTCATCCATTTGGAAGTTATGCATTCATTGTCTATGTTTTAAGTATTAATTAAATCTGTTACATTCCCTTTTCTTTCATTGATAGATAAGTGTGAATTTTATTTGAGTTTCTCCAGTTTCTAGTTCTTATTTTTTCTCTCCTTTACTAATTATTATAACCTCAATTCTAATTCCTCCATGTTCGGTCTTTATTTTACGAATGAAGGATGATAGACGTGAAGCACGGCAACACAGAAAATACGTAATTTACGTATTTGCATATTATCTTTGGTCAGGAGTTTAGTAAACATAAACGTACAAAAGTGTTACCTATCAACTATTTAGTAATCGGATGACAGTGGTCGTAAATGTTTACGCCAACGTTTAGGAGTTTTTTATTTATTTAAAAACATTATGGAATTCTGGGGTTTTGTTGATGAATTTGAAAAATAAAATACGCTTACAGTTGCTGTTTTATACGGGTGTGGCCTGGTTACATAACGACTTAGTAGCTGTACTTGATTCCACAGCATTATCTCAAATTTCATAAAGTATGGTGTTGGTGCTAATATTAATGATAAATGGATTACTTGATGACATGTGACTGTTCTAGTTTTTTCGAAGAAAACCTTTGTAATTAATGTATATGTCAATACTGATATATACATGTACGAACATTTTAACATATTAACAGCTCCAGCTTAGACCAATATAATTAAAAGACGAAAAATATATACGTTCAATAACTATAAAAAGCAACGTTTCAGGAATAAGAAACCGGCCGAAAGACATCGATCTTCCTAAGTGCTATGATACTCAAAATTCTTCATAATAAGCTTCATCGGAATAATAGCTACGCTGTGGTTCACTACCAAACGAAGTAAGGGAAGTAAGGAATTTGGCCGATTGTTTAGCAATTCAGCGTGATCTGGATGTTATTTTGGCATGGTGCGCTGAGTGGCAACTCACACTAAATTGTAAAAAGTGTAAGACAATGAGCATAACTAACAAAAAGAATCCAATTGTTCAGAAATACGAGGTAAACAGTTCAGTTATTGATGTGGTCGATTCTATGAAATATTTGGGAGTAACAGTACAAAGGAACATGAAATGGGACTTACATATTAATACGTTGGTAGGTAGAGCTAATTCTAGGCTGCGGTTCCTAGGTCGAATTTGAAAAATTGTAATGAACAAACAAAGGAGATAGCGTACAAATCTCTTGTGCGTCCACATTTGGACTATTGTTGTGCCATTTGGGATCCGTTTTGTAAGGGGCTGATTGAGAGTACAGAGAAAGTACAGAGAAGAGCCGCTCGATTCGTGACCGCTTGCTACAGTCCTTATGAAAGCGTTACAGAACTGATTAGTAAACTAGGCTGGGAGTCTCTGGTAGATAGACGACGCACGTTTCGTATAAACTTATTGGTAAACATGCGTACTCCCACTTTCACTTACGAGTGTAGTGAAATACTTCGTCCACCAACCTATTTGGGTCAGCATGACAGGAAAGATAAAATTAGAGAAATAAGGTGCCGCACTGATTCTTATATGAATTCTTTTTTTCCTCGTACCATTAGGGATTGGAATGCACAACAAAGAGATTAGGTTTTGGTGCTGAGCACCCTCTGCCACCCACAGTTTTGTGATTTGCAGAGTATATATGTAGATGTAGATGTAGAACGAACAACGAAGTATATTTCTTTGAATGTTGTTGTTTCTTTCTTATGAGTTTACGCCTCGTCGACGTTGAGGTCAATAAAGGTGGAAAAGGACTGCTCGCAAGAAACTGGAAGGAGTTCGATCATGACCGTTTGAAGGAACCCTCCCGGCGTTCGCCTCGAGTGGGTTAGGTAAACCATGGATAACTAAAATCTGAATTGCCTGACAGCAATTAGAAGCTGCATCCTCCACAATACGTTTGCACTCACCCATCACGACGGATCTCTTGTTTAGGAATAAATTAGAGAGAGAGAGCTAAGCAGTATTTCAGACAAAAGAAGGGGGCACTAACTAAGACACACGAGACCTTGTTAAGGGTTAGAAGGGGCACTAACTAGGACACCCGAGACCTTGTTAAGGGTTAAAAGGGGCACTAACTACGATACGCGAGACCTTTTTAAGGGTCAAAAGGGACACTAACTAAGACACACGAGACCTTGTAAAGGGTTTGAAGGCGCCTTGAGGTATTTATTTCCCCCCGCGCCTGCCGATTTTATTCGTTCACTTCAATATTGTTTTAATTAATTCTTGTATGTATTCTTGTATACAGATAAGGTATATGGCTCGCAAAACGCTGATTTGGTTGTAGGCTGCGATGCCCACTGGCGGGGCTGTTGGCCTGACCCCTGCAGGCAGGCCACCCGGTGAGCGTGCGCGGGACGAGCTGAGGTAATTTGGTGGGCGGCGTACGTGTGCGCGACATGTTGGAGCCTCTCGGCTCTGGTACAAGCATTCGTTGGTTTCTGATCAAATCTGTTTCTGGGAAACTGTATTTCCTCGCATCATCGGAGGTTATAATATTTTTAACTAACTGAAACATTAAAATCTTTCACGACATGAAAAACGAAAAGAACTGTATACAAATGTAGCTTCAACAAGATCCCAAAATATATCGTAGCAGGAAACTAAAATCCAACTATTATTAGAGACAGAGAACTCAAGATAATCACAATTAATAGAAGGCTGAGGTGACGTGACCGGACTTCGTTGGCGTGCTGACAGCGGCCAGATATGTTTCCACGCATGTTGCTACTGTAGAAAGCTGGTATGTTTTTATAATGGTTCCATATGTTTAAAATTTCAAACAAACCACAAAGAAAGTATGAATTTAGTTTAGATCCGCATATTAATTATTAGCCGCTTTTTGTTTATTTATATTAGTTCGATTACATGTTAGTTATTTTCTCTGCTAAGAAGTACATCACTTTTTATGATGAGATCAATGAATGTATTAATGCGCGTGCGTATGAAGCTGTCAGTTTCAAACAGTAATATTAGCATTCGTCGTTACAGCAGAGGGCATGCACTGATTTTCCTTCTTGAGAGGCACGTTAATCAAGTCATTACTTTCTGCAGATGAAAGTAATTCCACAATTATACTCTCTATGTGGCATGAATCAGGGTTAAAACAAATATTATGTGGTATAACGTAAAGTCTTTGATACCCTAGGGGACAAATGGAGTGAACATGTAGCGCGGTATGTCGCTGAACAACCCTCCACTGCAATGTTTTGCTGACACACGAGCCAGTTCTTGTAGAAATGTTGCCCGAGGAAGATGCGTTGATTAATGCTACGTAGAAACTTATTTCAAATAGTTAATGCAAGGGAAGGTGGTTGGCGGGAAATACTTACTGCAGTGAGTAATACATAGAATTTAGATGCTTTAAAAGACGATAACAATCAATCTACTAAGGAAATAAGAAACAATTTGGTTGAGTATTTTGTGAGTGAAAAGTGCTTCCTGGCAAAGTAATTTTTAGACGTAACCATATCATAGAAAACAAATGATCCACCCTATCTTACAACAACTATTTTATCACTGTGTAAATAAAATTCAGACAAATAAATAATTAAACAGGGCCTATATACGTCTCTAATGTGTAGGCGATTCACCAAAATTTTACTGCGTCATACGCGGTGTAATTAGACTTCACATTGTCTCGTTCGCTAGCAGAGTTTTTCGAAGATGTTAACTTCTTTTTTTCATTATTTCGTTTTTGTACACGGTTTGAGGGGTCCCACAACAAGCCATTAACTCTGGTAGAGCTCGGCTGAAACTGCAATTCGTTTGCGCACAGCACTGACATGTTGCGCCCAGGTATACACTCGCCAACAAATTACATGGGGCACGTGTTTTCGCTCTGGAAGCGGCAACACAAAACATGACCCGCAACGGGAAGATGTAACGCAAAATGCTGCGTCCGACGTTGCAGCGATACTCAGACTCAGTGTTACACGTCAAATTTGTCCCCTAGTGTATCCGGCCTTTAAATTATGAAGGTTTATTTTTAATTATCACTGCTGATGTCGTTATTTCGGTCGCAAGTTATTTAATAACACTTATATTTAGTCATGCAACCGCGAAGAAATGAACTGCCAGAATACTGCAATCGAACCGTCATTTATGACGAGCTTAGAACTTAATTAATACGTATTTTCCCAAATTATTTTTGTGTCACCACGTAACTTCCTTAAAGTGCGAGTCACACTTATCCTTGTGTGTCTTTGCACTACTCACAAGTCCAACATCACATACCCCCATCAGCAACCTACAGATACCCTGTATAGTTTCATGCTATCATTATTTTCCACGGAAGTAGTTAACATTATTATTTTATGATGTTCCCCAACTGAAAGTAATATTATAAATCGGCTAAAGTTATTAACCTTTTACTATTCTGTACAATCACCACGTCTGCACCTACTTTATTCTAGCCCCTGTTCCTTTTTCTAAGAAATCATCTCGGTTGTAACGGAAAGTATCTTTGATGAGGTACAACGTTTCGCCTTCAATTTCTGAAACGTCTTCGTTCTAAAATCAACTGAACACTAGGTATGTGACATGTTCTATTTCGTAAATAATAAATTATAATGTAGCCAAGAAAATCTGAAGAATACTTAAAAATTAGACAGCTGCAAATATTTTGCTATGAAATTATTTAACTTTGCAGAGACGAAATGATCTACTGAACATCACTGAAGAGCACCCATCGTATTCTGTAAGTAATGTTTGTCAGTCAAACGAAACAGTCAAAATTACTTGAGGAATTGCAGCAGAGCAGGAACGTGAAGGAAGATATGAATGGGAGTCAGTCACTAGACGCCAGAAAGTTTTAATAACGCAGTGATGAGATTAATTTTGAAGCATGATTACGCTAAGCAGGAATCTTGCAGCCAGACCAGAAAGCGCGTCACTGAACTCTCCGTCAGGCGCCATACTCTGCTGTATGTGGAAAGAGTTATTTTTCCGACGGAACTTCAATTTTTTTTTGTCAATGTGGTCGATGAAGTGAGACGACGAAACAATAAATAAAGACAATCGTGAACTATTATTTTGTTAATAATATCAAATGTCACCGAATTCACTGATCAAAAAATGAAACAAACACAGCCACAGATATGTGAGACTTCGTGCCTGGACACCGGCTTACCAGCACTAATGTTTTCGGAATCTGCTACATTGATGGTTTAAAAACAAAAATAAAGAAAAATTGAACCAAGTGTACTGCATTTATGAGAACTTATCCATCTGTTTAAGTTTAGTAATTATTTAGTGTGCCCCCCGATTCACCAATGGCACACAGTTTCATTTCTGCAGTTGAGTCTGCGTGGTTTATTCGACGAATTTAAGCTTCCAGTCATTATATAAATTCATTAACCATCATCAGCTAACCATGGACGTATTGGAAATGAAGCAGTAAATTAGCGGAAGTCTCTTCAACAGGTGTATCATAAATTGAGCTTCTGAATATGACTGCAGAGTGTTTGATTGAACCTTTGTATTTTCAAATGAATTTGGTGGTGTAGTATGGAATATTTCGCAGAAATTATTTGCTGAAAAATTATCCATTCTTGACTGCTAGTATGCTGTCCAAATTAGTCAATCGTTTGTAATGTAATATTCTGCCAGATATCTGGAAGCACTTAGAGTTGTCTTTGCGTAAACTTTCTCTGTATTGAAAATAAACAACTGAACAGCACGAGAAGTGAAGAAGATACTAACAACGAAGTCTTTCTCGGCGTTGAGACTGTATAAACTGCTCTCGGGTGACTAGCCGAGTCAAAAGTGCGTTGTCACACGATATTTCGGCGACTAGAATCATTGCCGCCATCTTCTGGTGAAGTCGCCGAAATATCGTGTGACAACGCACTCTTGACTCGGCTAGTCACCCGAGAGCAGTTTATACAAGATACTAACACTTTGCTAATACATACGAAACGTGGTCAGTGTGTGTGGTCCCTTAGCTTCACCACACTAATGTATCACAATGAAACCAACGTCACACCAGTGCCTCCTGTTAACGCGGCTGAACTATGCATGCCGCGATGTGCATTATTTTGTTTTGTAGGCTAATATGACATAGGAAAAGTTCTTCGCAATATTAGTTCCATCTGAAGCTATTCACTTAAACAATAGAAATTTTGACACTGTCAAATCATTTTCTCACTTGCTATTACGGAATAGTGTTTGGTGGTACTTTGTGTATCGGGAATCAGAGTTATGTAGGTTTCTATTCGTTAGGAAAATAATTCAGCCAGAAGAAAAAGCTTTCGTTCGAAATAGTGGAACAAAAACGTAAGTTATCAAAAAAAACTTAATGAAAAAACTTTGAGCTAAGAATGAGTTTAAATTTGATGAAATTAATGTTCTGGAAGTGTAAAAATAAGAATGTAAACTGTTTGAAGATAATTTAATTTTACCATAAATTAAACTTTAAAATTGCATCGCTTCGTTCCATTGCTTTTAACTGGGCTGACGAGGTTATTTAATATTCTTGTATTTTATTTAATAGTGTAATATTATCTGACTTTTAAAAAATTACAGAATTATCACGGCTTATATTATGGTTGAACAGTTTTTGTTGTTTAAGAAACTGTGTATCTGCGACCTGTACACCAATGATCAAGAAATCAGAAAAGCTATCCTAGTTTTTTTTTTTTGGTCACTTCGAACAGATATCTTCTAATTTTATTTGACTAAAATCTACAATCAGAAATATTTAATATCAACATTAATGGTTGGTACAAGTTATCCTGCAAACTTACAGAAATCTATAAATTGTTGTGATGTTTATAAATTTATTGCTGATTCAGAATGAGCCAAGGTCAGTTATTTTCCAAACCGCTCCCACAAGCTCTGTTTGGTCGTATTTTGAATTTTTAATGTTCCATTAATTGTAAAACTCGTTATTTGCTGTCAGTCTATGTAACAATGTATTTTAATCATTCTTGATGCATAAAGCTTTAATTCGGAACATATAGGACTGAACGCACGACGACGCTAGTACAGGTTGCTCCTACAACACTTTCTCTCTTTGAATATAATTTAGGAAAATGTTTCCCAAGTACACAGAAACTATTTTATCTTGATGTTTGAAATGTAATGTCACTGTGAGAATCTTCTAGGCTCAAATTCCCGTCTGGCCATTCAACCTTCGGTTCTTTATGGTTCCTTGTAAAAACCATGGTCGAATTCGTTCCTGTTCCTTTACCCTACTCCTTTTCCGCCTCTATAACATCGGCGTCAAGGCGCGAAGTCTTAAAAAATGTTAATCTTAACTGGTACCAGTACTTTTCATTTCCTACTTGGAATTGGGTGATATTATTCATGGAAAGTAAATATTTCGAGATGCTTTCAATAACAACGATTCATTAAGATGTAAACATAATTAGATTTATGGTGGAAATTGAAGGACTTGCTATTTCCTTCTGTCAGAAATCACGTGCTTCTGATTATAACGAAGCTGACTAATGTCTATAACAGAAAGGAGCAACGTTATTCGAATCCCGCATCCTTTTTGGATTGCCAGATCTCTTTAATGAATCGGTTTGCCATTGGCAAATCACTTTAACGCAACCTTTATAAACGTCCAAACCTCTTTAACCTTGCATTATAATTTATTCATTTCATACATGTTGTTATATATATTTAATTTGTTCCTTTTCGTTCTGATTTCGCCGATGCCTCAAACTTAATTTCACAGGCTTGTGATTTACCTACTTTTGTTTGTCTACCACACGGTTCTAATCTGCCATTATTGGCAAGACATGTGTTTGTATATTCTTTGCTTATTTCACCAAGGATATCAGTTATCACAAATTTGGATGAAACAAACTAGAAGCTTACAGTTTTTTGCTGACGCTGATTCCCGCAGAACTGCCCTCTCGTGTTGCTCTGTAGAGTGCTGGCTGACAGAGATGGATGTCTGGTTCTCCTGCACAAAACAGCTCGCCCACCGAGCCTCAGTTATCATCACGGACTCCACACGTCACTCTAACACCGATACTGCAAAATTCATGCGAATAGTGCTCGTAAGACATGTAGATAGTTTGAGTCGTATGTTCACTCAGCTCGAACTCAGTGCATAAAACTTATAAAAGTTTGTAAACTATTCATTCAAAGTTCGAGAGACAGGTTAATTATTTTAAATAGTTCGTTATTGCCACGGTCTCCAGGTGATGTACCACGCCAGCCCTAAACCGGAGGTGGGTGGATAATTAATGAAAAAATTGTCACGGTAGCACAAACTTCAGTCCACCACACGTTCATTATAAGATCTTGAAACATCGAACTGGTTACCTACCACCAAATTTTAAATACAGAGGCTAATCGAAACTTCATCATTCCGCAGGTTGCAGAGTTCTTTAAGAAAAAAGGAAATTAATAATAGAGTCTGCTTTCCATCACGTTATTTTAATGTTACAGCTAATGTTCTTCTCTTCTGTATTGTTCAAAGCTTTACATATCACACGTACTGTTACAGCTAAACACATTAAGTTCTCTTCTTGATACTAAACAGACCGCACAATTACTGTAGCGTCGACTGCCACGCTACACCCGCTACCACGCTTACGTCACGACTGACTTGAAACAATGTATTAGTCCGCTACTCAGGTACTACGTACGCGTCGGCGAAGGTGCCTGTGACGTCACATGCTTTATAGAATGTGTAGATGCGTCACTTCACTTTTGACCGGAACATATTAGCAAATCCAACAATCAAGCCAATATTTTTAAAGTTTTTGCTATGGTTTGGAGGACGCAAGAGAAGTTATGTTATGGTAGCGTTGTAGACTTCTACTAGTAAACCTTTGGTTCCGTTTGGTCTTGTGTCTGCAGTTTGTTCTTTGAAGCAAAAATCAACTGAATACGGTGTAGTGACACCGGTTATTGAACTATTGTCGTTGTTCTTAATTTTATAAATTTCCTTACCGCCAAGTCAAGTTGTTTACATTAGAATAAATTAATTAAATTTTTTATAGGGAGATAGTAGAGTTTCTTGTATGTCATTTACATACCTGTCTAGTTTTTAAATAAAATTCATTCGCAATTTACTCTCCATTAACAATAATTCAAAAGTTCGTAGTAGATCTTTGTACTACTATTTTCTTTGGGTCGGGTCCAGCAACTGTTCTGCAAACATCTCGACAGAGTATTGTGTTTCTTGTCGTAGTAAATGAATCCCCTCTTGATTGATACTTTGCATGTCATCCATCTCAAATAAATCATGGCAGAGTCAATTTACTTACACATCTACTTCCGCATTTCGTGAGAGTTTATGTCTATTTTTATTAAAAAAAAAAAAAAAAAAAAACTTAAGCACTTTGAGGACAATTTTACCACTCACCTCCTTTTGACCTTTACGAATATTAATTTTTCAGTTTTTCAGATAAATTTCAAAGTTTCAATGTTTCAGTTCTCTCGATAATTTATTTCCATGTCTGACTCTCTTATCTACAAACCATTTACGCCTGAAACGAAATTCCAGTTTGTGATCGTTGTCATCTCTTCTTTTCCCCGTACTAGTGCTAATTGTTATAACAATATCCATCTAACACTCATTGCCAATATTTTCTGCGTAATAGACAATCGCTGCGAGTAACTGAATGTGATTCTTTGCTTTTGCTAACACAGCTACACTCCTACTGCCGAACACTCCAGCGCCGTATATTCCCTCGAATAGCAATGAGCCCTCCACTTGCTTGCTACTCTTTACTACAGCTGCAGAAACTGTACGAGATTGTGAAAAAGTCACTGACATTTAGAAGACATTGGACGGTATATTCATTCCATCATATCCTGCGATGGCGGGACGTGAACACTTTTCTGTCTCCACAACTAATGTATATGAAACTGTGTTGCCAAATTGTGTAAATTCAGGGGCTCGGACTCTGACAGAGAGAACAATTTTATTGCCATAGAGAGAACATTGTGCTCACTGAAAAAAATGTTTGGATTCATCAGTTTCTTTTTATGATGAAAGCTACCTTGCAGCTATCATTTAGTAACAGTGGAAGCGGTTCAGCTACTGCGTTTCTAAGTGATCTCGCATTGGGGAGGACGCGGGTTCGAATTCCTTACCAGCCATCCATATTCCTGTTTTCGGCGGATTCTCCAAATCACTCTAGGCGATTGACGGGATGATTCCTTCAAAACACCAAGCCCGAATTTTTTCCCGTTCCTTGCCCCCAGTCCTTTCCCGCTTCTAATTACTTCTACGTCGACTAGGCGATATATAATAACACATCTATGCGAGCTGTTACGAATTATCATGAAGTAAGATATTAAGAATAATGGATATAGTAGCGCCCATTGCGAAAAAAAACCTGCTGTAAAAGTTAACAGATGTACGGAAAGAACTGGTTTTTTTTCGCTCAAAATTATGTTGTTTAGTCTTAAGGCATGTCCATCATTTCTGTCTCAAAATCAAGGTGATATCCTGTCGAACTTTGATGAATGAGAACTTACCAGAGACAATTTCGTGATTAATTACGGCTATTGTAAAGGTTGAATTACAAGTATACCTGTCAAAGTGATGGTTGTCGCCCAGACGCTCCAGTCCCGGTGAGAGGAGCAGAGACGTTGGTGCACAATTCCCAATCACCACATTGTGTACCAAATGCCAGCAGTAGGGGCAGTGCGTCGGGCCCTAAAAACTCTTGATGTAGCGGTTGCCGTTCAGATTTTCCTCATTATGTAGGGGGCAAGATCGATGTTATAGCGAATGGTGACCGAAACCATCCGTTACACCGCTCAACAATTTCGTCCGGCTGATCGCGTTCACTAGATCTACGCGCCCGTCACAGTATGGCAAGTTGTAACAACACTCTTTCAAAGACACTATATTTTATCACTCAGCACGCTATTGACTGCTTTAACATTTCTATTACAGTCTGAGGCACCAGTCCAGTCCTCAGCAGACGGCGTCGATTCGTAGACGCAGAAATGTCTCCACCCGTGGCAGTGCTCTCACCTCGAGCTAACCTTGTGGACGAAGCTGTTCTATCGGTTACGGCTGTGAGAACAAGATGGCGGTCATTCCGCGCTGTGGTCACGTTGTGTGTTCCACTAAATCCTCGTCGCTGTGTATCGCTATCTTCTATCCAGTGGTTCCACACATGCATCACTGTCGTAGCATTATGCCCTGAAAGAGCCGTAATAAAGCTGTTTCTCCAGAAACCAGTCATTCTGCCACGTTCCAACTCACTCACATGCTTATATTGCGCCCTATGGCGTAGAAGAGACATACCGGCACTTGTTTGCACATTTCAACTTCGTTTGACAGTTCTTCACGGACCGAGCATGGCGTAACGTTGACCCATCCGATCACAAAACAGAGGGCGCTGCTGCCCCATAGTTCACGCCATCTTACTGCAATCTTTTTATGGGTCCAGTGTTCTACAGTCCTCCTATTTTGGAGTTATTTAGATCATTCTTTCTGGGTGTTACAATTTTCATAAACAGTAGTGTAATTTTAGTTAACAAAAACGGTGGAAAAAACTGTCCCTCTCACTTACAAATAGTGATATTGACTTCTCGCGGGCCCTAAATGAGAAGTTACATGAAACTATCAGAATTACGCACGATTGTTATCGTGTGGCATACCGTATTCAACGAGAAAGGTTAGTGATAAATTCGTGAAGAATAAAATCATACAGTTACACAAATGGTAATAAAAGTGAAAAAGTACGTTTCACTAGAGAGAGTTTTACGCAAGCTTAACTTCCGTTTGTCTGGTTTGATAACTTACAACGTTCTGCTGTGTAATTCACAAAAAAATTAAACAAAATATTTCTCCTCTGGGGGTGCTGTACGTTCCGGTGATGAGCAAAATATTAAACTAAACAATATTAATTATTTGCAGCAGACGTAGTTATTTTAAATTTAATGATACAGCATGTTAAAATTTAATCTTGGCGAATGCACAAAGTCTACGCTCGTTTCGGGTTTAATTCTGCCGACACAAAAATTCCCTCTCTCTGGGAGTAATGTGCGTCTGCTCTTTACTGTGAAATGACAATTGTTTTAAATTTTTCCGTGGAAAATTTATTCTAACTTCAAACAGTGTTTTGCTCATTACAGCAGTACAACAGGAACACACAACCATACCCGCTGGCATCACCTCTGTGCATTTCATCCTGATTTTTTCGTGCTATGAGCTTATTCATTATTCTCCGTAGCGTGAAATCAAAGAACATATAATAATACCTCAACACATAAATGTATTTGACCCTGTTCTATAAACGAAGACATCAAATATATTTATGATTTTTTTGTCCGTAATAATTGACTCTTTATAAGTGCCATTAAAAGTAACTTCGTAAGGCAAGAGACTGCTCGGAAACAAACCGCGCTCTGCCGAAAACAACAGACCATCAGAGACAAATTTAGTATCTGGTGAAACATTTCTTCTAGGTTGATGGCGAATTTTTGTCTATATCAAAATTCATATTTTACTGATTCAGTTTAAAAGTATTCCCATACACAAAACAGACGTGAAATAGCTTTCTACCTTAATAACTTTATATGCTACATAATTTCAATATAGATGATGATTACTTATGTGTTAAATTTTGGTTCAGTCTTCTCCTTACTTCGGAGGTTAGCAAATTCAAAATTTTTAACGGACCTCGTTATCATAATTTAATTATACTACCTGTGTCGAAGAAACGGTAATTCGGTGCACATATAAGATTCCAAACACAAATATTATTGGTGATTTTCCCGTTATTTATGCAGTGGCGTGAAACATTTTGGTGCATAGTTTTATCTGTTCTATATCCAGGTTATATGCCTCAAATTTATGTTATGCATAGAGATCAGCAGCCATAACTAACACATTAAATTTTACTTTTTTCTATGCTTAGTTAGGAAGTTATTCAGAATTTATTACTGGTGGGAGTTAAATCTATGGCAACCGGCATCGCTCGCACAGGACGCACACTCGTGGATGTGGTTGGTAACCGACACACACATATTGATAAGACTTGAATTCTGAATCCACGGATTTTCAAATGGAGCCGTTGAATTTGAGTGACGACACAATAACCTATCTAGGTACTTACAAAAAGAAATCTCAGAAAAATAATTCTTGTAAAAATAGGCCAAGTCTTCAGGTTGTTTAGTTACAAAAATTCATGAGATCGTATTCTGAGCCAAGTCCACTCTATGCAATGTGCATTCGCTTTCTGAAACAGAATGGTTTCTCTAAACGTTGATTTTTTTGTTTAAAAAAAGTCTGGTGACTTGGCCACTAGGCATGCGATAGTTTGGTAAACTATTTTGTAAAAAGTCTATCTGTATAAAAACCTTAATTTTGTTCCTGTGCTAAATAAATTTTACAAATACACAAAAGCCAAGATTTACCACCTTTCTAACCAAACTAATATCGTTTCAAATACCTCTTCCAACATCAGTACCTATTTTGCTTGCCACAAGTCATCCGGAGGTATATCAGGTTATGATTAACATTTAACACGACACGCAAATCAACATCTAGACAAAAAAATAATATAAAAAATCCTCATCTGATATTTGACAATCTGGACATAATATATAAAATGTTACACGTAAAATGTGGTATGTATAAAGGCTAGTGAAATGGTCTCTCAACCGGAAAACACTAAATTAAAAAAAAAAACTGATCAGATGGCTATAGGGAAATAATCAGAGACGTGACACCGTATATGAAAAATATCGCCATCAAAATTGCCTCAAGGGGAAATCCCGTGTTATGATACAACTCAAACGTGCTAGCTCCAGTTTAACAGCATCACAAAAACATAAAATCTTTATGTCCTCCAGATATGCGTTCTCAAAGAGGGAATTATAAGAAATGTAGATACAAATCTCTCTGAGTAAGACATCCAAAGTTAGATTAAATCCTCGATCAAAGCCTCAGAGGTGCGAAGGATCATGAGCAAAGTTAAATGGAATGGCATAAACGAACTTATACTATGGCAGTTAGTACGACTGTCATTTGTTAGACACGGGTAGCACTGTATGTCACAATACACACCACATGATGCCCCGTTGAACCATATGTACACAGGGTTACACAATGTTTAATCTGTTTAAGGTATGGACACGTCGGAAACCAATGCTGAAGTCTGCTCGTTGCGCTAAGTGTTCAGGCTTTCGCAAGACAACACACTGGGGGTGTAATGCCAACCTTTGACTGACTGCGGATTTCCAAAATACTTGAAACAAAAGCGAATTAAGTACAATATGGTATACAACAATATGACTCTAGAAGCTTTGGCACGAGAAGACCCTATACCATACTCTCGAATAGCCGCCTCTCCACTGCATGCGAATCGTACAGTACCGACATTCCAACTGATTGCTAAAAGCACCTTCCCTCCCTAGCCAAAACATGAGGACAAGGAAAACTTTGAACAAGCTGTAACCTAGGATGGCGTCAACGTTTACACAAAACGCAAGAACAATATGTTACGATAAGCCTAAATCATACACTCGCTTTCTCAGCCCGTGCCTCCAGTTTATGGGACAACAACCGGCAATATCTGAAAAAGAAAAGTACCTCTCACTGAAGGTGCATGATGGACGCCTAGTTCCTACCGATCGTGTTCAACCGCCCTTTATGAGTTCATTGCAACCTCATGCCGTTGATGGACGGCGAATAACCAACCACAACTAGACCACGACACAGCTTGCTAAGCAGCCTTTCTGGCAGCCTGGGATGCAGTATCAGAGACCATCAGCAGCCCTCACTCCACCAACTGATTTGGACTGTTAGCATCACAGAATCGTACTTAAAGAAACCATACATATTAACCTCACAGTGTGAAGAACACCAGGCCGCCGCGCAGTGGATATCACCAGCAACAACGCCACCCAATCAAATCACGGCATTGAGCAGCAGCCAGCCCAGCCTCACCAATCAGCCAAGTGGCAGAATTCAGACCAGTTGCACCAACCGCAACAAACAACGAAGAACAGACAGCATGGCTTTTGAACTCCGCTGTATGGAATATAGCCGCCTGTCACCAACTAAAGACTGGCCTTCTACCCCTTAACACGTATTATATAATAATGACATCACAGCTCTACGCTAAAATAGGAAAATTTGCGAATTAATATGTGCCCTTATTAATGTGACCCCATCGGGAGATACCCTAAAAAATGTGAGAGATGTAACCAGGTATATTCTTTCGTCATACACAAATGCTTCACATTAGGTTAATAGTGTGCTATTCAGGAAAGCAAATTTCGTGCAGGACCTAATGGTACAGACGGGGACACAATTCGCGAGACCCCTCGCCTTTCGGTTATGCTTCGTTCTAGACACCAATACCGCATGGGACAGCATAACTGGTAGGTGGTACACTAAATTCATGACAAAATAGACCTCTCATACCCAGCATTTTACCCAAGACTGAAAAAAACGAGCCCGCGCAGCAAGAAACTCGCAGACGCTTAGAGGCAAATTTCGGAGTTCTACAGTTAAAATAAATGCGAATATCACCATTTTAGTAAAAATAATTATTGAAGTAACCAAATATATTGATTATAGACGAATGATAAAACTTTTTTCGTATTTTTTCCCCTCGAATTAGCAATTGGCAATTCGCTAGCAAACGCAATTATATAAAGAATCCCGAAAAGAATCCCTAAATTACGCACGGAAAACCAATAAGAGAGCTTTAATGGAATTAGTTACACTTTCTAGCGCTGCAGCGTTATAGAACTGTGTGTGACAAATACACACAAAGGTTGAGTGTAAATAGAAAGATCATTTACGAAAGAACTCTAATGGTTAACTAAGTCACGAAATACAAATAAGCTATTTCTAGAAAATTAAATGGTTCGGAATATTAACACCTTAATTTTGTTTTCACCATAACGTATTTAGAAGGTAACCTTAACTTGATCGCAGTAGCAACAGTTTTATGAGTAATAATAATAATTAATAACAGTAAATAAATATACAAATCCGTCTGCATTGTGCGTTAGCGGTTCCACATTTTAAATCTGGAAGATAGAAGCAGGAAAACTTTCATAACACTCTTTGTTTCTAACTAACACTGATAGTTGTATAAAATTTTCTGTCAAACATTACTTTCTACCTTCCAAGCACGATGGGTTATAGGTAAAACTGTTGCCTGGCATTCGGGAGGACGCGAATTCAAACCCCGTCGGGCATCCAATTTCAGTATTCCATGGTTTCCGTAAATCTCTCCAGCTGAACTCAGGAAAAGTTACTTAAACAAGCCGTAGTTGAAATTCTTACCCGATCCCAGTTTCCAATACTATCAGTATATCAGGGTTCACATCACATTGCGTCGAAGAAATGAGGAAGTAGGGAAAAAAACGCGTTGCGTATGTGGTAACACTCTAATCCGGTTTTCGGGAGATCGTGGGTTCGAATCCCCATCTGGCCATCCAGGTAAGCGTTTTAGATGGTTTCCCCAAATCACTCCAGGCGAATGCCGGGATGGTTCCTTCAAAAGGTCATCATCGAATTCCTCCCCAGTACTTGCCCCCTAGTCCTTTCCTGTCTCTAATGGCCAAGTCAGTTTGTAATTATTGTTCCTATATATATCTACTAGCTGACCCGGCAAACGTTGTTTTGCCATATAAATAACTTTCAAGTAATTTCTAGTGTAGACAAAAAATAGCTTACTTATTGTAAGTATGTATGTATGTAAGAATGTGTATATTGTATGTATGTAAGAATGTGGTATATGCGTGAAATAGGCATGGAGCGCTGTGAACGATGAGGGAATATAAAAATAACAAAACATCTACATTTTTTGCCGCTAAAATTGCTCTTTCTGCAAGCCACTCATGATTTATGTACTGTGTGTGTACATCGAGAAATATTTGTGCATTGAGAGTATCTTGCGAATCAGCGATTGTGCAGAAATCGGTCGGTAATTTTACGTATCCAGTTTCATCTATAGCACTTTTCCATCACCGATATCTAAGAGTTGTTTCGAAAATGTTTCAGCGGATGGATCTTGAAGCATTTGAACGCGCATATTTACTTTTAGCTGTAATTTTTCAACATTACGCCACAATGGAGATGATTTTAAGCAAGCGTTGATCTCATCAGCGTATGTTGAACGTGGAATGACTGGAAGTGTTTGTCTGAAATCACCTGAAAGGACCAACAGAGTTCCGCCAAATAGTTTGTCGTTGTTTTTAATATCTTTCAATGTCCTGTTCAACGCCTCAAGCGAATGTTTGTGTGCCATAGTACATTCATCCCAGATGATAATTTTACACCGTTTCAGCACGGTGGCCATGGACGATTGTTTCTTAATGTTGCATACTGCGTCAGGGTTATTCTGAATATTTAGTGGCAGCTTAAATACTGAATGAGCTGTTCTGTCACCATCCAATAAAGTTGCTGCAATGCTCGATGATGCAACGGCCAATGCGATGCCATTATTTGATCGTATTTCAGCAAGAATTAGCGAAATAACGAATGTTTTGCCAGTTCCACCCGGTGCATCCAAAAAGAATTACTAAAATGGCTATTAAAAAATAAGGGTTGATCGTGGAAGGTTGAAAATTTAGGATTGTATGTATTTTTGTATGTTGTATCATAAAAAAATAAAAAATAAAAATTTTGTCTAAAAAATAAATTTTTTTTTTTAGGGGTGGACTACCCTTAACATTTAGGGGGATGAAAAATAGATGTTGGCCGATTCTCAGACCTACTCAATATGCTCACAAAATTTCATGAGAATCGGTCAAGCCGTTTCGGAGGAGTATGGGAACGAAAATTGTGACACGAGAATTTTATATATAAGATATGTTACGTTCAATTAATAAAAACTGAGCGTTATGGACGAGCGATAATGTTCTGGCCTCGCATTCAAGAGGATGCAGGTTCAAATCCCCTTCCGGCCATCCAGATTCGAATTTTCTACGGTTTTTCCAAATCACTCAAAGCGAACGTCGGGATATTTCCATCAAAAAGCCCATTCGTATCTACCAGTCAATTCCCGTCTCCACTGATCTCGAAGACAAGCTGATTTTTTTTTAGAAAAGTTCAGAAATTCCTGTTCCTCGTTGATAAACGGTTCTACTCCCGTATAAGTCTTTCGTCTGTTAACTGTGTGAGACAACAGCCTCAGGTAGCGATATAAGCAAGTTGGTTGAACGAGGATGAGGAAAATCGCATGCCTGAAATGTCTGATAATTTCCTTGTTCTGTGGGCCTACGGAATTGTCTCCCGTGTTAGGAGACCACGACCGCAGACACATTCACAAATTCCTTCGATAGAGTCCCGACAAAGATACTTTAGCTGGCGCTAGCAGTGCAGGGGCTAGAACACTGTCATCACTGTAAAGATCACCGATTCCAGTCCGTTCTCCCATATGGTTGCTTATGATGAGTGTAGTGTTCGTTTTGTGTTCACTTCACAATAGTGTGCCACATTACCTTAGCAAAGGCTGACACAATAGTCAGAAAAATATAAATTGGAGGAGGCTAAATGGTTAAAGGACCCGAAAGTCAAAAAATAATTAGATTAACAAATGAAGGCAGGTCAATTTTCAATAACGTGCGCTTAAAGTTTTTTTTTTTTTTTTTTTTTTTTTTTTTTTTTTTTTTTTTAAAAAAGGAAAAAGCGCCATAGTTACGGAACATTGATTACTTTATTTTATAACCAAATAGTGCAAGTAGAACATTACATGATGCAGTGAGAGTATTCTAAAGTCAAAATCCACGAGAAATGATTTTCAGAAATTTTTAATGACTAATACATATTAGTTCAATGTTATTTTTCAACATTTTCATCGGTCCTCTAACTATGATCAAGTAATCTCAATAATGTGTTATATGAAGTTATTTCTGTTACTTTCGGCAAATGGCTGTCACTGTATTTGTAGGTGCTCGTAATAACTTTAAGGGGCATATTTGGAGTACGGATTGTCATATTCACAAACCTTATCAGAGCTAACTCTACTGAACAAGTGTTCTTCACTTCCTCTGAGCCACTGGTAAACAAATACTTCCTTGAAACGTTTGTCAGATCGGTTACTTCCTTCTTGCATCTGAACTGTAATTTCCTTGAGCCCGCACGAAATATTTTTCCTATTACATAATGACCACGCTTAGTGTTAGAGATTAAATCCTATACACTCAACTGAAATTAATTACCTCTCTCTGTGTACTAAAGAGTTTCACTACAGTCCGCCTAGTTACCAAATTTTTTATGCTTATACATTTTTAGAACTCGGCCATGTTACTAGTTGGCACCAAAGAAAGAATATTATTTGTGAGATGAGATGGACCTGTGAGATATTTTTGAAGACGACCTTCTGCTTCAGTAAAATTGTCTTTAAATTTTTAATGGCTTTCCTCCCGATAGCTATCATAAAATTAAGCCATTTTGTGTGATTATCCTGTGTATTAATGTATTTCAAAGTTCTCTTTGCTCATACAGTTCACATACAACACCACCTACTTTAACACCCATGCCCATGACCGGAATCGCACCAGTGACCGAGAATCCCGGTAACGCTCAAGCCATCCCATTTGGTAGGACAGCGTTTCAAACCTTCGAGCATCCATCCATATTACGATATTTCATGATTAACCGAAATCACTACGTGAGTGCCGGGACGACTCCGTTAAATGGCCATGGTTGAATTCCTTCCCGAAACATGCCCCCATTCCTTTTTCCTCTACAGTGATTTCGACGTCGACCAGCCCTAAAACAACACCGAAGTAGAGACTTTAAACATGTGGAAATAGCACTTTAGCCCCTTTGCTACCATGTTCGGCCGTTGAATAAAATAAATCCAACAAGGAAAAGGTCCAAAACACACCACAGAGATGTAATTCTATTTATTGAGAAATTACTTTTTGCGTCTAGCTTTACATCTAATCGAGGCCATTAGAGGCAGGAAAGGACTAGGGGGCAAGTACTGGGGAGGAATTCGATGATGACCTTTTGAAGGAACCATCCCGGCATTCGCCTGGAGTGATTTGGGGAAACCATCTAAAACGCTTACCTGGATGGCCAGATGGGGATTCGAACCCACGATCTCCCGAAAACCGGATTAGAGTGTTACCACATACGCAACGCGTTTTTTTCCCCCTACTTCCTCATTTCTTCGACGCAATGTGATGTGAACCCTGATATACTGATAGTATTGGAAACTGGGATCGGGTAAGAATTTCAACTACGGCTTGTTTAAGTAACTTTTCCTGAGTTCAGCTGGAGAGATTTACGGAAACCATGGAATACTGAAATTGGATGCCCGACGGGGTTTGAATTCGCGTCCTCCCGAATGCCAGGCAACAGTTTTACCTATAACCCATCGTGCTTGGAAGGTAGAAAGTAATGTTTGACAGAAAATTTTATACAACTATCAGTGTTAGTTAGAAACAAAGAGTGTTATGAAAGTTTTCCTGCTTCTATCTTCCAGATTTAAAATGTGGAACCGCTAACGCACAATGCAGACGGATTTGTATATTTATTTACTGTTATTAATTATTATTATTACTCATAAAACTGTTGCTACTGCGATCAAGTTAAGGTTACCTTCTAAATACGTTATGGTGAAAACAAAATTAAGGTGTTAATATTCCGAACCATTTAATTTTCTAGAAATAGCTTATTTGTATTTCGTGACTTAGTTAACCATTAGAGTTCTTTCGTAAATGATCTTTCTATTTACACTCAACCTTTGTGTGTATTTGTCACACACAGTTCTATAACGCTGCAGCGCTAGAAAGTGTAACTAATTCCATTAAAGCTCTCTTATTGGTTTTCCGTGCGTAATTTAGGGATTCTTTTCGGGATTCTTTATATAATTGCGTTTGCTAGCGAATTGCCAATTGCTAATTCGAGGGGAAAAAATACGAAAAAATTTATCATTCGTCTATAATCAATATATTTGGTTACTTCAATAATTATTTTTACTAAAATGGTGATATTCGCATTTATTTTAACTGTAGAACTCCGAAATTTGCCTCTAAGCGTCTGCGAGTTTCTTGCTGCGCGGGCTCGTTTTTTTTCAGTCTTGGGTAAAATGCTGGGTATGAGAGGTCTATTTTGTCATGAATTTAGTGTACCACCTACCAGTTATGCTGTCCCATGCGGTATTGGTGTCTAGAACGAAGCATAACCGAAAGGCGAGGGGTCTCGCGAATTGTGTCCCCGACTGTACGTAATGTGGCTATTGAGGTAAGAAGAAAAAACTGATATTTAAGAGTTACAATTTAGTCAGACGTGACAGGTTAGGTGAATATGGGGGCAGCAGTCTTATCCCCTCTCCCCCCTCCCCCTCGTATTTGAGGGAGCAATTTTTTTCCAGAAATTCGCATTTATTGTAGAAAAGTAGACATAGTAACGTAGAAATAAATTTCGAATATTTGATACAATTTAAACAATTATTTTGTAAAATAAACCACGAAAACTAATCTATCTATTAATGAAAAAAATGAGAAAGTTTGGATGTACTTCTGGAATCAATCACGCCTTAATAACTCAACATATTTAAATGAAATTTGGCATGAAGTCAGTTAATTGCGTGCGAACTGACATAGGATAGATTTTATCCCGCAAAAACGTAAAGTTCTTTTAGAAATTGTCATTAATATCAATTCGCAAACAACAAAGAGTTTCCTACTTCATAGATAGCCGTGCCACGTTTACTCTTTGCTTTTTACGTAAATCGCAAACACTACTTTTCAGTAATAAAAGCAAAAACCTTCTTACATATGCAAGTTTGTGTTTAGTTTAAAAGCCATAAAACCGACGCACTCGACAAATAATAGTTTGGAAGCAGGAAATATAAATCTGTACTTAACATTAATTTTTAAAAAAAGGTGGGTACTGTTGTCATGTCCTCGAAGAGATGTTTGCATTGTAAAATGCTATGAGTGTACCAGCACGAAAGTTGATTCACTAAAAGTGCAAAATGGCCGTTCCCGAAATGTCATATTTATAAAAATGTAAAGGATTCTATTCTATCTCGGTTTAATTTATTTCCTGTTACTTTTTTGTTACTATACAGTCTGTATTACAAATTAATATTGCCAAAATTGAAAACTTAACTAACCCTTTTCATTTTTTGTTCCAAATTTTTGTGCAAATAGTAGAGACTGTGATTCACTAAACAGTGCTTTTTACTTACTGTTCAATATTCTGCAAATATCTATCGAATCCTACACCTAAAACGAATGTATTCAATGGGCTAATGTAGAAACTTATTGTTTCATGAAGCAACACTGGAAGTCGTTTACAACACAATACACCTAATTTGCACGGAGTATATGGAAGCTGCTTACTTATTACTAATAATAACTAAATTCCTTCTGCCTTATGCTGTAACAAAAATAATTTTGGTCCAGGCATCATTTCAACCAAACCACTATCTATGTTAATATTGCCGCTACAAAGTCAAACGATACGAACACTCCTCAACATATTAAATGCAATTATACACCTTACTAAATCGCTAGCAGTAATAGTCACTTTACCGAGATGTTAACTTGACCAATATTAACGAAAGTTGTCTCAGAGTTGTAGAGAATTATGGACTTTCTGTTGTGCACTGTAAGTTACAAGCATTTTTGTATAAACTTTTTAATTACGTTACTCCAATAACTGTCATGATGCTGATGGCATACTTCATGCGGATGAATGTAGTTTCAAATGATTCAGTATTTAATTTACTGCGTTTTTACGGGCGCCACATTACCAACGTCATTATTCGGGTTTATTTAGTATCGCGATCTGAAAT
This sequence comes from Vandiemenella viatica, assembly GCA_031002005.1. Lineage (NCBI taxonomy): Eukaryota > Metazoa > Arthropoda > Insecta > Orthoptera > Morabidae > Vandiemenella > Vandiemenella viatica. The sequence goes on from JARYHS010012519.1 coordinate 7,943,276, forward strand.
AATGCAATAGGTCCTATAGAGAATGTTTTAATGCGCAACTGTTAGAAGCTTAGATTTTCTAGCGGTAATATTAGCTGAGTTTGTGACTTGGTTGAAGTGCAGCATGGGCCAGAATGAAACATTATTAGTTATTTCAAGAGCGCCATTTTAGTGATGTCATGTGTTACTTTCTCCCGATATTGTATCAAAAGATTTATAATGAGCTTGGATGATTTAGCAGAACATGGGACGTTGACCGAAGTAAATTTTTGAAATTTATAAATGTTTTATTCAGATAGTGGAGTGGCAGACATGCGTAGTGGTAATTTGCCGGTAGGCATTCAATGCTATTTGAAAACTTAACCAACCCTTTTCATTTTTTGTTCCAATTTTTTGTGCAAATAGTAGAGACTGTGATTCACGAAACAGTGCTTTTTACTTACTGTTCAATATTCTGCAAATATCTATAGAATGCTATATTCAATGGGCTAATATAGAAACTTATTGTTTCATGAAGTAACAGTGGAAGTTGTTTACAACACAATTTACAAGGAGCATATGAAAGCTGTTTACTTATTACTAACAATAACTAAGTTCCTTCTGCCTTATGCTGTAACAAAAATCAATCTGGTCCAGGCATCATTTCAACCAAACCACTATCTCTGTTAATATTGCCGCTACAAAATCAAACTATATTGAATGCAATTATACACCTTACTCAATCACGAGCAGTAACAGTTACTTTATCGAGATGTTAACCTGACCAGCAATATTAACGAAAGTTGTCTTAGAGTTTTAGAGAATAATGGACTTTTCGATGTACACTGTAAGTTACAAGCATTTTAATATATTTTTTTTATTACGTTACTCCAATAACTGTTATGATGCTGATGACATACTTCATGCGGATGAATGTAGTTTTAGACGAATTCAGTATTTAATTTACACATTGCCAATGTCATTATTTGGGTTCATTTAGTATCGCGATCTGAAATAATGAGTCAAGTTTATTTCGTCATTCATAACGTCACTAACATGCAATAGGCCCTATAGTTAATGTATTAATGTGCAACTGATAGAAGCTTTGATTTTCTAGCGGTAATATTAGCTGAGTTTGTGACTTGGTTGAAAAGCAGCCTGGGCCAGAATGAAACATTATTAATTATTTCAAGAGCGCCGTTTTAATGATGTCATGTGTTGCTTTGTTCCGATATTGTATCAAAAGATTTATAATAAGCTTGGATGATTTGGCGTTAACCGAAGTAAATTTTTGAAATTTATAATGTTTTATTCAGATAGTGGAGTGGTAATTTGGCGATAGAAATTCAATTCTGTAGGCAGATTGAACAAGCAATTATGAAGAAAGAATCTATTACTACTTTAACATTGACATTTGTATTTTAGCGCAGACTTAATGGATCGAAACGAATGAACTATAGTAAACTGGTCTACAGGCAATTCAACTGTTTCCACAGATAGAAAAATCATTACCACAATACCTCTGATCATTATGGATAAAGGAATCAATTACTACTATACTTACTACTATAACATGTAAATTTCTGTTGATGGAACCAATATATCCTCAAAACAAAATCAATATTCAAAGAGCAAACTAAGTTCTCTTTTTTTAAAATTTTTTTCAGATATTCAATGCAAATCAAAATATTCATTTTTAGTATTGCAATTTTTTTGACGTAAATGAACGTCCTTGGGTCACTTAGTATTTATTTGCTGTTTGGATGTTAGTATTTTGTTGTTGTTGATATTTAGTCGATTCCATAAATGTATTGCTAATATTTTGATGTTTTGAGCTTCCATTAATGAAAACTATATCCATTTTTATTCGCGAGATGAAATTAGTAATTTTAAGAGATGTTGGGTAAACGAAATTCAAATCTTTCAAAGAAATGTAAGGAAACTAGGGCTATGAAAATAGCCAGAACCTAGGAGACAAATCCTCAATATTGTATATACCGATATATTAAGCTGAAAATAGTCCTAACAAACAGAAAATTTTTATTGTTTTAAAAATTCAATGGAGTAGTTTTGGAACATAAATAAATATTTGTTACTTTATTGCAACATTTATTACTACTATTACTAATAAAAATAGCTCTAAAATAAATTGTATGGTCGTATTGACCTGGTGACAAGGCTTCTTTACGTCTCCGCAATCAGCCCCTTTCGTAGCCTCTTAACGTAACCCAGTAATCCTACCGGACATAGAGGACCCACAGTTCAACACGAAATCAGAACCAAGTGTGCATTCTGGCGTAATTCACATCACACAACAACCTATGCCAGAGGTGAAGGTCGAGCTAAGGACCTTTGAAAATCCTCGCCGAGACTGGGATTCAAGCCGGGGACTTTTCCATCTCCAGTTGGACGCCCTACCCACTGAGCAACCAGACCTCTCAAGAAAATCTTATATTACAACACTCTTCAGCGCGGACGAAGTCGCGTGTAACTGCTAGTATTAGATACATTTATTCATGGTGCTGATATGATGTAGCAAAGATTTTTCATGTTATTACGTAATAAAACTTCGACCTTCCAACAATAATTAAGGTTTGTTAATAAAAAAGAAAATTTTAAAATTAAGCGATAGGGGTTTCTCAATGTTGTTAACCAGAATGCAGCTCGATGTTGTGTCCCACGTCTAACTCTAATGGTATATGTATCATCTTGGAAACCTGTTTACGGGAAGGTGCGAAGTGCTAAAGTAATTTTTCGTTAGCGATGATACATTTGTTGTATTGCAAGCTCACGGATACGTTCCGAATTGGTTAAGGGTTCTATGGTACCTTGATATTGATAATTATGGGTAATTTAATAACTGCAAAAAATACATTTAATTACAATATTTATGGATGAAGAAGGTAACTGAATTGATTTTATAAGCACAGTCATAGCTAAATAGATGTCATAACCTATTATACAAAACACATGACCGACAGACTGAAGGTGACTTTACTTTTAGGTTCTATAAAAAATTGTGAAAAACAATATCTCCGTCCTAGATTAACCGTCGATATATTATAAGAATGAATACTGCAAAATAAAATTAAAACATTTGATTATCAGGTTGACTGAAATTACCATAAATGATGAAATTTCAACGTATATACAAAAAAAAAAAAAAAAAAAAAAAAAAAAAAAAAAAAAAAAAAAACAGAAGAAAGCAAATACATATAATACAATGCTCTATCTACACTTAATGTTCCTTTTTTTGTCACCACCTTTAAATATGAAATAAATTCACATGACTATACTCAATTTTGGTTCGGTAAGTAAATTTTTATCATGTTGATTTCCCCGCTCAGGGTGCTATTTGGGTGCACGAGTGGACAGTCAGTTTACTTTAAAAGCGAATGAAGTCTTTAACTGAACTGTCGGCAGTAGCCGTAGTCACCAGCAACATACGTTCTCAGACGCAGCATCGCCTGAGAATACCCAGATACTGCTGTCTGAAAACACCCAAGTCCTCGGATGAATCTACTATTTCAAGCTGACAGCTACATTTGACCTGTCTCCTTTACGAAGACCCAGCTCCGGCAGTCCTCACGATGCTCTTCGATTTGCACCCCTCTAGACTCGTCTTCGGTCCTCTAGATTTCCCCAATCAAGGGTTGATTTCTTTTGTCAGATCATTGGATACGATCGACCGTGTAAACAAAATTGTAAATAAATAGTAACATTTCAAAACAATTTTCTTAATGGATGACCCGTAGAGTCTCTCCAGAGAATTCAGGAAACTCCTAGCAATGTCTTGCCGTGATAGGCTAGGCCAATAGTTCGGCTTCGGTAATCTTCGAGGTGATTCGATTATAGCTTTCTTTCGCACTCGCCTAAATGTTTCGTGTTCGTCTTCGTTAATTGACAGTCTGTGACGAATGGGTGAATTCGCTACATTGACTTCCAGAGGCTTAAGTGTGTCTAACCGCATTGTAAACCAGCGTCGATTTATTCCTGTATATTGTTCCCTCTACCATCTCCTCTACTTCTAGAGGTAATCTGCTCCAGGAATTCCTCTCATCACCACAGAACAGTGATCCGCCGTTTCTCGTCGACTTCCGACACGCTCATTTAAAAAATATCGCGCTAATTACGTTGTACTGCATTGCCAATATCAGTTTTTTGATAAACAAATATAGGTTTAGAATATCACCGCAGTGTAAACAGGTAGCGGCTAAAGGTTCATTTCTAAAATAAAAGGAGATTAACCCTGCCTCCAATGTAAGTTACAGATTATTATAGCACACTGCTCACTAGTTATCCGAGTGCGTGGTTGAGCGTCATTCACTACAGGTAGTTTTACTGACAGTTTCCTGCAGCTTTGCTCAAGAGGCATTTGGTGTGTGAATGAGTGCTTGTATGGTGGTAGCAGTTATTAACTCAGAACAGGATAAAAAACTAAAGTTTTATGTAAGATGTTTCATCCGTCCTATCTACATTATTATAATCTTACATTCTGAAAGTTTTTTTTTGCTATGACTTTACGCCTAGTCAACGTCTGGATCATTAGAGGCTGAAAGGACTGAGGGCCATGTGTGGAAGAAATTTCGTCACGACCTTTCCAAGGAACCATTCTGATTTTGGAAAGCCTTAGAAAACCGAAAACTGAAAGGCAGGATGGGAATTCGAACCTTCATCCTACCGAATGCGAGGCCAGAGCGCTCACACACCACGCTCGGTCTCTTTGAAAGTCTTGATTTATTTTATCGTAGATTTTGACAAAATATTATTCAGCAAAATTAAGTAATCAATTTAAAAAAAATTAGGTGAAAATTAGACAAATTAGTAAAGAGCAAAATCAATGTTAATGCATTGGAACGAGCAAAATCGAAAATCCCCTATAACCAAAAATTAAACTTATGTCTCGTCAGTTGTTGCTAAAGTTGATTCGTAGTTAACATTTAGTATGATCTATATAGGGAATGAATGCCAGACATAAATAATAAATTGTATTGAATAATTAATGTAGACAATTATCATATGTCTTGATGCTTCGAGTTATAACCAGTATTGTAGAAAAATTTCAAGTGCTCTATTGTTATGAATTTAAGTTACATCTCTTTTGAGATGAAATAGTAAAACGTTTTCTTAAAAATTAATAAATAAATGGATCACTACTCTAAATTCTTCAGTCTCACATTTCGTAATTTCATGACGGAGTGAAAGCAATTCGGGGAAAGATATGAAATACCAGTTTCATGAAGTCGAAAACTTTTTTTAATGCTAAAAAAACGAATAGCGTAGCAAAACACAGTGGTGTTATGCTGTTGCGAATTTTTAAGGTAATTCTGCAGTTTATTTTGGATGTTGTTAGAAAACTCTGGAGGCGATTGTATCACAAGCTTTGGTACGTAAATGTTTAAGAACAGTTTATCATTTCTAGCTGCGGTACCTTTTCACGCTGAGTCATAAGAATACTGCAGATATCATTTCAAACAGAGAGAACCTACTACAGAATTGTAACCGTAGACAAGAGATTTACAATCAGAGTAACCCGCAGTCATCATGGCCGAGAACTTTCCAGACCGTGTACAACACACGCTCCGAGACTTTCGGACTGTTTACAAACTGCCCGCCGCCGCTACCAGACCATTATCGTGCGCCAGGCAATCGGGAGGCTGCTTGTGTACTCAGTAAGTATTGGCTTTTACATAAAAATCCATATTACCTTTCGAACTGCCCTTGTTTCATCTACATATTTAGTAATGCAGCTTTTACGGGTGCGCACTGACGAGAAATGAAAAGCTGTTCGACTTTTATATCTAAATTACAAATATAATCCAGGAACCAAAAACTTTATATGATTTTGAAGCAGAATAGACGCTTCAGCAACAGTACGATAGTCCGCAGTGTCCCAGTTACTAGCCTTTGGTCAGGTGCACTGTCACTGCTTTATTGTTAACAGGTATTTGTGTTTTTGATGCCCTAACTGTTGTGTCATCAGTGCTTCTAATACGAAGTAAGCAAATCTTAATTAAAACTGATATATCCATTAAGTTTTTGAATACTTACATCAAATTGGGAAGATCTTGAATAGGGGTTTAATTCAATCCGAAGAGCTCTATACGAGGACTGCCTTTACTTCTACAATTCTTTGGTGTTTTGACGTCCAAGGAAGTGAAATCCTGTTTACTAGTCATTTGCCAAATTTACTTCTTTTACAACTACCGACGGGAACCGCTGCTACTAAAATAGGCAATAAAAGCGCCTTAAAAGAGCCCGGGAAAACGATTAGCGGGGCAAACCATGTTAGCGAGTAATTGAGTTGGGAGCACTCAGCTTTGAAAGAAGCTTCCATATTCCTTGACCTACTAAAAAATATCAAAATAGTGATGCTCCATAAACAATTAGGTTTCTCGCCCTTACTTTGCTACTTGAGTGCTTAAGGAGTTTCATATGAAAACTTGCACATTTTATTATGTTTATACTTAGATCAAATTACGGAGTGATAATATAAATTTCGGCGATTCATTATTTTCGATATAGCGATTAGGATCCAAATATACTGCTATAGTATTCCTCTTTCTACAACTTAACGGCGAAATTTCTCGTTGTTGATCTGTTTCAAATAAGAAGTACCACCAGTCTGTATATTTCAAAGTATCGAGCAAAGGTAGTTAAGAGATAAAGTAAAAAAAAAATTCGTTGAAGTGCCCGTCCCCGGACTACAAAACCTTTCTTCATGTGTACTACGTAGCTTGGACTCTTATACTCTTCTCTTAAAATAATACCAGCGTTTGCCACTACTTCGCGCACTTGCGCTTTGGTACATGAAAAAATTCTTTACCGATTTTATTCTATTACCAAATATTAACATTGAGAGGCATGAATTCTAAATGTCTTCCTTTGTTTTTGTTATTGCCTTAGAATCAGTTTTCATACTGTTGTCCGAGAGATTTGTTTTATCCACATTTTAATGTAATACAATTTATGAAATAGTAGAAAAGCTATCTGAAAAATTAACTGTACTTATTCTTAGAGATAATTACTGTGCGAAGTAAAAAAATGTTTAGAAAAGGTTTTATGTTTTTGGTATTAGTAAGTGAAGCAACGCTTAAGAGAAATAACATGTTATCTTCACCTTACTTGGTAGGTCGGTCACTGTAATACTATTATGTGCCATTTTTAAATGCTGATAAGGAGAACTGTAAGATAACCGGGGTGCTGCAAATTTATATCGATATATTAGTTCGTGTTCTTGGTACAGTGTTTATAGTATAAGAGTTTTCTTTATCAATAACAGCAATAATAAATATTTCAATGTAATAATAAAAATTAATTAACATTAACGTAATAAAACTCAATAATATTTAATTTTCTGAAATAGATTGTTTTTCTTTGTGCTGTTAAGATATTGGTTTTATTTCGATGATATGTTGATACGATCAATTGTTTCTGCATTAAAATAGAAATTTACGTGGATTAAAACTAATCTTACTTGGTATCACACGTTAGAATTATTTTGAAATTTCTTCGGTTTAGATCGCCATGTTATTAATGCCATTATTTCAGCCACATATAAGTAATTATAAAATTTCAAGATTTGGTCATGATACAGTGTATGTAATAATGTGTATATGGCTGAAGCTATGATTTTAGAATAGCAATATTACCGGAGGTTGTGGTTCGGTTGAAATACAGCCTGGACCATGATGACGGCTGATATGCTTTGTTGACACATGAGAGACGATGGATTTAGCTTTATAATTACTGTGATGCAGCATTAGGATATGAATTATTTTTAATTATCTTTGCTTTCAATAAAACCGTGTCATTACTATTACTATTACTCCGCGATTCACTAAAAATGTGTGGTAGAGTGTGCATTGCACCTATCCGAAAGGGTAATAGTTTCGAAGGTATATACGGGATATGGCAGGAGGCGCCCAAGGGCTATTGTGAGGAACCATCCCAGCATTCGCGTGGAGTGATCCGGGATAACCATGGAAAACCCAGATCAGGATGGCCGGAGAGCTTTATCGAAAGCTACTCCTGTCGGATTTTAAGTTTACTCGTCCGGTAAATCCTTTCTATTCCATTCCATAATCGCTCGTGGAAAAAATGAATACAGAAAAGAATCGGTTCTGGCCCTGATTTCTCTTACATTATTTTCACGGTCATTCCGAGATACGAATGTTGCTGGTAGCAATATTTGTTTGCTGTAATTCTGAAATATGCCAGTCGTGAATTTTTCAATTAGCTTCCGTCGAGAGCAACGCCTTCGGTGTTTCAGGTCTTCCCAATCTAACTCCTTCAACATCGCACTTACGCTTTCCCTCCAACTATATATACCTGTCACGAATCGGGAGGCTCTTCTTTTGGACCTTCTCTAATGCCTCCATTAACCCCTTTTGATGGGGAATCCATACAGAACAACAATATTCTAAGTGAGGATGCACTAGTGACTTATATGCAATCGATTTAACTTCCGGAGTACATTGTTTTAAATTACGACCTAGAAATCTGAGCATTTGATTTGCTTTCCCAATTACATTCTCAATATGTTCATTCCACGACAAATTATTAGGAATTGTTATCCCTAGGTATTTAGCGGAATCTACCGTTCTAAGGACAGTAGCATTAATTGTATATTCAGAGCTAAATTGAGTCACTTTTTTACTTACACGCATTACTTGGCACTTTTTATCGTTTAACTCCAACTGCCAGTCTTTACACCACGCAATTATTTTCATAATATAGTCTTGTAACAAAGCACAGTCTCCCTGGGTTTTGATTTCACGATAAATAATAGCATCATCGTCAAATAATCTTTTCATCCCCCTTATTATGCCACACAAATCATTAATGTATATGAGAAACAACAGAGGCCCTATCACGCTTCCCTGGGGAACCCCGGACCTCACCTCGGTAAATGATCAACTCTCACCGTAGAGAGCTACACACTGTGTTCTGCCCTTCAGAAAGTCTACAACCCAGTCGCATATTTGTCTAGATATGCCGCAGCCACGAAGTTTCCTAAGTAACCTAGTACGAGGCACAATGTCGAAAGCTTTTTTAAAATCTAATAGAACTATATCAACCTGGAATTGCCCATCTATAATACGGCACAAGTCGTGAATTAAAAGAGCAAGTTGTGTTTCGCAGCATGTCATTATTTCAATCGCATGTAAGTACCACCATTAGACCATGTTTCTATAGTGAAACAGTGAATGTATTAATGCGAATGTGACAGAAGCTATGATTTTCGAACTGAATCATTAGCAAAGTTTGTCGTTAGTTTAAAAAGCAGCCTGGAAAAGACTGACAATTGACACGCTTGCTAGAACATAAAGCATAACGGATTTAGTTTTATAATTTCCGCGGTGTAACAAAATATTTTAGAATGCCTAATTAATTTTTAATTTCATTGGTTGCATGTTGCTGTCATCATTAACTCAATAGCACATATGGCGATAAACATTAAAAAATTAGGGTTATTTAATAGAAAGAAAAGTTTATTTTACTGGCCTTAGTTTTAACAGTAGCCGAAATTGTACACAGATTCTTTGCGCGATATTATTCAAGAATATTTGCACACTAGAGCCACCAAATACATATTAATCAAGTAAAATCCATTGAAATATGGGCAGTTCTGTAGAAGTTATTACGGAAAAACTACGTATTGTTACCTGTTGATATTTATGGTGGCTGTTTCTCAGACATCTTTCTTCGAGAAAAACACTGAATTTCGTATCCATGATGATATGCAAAGAAGAAGTATTGGCGTACCAACGTTGTTTATCGTACAGCGTTAGCTATTACGGAAGACATAATGTACCAGAGACAAACAGTTTAACTGTCTACCAGGGAGAATATATGTCTATTACATTAGTAAAATAACGCATTTCGGATCCCAAATGATCATTTGCGATGCAACTAAAAGCTGATTACATTTGATTCACGTATTCAGTATTTTAAATTACTGCCATTCAGAAAACTGAATAATAAAAGTAAAAAAATGAAATTGAACCGTAAGTTTTGTCAAATTTTTGCTACAGGAGTGCTCGTCTGAAGTGGATAATGATCCATGGCCCACAGTTTTCCATATATAAAGGTTTTTAATTGCTTGGTCCTTCCCATTGAACATACGTCATTAGCGCTATTTCCTCAGATTTTGATTCGGACCATTAGCTCTAAACATTTGAAAACCGCATCCTAATTGCAGCAGCAGTTTTTTCATAGTTCCCAGTAAAAGAAAGAGATACATGCAGCTTGTTTACAGATTTATAATAGTATAGATTCCATAATAAATTTATTTTGCATTCGCTTTCATCTTCTTCGTCAAATTCGAACTGACGGGAATGTACAATGAAAATACCATGCAGCGTCTTCTGATTGCGTATCTCCTTTTTCTGCCTGTGTACAGTTTTTGAAAACAAAATAACTACAGTAATACTACTATGTTTTACATAGTTCCCTTTTTACCACTTCACATCGTGTTCAGATTTTTTTTTATTTATTTATTTATTTTTTATTATTTTACGACAAAACTTGTTCTGTGGTTTTAAATTCTTCCAGAACATTGTTTTTATAATGTAGTGTAAAATAATAATTGAAAGCGAAAGAGATATTGTAATTCACCTCTTTTCTAAATTCATGTATCTCCTTAATTAACGACTGAACATGCGATGATATGCTATCTCAGGATTCAATGAATGGTAATTTAATATTGTATTGGGGCATTAACAACACGATAAGATATCAGCTGAGAAGATTAAAACTCAGTAATACACTATGGACTGATTTGAATTCACAATATTTTCTCTTAAGGCTTAAAAATTGGGATACCCTATATTAAAGCTGAAAGGAAAATAATCATTCTAAAAAACTTAAAATTGTTGAAATTACTTCATCTCAATTTTTTATTCCCATAAGCAACCGGCAATTTTAGATATATTGAGCCACGTAATTTTTATTGTCTCACCTCTTTCCTCATAATCAGCAATTTCTCTAATTTTTTAATTTCAGCTGTTTAAAGGAAATTCACCCATTAATATCCTTCCAACATTTTAAGCAGTATCAATAATGTAAATAACATTCGAAAAGAAGTATACAGTACGTCTCTACAAATTAGAGGCAGGACTTCTCATTTCTTTATAGGTGTATCGAAAATTGCAAAGTACATTTGAATGAGAGATTCAACTCTTAAATAGGGATTCTCGCTGGAGGGCTATATCGATTCGCTGCTAGCTAATCTGCTGCTGAGCGCGCTAGAGCCGCCACCAGTCTCTGTAGTTTCTCCCTGTTGTGTGGTGTAGTGTCTGTGGAGACAGAGCTACATGTAAGAGCTACCACCCGCAGTGCTCCAAGCGACAGTCAGACGCAACACAAAGTATGAATGAGGCTTTACATCTGTTGAAGAAGCCCAGATTATTTTTTGTATAAAGATAAAAAGACGGGAAAAAGAGAAAATGAATTAATAAAATTAAAGGCAGAAAATTTATAAGAATAATAGTATACATTTGCAATATCTAACTAATCTTCAGAAACCAATACTAACAATATAACGTGTTTAACGTAGGCCTATTGCAGTAGTTTTGAATATCCTGTAATTAGAGCGAGGGAAGCGAGCTCTTACTCTAGTCGACGATTTGTGCACTTTTGTGGTAAACTTTTTGAAAAAAACTGCTTCACCTCAAGACGTCAAATTGAACATACTAATTCAAAGTCAAATTCTAGATGTGTCATCAATTATTGTTTTTGCAAAAAAAAAAAAAAAAAAAAAAAAAACCAAATAAATTAGTGCAAAAATTGTGCCTACATGATTTATACCGCTAGGTGTGAATAACGTCGGTTTAGCCGTGCATGATGAGGCGGTGTGTTCCTGAGCCGGAGATTCAGTTCGATCCCACGATTTTTTTTTCTGTTTATATTTTTTTTTAAATGCAAAGTCTCCAAAGTTTTTATTTTCCTTTGAGAAATATGCAAATGATGGATGATGTAAATCATAAAAATATTTGAAACAAAAATTACATGCACACCAAGAACATTTTATGATGGATATCCTTCCACAGTCACATACAGTATTCATTATTGAATTAGGAAAGCAGATTTCGTTAATAAAATAAACTGTTCACCAAAAGTGTAATTCGAGAGTTCGATGTCGACTTGAGAACTTGATCTGTAGTTAAGATTGTGTTTATATTATTCACTTGCAATGTTAGTGCCTTTTAAACAACTACTCTTTATGATTCTGGAAAGCTATTTATCCGTGGCAATTTTTACCAAACTTTTACTTCTCATAGATTAAATTATTCCCAAAATTTTTGATTATGACATATTTTCTTCAATTCCTACTAGATGGGCAGGAACTAGCCAAACTAATATCTGTCAGTTATTTAAGTAGGGGAGTTGTTAACTTATCTTATCCTTCTGTTTATTCCAAAAATATTTAACCCCTCATGTATTTATCGCAAACGATTTCTTTTAATTTGGTGTTTCATTAGGTGTATTGTTTAGACCTGTAACTATTTTTCCTTAGAAGTTATTTAATTAAATGTGTTTTTGCATCTTAATTTGTGTGATTATTGTTATTTCAAAATTAAATGTCTCTCATTCCTTTCAGTTTTTACATCAGACTTTTACTATTTTTCTGAAATTTTATGCTCTTTTATCTTCTTTCTTATGGTATAACATCTAAAATATGCATTTTTACTATGCAAACTATTATTACTTGTTTATCTGTTATCAATTTATTGTTTTATATAAAATTCCCTTTCAAGCCTTATTATTAACTTTATTATTTAAAACTCATATATCTTCAAATAATTATATCTTTCATTTAAATTGATCTTTTGGCCTGGAATTTCTTATTAGGTTGTGTTTAGATATTGAAAACACCTTGCCCTGGTTAAGAAAAATAGTTTTTTTTTTTTTTGGTATTAAAGATTGTCTACAGTTGTTGAATGTTCTTTGTAAATAAGTCTTTGACTTGTGTAAATGTAAAACAAATCGAAAATGGATGCATTTCGGTAGTTTAATGAAACCAAACACAAGAATCATAAAATATTTACTATAAAAAGCAATCAACCGGAATCCGCCTCTACAACACTGTCTCCATTTCAAATATAATGGCTACGTCTCCAAGATCACGGAGCCCTGATTAAAATATCCACTAATTTCTGTTGGTAAAGTCACTCAACGAAAGCTGTTTTCATCACCATATCTTCATAAAAAATATTAAGTATTTTTCTGTATTGTTCCCCTCCCACCTCGAATTCCCAGTCGCTTAATGTTCTGGCCTCCCAGTCTGGAGGACACTGGTTCGAATCCCCGTCCGGCATCCAGATTTGGGTATTCCATGGTTTCCCCAAATCATTCCAAGCAAATGCCGGGATGCTTCCTTCAAAAAGGCTTTGGCCGAATTCCTTCCCGTTCCTTGCCTCCAGTCCTTCCTAGAGACCCACTATTTAAAAATGTTCTACAGTCAACCACCGCCAGTCAACTGCGTGCTTCAATGTGGAAGAAGGGGTGTTAGTAGTATAGAAAAGAGAGTATGAAATTTATCGGATGCTCCTATCAATTACAAATTACACTGAGGTATAGGATGAGAGGGCGACTTAATTACACTGTCCCCCGGTATAGGAGGAGAGCGTGAGCCTTTTCTCGAGTGAGAAGGTCGTCGGCTCACGCTCTCCTCCTATACCGGGGGACAGTGTAATTAAGTCGCTCTCTCATCCTATACCTCAGTGTAATTTGTAATTAATAGGAGCATCCGATAAATTTCACACTCTCTTTTCTATACTACTGGCGTTATACTATGTTACTGCTCTAGAATTGTGTGTCATAGTTTTTTGATGTAGTGGAATGACGAGTTGTGATCAAGATATTCGAATTTTACGAAACGATTCAGATCGAGCTAAGTGACACCAGAGGTTTATTTTTAATTGGCAATTTTCTTTGACAGGAGCTGTTTCTGTGTTATATACGTGCAATATACTGGTAACTACTCAGCTTTCAGCTTGTAATGCAAGCACAGTGGCTGTAATCTTTACCTCCCATTGCTGCTCATAACTTTTTGACGAATTGACGAACAAAATGTGTACCGTAGGAGCAGCAAGGCACATGTATATTTCTTGTCCTAACCACACTTCAAGAAGTCGCCATCCAGAAACATTAAAGCAAAACGTTAATTTGTCTACTGAAAACAGAAAAATAATAGACGTCCACAGTTAGTTCAGTTGACTGTACGGCATCTGTATTTCTTCTACAAGAAATCGCATAGATCATTCGGTAGGGAATTTCGTTTAGCTAACAGTAAATATGCATTACAATAAGGTTACACGTTGCACTGTACAAATGTTTGAAGGTAAAAGCAAGTGAAAACTTTAGGAAATTTCAAACAGAAATTAAATTAAATTTTTGTAAGTAGTTGAATTAGTATGATGACATTTCGGTCATCTGGTGTATTTTCCCTTTTGTTGGTGATTCTTATTACACACGTTCTATGATTCTCCACTTACATAGGACCCAGGTTCGATACACAGTCCAGAATTCAATTCTTTGATTTTTTTTCCAGTCAAACGTTCTCAATACTGTAATGAACTTACGTAATCCTTCAGTTAAAAGGTGCTTAAAATGGCTAACAATTATTTCACTGCCGGGTTTGCATTGCTTTAAGTAAATAAAGATGTTTTGAGAAAGAAAAATTAATTCTTTTGATCAATCGAGTTTTCCTTTTAGATGGAAGTAAGGTACGAAATTGTTGGTGTTAAAACAAATACAGAATTTACATAATTACCTCAAATATTAATTCAAACTATAACATATAACGTCCTGCCTAAACCTACATTATTGTACGGCAGTGAGGCCTGGACACTACGCAAATGTGATGAACGTAGACTAACAGCTGGCAATTTCAGTGAAAACGAAAAGGACCTTCAGGAAATCGGTATCACAGGTGATGTCACACAGGACCGATACAGATTCGGTAGCATAATTTTACTAACAAACCGTATATTAGAAGAAGGAACAGCTGGACGGAGGAACGTGTTAAAAAGCTCAGTGAGAAGATGAAGAGATTTGGGGAAAAGAAGAAAAACACATCAGGTAAATAAATTCAATCGCGTTCCTCGGTTGAGCATTACAATGGAAAAGAAATACATTCTGCCGAATTGTTGCAATATCAAAATCTTCTCCGTGTGTTTAGATATAATAGTTAAAAATTAATCTAATAGCGACATATATTTTCAATTCAAAATAAATATAGTAGGACTGGATTTTGAAATAGTTTCTTGTATACTAGACACCCGTGCGAAAATTTTGCGAATAAAATGCGATGAATAGTGAGGTTGAATGCTTGTAATATAATGAAAAGTAGAACCGTACTTTTGTAGCAAATATTAATTTTTTTAGTGTTATAGGTACGCATCAATATACTTACAACACAATACGAAACAGAAAAATTTAAAACACTCTGTATTTATGACCTTAACAGAATACAACCAACCTGAACAAAATGCACACAACATATCAACATCTTTGAAATATTTGTTTCTTTGCGAATAAAATGTTTAAATAGGGATTGTTTAGCAAAACGGCAGTGTTTCAATAAACAAAAAATATCCGAAAGCTACTTATTGAAAAAAAAAAGTTTATTGACATCTCTGTGGTATCCGCTGCTGCAATCTAGGGATTTGGCTCTGAACAGTCTCATACGTGCTACCATTTTAAACACCAAATTCCCAAAAATTCTTTCTTAATTTATGATTTTATCTAACTGGAGACCTTAATCATTAAAACGATATAATATTTATCGATTTCGGCTAGGTATCCAAGAAGATCAATGGCTTGTAATTAAAAAAAAACACTCTGTTGAAATAATATTGATACTTTGGCCTTTAAGGGTCAAATTCAAAAATTTCTTTTATAAAATATGGTGTGACCAAAGCAGCCACCTAGGTTTATAAAAAACCACATTTATCGATTTCGGTTAGTTATCAAGCGAGGTAAAAAAAAAAAAAATCTAGAAATGATGATATTTTTGCCCCTTAAGGATAGAATTTGGAGAATGTTTTTTCTTAAAATATGATGTGACCAAAGCGGATAATTTAACCCTGCACTGGTTGCTTGGATTACATATGTGGTCCACGCAAGCCATTTCTAATGGGACTTTTCAGAGCGCGACTACTGCAGGGTTAATATTTAAAACGATACCTCATTCATTAATTTCGGTTAGGTATGAAAGGAAATAAATAGCTCGTGACAGAAAAAATGGTTGTAGAAATATTAATACTTTTTCCCTCTAAGGTTAGAATTTTGAAAAATTTCTTTCTTAAAATATGGTGTAACGGAACCTAACTCCTTACGAATACCTCAATCTTTAAAATGATACCTCGTTTATAAATTTTGTTTAATTATCAAGGGAGATAAATGACTGGAGACACAAAAAACGCATTTTAGAAATACTGATATTTATGCCCTTTAAGAGTTCAATTCAGAAAAATTCATTTCTTCATATGTGATGTTACCACAGCGGAAACCCTAATTTTTATAATGATACCACATTTATCTATTTCGGTTAGATATTAATGGAGATAAATGAACACAAAAATGCGTTGTAGAACCATTTATACTTTTTCCCATTAAGGGTTAAATTTAAAAAAAATCTTTCTTAATATATGATGCCACCAAAGCTGAGTCATTACTCTTCATACTCCTACTTCATTTATCGATTTTGGTTAGATATCCATGGAGCTAAATTGCTCGAAACACAAAAAACGCATTTTAGAAAAATTGTCATTTTTTCCCTTTAAGGGTCGAATTACGAAAAATACCTTTCTTAAAATATATTGTTTGCACGGCGGAGACCATAGTCTTTAATATGATACCTCATTTATCTATATCGGCTAGATATCAAAGGAGATAAATGGTTCGTGACACAAAAATGTGTTGTAGAAAAATTTATACTTTTTCCCTTTAAGGGTTGAATTCCAAAAAACATCTTTCTTCAAATATGATGTCACCAAAGCTGAGACATTACTCCTCATAATTTTACTTGATTTTTCGATTTTAGTTAGATGTACAGGGAGATAAATGGCTCGATGTACAAAACACGCATTTTAGAAAATTTGAAATTTTTGCCCTTTAAGGGTCGAATTACGAAAAATTCCTTTCTTATAATATAATGTTAACACGGCGGAAACCTTAGTCTTTAATATGATACTTCATTTATCTGTATCGGTTAGATATGAAGTAAGACAAATGGCTCGTGACACAAAAACACATTGCAAAAATGTTGATACTTTGCCCTTTAAGGGTCGAATTCAGAAAAAAAATTGTCTTAGTATATGACGCCACTAAAGTGGAGATCTTAATGTTTAAAATGATACTTGATTAAACGATTTCTGATAGGTATGCAGGGAGATAAATGACCCGTAACGCAGAAAACAGCATTTTAGACATATTGACATTTTTGCCCTTTAAGGGTCGAATTCCGAAAACTTTCTTTCTTAAAATATGATGTGACCAAAGTGGAGACCATAAGCTTTAAAATGACACCTCATACATTGATTTCGGTTAGGTGTGAAGGAAGATACAGGCTTGTGACAAAAAAAATCCTTATAGAAATAATATATATGATAACAGCAACAAAAATAGAAAGATGCCACATATTATAAATTAGTTTGTGTTCCTTAAAGTTCTGACATTAACAAGAGTTGAAAGAAAGTTGAATCTCGTAGTGCTTCTAGCCACAAGCCGCGGTCCTAAATATTGTTCTGTTCTCTCTTTCCATTCCATTCGGTCGCAGTTCGATACCACCGTCCATTGTCAACGAACAACAGGATGCATGCTAGGACAATCAAGAAACCGTTCTACATGCACTTCCCTTACATAAATTTTGCCAGTGCCTTTACAAACACAGATATAAACTGAGGTGGCAAAAGTCATGGGATAGGAAGATGCAAATATCCAAATAACGGTAGTATCGCGAAAATACAAAAAAACAAGGAAACATGCGGCGCAATGTCTAGGCTTCTATTTGTACTCCCGTGAGTGGTGTGGAGGATTTCCTGATGTGATTACTGCCGAACGACATCCGTTAACAGATTTTGAACGAGGAGTTGGCGACAGACGCATGGGAGATTCCATTTCTGAAATTGTTCGTGAATTCAACATTCCTCGATCCATAGTGTCAAGAATGTGCCGTGCATGTGTAATTTGCAGCATTATCTCTCGCCGCGACTGACCACGTGCACGAGATCAGTGACGTCATGCGTTTCCCAAATAGCTGCAGTCAAATTTTTTCGCGAACTTTGTCGCCAATCCTTTCTGGTGCCTAGTGACCTCGACGTCGAAGCGAAAGAAAGAAAGAAATTATATATAACTTTTAAAATTGTCGATTTAAGGCCTCCAACCTGGCTATCGGTCCAATCTGCTTGAACCCTGAAAAGGTTGGAAGTAGTGTTTAACGGAGACAATCTTTGTGGATGTTTGACCTCCGCGGAAGCGGACATAGAAAAATAATTTATGGTTATTTAAAATTTAATATATTTTTAGAAATAAACTTAACATAGACATAAAAATATTTTTTTCAGAAATTCTACTTTTTGAATAATCGTCCTGCATTTTTTTTGTATCATCTTTCATCAACAAAGAAACACGCAATTATTATTTTATAAGTGCATGAGATTGTAGTAGGAGGGCTGGGTAGATGTTTGGGCACCGTGAAAATCTATATAACATATCTTTTCAAATATCTAAGTACAAAATCAAAGACCTGGCTGATGGGTCGTGGTGCAAATTCGAATTATTAACATATATTCGATTTTATATATTTAATTGGTCATTTAAATTATTTTGTTTGTCTTACTATTGTAACGCATTTTACTGGTTTTATTTGTTTTCTACTTCATGTACAAAAGAATTAGTATTTGTTTTCCAGTGCACTATAAAAATTCAAAATGTGGTAAATTACATTGTTCATGATTTTTTATTTTTAATTTTATGTAAATCAATTTCTTGAATTCACTATACTGTAATGAAGAACAGTGGTATAATATTTATATACATTTAGTTCCAGGCCTAGCTGTGTGTGATAGAGCATTGTCTTTCTAACTGTGTTATGCTTATGTCATAAGCAACGTTTTCTGAACATCCATTATTATATTTGTATCAAAAGTAAACCAGTTAAGAAGCTATAGTCGGACACTTAGCTGATGCGACATGGCTTATAAAGTCAGAAATTGTGCCAGGAAATGGTAAGTCACTATTAATCTATTGACTGTTGTAATCATGCGACTACAGATATAATCACTCGTTCTTTGGCCGTGATAAACTGTTTCAGCTATAACCGGAATACATTTCCTTGGGATTAAAGGAGATGAAAATAACTGGTCGAGATGGCGATACGACAGGAGGCGAAGGCGCAGTAAGGGGAGTCCACAGAAGTTTGCCGGGAACGTTCGCAACTTCGTAAACACTTTTAAGGACTGCTCCGACTGTTGGGAAATTTTTCTCATTACTCAGGAATCAATTAATGTTTCAAGGAGTCTGTCGTTCTTGTGCAATTAATTTCAGTGAATAAATCCTATAGAATCATAATTGTACCAAATATGGTGTGCTTATTTTAGTCGTTGCTAGTGCCTTAACTGTATACTATTAAATATGTTTTCTGCCGTCTGTATGTCTTCGTAAGATTTTCAAAACTAAGTTCCCCCAAAAAGGCATACATTTGTTGTCACCTAACGTCAAATTGCGAGGGAATTGCACGATCCAACGATAGTGCTCAGACAGATAACATTAACCAATAACACGAAAGGGACAATTGAAACTGTAGGGTGTAGACAGCTGAAACAGTTGCGATTTGGATGCCGGTATTTTGAATTCAGATTTTTAACATAGACTAACGTAGACTTGGTTCTATAAGAATAACAGTATGATAAAGAACCGTATCCTCGAATGATACGGAACAAAAATTTGTTCACGAAGCTGGTAGAAGAAAAGTTTGATAATTTCTCTTTGAATACACGGTATTCCTTTTAATTAATTCCGCGTAAGCTGTCGCTGGTGGGTTTCTGTTTCGACTGCCACATCCCGTGCTCTGTGATGCACTCCACCGTCATCTTGGAGCAACGCTTCTGGTTTCTGAAGCCCGGACGTTTTTTTATAAAACAAAATAACCAACGCGTTCTTATGAGAAAGATAGTTTTGAAATATTTTCATTGAAGCCATAAAAAAGAAGACACGAGTAACTTATAAAATATTTCACTCAAAAGATCTATAAAAACTGTAAATGTCACCTTTGCTTTGTTACAATCATTTTACTTCTGAAAACATTCAACGAATAAAATATTTTTCAATACGATGAATTTAGTTGCGGCTATTTTACGTAGGGTTCACCAGTTTCACGCGAAAGAGATAAAATGTTATTGCTACCCATGGCGTGCAATTGCAGGATGAATGCTCAGACAATTTATTTCCATGGATTTATGTATGCGTCACTCTTTTTCACGAACAGTTCCATTGAAGTGAGCTGCCTTTTCGCTATACCCTATATACTTCTCTAGCTCTCCAATACATCTCTATCGTTCGTCCTTTGGTTTCCTTCGATTACATACAGAATGATACGTACTGTTGGGCCTTTTCGGGTGTAAACAGAACAATATCGAAAATTATAGAATTATAGAATAGAAAAGGCAAGCCCATAAAGGTACTACGAAGAAGAAAAAAGAGCCCAAGACTGCGAGGCATACTTGATGGTATGTTTGATTTTACTTTGTGGTCAACTTGCATACAGTGTTCTTAGCTGCAATGTATTTTCCATACGTTACATATCCTGGCCTGAGTCGCTACCTGTTCACAGTTGATTGGTAAGACGTGTGCTGTACGTGGAATGCAAAACCGTTGAGTATACTCGGGATGATGCGTCTGTCGCATTCTCTATCTATGCCTTGAATAGTGAACTTTTCTTGTTAGTGTTAACAGATTTTTAGTTGTGGCAATGGTTGAATTGGAAAGCACGCAATGATTGTTTTCTGGTTTAGATTCCACCTTAAAGTCCCGAAGGATTAAAACAGATTGTTCGATGAACTTTGGTGCACTGTTATAGCAATATTGTTTAATTTTTCCTAGCGGTTGTTCCAGTCGTTTGTACGGAGTTTTGTTTCAGTAATGTTGATGGGAAAACTTGCAACCTCGTTCACTTCACTCACATATTAAGGAATTTCCTGTATTTTCTCTAGGTTCCCTGCAAAATGAATGTCATCTGAAAGCTCAGGTTATTTTAAATTCGTCTAAAGCAATGAGCTTCGTTTTACTCCTGTACCTTAAGTTGACGCTTATATTTTTTGCAAATGCGTTCAGAACGTGTAAAACTTTTATTAAACTTATAATTTTTGCCTACTTTTTCTATTCAACTTCCAGTGCTTCCAAGTGTACTGTGTTTTATCTATTTGTATATTTCAAGACTTGAACGAGTATTTTGTGGTATAAATAATCAAACCTTTTTTGTAATTAATGAATTTTGCATATAAACTATCTTGTTGCATTCATTTTATTTCTGCGCATAGTTTTTAAAGTATCTGTTACCGAAAATCCGTTTCTAAATATTGTTAGTGACTTGTAAAAAATTTTGGTACGTATTTTGATAAGTGCGCTGCAATTTGTCGTAACTAGTTTACGGGATGATAGTTACTAAATTCAGACTTGGTTTGACTTTTCTGAAGAAGTCTAATACAAGACAGAAACTGCTGACATAACATTCAAATTTTTTTTAAAAAATTTGTGAAAGCCATTTTGTAGCCAATCCTATAATGCCTCGTTCTCACGTTTGGGAGGATGTACGTTCGATTCTCGATCTCATCATCCATATTTTTGTTTTTAGTGATTTTCCGAAATCACAGCAGGCAAATGTAGGAATGGTTCCTTTATAAGACTCTGGATGAATTCTTTGTCCCAACCTTTTTACAACTCTAATCCCCATCATTGATCATCCACATAGATCTAAGAAACGAATGTGCTTTTGAAAATAAATTAGAGTATTAATTTGAGTTGTTTATAGGTTATAAGATCATCCCTACCAGAAGACTATTATATTACTTAATCTTAACTTACTTATTTTGTACTGTTTTCCCCCTCAAATCACGTTACAAATTCTGTATGGTCTTCTCTTACCTGTCGACGATTTATTTCTCTTGTAGCAGGAGTAAATTTAGCGTTCTCTGTTGCTCCCCTTATATATTATCAGATATACTCCGATCACCTGTCAAGAAATTGACGTAAGCTTTTCTATGGTCTGCGTTAACTGGTTCTTCATCAATTCAGTCAACACCATTCACTTCGATGTCCAATTTTGAGCACTCATTTATTTCTAAGTCGTACATTTGCTCAATGGTACTTCTCAACACAACTTCGTATAGACAAATTCCTCCTAGTGGCAGCCGTTTACAATATTTTTTAACCCTGTCCTTCTTATTCCACAATAGTTTCTCAAGGCGCCTCTTCAGCAAAATAAAACTTCAACCTTTGCACAGTGACATTACTCTGCTCGACTCTCGCTAGTCCCTTGTTTCGCACAGTACCATTAGTAAACCATTTTCGTAGTAATTATGACACTCATATTAATATAGTTGTAAATGCGATCTATATTTGCTGCCTAATGTGATGCATGTGCCTTCAGCGCACACCTTACTCAATAGAACGTGATTGGTCCGATACAAACTATCTGAGTTTCTCTTTTATCCTCTTCAATATTTCTTGATATTGCCTCAGATATTACGTCTTCTCCAATTCTCTCCGGAAATTGTACTGTTTTTTGTGAGCTCTTTGTGGAGATATTTTGCTTCATTTCCTCGATACGTTTTTCTGACGTCGACGATTTCTTATGGTGCTTCTTCGTAGCTTATCCATCTTGGAATGTTTAGGTCTCTTATTTGTTTAGTAAAATCTGTTGGTGGGTATTCCCTTTTTAATCTTATTTCAGATGTTATGAGGTAGTTGTCTGATTTTCTTAGCTTTGTCAAATTTTCTTGCCATTTCAGATATAACTCTGCCAGTCTTATCAGATGAATATTACACCCAAGTTACTACTCAAACACTTTTAGAACTTTATTCTAGATTTGTGATTTTCCTCAAAATTTCCTGTAAAGTTCGTTTGTTTTCCTAGTAGCAGTTTGCTAATACAATGCGTATTCACTGCTTCCTGATTCTTGTTTGTTCTTGATATTTGTGACTGGTATCATTCATCCCCAAATTTTTATCATTATTGATAATACGTATTCTAAAATAAATTCAAAAAGTGTTCACATTCTGTCGTTCGTTTCTTCCTGGTCTTAGCCGTAGTGAACCAAATCTTTATCTGTACTATCATAAATCTGTAAGCAAGCTGTGTGTGTCTGAAGGTTTGAATAGTAATCACGCAAAAACTACCTAATCAGTTTGGATGGTGTTTTCAAATTTTTGAGCTAATGGTACAGATTAAAATCTGCGGAATAGCTTATATATGACGAGGGACGGAACAGGCAATTAAAATAATATCTAGACGGAACAAACAACTATGGGCCACGGATAACTCTGTATTTGAGATGGTAACTCCTGTCAACAAAAACTGATAAAAGATCATACTACTTCTCTTAGGTTTATATATTTTCCTTGACTTTGGCTATTTGTTTATTCAGTTCTCCGAAATTTATAACACTAAAATTAACGGAATACGTCTGTTAAAGGTAATAAGCGCAAGAAATATTTAAACTACACAAACATCTTTGTACTTCGAAAGCCAACAAAGATCATGCCACAATACAACGCTTTATATCCTATTATGTTGTTCTCCAGTTTCTGTAATACAAGTGAAAATTAACGCAATACATTAATCAAACCGCTACTTCAAAGATGAATTTAAGAAAGCATAACTTAATTGTGTATCTAACGTACACATACTTATGCTTGATGTCGATGTGTTTAGACACAGTAATTAAACTTTATGTTGGTAGCAATGCTAAATTGGCATTGCACCAAGCAATATTTTTTTTAAATTGTGTATGAATCGTTCATAAACTGTATAAGCAGTATTAATTTTCGTTGAGACTATAAGTGGGACGCAATCTTATTCGTGTGTAAGAATCAGAATTTGTTTGCTTGTAAATTGAAATGTAACCAGGGCACTGCGAAATATAACAATATAAACGCAAATTCAGGTGATGGTACCATAATACGAACTACCTTAGACGGAATTGTTCCTTGGACGATGTCATTTAAGAATATGTGTTCATTATAAGCATCGAATATCTACTAAACGGGGGATTCTACGATAACAACGCCGCCGCAATTTGATAATGGATTCTTATTTAACTCGATAAAAAAATAAAATGTAAACAATAACATTTTTTAATATCTCGCTTAGATCTCGGGATATTGTATTTCAGAATTGAGATGGTTCGTTCGCGCATTGACGTGGTTAGGTAGAAATGCGGCCTGGAACAGAAAAAAATAACACCAAAGTCAAATCTGATGAACCCGGTGAAAAAAAAGATGGAAGGTAAAGAATACATTTTTTTCATATCTTGCTCAGTTCTCGAGATATCGTATCTCAAAACTGAGGTAAATAGGTTAAGATGCGGACTGCACTAGAAAAAAAAATTCACGAAAGCCACCCCAAGGAATTACACCCTGCACGTGCAAAATAGTTTTTTTCTTCCCAGCGGTTGTTGTTAGGTTGAAATTCGGCCTGCCTAAGAAGGAAAACGTTACAAAAAGCAAAAGGAACCATACCTACAACTGATTTTTGAGATTCGATATCTCGAAAACTAAGCGAAATATTAAAAAAATTATATTCTTTTGATTTTTTTCGTCGCGTTACATAAGAATCCATCATTAAGTTGTGGCGCCACGGTTATGATAGTTCTTCCAATAAACGAGTAAAATCTTTCAAAATATGCAGTATTTCATTCATTTTGTGGTATTACAAATAATAAATAAAAATATCTTTTACAGACTTTTTCGATTTGTTAAGTTCTTGATAAGTTTTCAGTGTCATAGTGCCTAATGCCATTCTATTTAACGTGTGTACCAGCGTTTGTGTAGGATTCGTTTTTCATCAGTTTTCTTTTCGTCCTTATTAATATAGTAGGTTCAAGCTGTTTCCTCTGTGCATCCGCATTTAATACTTACTTACGGGACGTTTGATCGACCGCTATATACGTAGCATATTCCAAGGGGGCGATTCCTCCGACACATTGTTTTGTTTATCAGCGCAACCAGTCGTGTTACACGCTGTGTTAGTACTCAGACTTCATTTATTTGCTGATCTTCCTGTATTTTCGCTTCCAGGAGGTCGGTAACGTCACATAATTTGGCCCAAACACGACGAAGGCTCCTCAGTAGGCATTCGCAGTATGGTTACCTGTGAGCGTCTTAACTTTGTTGTGTATATGCAAATGGCTGTGGCGAGTCTATGTTATGTGTAGTGAGGTGTTAAAATACAAGGAAGACCACGAAACACATTTCGACCTTTTCGCCTGATGGAGACAACAGAGACTGTTATCGAAACGTCGCACATGGAAGTACTGATCCGCAGAACACACGAGAAGAATATTCGTTAAACACAATGCGGATTACAGCACGACACTTCAGCAAGAGGACCGTTGGCTCAAATATCCATCTTTATACTCGTTGACCTCACTGCATAATCAAAACTGATAGGTTCTATGTACCTTCGCTTCTAATTTACTTCTGGCCAGCTACTAAATAATGGATGCCATATTAAAAAAAAGGGGAGGACTTGAATAGAGTAGAATTATTTTTGTTGTTGTTGCTAACAGTATGTGAATGTAAGAACTTTCTTAAAGCCTATTTTTCTTACAATCACGAGATTCTTGAGGATCGTTTGGTGTTTTATAAGCACATCTGCCGCTTGCCTCCAGGGGACTGATTTAAATCTTGCAATGGATTTATTGCCATATGTATACGGAACGTATAACTAGTGTTGCGAATGATAAGTGTATTTGTGTAATTTGTATTTTATGTATCAAGTGATTCCCCTAGGTGACTGCGGAAACCCGCATAAAAACCGAAATAAGGACGGCCGGTACGTGGTGATCAGGACTGGAACCTAGTCCCGTTGTAACACTATCCCCCCCCCCCCCCCCAATCCACTGTGGTGGCTCTTTAACATCCGGAGCCACACTCGAGGTTACTCCAAGAATTGCACCTTGAGTTTTGGGAAGTCGTTGGCATGCCGGGGCGACCACCGCCTCCGAGGAAGGGTTCAGACAGAAGGGGGGACGGGGGGGGGGGACCCGAGCGAGGTAGTCGCACCCTGTGATGATCTTCATGCAGAGACTTGCAAAAATAAGAAGTAGTAGTTTCCGCGTTAGAGAATTAGAACGGCAACGTGCTGGAGAGGACAAGTAGAAAGCGCATTCTCCTCTTTGCGGCGGACACACTTTCGTGTCATTAACTGCAAGTCCGGTGGCATTAAGGACTTCCTTGTCAGAGAACAAAACATAATCTCACATTGTATATTTAGTTAAAACTAGGTCACAAATCTGATTTGACGAGAACTCTGCATTACACGAGAGACTAGTTTAACTCTACTACATCAGAACTATCAACGCTTTAACATACAGTATTACTATAAAGCCGAAAACATTCAGAGGAATCAGTTATGACATTCAAATACCTAATTTACAATATACCATACATATTGTGCGCTTCCTCTTCGTGGGAGGCACAGGAAAACAGTCGTCGCATCATTCTTACCGGCCTTAAGTACAACGGCAACGGTCTCCATATTATCGTCATTTACACGCGTTAATCTCACATTTTATCATATGTCAATATACACTGAGGAAAATTGTTGTAATTTTACATAAAACTAGAGACAGTTATATTCAACATCTTACATGTATCACTAAGTTTTCTATGGGTAAGTATTCGGCAGCACTTTCTCACATTTACACGCTTAGGAGTTAATTCCTCCATAAGTACATTGCCGACTAGTTCGCTGTAATATACGTTTTTTTTTTTTCTTCAGAATTTATAATAATGCACTGCGAATTACATTACATAACGAAAAGTTTTCTCTTTATGTGCTTTACACCTCGTCAACGTCGAGGTCATCAAAGGCTGGAAAGGACTGGGGTAAAGAACGGAAATGATTTCGACAATGGATTTTTTAAGAAACCACCCTAGCTTTCTACTGGGGCGATTTCTGGAAATAATCGAAATCCAAAATTTGAATGGCCGCGCGGGGTTTCGAACCTATGTCGTCTCTACTGCGAGGCCAGCGCGTTACCACGCTTCTCATGTAGCAAAAGGGAGAAGAAACAAACATTTGGTTCAAAGACAATATTTAAGTACAATAAAGGACCTAATCGCCCTATTGATATCGAAATGTGTTGCTCACAGAAGAATTACGATTGATCTGCGTTGGAGATTGGACAAATGGTCCCAACCAACGCTCACTACTAAGCAGTCCAACAGTTCACAAATCGCGTGGTGTCAGTAACTCGCGACACACTACTGTATAAATAGCTGACAGAGTAGACACAATACACCATGTTCCATCTCTGTGAGGTAGAATATCAGAAAAGTCAGCATATGAAAAGGAATTTAACAAATGATTTGTGTAAGAACTTCCTCTTACAGTCCTATTTAATATCAAACATTTTTCCCACAAATGTTTCAAACATCGAACAGCTTACACTATACACAGTAAAAGTCTGCAGCAAACCATATAGTTCTGGTTGTACTAGAAACGTTTGCGGATTTTTTTTTGGAATTATATATCAGCTTTCTTATTTTCCTGATTTAAAGTCCTGTTTTATTTAATGTATTGTAGTAATTAATTCTTTGTCAGTCGTAATGGAAAGACTAGAGTCACTATAAACATTCGAGGGGGACGCACTGAGACGTAACCTCATTGGCGGGCTGCTCTCTGGAACATTCTACTCACCAATACTCCCAGTTACGCAGTTAACAGTCTTGTTTCGCAAATTTTTGTTTGGTTGTTTCTCCCTTTATCTGCGGCTATTGAAATGTTTCTGAATGTTTACGGACAGCGACAGCTGAAAAGTATATTAGATGTTAAGGCGAATTGTGTTTGTCTTAATTTATGTGCTTCTTCTAACAAGCACTTAATTTTAAAGAAAGTAGTTAAACTAATTTAATAACATACGTCAGATGGAACACCAAGCAGCGTACTTTTACGTTACGTTTTCAGCACCTGCATAAGTCGCTACCGCCCCAGTTGGCGTGACATCAGCCGACACATTACGTTCAGGTATGCGCGGAACTGCTTTTGTACCCGTGCGCCATAGTTTCGACTTTCTTTCACATTTATTGCTACAGAAAGCAATGTGTATGAAGGCTCGTTCACTAAATCAGTATTTTTTAATTTGAGCTTGTGCACTATTTTCACTTCTGCTTACATTTTACATGCAATAATCAGAAGAAAGTCTGTATATTTAAGATATTTTTGAAAATGTAATTTGGTGGAAATGGAAAGCTGAGGATTAATATTCATTTTCGTTTAACGCTATTTACGCAAGAACTACTGCTCGGAATTAGTTAATTCCCGCATTCGAGTTGCGTTCGGACGGCACCGTATTACTAGAGCTATTTTTTGTTTCTGTCAGTGCATTAAGTGCGACATGATTGGCTTAGTTTGTGCATTTACAGTTGACGTAAACAAAAATGCGGGCAACAGCTAGCAGCAGCGTCGTAAGGCGTGGACGACCGTCTACGGCTCGCCGTCCCAGGGCCCTCGCGCCTCCAGGGCTGTATTTAGATTAAGACCATCAAAAGCTGTGCCCATGACTAAATATTTTACATACATAAAACGATAAATTCCGGCCTCTAGCAATACTTCTATTCTAGCAACTTTTGCTGACGTTACAGTAATTGTCGAGGAGAATCCCCGACCACTGGGCTTTTTTTCCAATTCAGTTTGTCTCTCGCAAAATCGAGGCAGCGAAGGTCGAATTATTTCAGTTTGAACATGTCGAATGCACTGAATGCTCAAAAAATCTCACGGAATATTTTGACACAGAATCGTAATTCGTCACTGAACAAAATTCTCAGCTCAGAATTTATCATATCATTATATTTATGGTATGAGATACTATCTCGTGTTAATCCTAAGCAAATTATGGTGTTCTGTACAAGTTCATTTAAGCATTGCTCTTAAACATTTGCGTAAATTTTGTCATTGGATCAAAGAATATCGACTAACTGCGATCGGAATGTTTGTATGACCTTTTTTTTTTTAATTTATTGGCATCTAGGCATGCGCCCATACAGCCATTTTCATATTACAGGATAGCATCATTAACGTACAAATAATGATATATGCAACTCGTCATTTACATTTCACCGAATAACGTCGATGTTATAACAATAATAATAATAATAGCATGTCATTAGCCTTCTTCCTTTTACCGAATAACCACTATGGCATTACAATGGTAGTATACAATATACTTTACAAATCAAAGTCCATAATATTACAGTAATGATATAATGCAGTTAAAACATATTGTTTGAGTTTGTTTGAATTGTGTCACTTAAAGGAGAGGAAAACATCAGTAGTATAACAATAGTGATATACCGCGATTAAAACTTCTTACTTGACTATAAACTGTGACACCCAAATGCTGGCATCCAGTAACTTGCGATTTTCATTTTTAAGAATAATTACAATAATATTCTACCAGAAGTATGATACATTTAAAACAAGTTATTTACATTTGTTGTGATTAAGTCGCGCATATGTTCAAATCACACAACCATTCATTTTCATTTTGCAGGATATCTACAATATTATTACAATAATGATATAATACAAAATGACGTCCAGAGAGTATAATTAAAACACATATCATATCAGCTTGTTTAAATTGAGACACCAATGTTGTTCAAATGTTGGTATAGGAGCTGATATATGTGGTAGTCTTCCGTTGACAAGAGGGTAGCAGCACATGTGGGGAGAGGGATTCCTTTGTTCTTGAGAGAGTGTAGTAGAAGGTCTGTCTCTACTTTGTTTCGGCGGCACCCAAACAGCAAGTGGTTTGTATCCTCTATTTCCCCACATTGGCAATTAGGAGAGTCAGTGAGGTGGATTCTATGCAGGTGTTGTTTGTAGCAGCCGTGGTTGAATTTCAGTCTCGCGATACTTATAGTGAAGTGTCGGGAGCACTTATATATCTCATACCACTGGAGAGGGGGTATTTCCGGGTGGATACGACCGTAATGTAGGCCTTTTATCGAGAGTGAGCTCTTCCACGCCTTATCCCACTTGGCTGTCATGGTTCTTTTGATCTGTCGGATAGCGTCGGGTAGGGGGATCGTACTGTTGCGTATCGCACCGCTGTGTGCGGCTTGTTTGGCGTATCGGTCTGCCATCTCGTTGCCTGGAAGACTGCAGTGTGATTTGATCCATTTAAACTCTACAGTCTTTCTTGTTAGTTTTAATTCGTGAACTGCATTCACAATGTCGTGTACTCGTGAGTCATTGTGCAGTTTCCTATGGTGTTTTTTTTTTATTTATTAAAGCAATGCTGACTTTGAATCTGATAGGATTACATGGTTGCTATAAGGGGAGGTCTTTGCGTATTTTAGTGCTTCCAAGATTCCCATCAGCTCTGTACTCATAATGGTATATTCGGTTAGTATCCGAAATAAACCCTTGTCTCCAGATCTTGGTATACACTTGGCGCATCCAGTGGCATCTGGAAACTTGGAGCCATCCGTGTATATCTGTTCCATGTGGGATCGGTTGTATAGGTACACGTTTGCTCTGTAGTTTTCCAGCTGGGTGTTATCTTCCGCGCTTGTGTCTACTTCCAGATTCGTGACAGTTTCCCAATACGGAGTCTCGAAGGTAAGCATTTTCCTGCTTTGACGTATGCTGGCTCGTATCTTATATGTTTCTAGGTACTCCGCCGCAATGGGAGGCATTGTTTTCTTACTCCAGTAATTGTCAGTTAGGCATTGCATTGAGAGATTGTGTATAGAGTTGAGCAGTCTGGTCCCGGGGTACTTGCTATTCTTGAGTAGGAATTTTGCAGTTAAGAAGCTTCTGCGGATCTCTAGGGGAGGTTCGTGTTCTTCCACTAGAAGCGCGTTGGTAGGTGTTGATTTCATAGCGCTAATACAAGTGCGCAGAGCTTTATATTGGACTTTGTCCAGTTCTTTAAGCACGGTATTAGTTGCAGAACCGTAACATATACAGGCGTAATCAATATGTGGTCTCACCAGAGATTTATACAGCCTTAATAATATTGAGGTATTCCCTCCCCACTTTACGTTGGCTATTGCGCGGATGAGGTTGATCGCCTTGTCGCATTTCTTGACCGTATTTTTTACGTGAGTACCCCACTTGAGTCTGTTATCGATCCAAACGCCCAGGTATTTCACAGCGTTTTTAACTGGGATGATAAAGGGTCCTAATTTTATGTTAGATATCGCGGGCGTTCTGTGTCAGCTGTAAATCGATACTGCCGATTTCGCTGGTGATATGTCTAGCCCGTTGCTGAATAGCCATTGATTGAATTTGTCCATTTCGGCAGATAGTACCATAAGGCATTCTTCCCATGTTTTTCCAATGATAAATATGCATATATCGTCGGCATATTGGAGAATGACGATTTTACTGTTCATGGAGTAATGAAGATCATGCGTATACAAGTTAAATAACAGGGAGGGCCAGAACAGAGCCCTGCGGCAGGCCACGATTAGTTTTTCTGCTCGCAACAGTAGTTCCTTGTTGCGTTATTTCCAACCATCGGTCCGAATGTAGTGCGATTAGGTTTCCTATAAATGTGTCCGGTATCCCTAGATGGCGAAGTTTTTTGGCTAGGATCGGTATACAGACATGGTCATATGCGCTATTTATATCAGTGTACACGGCCATTATATATTTGTTCTTGGTAAGGCAGGAGTGAATTTCGGAAGTGAGGTGTGCTAAGGTGTCTATGATGCCTTTGCCTCTTCTAAAGCCGTACTGCGTTTCCGGAATTAATGCGTGGTGTTCCAGCCACCATTCCAGTCTCCGCTTTATCATATGTTCCAGTACTTTGTAGGTGCATGGCAGTAGGTTTATGGGTCTATAGGATTCTGCGTTGTTGCCTACTTTTCCAGGTTTTTTCACGGGAACTACCAGCGCAGTCTTCATCTCTTTTATTTGTAGCCTTTCCGACCATATCCTGTTAAGTATTTTGCATAGCTTCGTTTTTGCGGAATCTGGCAGATTTTTTAGCATGCCATAGTGGATGTTATCGGGTCTTGGTGATGAGTCCGTCCCTTGCTTTAATGCAATATGGAATTCGTTCAGCTGGAAGGGTTGCAGGAGGAAGTGTGATTCAGTTGCCCTTGGTTCTGTGAGATTTGGCTCTACCCACGGTGGAGTTAGCCTTTCAAGGATGTTCTCTAATAAGTCGGTTGTTAGGGGTGATTTTGCTTCTGCCTGAGTGGATTAGTACTACAATTTTCTGACCTTTTGCCATATATCGGATAAGGGCGATCCTTTATTAAAGGTTCAAAAAACTCTCTCCATTTTTCTCTCTTTTTATTCTTGGTCATCTTTTTCACTCTTGCCTGAGCTCTACGGTGTTCCAGATAGTTTTCGATCGGGGGCAGCTATTGTATGCCCGTAGTGTCTCTCTGCGTCTTTGGACGGCTTCGTTGCATTCTTCAAGGAGTGCTTTTGTTCCTCATAATATGTACTGATTTCCGAGAAGGAATAGAAGATATGGCAGCTTGGGTTATATCGTTGGTCATGGATTTATAGTCCAGTGCGGGGTTACCGCTACACTTCCATGAAGCTGTCAGTCGTTCCATAGTTGTTTGGAATTTATTCCAGTTCGCCTGGTGTATTTTCCATCTATAGGGAGATCTATAGGGAGGGGATATCAACCGCCTGGCTGGTGAGTCAGTCTGGAGACGAAGTAGGATAGGAAAGTGGTCTGATCCCAGTGTGTCGTTACTACTTCCCAGGTAATGTCTATAGCTATGTTCGACGATACGCAGGAGATGTCCACTGCTGATGGTGCTTGCCCTGGCGCATTAATTCTGGTTGGATTACCGTTGTTCAGTACCACCATATCTTCTTCCTCTAATATTTCCGCAATTATGTTCCCCAGTTTATCCGTGCTTTGGCATCCCCATACTGTATTATGTGCATTGAGATCTCCCAACAAGATGACCGGTTTTGGCAATTGTCTGAGGATATTCGTGATAAATTGCTTGTTTGTCTTCTTATTCGCTGCTCTATTTACTGACACAATGGTTATTAATTTGTTGGTAAGACGTACCCTGGCGGCACATATGTTGAAGTCTGGGTTTCCAGTGCAGGGTTGGAGTTGTTCGTAATAGATGGCGCTTCTAATTAAGATGGCAGACCCCCCGTAACCGTCTGTTCTGTCGGATCTGATGGCATTATATCCTTTGAGGTGGAATAGTTCGTCTGGTTTCAGCCAAGTTTCGCTTACAGCCAATACGGCTATGTTATTCTTTGAGGTGTACTGTAGCAAGCTCTCCTTATTAACCCGGATAGATCTCGCATTCCACTGAAGAATTGTGTCGTCCTGCAGTGTTGCTCTCGTGTATCCTAAGGGAGCCGCCATTTTCCCATCTGTTTGAGGATAACGATCTTAGCAGAAGTTGTTTTACGCTTGGGGCGTATTGCGTTGGATTGAGCAAATTATTTCCTGCAAACTGAGTTAGAATGCACATTATTATTTCAAACACCTTGTTCGAATAGTATTCTGTTATTACAGGGTCCTGTAGGTTATTGCCAGGGAGAGGAGGGTATGGATTGTGGCCAATGGGTTCAATGTTCCTATTAGATGGGATCCAGTATTCTTTATACGAAGTTTCTCCCCCACTACCTGTGCTTTTGTCAGTTATTCTGTGACTACCGATGTTAGAAGTGGGCTCCTGGTCCCTGGATCCGGGGTTTAGTTGGAAATTCTCAGGTTCATTAGGGGTGTTCGACTGCATAATTATAGGCTGAGGAAGTGGATCCTGTTGAGGTGGTTGTGCCAGGACGACAGGGGGAGCGTCTGCGATAATGTGTTGCCCGGTATTGTAGTTTCTTTGCTCATAATTTGTTTGAGGAGTTGTCATTTTTTGAAGTTGCCTGTTGGTTCTTTCTAATCTTGCCGCGACACTGGCATACGATGCGCTGTTAGTTTTCTCTGAAGCTTGCTTGTACCCTACATTTTCTTGGGCCATTACCTGCTTTATCTTCTTTTGTCTGATATATTCCGGGCAATATCTATCAAAAGATGGATGTCCACCATTGCAGTGGACGCATACTGGAGTGTTTTGTTTATCGCATTCTTTTCCGTCATGCAGGCCTGCACAGAAGGTGCAACGTTTTTTACTTCTACACTGGTTGCTAGGGTGTCCATACCGGAGACAGTTGAAGCATTGCATTACTGGTCTGACATACTGTTCTACAGGGCACCGCACTCCGTGTATGTACACGTAATTCGGACGCCTTTGTGCTTTAAACGTCAGTAGACATACGGGGAGTGGGATTTCTTTTGTTTGGCCATCTTCTTTAATTTTTTTTGTAAACCTTTTAACTTTTACCACGCGATATTCGCATCTTGCCACAGTTTTTATCTCCTCTTCCGTTAGCTCAGTCATAACGTTTCTTATAACCCCTTGATGTGAGATGCAGGAGAGAGGAATGTAGGCCAGTAGGCCATTATGCTGCTAGATGGTGCTCTGAACAAGGCTATTGGCCGATACGACCGATCTCATCTCTATTTGGACCCGGTTTCGACCCGCTGGAGCTATCTGTATAATATTGTTACTTATTTCGTGGCTGAGGGAATATAGGAGGCGCCCAATGGCCATGGGGTGGATCCTACCTATGTTTCTATCTTTACTTTCTATGAACACATAATAAGGGCCCAAGTCGTAGCTTTCATAATAGGCTGGCACTGCACTGTTTACCTGCAAGCCGATGTTTTCACTTGTCCTTGCTGTCTGTTGGCGCTGCACACTTTCCGGCGGCGTTTTCTCCATGTTGATGTCTGCCGATGATGTGTCTTGTCGTGTTATTCTGGGGACCTTGATGTTTTCACCTCCGCTGCCGTTGTCGTATTCCGGGATGCATGGGCGTTTCTGGGGTGCGTATGTTGACATATCCTCTTCTCTTAGTAGCGGTGCATCTCGTTGATCTAGTGCACTGCTGTCAGCTGGCGGTGATGTGATCGATGTGTTAGACGTTGCAATTATAACGTCCATGGTTGCTGTCGGTTCATCGTCTGCGCTGTGCAGATATTGCTGCACCTGACTACCTGTGTTGTTTTCTTCGACCGCTGGAACCATGTTTATTACGCTATTTGGCTGACGTTGCATCGTTGGCTGCATCAGGTATTGTCCGCCTTCGCCATATTCACCGCCGTACATGGCGGATGAGGGCTGGGGCTGAGCTGTATTAGATGTTATTTGCTGCTTCTATTACTATTTCGGTGTCTGTAGTGAAACACACAGTTAGAGTCCCGAGAGACTGTTGCGCGGTCTCGGGAAGAGTCAGACGGGTATAAGTAAACACTTATCCACACAAGTCACTGCCTCGCGGATACACGGAAGTTATCGCTACGAAGGTTGGGACTCGACTGTGTTTGGATGACTCTCGTCAGTTTATTGAAAAAGCCAAAAAAATTTAAATAAAGGATAGCCAAAAACAAGATGTTCGATTATGAAAGCAGAGATAAACCAATACAATCTCCCAAAAGCCGGTACGAAACAATTTTTTTTTTGGTCACCATTACTGATCCCAAGCGAGTAAATGTCTTTAAACCAACAGTTTAAAAGTTTCGATTTTTCTCTGATTTAAGCAAGTTAATAAATATGCCAGAAGAGCATATATTATAAACTACCATGATTTACGCACATTCCTGCCAGTGGCTGATGGCAACGGTTACCATCCTCACGAATTATATGAAGAATTACAGCTACTGATCCCAAATTTACCCGATTTCATTATAAATGTGAAACAGATCCTTCAGTACATGACAGAAAGTAAATGGAAAGAAATTTATTCAAATATTTATATTGTAATTTAAATTTTGTAACCGTACCTGTAAGTACATCCACCACTGAAAGGAGCTTTCCAAAATTAAAATTAATAAAAAAAAAAGCATTTACTAAGTACAACGGGTCAGCAAAGACTTTCAGCTTTGCCATTTTTATCAGTAGAATAAATATAGAATGTAAGTGGATTATGAAATAGCAATTAAGGAGTTCAGTAAGACTAAGAGCAGGAAATTTCCGTTTCTTTAATTCTTTACTGTTAGCTATTAATTAATAAAGTTAATTAAAGAAAGTGAAGACGATTGCATTTTTATGAATAAAAATTTAGCAGGTTCTTTATAAATTCTGCCCATCAAAGGGCCTCGCAAAACTTAACTTGTCCATTTGAAATTTAGTTCTTGCCCCTCCAGTGAGAGCTAGTTTGAAATATCAACTCTGTTGCATAGCATCTTGAGGCCCGAGCTGGATGACAACAGGCCTCACATTTTGTGTTTTTGTTTTGCTGAGTTCCTTTTCGCGACTCCAGTCCTGTTTCTATCTCAGGTGAACCCTGTTTGTATCCTCGCAATGAACTGTGGGTCCGGGGCCCTCATTAAGCAGTCTCCTGCCCGCAGGCCGAGTAATGCATTATTAAGATCGCCGCGGGTCACACACAGCATACGCGCTACCAGACTGACAACGCTCTCAGGATAACTGAACGGAATGCGTTTGCTATTATATACTTCCGTAGATTACTGCTTAATTTAATTTCTATCACCCTCCTCCCTATTTTCCAATGAATCGCATTGCAGCTCTTTTTTCATATCAGTTGCTGGGTCCTGCGGTAATTTCTGCAAGCAAATCTAGCTGTCCTCTTTAGGATTCTCTCCAACTTCTCTACTTGACAACTTAAATGTCGGTCCCATACTGGACCATCATATTCAATGAACGGTCTGAGCAAAGATTTTTGCTTCTGGCTTCACACCTCGTCGTATTGAGAAGGGACTAGGGTCAAGCAACGACAGGAAATTCGGTCAACCTAGACAGTTAGATAGTGTTCTCCCGTTTTGATCCTGTTATATACTATTATGTTATCTGCAAACCTAATTTATGACTATAAACCATCAATATAATCATTCATTAGAACAACGAATAGCAGAATGCCAGAAACATTATGTGTGTCGACACTGCTTCAGATTAATCCAGTCCTGTCTACGAGAGAGATGTCAAATATCATACAATAAATATTAGTGGAATATTAGGAATCGGCATCATAACACTGCTGTGGTCAAACACAAGACTCCTCTAGAAATACTTTAACTCTGTTATGCTGGTCCAGGCTGTATTACAACCTAATTTCTGCTGGAAAATGGTCCAGGCTGTTTTACAACGGAATTACTGCTTGAAAATAATGTCTTGCGATTGACTACAGCAGTATTACGACGTCATTACTGAATGTTATTTTGGCGGAATCGCGGTCTCCAGTAGACCCGATCGTTATTCGGTTTGCCTTACAAGCTTTCCGGAATAAATTCCTACTACCACCATAGGTAATGCCCGTCGTTATTCATATGAGGGTAATAGAAGCTATGATTACCGAATGCAATATTAGTGGAGGTGACAAGAATCGCAACTGACACATTTTGTTACAGCATAATTCACTCTGAAATCAGTTTTACAAACCATTTAAACTGCTTTCATAAGCGCCATGTTACTGAAGGTATTAATTAATGAGGGTGGAGTCGTTCCATATATAACGTGCAGAATTGAGCCTGGACTGGGAATAAAACTGATATTACATGGATAGCAAACGTTTTTGGGATTCCATTTTTTTTTTTTAAATATCACTGGTTCTATTCTTCCGCCGTCATTAATTCAGTAGTTACTACTGTATTGTTATATAAACTGCAAATAAATATGTATAACATTTCAAAATAAAGGCCATTAGCATTACGTAATAACAATCCCGCATAATTAACCAATTGCAAAAAAACGAACTTGGGGAATATTGAATTCAAACCGTCATTTTTGACGGGTTCGAAGTTAGTAATTACATAATTTCGTAGCAACGTCCTGTTATTTTCATTACTCTGACAGTAACAATAGATAAGTAACGCATCTTTCAGTTTATTTTTCATAATTTTAATATAAAAAATGTGGGGTGCTCTCTACATATACATAATGACTCTGCCTTTATGAACAGCTAGTGATAAAAAAATTAAGATTACTGATATCTAGCATCCCACGCTTTTTTATACATTAAAGTTATTTTTCTAATCTGTTACTTTATTTTTAGCTATAATGAATATTGGGACATCCTAGCACTGATGAACCAAATGTTTATATTTATATATTATTTTTAATCTTTTAGTTCACTTTGCTAAAAAAGCGTATATTTTAGTTTCTTTTTAAAAAAAACTTCAATTTTACTATGTTTCAAAAGTTCAATATTATGTTTCAGAGGTTATAACATCTTTCTCAAACTTTCATACACCTACTATCTTAAACAATAAATTTATTGAAACCTATTTTTAATTCGTCCACTAGTTAGTTCACATATCTGCGTACGTTCTCTAAAAAAAAGAGTAATAATAATAATAATAACTAGACGACCAGTGCGAAAATTTCGCGAATAAAATGCGATGAATAGTGAGGTTGAATATAATGTTACCAAGTTCAGTCATTACTCTTCATACTCCTACTTCATTTATCGATTTTGGTTAGAAATCCAGGGAGATAAATGGCACGAAACACAAACACCTATTTTAGAAATATTGACATTTTTGCGCTTTATGGGTCGAATTACGAAAAATTCCTTTCTTAGAATATAATGTTACCACGGCGGAAACCTTAGTCTTTAATACGATATGTCATTTATCTATATCGATTAGATATCAAGGGAAATATAAGGCTCGTGACACAAAAATACGTTGTAGAACAATTTATACTTTTTCCCTTTAATAGTTGAATTCCAAACACTTCTTTCTTAAAATATGATGTCTGCAAAGCTGAGACATTAGTCCTCACAATCGTACTTGATTTATCGATTTTGGATAGATATCCAGGGAGGTAAGTGGCTCGAGACACAAAAAACGCATTTTAGAAAAATTGTCTTTTTTGCCTTTTATGAGTCGAATTACGAAAAATTCCTTTCCTAAAATATAATATTACCACGGCGGAGACCTTATTCTTTAATATTATACCTCATTTATCTATATCGGTTAGATATTAAGGGAGATAAATCGCTCGTGACACAAAAATCGGATATAGAAAAATTTATACTTTTTTCCTTTAAGGGTTGAATTCCAAAAATATACTTTCTTAAAATATGATTTCACAAAGCTGATAAATTACTTCTTATAATTCTACTTCATTTATCGATTTTGGTTAGATATCCTGGGAGATAAATGACTCGAGATACAAAAAACGCATGTTAGAAAAATTGACATTTTTGCCCTTTAAGGGTCGAATTACGAAAAATTCCTTTCTTAAAATATAATGTTACCACGGCGGAGACCTCATTCTTTAATATGATACTTCATTTATCTGTATCGGTTAGATATTAAGGGAGATATATCGCTCGTGACACAAAAATACGTTATAGAAAAATTTATACTTTTTCTCATTAACGGTGGAATTCCAAAAACATTCTTTCTTAAAATATGATGTCACAGAGCTGAGACAATACTCCTCATAATCCTACCTCATTTATTCTTTTTGGATTGATATCCTGGGAGATAAATGGCTCAAGATACAAAAAACCCATTTTAGACAAATTGACATTTTTGCCCTTTAAGGGTCGAATTACGAAAAATTCCTATCTTAAAATATAATGTTACCACTGCGGAGACCTTAATATTTAATATGACATCTCATTTATCTATATCAGTTAGATATTAAGGGAGACAAATGGCTTGTGACACAAAAACGAATTGTAAAAATATTGATACTTCTGCCCTTTAAGACTTGAATTCCGAAAAATTTCTGTCTTAATATATGACGGCACTAAAGCAGATATCTTAATCTTTAAAATGATACTTCATTAAACGATCTCAGATAGGTATCCAGGGAGATATTTGACTCATAACACAGAAAACAGCATTTTAGAAATATTGACATTTTCGCCCTTTAAGTTCCGAATTCCGAAAACTTCATTTCTTAAAATATGATGTGACCAAAGGGAAGACCATAAGCTTTAAAATGACACCTCATTCATTGATTTCAGTTAAGTATGAAGGAAGATACAGGCTTGTGACAAAAAAATACCTTATAGAAATAATATATATGAGAATAATAATAATATAAACCTCCTACTCCTTGTCTAGGTGACTGCCTTTCTCTTTGTATCTTGTTATTAAAGGCTTCTATAGCAAATTAAATACCTTTACTTCTTCAGCCCCTATTATTTCCCTTTATTGATTGAAAAAATTCTTTGTCGTGCAGTAGTGAGGAAATACAAGTTCTTTTAAATATTATTCATATAAAAAATGTGTGGTAGCTTACTGACTAGCAGAGTTCCTGGTAGCCAACATTAATACTAACAGTAGCTAGCTGTTGTAATAGTTGTTATGAGCGAGTTAGGAGGAGACGGAAATGAAATTTGTAAATTGTAATACTTGTAATTCCAGTTCGAGAGCGGTGAAACGACCCACACAGGCCCTATCTGCTATTGGAACCAACCTGGAAAATACTCAGTAACAAAGAAGTGAGAGTGTGATTGAGCATATACATACTAAAGTGCACGATAGGTTGTAGAAAACATCTGCTGTCACAAGTGAGGAGAGGTGGCCAGTGCAAGTGGTGGAACTAGTTAAAAAAAAAAAAAAAGAAGATAACAAGGTAACGTTTGTACACCAAAACGAACGAAATTGCGGAACCAGTAAAGAAGAAATAAGAAAACGAGTGTTGATATTGAGGAAGAGGAATGTACAAGCTCAGAAAGAAACGACAAACGATAGAGAAAAAACTAACACACAAAACAAGTAAAGAAGAACAAGTTTTGCCGGAGACGAATAGAAACAAGTATAAAGTTTAGGGACACAATCAGATGAGTATACTACAAAAACATCAAACACCCCTGTTGGAAGGAAGGGACAAGGAATGCAGCCAGAAAAATGAAGATAGCTCACCAATCCTGGAAACCAGGGAAACAAAGCAACCAAAATACGTTTATACAACGCAACAGATTGTACAAAGCCCACTCAGAAGGCCCATAGTGATTATGGTGTCAGTGGGCGAGAGAAATATGCAGCACCCAGTACATCTAGGAAAGCTACGAATATTTTACAATAAGATTGGTGGGCTGAAACGAATAAACCCAGGAAGGCACGAAATTAAGAGAAGCAGAAGTAACCAGTAAATTCATTGTTAATCATATCTTGTTGCGTTCTTAGAATGAACTGTAGAGGAGTGATGAGTTTAGCACCATTGGACTTATCCGAATAAGCGATGAAACTAAATGTTAACTCGGAGTTGCCAATCATAGACGTAAAGAGCTTACCAAGAAAACAGAAATAGATGGGGACAACACCACTAAAAACGGTACAGATAACGTTCGAGAGTCAATAACTGCCAGAATACATCGCAATATATTATCTCAGATTCAAGGTGGTGATATACATATACCCAGTAACACAATGTTTTAAATGTCGGAGATTTGGACACGCGGCAAATAACTGCAACGGAAAGGAAAGATGTAAAGAATGCTGCGAAGAATATAAAATATCGTAATGTCAATAGTAAACCCACAAATGCGTAAATTTAAGTGGCGAGCTCCCCACCAATGACAAACTATACTCGGTGAGAAAATAGCAGGAGAGAAAAAAAAGAGTGAAAACAGCAGAAGAGAAAAAATAGAGTGAAAACAGCAGGAGAGAAAAAAAAAGAGTGAAGCAACAGACAACAGAACTGCAAGGGTGCGAGAGCACGAGTACAAACACAGCGACTTCCTCACACTAAAGAAGAGAACATTCAGCAACTTCACCATGGACAAGAAAGAGCACGCCACTGGGGATCGACACCAAATATAATAAATGTGGTGGCCCAGATATCTCAGGAAGTCCAACCTGCGAATGTAGCTTACAGAAAGCAATGAAGAAATGATTATCATCATATCTAAAATAATAATGAAAATTCTGGCCCAGAATATGAAGGGCAAGATGTCGGCGACTGTACTTAAAAAAGTACAAGATATAGCCACTAGAAGTATAATACAAGAAATAAAAGGAATAGGCCCACCTACGCAGAACTTCGACAACCCTAGAGCAACAAGTAATAATGACTAGGAATAGAGAAATAAACATTTTCCAGTGGAGCGCTAGAAACCTATACCATAAATGGACATGCCTCCAAAGAGTACTTGCAGTACAAAAAGCGGAGGCGATACTCATCACATACCATCAAACACAGCGTATACAACATCTATAGGATGGACAG
Organism: Vandiemenella viatica; assembly: GCA_031002005.1. NCBI lineage: Eukaryota > Metazoa > Arthropoda > Insecta > Orthoptera > Morabidae > Vandiemenella > Vandiemenella viatica. Next base: position 7,985,675 of record JARYHS010012519.1, read on the forward strand.
GGAATACGGACATGGTGGTGTGGCGATCATGGTCAGAAATGGGATAAACAGCGCCATCAGAAGTATGATGATGATATCAACAACCGAAATAGATATCCTAGCAATAGATATTAGACAAGAAGGCATGATAAACACGGTTGTAATATACAAGCCACCAATGGCAAACGTTACCGAAGAGTACTGGTCGGAAATACTCGACCAGCTCCCACCAGGAAGTATCTGGGAAGGAGACTTTAACGCCCTTCACCAACTGTGGTACGACAGTCGAACAGACCAGCAAGGGGAAGAGATCGCAGCTGCAATTGCATTATCCACATTTACCATGGTCTATAATAAACCTGAAACCAGAATAAGATCTCCTTACCGGACATATCTATAGTATTAGCAAACTTAAGATACAAAACAACCTGGGAAATACTAAAGGATGCCCTTGGCAGCAATCAGTTTGTAATAAAAATGAACATTGATGCACCGAGTATTCTCAACTACCCACCAAAAGACAAGCGGCGCTACAAAGAGTAAACGTCTTTGAAACGTTGACTACACGAAGCAAAGGTACGGACCACCGACAACTCACTCAGGATATATTGCGCATTAATAAGAAGTAGAATGGAATGTGATGAGTTTCTATATGAAGTGCATCCATGACTACACTTACAAAACTGGACACCAAACAGTTCGCCGTGTAGAGGATAGCCGGCGGTTTCTAAGAGCCACATCAGCCATGGCCAGCCCTATCATTAAGAAGGAAAACATGGAAGTAAAATTCTGGTTAAAAGTGAGGACCGACAGTAGCCACCCACTGGGGAGAAAAGTGCGCGCATTATTGCACGAATACACAGCAAAAACTTACGAATCACAAAAGAGTCCAAGTCTCAGAAAATACTGGAAAATAATTACCCTATCGGACACAGCAACCACAGAGATCAACGACATATATAGTGAGTGATCAGAACTAGACCGTCATGTGTATGTACACCTGACAGCAGAAGTGGCAAAGAAGATGGAACAAAATACTGAGATCATAAATCAGCTTATTGTACAAACGTTAAACATAATGTGAAAGGAATGGATGGGTCAAGAGAGAGCCAGGAATCTACCGCAACAGCATACTTTGACAGGGAGCTTGTAGTGCATGAAGCTATAGACTACCATCTCCCAACATCCATATCCTCATCAGAGACAATAGCGATATTAAAAGCTATTCAATACTTATAGGAAGTAGATACTGTATAGGCATTTATCTACTCTGAATCCAGATGTGTGCTGCAAGCCGTGAAAGGAATCCTCAGGGGTCATGTAAAAACTATCTAGCATTTGAGACTGCCAGAATGACGTGGGAAATTCTTGAAGACACCCTAGGAAGTGATCGCTTAATATTTAAAATAACGTTGGATACTCTTAAAGCTTCAAATGATATTCCATCAACCAGATATTGGAACTGTAAAATATGCAAACTGAGCTATCTAACAAGGAAAAAATCCTTTCGTAGTTGGGATAGTCAGAAACAGTTTCGAGTGACCTACGACATCGATACAATGAACTGGAAGAGACAATAGTTAAAATCGCTGAAGAGTGTATCCGAGTATACAAAACAAGCGGTAGGAGCAGAAACAACAGAAAATCTTGATGGAACAGTGAAAGCTCAAGAGCCATTGCAAGACGCCGCATTGCCACAAGGACTCAACAGTTCAAAACTTCATGACTCTCAGGAAAACATCTGTGGATACCAGAAATATCATCAGAAGGGCAAAAAGGAAAAGATCGCAAGACTTCTGCACCAGCATCAAGTGTGGCATCTCGGCGTAAGAAACGTGGATGCAATTACCTTGGTTTAACGGCATTATATCATCTCTAACAGCACAGCAATTCCTATCCTCGACAGCGCCTCTATGTGTACCTATGGATATAGATCAAATCACTCAACAGGACCCCAAAAGAAACATTAAAGGCCCATTCACACTAGCGGTTAGCTCAGTTCAGCTCAGGTCAGGTCAAAAATCGCTATACACGTTATCCAATCGGATCATTCACACTACGCGGTCCGCTCAGGTCAGGGCAAGGCAGGTAAAACTGCTGAAGATCGCGCCGCCAACGATCAACAACGGTCAAGACCAGAGCCGAGCTGAGCTGACCGCAGGAGTGAACGAGCAATGGTCAGGTCAGGTCAGATCAAATGGGCGGCGAGTGTCTGAAAACTATGCTCGTAAACAATAAAAAAGAGTAATAAGTAAAAATTAAATATTTTAACGGTATGTTATTTCTGTTTAATATTAATTCGGCAAAATTTAATTTAAATTCAAATATTATTACCCATTTTAGTACTGCCAGGTACAGATCCTGTTTCCGAATTAAAAAAAAAAATGTGAACTTATTTCTTGTTCTGTACGAGCGTTAGCACCCTAACAAAGAATATTTGTAAAACAGGGGTTCATCCTGAAATTCACTTTCTACTTGGCATAAAATTTTATCCTTCCGTAAATAATTGTGCAAAATACATGTTAGTTAAATTATGTTATAAATTAATCCTGGAGCAGAATTGATTTTTCTAAAATAAATTCGAAATATTTGAGCCCTAAAATATCAAAAGCATTTCCCACCACTCGTCTCGCACGGCATAGCCGGTAGTTAACATTCTTTTTTTTCTCTTGATCTGTTTGCGCTTGAAGCTCTAGATGCACCCAGAACCATCTTCTTTTTGATCTTGGCATATTTTTAGGCTCTTGATCTAAAATCATTGCAATTTAATTGACGTTGGGGTAAAAAACGGCATTGTTCACTATGAGCAACTTAAATGAAATCGCCTCGTCTACGACTTGATCTGACCTGACCTGAGCTGACCTGACCGCTAGTGTGAACGAGCCTTAATGGTTCAGGAGACATGTCCCTTTTGACAAAGCTTCAATGTGTCCTGAAGAAGTACACGGCCCCAGGGATTGATATGATCAAGTATTCTATGATTGACGATCTTCCCCAAATCGCTAAATAAAACTCCTTACTCCCTTCAAAGACATTATGAATTCTTTTTATGTACCTGAACAATAGAGGAGCGTAGCTATTGTACCACTACTAAAGCCTTTTAGAAACATGCGTGACAAAGCCCCTTATCTACCTGTATATCCCTAATTCCGTGTTTAGCTTAATTGATGTGTATAATTATAAATAAATAGTATGGAATGGGACATTGAGAATAATAAGATGCTTGATTGTCGTACCATGGGTTTCGGTAAAGGGTACAGCAGTGAACGTCGTAAGTACGCTAGTCAACTGAGTCATGTCATGAATAATTATCTTCCCGCCGTATTCCTAGGTATAATAATAATTCCCTGGTGACAGGGTTTCTATTGACTGTAAATTCCGGCCCTGTCTTAGCCGTCTTAACCTAACCCGGTAGTGCTACCAGGTACAGGGAACCTACAGTTTAACGTGGAATCCCAACCACGGAAGCGTTCTGGAGTACTTCACATTACACAGCAAACTGTGCCGGAGGTGAACGTCGGATTAATGGTCTATAAAAATCCCCCGCGATACAGGGATTCCAATCGGGAGCTTTTCGTGGATGATACTACCCTGTACACAACAGGATGCAAACATGAAGTAAACATAAATCGCGTTGCGGGTCATTTATCTCCCTGGATACCTATCTGAAATCGTTTAATGAAGTATCATTTTAAAGATTAAGATCTCCGCGTTTGTGACGTCATATACTAAGACAAGAATTTTTCGGAATTCCACCCTTAAAGGGCAAAAGTATCAATATTTTTTCAATGCGTTTTTGTGTCACGAACCATTTATCCCACTTCAAATCTAACCGATATAGATAAATGAGGTATCATATTAAAGAGTAATGTCTCCGCCGTGGTAACATTATATTTTAAGAAAGGAATTTTTCGTAATTCCACCCTCAAATGGCAAAAATGTCAATTTTTTTTAAATTGCTTTTTTGTGTGTCTCGAGCCTTTTATCCCCATGGATATATATGGTAACCAAAATCGATAATTCAAGTAAGATTATGTCTCAGCTTTGGTTACATCATACCCTTTTTTTGGAATTCATCCCTTAAAGGGAAAAAGTATAAATGGTTCTAAAACGCATTTTTGTGTAACGAGCCATTTATCTCCATTAATATCTAACCGAAATAGATAAATGTGATGTCATTCTAAAAATTAAGGTTTCCGCTGTGGTAACATCACATTTTAGAATTGAATCTTTCTAAATTGAAATCTTAAAGGGCATAAATATCAGTATTTCTAAAATGCCTTTTTTGTGACTCGAGTCATCTCCCTTGATAATTAAACAGAATGATAAACGAGGTATCATTTTAAAGATTGAGGTCTTCGTAAGGTCTTAGGTTCCGTTAAACCACGTATTAAGAAAGATTTTTTTTTTTTAAATTCTAACCTTAGAGGGCAAAAGTATTAATATTTCTACAACGCATTTTTCATTTCCCTAAATACCCAACCGAAATTAATAAATAAGGTATCGTTTTAAATATTAAATTATCCGCTTTGGTCACATCATAGTTTAAGAAAAACCATTCTCCAAATTCATTCAACCCTTAAGGGGCAAAAATATCATAATTTCTATAACTTTTCCTTTTTACCTCGCTTGATAACAAACCGAATCGATAAATGAGGTATCATTTTAAAGACCAAGGTGGGTGCTTTGGTCACACCATATTTTATAAAAGAATTTTTTTGGAATTCGACCCTTAAAGGGCAAAAGTATCAATAATATTTCTACAGCGTGTTTTTTTTTTTTTTTAAATTATTACAAGCCATTTATCTTCTTCGATACCTAACTGTAATCGATAAATATCATATCGTTTTAAAGATTAAGGTTTCCAGTTAGATAAAATAAAAAATTAAGAAAGAATTTTTCGGAATTTGGTGCTTAAAGTGGTAGCGCTATGAGTCTGTTCAGAGCCAACTCCCTAGATTGCAGCAGCAGTTATCACAGAGATGTCAATAAACTTTTTTTTATTCAATAAGTAGCTTTTCGGATATTTTTTTCTGTTTTGGAAACACTTTCGATTTTCAATACAATTCCAATGTACACATTTTGTTCAGGTTGGTTGTATTCTGTTAAGGTCAGTGACAGTTTGTCGTAAATACAGAGTGTTTTAAATTTTCCTAACTATTTCGTAAAATGTTGTAAGTATTTTGATGCATACGTATTACACTAAAAAATTAAATATTTGCCACAAAAGTATGGTTCTACTTTTCATTATATTACAAGCATTCAACCTCGCTATTCATCGCATTTTATTCGCGAAATTTTCGCATGGGTCGTCTAGTTGACTATTAACTGATTAAATAAAACAAACCATACATGCCGCGTAAAAAAGAACACCAAGAAGAGCTCAATTTTTTGTTTTTTAGTTTACTGTAGGTCTGTACGTTTCTTTCTATATTCTTTGTTCTGCTTAAAAGATTTTAACTTATGGATGTCGAAAACTCGCTGGAAAAACTTTTGCGATAGGCGTCGTAGAACTTATTGTACAGCGACATTTGACATCAAACTTTCAATCTGAAATAACGCTTCAGCGAGCACTATAATTGGAGATGCACTGGAACTCACTTGACAGAATAAAATTAATTTTTTCAAGCGGTGTGGTGACACGTGGGCGTTTCGAATCAAAACAGCTTTGTTTCAAAACAATACAAGCTGTCACTGATAATCCCGTGTGATCGCTGTGAAGCAGCTCATTCACAGTCCAACTTTCAATAGCTACTATCATCCGATTTTCCGATGTAGACTGTTGTTGAACCGTCTGTATCGTGAATGTGGTATCATCCAACAAACAGTCCAATAAAGTTTCAATTTTTTTATGTCAATAAGACTTATTGAAATCATTTAACTAGTTATAAATGAGAGAAAATATAGATAAGGTAAACTGAAAGACATACAAGTAGGTGCAGGACAGTCAAATCACAGAATGTATACATAGTGCAGCAGCAAAAGCTTTAGGAATTCTTGAACGTGTTCATGAAAAGAAAAGAAAGTGGTGGACCCAAGACAGAGGAGAAAGTTAAATAAAAGAAACAACTCTTCGAAAAATGGTTGAAATCTCAAGATCTAGAAGACCAGAACAGCTGTATGAGAGAGAGTAGGGACTTGAAAAGAGAAGTTTCATAGGCAAAACATGAAATGTGAGACAAAACATGTGAGAAACTAAACAGACATATGGGAGGTACAAAAGTTGCTCAAGCTTGGAAAGTAATAAAGAATGTGAGAACAGATGTAAAGGAAAAGGCTAAAATTCCACTTATCAGCATGGACACATGAATTTACTAACTACAAACAGAAATGAATATAAACTAGATTCCATCAAGTGAATGACCCAGGACACAGAAATGTAGAACCAATTTCACGCAAGGAAGTGAAACAAGGACTAAAACAAATGAAGAACGGCAATTCCGCAGGACCGGGAGATGTACCCTTTGTATGGACCAAGCATCCTGAGGGAGTTACTGACAAAGATGTTTAATATGTTTTTATTGGAAGGAGAAAATTTACCCCAGGATTTTAACATTTCAATGAAAAGTTGTTTTAACAAAAAAGGGGACTAACGAGATTGTAATAATTATCGGGGCATTAGTGTAACCAGCTCACTGGGAAGGTTGTATGATCGCATATTGAAAAACAGGATGGAGAAAGAAACAGTTATTACTGAAGAGCAAAGCGGATTTCGAGCATGAAGATCCTCTATTGATAACATTTTTTCCTTGAAACAGTTAATAGAGAAAAGGAGGGAAAGAAACTTAGACACGCATTGATTTAGAGAAAGCATACGATAATGTGCCATTATGTAAGCTTCGTGAAATTATTGAAAATAGTAGTCTCAATGGAATATATGTGAGAGCCATTCATAATATTTATAAGTATGAGAAGGGAGTTGTAAGGATTGGTAAGAAAGACTCTCATTCATTTACTATTAACAAAGGTCTAAAGCAAAATTGTTGTCTTTCCCCAACTTTGTTTAAAATATATATTCAAGGTGTCTTAGAGAATTGGAGAAGAAAGTGCTTAAGAATGGGAACAGAAATGGATTGAACCTGTTGAGATAGTCAGTTGTTCGCGATAGTGGTCAGTTGTCAGTGGTAGCAGGGGATGAAGAGGACTTAGCGTACATGTTAAGGAAGTTAGTAGAGGAATTTGATAAATGAGGATTAAAAATCAACACCACAAAGACAGAATATGTACAGAGCCATAGTGGAACCAATTACCACCTAGAGTGCAGAGCGTTTGACAGTTACAGAAAGAGACCGAAAGAGGATAGAAGCAGTCGAGATGGATTTCCTTCGAAGAGCTTCCTGAGTTTCTAAATTGGAGCTGGTGCGGAATGAACAAATCAGGGACCAAACTGGCATCAAAGATACTACAGTCCAGAACATTGAAAGGAAACAACTATTATGGTTTGGGCACCTAACTAGAATGGATGAAGGAAGAATACCAAAAACAGTCTTTAATTACCAACTAGCTAACCGGAGAAGACGAGGCAGACCACCGCTAAGATAGTTGCAAGGAGTGGAGCGGTCAATGAAAGAACAAAATATAGAACCGAAGGAGGCGCACGATAGACAGTTGTGGAGACTGAGATGCGGGAAGCGACAGGAGCCTTACGACCCCCGGGAAAAAAAGGCAGGGGGTTTTCACAGCTTTCAAGCCGTATTCCCGTAGGATTAGCGGAGACGGAGCTCCGAATTCCTATTTCCTAGAGTGGAGGTGCCGTGGTCAGCGACACGGTACGGCCATTTTTCTTTACCTTCGCGCGGAGTTTCCCCCAACGGCACTCATTTGATAGCAGGCTGAGTGGGCCTGGGGGACGGTTCCGGACATTCAGCTTCGATGAAAAATTCTCGGCTTTGTCGGGGATAGAACCCCGGTCATCCAGGCCGTAGTTAGACGCTCTACCGCGTCCACGTAAAAGGATTATGACATTAGACCATATGCAACAAACTTGAAGATGAGCCTAGGTACGATCAGAAAGAACTGAGTAGGAAGGAGATTACCTTAATTAATAGTCTCGCACAGGGCACGTTCTATTTATTAAAAGGAAACACGTCCTGAAGTTATCTGAATCCCCGAGATGCCTCACTTGTAACTCTGTGGAGGACGTATATCACTATATGCTGAGATGTGAGCTGTATAACTACATAAGGAAAGAATTGTTAGAAAACACATTAAAAATAAATGACACAACTTCCTATGACTTCAAAACAAGAAAGCGGTCATCATAATTCATAAATATTTAACAATAATCAAATGTTTAATCTAAAAACCAAGCAACCTCGGCTGAATTTTCCCTAAGAGGGCGTCATAAATTACGTGAGGTGAAATGGGGGGGGGGGGAGTTCCGGCGAAATCTCACCAAGGGGAAGGAGGGGGTCAACGGAAATCTCACTTGAGGTTTTGGAAATTTTTGTTGGACTGTAGAGTTAAAATAAAAAAAGTCTACAAAACACGCGAAGGCCGATTTTAGGAGGGGGTATTTCGTCGAAAAGTATGGGTGTAAAAAAATAAAAAGTCTCAGAAAGTTGCGACGGCGATTTCTAGGGGGGGGGGTTCACGGACCAGATCACACCAGAGGGAGGGGAGGTCGGACCAGATCTCACAAAGTCTCACCAGAGAGGGGGAAGCAGTAAATCCGAAAAAAAAACACCTCATGTAATTTATGGATGCCTCCTAAGGCTATACTATACTACTAGATCTACTAATAATAATATTACTATAAGATTTTTTTTCACAGGCCATTATCTCCCTTCAACGCCTAACCGAAATCGATAAATACGGCATCATTTTAAAGTTTAAGATTTTCACTTTAAAGAAAGGATTTTTTCCGAATTCGACCATCAAAGGGCAAAAATATCATTACTTCTAAAACGTGATTTTGGCTGTGATCCTTTTATCTCTCTTGATTCCTAATCAAAATCAATAATTGAGATATCATTTTAAGGACTAAGGTCTTCGCTCTGGTCACATCATGTTTTAAGAAAAAGAATTTTTCGGAATTCGATCCTTAAAGAGTAAAGCTGTCAATATTTCTGTCACGAGCCATTTATCTCCCTTTACACATAACCGAAATCGATAAATGAAGTGTAATTTTATAGATTACGGTCTCCGCTTTGGTCACATCATATTTTAAGAAAGAACTTTTTCCGAATTCGATCCTTAAAGAGCAAAAATATCATTACTTCTACAGCGTTCTTTTGTTATTATTTTTTTTTTTTTTTGCCACGAGCCATTTATTTCCTTTGGTACCTAACCGAAATCGATAAATGAAGTATCGTCTTAAAGATTAAGGTCTCCATTTAGATAAAATCATAAATTAAGGAACAAATTTATCGAAATTTGACGCTAAAGTAACAACTGCGAAGCTCACGCGTTTGAGACAATTCAGAGCCTAGCCACTAGACAGCAGCAGCACTGCTCCACTGGCGTCGACAAGGACTGATTGGGATACCGATAGATACCAGCACTACATATCTCGGAGATATTAATAAACATTTTTTTTTTTTTGTAAGTAGGTTTTTGGATTTTTTTCTGTTACCGAAACATTTATTTTTTGCTATACAGTTCCTATGTAAGCATTTTATTCGAGAAATTTACTCTCGGACCAAGATCGCAGAAGCACATATTACAGAGATATGGATATGCTATATTCAGTTCAGGTAAATTGTTTTCCGTTAATGTTAGTGACAGTTTGTCATACTTAAGTTTTACATGTACAAAAGTTTTTCCTGATTGTTCCATAACAAATTGAAAGTATTTTGTTATGTACCTATTAGACTAAAAAAGTAAACAACTGCTACAAATGAAGCAGTTCTTCTTCCATCTTATTACAAACTACCAACATAATTATTTATTTATTTGAGAAATTTTCGCACGGTAATAATAATAATAATAATTAAAAAATTTTAAATACTTGTAATTCGAGAAGTGAACCCAAATCACTTCTCGGCGGCTCTCTCATATTCACTTCAATCTCTTTTATTGCTGCATTTCCTACTCCAACGCTTTTCTTTGTACCTTTAAAGAATTTCTCTGCCCAGCAAGTCTTTTTTTTTTTATCCACACCACCGTTTTTACCTTATTTACCACATTTTTATATTATAAATCATATTATCATATCTGGTTATTCTTATTCTACACCAGCCGCTTTGCGCTTTTTATGTTTCTTAGTTCCTTCATAATTCCCTTAGGATCTGCTTCAAATTTTATTTTTGCTCATTTCTGCTTATACGTAGTAGCCTCTCCTCTGATTTACTCTCTCTCAGCCCAGGATGATAGTTCCTAATATTCTCATCAAACCTGTTACGTCTACCTTGCGGACGTTTACTTTTGGGTCATACTGTTTTATCATTAGCAAAATTATCAATTTGGAATATCAAAAATCATACTTAATCTTCAGCTAATCACATGAAATATTATTATAATGAATAGGAAAATTGAAAATTGGGTGTACAATTTATTATTGTGAAATTAGGCAAACACGAAGTTTGTTTTTATTCTGAGGTTAACAATTACATATCATTGAATGTCAAACAGTTAGAGCAAAATCTCAGGGTCATTGCAAAATCTCAGGGTCATTACTGGGTGGAACGATTGCATGAGCTTCCGTCCGGGCCGTAGCTTTTACCATTGTTCACAGCCCAGGTCAGCGACCAGGTAAGACCAGCGCCACATGCGGTCTTTCAGCTTCCTCGAACGCACCGCGTGATGGCAGCGTCCCCAGCTGCCGACTCGTACTCCGCGAAAATCACTTCGGCCGTACTAGATGAAGATCTGCACCAGAATGTCTCGTCGTCCGTCCTTCTCCTCCGAGCAAGACTCTGTACTTGTCGTAATGCGATGTCGGGTCCGGCTCTTGGCGAATCACCGCAATCCGCGCCAAAGGAACAGCGTCACATTGGCCCCAGAACAGACAAGAAAAAAAACACCAACACGGCAATAAATTGAGGCGGCTTCTCTATTGGCTGGATCGTCTTCCCCTACTCTCATAAAGCACTCATTTACTAGGAAACGTCACTAAGGTTTATTTTTGCTCGTCTGCGCCAGTTTTCGGCGGGAAGTTTCCGAAACGTGCGAAAATAGAAAGCAGGTCTCAGTTATTTATAGGGGTTATAAATCCGCTTTATGTCCACGTTGAGTAGGCCGTTGTCAGCACCCCCCAAGGTGCGTGTAAATCTGGACGCTTTAGTTCCGTCACGTTTCTGTTCGTTGACACGACGCACCGGCAATATTCACACACACCGTGGGATCACTTAGTGCCTAATGGCACTGTACCTTTTAATTCATTACAACTACCCCATCACCCGTACAATTGAAAATTATTCTATGGGATAATTTTCAATTCAGTTTTTCACTATAACTTCACTTATTTCTGGTCATTGGGTTAATGTTCCTTGTGAGTGAGATTAGTTCGTTCTAATATTCTCTAACTGTTTGTGATCTTTGTTAATATTTACATTACCAAACTTCTTAAAATATACCCATCTTCAGTTCCCTATTTTAATACAACATGTGATAGCTTTGTACTTCACGAATTACTCTTGTGCCCTACTTGATTCCTCAGTGAACCCGCGAGACAATCCAGCATGTCTTATAACTACATATTACATATCTTATGAGTAGCATGTGACATATCTCATTCTCTATACAACTAATTTAAACCTTTCTTAGATTGCCCTTTTTTTAACAAAAAAATTTCAATTAAAATAAAATTACATCATTTTATTATTATAATATGCAAAATTATTTATTATCTATAATTTTTTAACAATTATTCTTATAATTACTTATTAATTCACTTTTTCATCACAAAAGTATCCTAACAGTTATATTTGTCAAATCAATACATGACATGAACTAGCATTTTAAATACTAGCATTTTAAATCCTAATGCTTGTGATTAATTACAAAAATTTTATTACAGCCTCCTTTTTTAACAACCTCTGTTGAAATAATTTCCCAGACTGGTTTCTTTTTTTTTCAATTATTTAATTAAATACAGATACTATTTTATTGAATGTTTTCCAAGACAACAGAGACATTCATAACATTTCTACTGGTTAACTTCGACAAGCCAGCTGACTGGAGTAAACAAACCCCCCCTGCGATTCTGCGAACGCTTTCACTTTCTAAGGCTAGCAGGTAGCAGAGACACTGGTTCTCGACAGCGCGACGGGTCGTTTCCCTATTGTGGTTTTTGGACAAAAGATTACAGTTGCCTGCCTTTCAGTTCCCGGTTATATTCGCTAAGTTTGACTTATTCACTCTAGCGTTCTTATTTTTAAAGGTTAAAAATTATATTTAATCCTCAACATCTTCCGCACTGATAGGTTTATTCACATAGGTAATTAGATAATATTTCCTGTGATAATTTTGCGTTGTTAATTTTTATTACTACTTTTTATAAGCACTTATAACCATAGACTTAAAGATAATGACATATTTCTAGCGGCAACCAACATTTTCACACTTCTTAATTAAATCTTCTTCTCTGTATTCAAAAATTTATTGTTTTGACACCATATCCTCTGATTCTATACGCAGTAATTTATTTTCATCGCGGTTTCATCAGTATTTCTTGTTTCTTATCGTATCATAGTTCACCCAACACTTTATTTTTAATCAACAAACGATTACGTCCTTAGACATTTCTCTTTAAATAACTTCGTGTCATCAGCGTTTCATCTTTTCATGGTTTCGACCTTTCCCTTCTTAAAATTATTAGCGTGTTGGAACAAGCCCTACTTACATTTTATTAAGTACATGTTCATTCTAGCTTCGGCTATTAAGTTCGATGACTATCTGTCATCCTCTAAACTCCAACTGACGATTTCTTTCGTCATTACAATAATATTGGCCGATACCTTCTTCGGTTTCACGGTCCGCAATATTTTTGTTTCTTCTTTATAAACTCTTCTTAGACGATCATTTCTTGATCTACATTTAACGAACTTTATCTACTCTGCGCTATCGCGAACACGTCATTTCTTTCTGCTCTTAATATTTTAACACATCAACACACTGCTAAATTTATTCTTCTCAAAGGTCAAACTCCAACCAATTTTAATCCACAACTCAATGACACGGAATATTAATGATTTTACAATCGTCGCGACTATTTTGGCAAACCCGTCTCGAATTGAAACCGTAATCAAACACGATCTTTCACTTCTAACAATTTCTCTGAGGATTATTATTATTATTTTGATAATAGCTTTTGCTGCGTATGGAAGTTTTATATTAATAAACAATCAACGTTTCATTTTTCACTCTAGGGTTGTATTATTATTGTTGCCGCTCGTCATAGGTTTGAAATGTTTTCTACAAACAAACCAAAATGTCATTCTAAGACTAAAATATCTTTACCTTATCAATTTAAAATTACGTCATCTGTACTGCATTTACATTTCACTTACAACAAACTTAAACCAAAATCTTGCACGGTCATTTACATAAATCTGGAATTTCAAAACTGGCTCCGTCATCTTATTAATATTTTAAACGGCCATGTAATCTTTGAATCCATTTTTCGCAATCAAAATTTGTGCTCTCACGCGCATCGATACTAAAATTCATTCGATGCATCAAACATATCTGTTCATCGACAATCAACGATCTGTTACGGTTTTGTTGGTCACTTGTTGTCCCTATGTCTACACAAACATTCTGGCGAAACATATGTTCTGGCACTGCAGTCAAGCCGGGAATTCCTTTTAGCTCACTGTGAAAGACCTTTTTGGACCCCTGGAGCCTATCGCAACAGTTACGGTTCCGTCGGATCACGTCAAATGTTTCTTGCAGTTGCAAAAATTTCACATATTTCAAATATCCTCTTTCACCATATACATATAATCTTGGTTTCATTTTTATGATTTTTCCTTTTCCTGGTTTGGGTGCGATAGCGCATAGCTGTTGCCTGATGGACTTTATTTCCTCAACCATCCTGATCTTTGTAGATTCGGTAATTGATAATGCAAAAATGTTATCTTCACACACGCGGTCTTCCTGTTTCCTCTCAGTTTCAACCAATTTTCTGCCTGGCTCTATTGTGCGCACATCCGATTTAGATTCTCTATCCATGTCTCTGGTTCCTATTTCTTTAGAATTTTTCTCTTCAGTCATTTGAATTTGTTGCACTTTAATTCTTGCTTGTGATTCCGTCCTGACAATCCTTATTTCACTCATTACGGAAGACTGCATTGTTTCGGAATGACCAAGAATCATTTCCGACATTTCTTTCCGTAAATCTACTTTAAATTGTTCCATTATTTCAACCTGTTTATTCCCGAAATCATCCAGCTTTGTGTCAATTTTTTCATTTATTTCGTTCATTTGCTCTTTGGATTTTTCTTGCTGGTCGCTAAGAGCAGTAAGTTTTTCATTCATTTCCGCTCTATGGGCCGCAAACGTTTCAATTCACTCCCGTTATTTGGGCAGTAAACGTTTCGTTCATTTCCGCTGTGGATTTTTCATGCTGGTCGCTAATAGCAGTAAATTTTTCGTTCATTTGGGCAGTGACGTTTTCATTCACTCCCGTTATTTGGGCAGTAAACGTTTCGTTCATGTGTTGTAACATCCCCAAAATCTGGGAAATACCTAAATCATTTAGCGGAGGCGCTAGAATTACGTCCTGCTTGCTTTGCAATGGGTTTACTGTTTCGTCCCGGGAATCACTGATGGGAGCGCAAACTATACTACCCGCTTCACTAGGAGTTTGTTCATAATTCACGATCGTGGACTTATCTATCAAATTCGCGTTATTTCCTTCCATCGCTACGTCAAGATTTCCTAACTCCGTTTGATTCAAACTTTGTGCCATTTTAATAAACTTTCCACTCCGGAGCAGCATTCAATTCAACTTTTAGCAATCGCATTTGAAAGCAGTGTTAAGTTAGAGAGTCGTTTCCGCCATAAAAGTTAGTCAAACCTCCCTTTAAATTATGTTTACGGCCCCCCCGTAATTCAATCTCCACGAACACTCCGCGAATACCACAAGGAAAATAAAATAGACAACTTGAACAAGCAACTGGATCATCAGAATCAATAGAAATTTCGATCACACAACGGTATCAAAGAAAATGAACTGAGACCAGCCTCCGCATATCCCCACAAGACATTAAAAATTCAATCACAGAATTTACCTTTGCGCACATAGATCTCGTATTATTAGTATTTGGAATTTGTTTCAATAAAACCAATTAGAAAAAATTTCAGCATAACGCGAGATCTTAGTGATCATATGGAAAGAAATCAAACCAAAAATAGATGTCAGCCCGCTTTAATTTAAAATCAACCATCAACTTAAAAACACATACGTGCAGTAACACTTCTCGTGACATATGATTTCTAGCAACCGTAATTTTATTCCCGATACCACAGGTAAATCACAATGAATATTCTGTCGACACGTCAGCACACATAAAACACGAATAAGCAAGATACGAAAAAGATAAAAAGTAATAGCCGTCCCAGAAGACATTCAAAAATCAAACATGCCTAGTTTCTTCAACGCTGAATCGAGGAAACAATCTTACCATTAAACACCAGTCTCGAGAAATCGTCTCAACAGATCCATTACCAAAATTAGACAAAACCACATCACAATCGAAAGAAAACCAAAATCATATTTCAACAACACAACAACATATCAAATGAAAGACAATCGTCACATCATATTTCCACCACTGACAAACAAAACAATTTTTCAACGTCGATTTGAACATGTATCAACACATCACATAGTATGATTTTCAAACTGCATCCATCTCCGTTGCAGGACTAAAATAAAATAATTCAATAGCAGAGCATTAACATATCACATATATCATAAAATAAAATTTTCTGCTGGATCATCTGGTTTCCACTGAAATAAAATTTCACCATTTATTTAATATCAATGTTTCAAAGAAACTCTTGCAATCATTCATATTTCGATAGCTCCACGTTTAGGGTGCCATGTTGTAACGTCTACCTTGCGGACGTTTACTTTTGGGTCATACTGTTTTATCATTAGCAAAATTATCAATTTGGAATATCAAAAATCATACTTAATCTTCAGCTAATCACATGAAATATTATTATAATGAATAGGAAAATTGAAAATTGGGTGTACAATTTATTATTGTGAAATTAGGCAAACACGAAGTTTGTTTTTATTCTGAGGTTAACAATTACATATCATTGAATGTCAAACAGTTAGAGCAAAATCTCAGGGTCATTGCAAAATCTCAGGGTCATTACTGGGTGGAACGATTGCATGAGCTTCCGTCCGGGCCGTAGCTTTTACCATTGTTCACAGCCCAGGTCAGCGACCAGGTAAGACCAGCGCCACATGCGGTCTTTCAGCTTCCTCGAACGCACCGCGTGATGGCAGCGTCCCCAGCTGCCGACTCGTACTCCGCGAAAATCACTTCGGCCGTACTAGATGAAGATCTGCACCAGAATGTCTCGTCGTCCGTCCTTCTCCTCCGAGCAAGACTCTGTACTTGTCGTAATGCGATGTCGGGTCCGGCTCTTGGCGAATCACCGCAATCCGCGCCAAAGGAACAGCGTCACATTGGCCCCAGAACAGACAAGAAAAAACACCAACACGGCAATAAATTGAGGCGGCTTCTCTATTGGCTGGATCGTCTTCCCCTACTCTCATAAAGCACTCATTTACTAGGAAACGTCACTAAGGTTTATTTTTGCTAGTCTGCGCCAGTTTTCGGCGGGAACTTTCCGAAACGTGCGAAAATAGAAAGCGGGTCTCAGTTATTTATGGGGGTTATAAATCCGCTTTATGTCCACGTTGAGTAGGCCGTTGTCAGCACCCCCCAAGGTGCGTGTAAATCTGGACGCTTTAGTTCCGTCACGTTTCTGTTCGTTGACACGACGCATCGGCAATATTCACACACACCGTGGGATCACTTAGTGCCTAATGGCACTGTACCTTTTAATTCATTACAACTACCCCATCACCCGTACAATTGAAAATTATTCTATGGGATAATTTTCAATTCAGTTTTTCACTATAACTTCACTTATTTCTGGTCATTGGGTTAATGTTCCTTGTGAGTGAGATTAGTTCGTTCTAATATTCTCTAACTGTTTGTGATCTTTGTTAATATTTACATTACCAAACTTCTTAAAATATACCCATCTTCAGTTCCCTATTTTAATACAACATGTGATAGCTTTGTACTTCACGAATTACTCTTGTGCCCTACTTGATTCCTCAGTGAACCCGCGAGACAATCCAGCATGTCTTATAATACATATTACATATCTTATGAGTAGCATGTGACATATCTCATTCTCTATACAACTAATTTAAACCTTTCTTAGATTGCCCTTTTTTTAACAAAAAAATTTCAATTAAAATAAAATTACATCATTTTATTATTATAATATGCAAAATTATTTATTATCTATAATTTTTAACAATTATTCTTATAATTACTTATTAATTCACTTTTTCATCACAAAAGTATCCTAACAGTTATATTTGTCAAATCAATACATGACATGAACTAGCATTTTAAATACTAGCATTTAAATCCTAATGCTTGTGATTAATTACAAAATTTTATTACAGCCTCCTTTTTTAACAACCTCTGTTGAAATAATTTCCCAGACTGGTTTCTTTTTTTTCAATTATTTAATATAAATACAGATACTATTTTATTGAATGTTTTCCAAGACAACAGAGACATTCATAACATTTCTACTGGTTAACTTCGACAAGCCAGCTGACTGGAGTAAACAAACCCCCCCTGCGATTCTGCGAACGCTTTCACTTTCTAAGGCTAGCAGGTAGCAGAGACACTGGTTCTCGACAGCGCGACGGGTCGTTTCCCTATTGTGGTTTTGGACAAAAGATTACAGTTGCCTGCCTTTCAGTTCCCGGTTATATTCGCTAAGTTTGACTTATTCACTCTAGCGTTCTTATTTTTAAAGGTTAAAAATTATATTTAATCCTCAACATCTTCCGCACTGATAGGTTTATTCACATAGGTAATTAGATAATATTTCCTGTGATTAATTCGTATTGTTAATTTTTATTACTACTTTTTATAAGCACTTATAACCATAGACTTAAAGATAATGACATATTTCTAGCGGCAACCAACATTTTCACACTTCTTAATTAAATCTTCTTCTCTGTATTCAAAAATTTATTGTTTTACACCATATCCTCTGATTCTATACGCAGTAATTTATTTTCATCGCGGTTTCATCAGTATTTCTTGTTTCTTATCGTATCATAGTTCACCCAACACTTTATTTTTAATCAACAAACGATTACGTCCTTAGACATTTCTCTTTAAATAACTTCGTGTCATCAGCGTTTCATCTTTTTCATGGTTTCGACTTTCCCTTCTTAAAATTATTAGCGTGTTGGAACAAGCCCTACTTACATTTTATTAAGTACATGTTCATTCTAGCTTCGGCTATTAAGTTCGATGACTATCTGTCATCCTCTAAACTCCAACTGACGATTTCTTTCGTCATTACAATAATATTGGCCGTTACCTTCTTCGGTTTCACGGTCCGCAATATTTTTGTTTCTTCTTTATAAACTCTTCTTAGACGATCATTTCTTGATCTACATTTAACGAACTTTATCTACTCTGCGCTATCGCGAACACGTCATTTCTTTCTGCTCTTAATATTTTAACACATCAACACACTGCTAATATTTATTCTTCTCAAAGGTCAAACTCCAACCAATTTTAATCCACAACTCAATGACACGGAATATTAATGATTTTACAATCGTCGCGACTATTTTGGCAAACCCGTCTCGAATTGAAACCGTAATCAAACACGATCTTTCACTTCTAACAATTTCTCTGAGGATTATTATTATTATTTTGATAATAGCTTTTGCTGCGTATGGAAGTTTTATATTAATAAACAATCAACGTTTCATTTTTCACTCTAGGGTTGTATTATTATATTGTTGCCGCTCGTCATAGGTTTGAAATGTTTTCTACAAACAAACCAAAATGTCATTCTAAGACTAAAATATCTTACCTTATCAATTTAAAATTACGTCATCTGTACTGCATTTACATTTCACTTACAACAAACTTAAACCAAAATCTTGCACGGTCATTTACATAAATCTGGAATTTCAAAACTGGCTCCGTCATCTTATTAATATTTTAAACGGCCATGTAATCTTTGAATCCATTTTTCGCAATCAAAATTTGTGCTCTCACGCGCATCGATACTAAAAATCATTCGATGCATCAAACATATCTGTTCATCGACAATCAACGATCTGTTACGGTTTTGTTGGTCACTTGTTGTCCCTATGTCTACACAAACATTCTGGCGAAACATATGTTCTGGCACTGCAGTCAAGCCGGGAATTCCTTTTAGCTCACTGTGAAAGACCTTTTTGGACCCCTGGAGCCTATCGCAACAGTTACGGTTCCGTCGGATCACGTCAAATGTTTCTTGCAGTTGCAAAAATTTCACATATTTCAAATATCCTCTTTCACCATATACATATAATCTTGGTTTCATTTTTATGATTTTTCCTTTTCCTGGTTTGGGTGCGATAGCGCATAGCTGTTGCCTGATGGACTTTATTTCCTCAACCATCCTGATCTTTGTAGATTCGGTAATTGATAATGCAAAAATGTTATCTTCACACACGCGGTCTTCCTGTTTCCTCTCAGTTTCAACCAATTTTCTGCCTGGCTCTATTGTGCGCACATCCGATTTAGATTCTCTATCCATGTCTCTGGTTCCTATTTCTTTAGAATTTTTCTCTTCAGTCATTTGAATTTGTTGCACTTTAATTCTTGCTTGTGATTCCGTCCTGACAATCCTTATTTCACTCATTACGGAAGACTGCATTGTTTCGGAATGACCAAGAATCATTTCCGACATTTCTTTCCGTAAATCTACTTTAAATTGTTCCATTATTTCAACCTGTTTATTCCCGAAATCATCCAGCTTTGTGTCAATTTTTTCATTTATTTCGTTCATTTGCTCTTTGGATTTTTCTTGCTGGTCGCTAAGAGCAGTAAGTTTTTCATTCATTTCCGCTCTATGGGCCGCAAACGTTTCATTCACTCCCGTTATTTGGGCAGTAAACGTTTCGTTCATTTCCGCTGTGGATTTTTCATGCTGGTCGCTAATAGCAGTAAATTTTTCGTTCATTTGGGCAGTGACGTTTTCATTCACTCCCGTTATTTGGGCAGTAAACGTTTCGTTCATGTGTTGTAACATCCCCAAAATCTGGGAAATACCTAAATCATTTAGCGGAGGCGCTAGAATTACGTCCTGCTTGCTTTGCAATGGGTTTACTGTTTCGTCCCGGGAATCACTGATGGGAGCGCAAACTATACTACCCGCTTCACTAGGAGTTTGTTCATAATTCACGATCGTGGACTTATCTATCAAATTCGCGTTATTTCCTTCCATCGCTACGTCAAGATTTCCTAACTCCGTTTGATTCAAACTTTGTGCCATTTTAATAAACTTTCCACTCCGGAGCAGCATTCAATTCAACTTTTAGCAATCGCATTTGAAAGCAGTGTTAAGTTAGAGAGTCGTTTCCGCCATAAAAGTTAGTCAAACCTCCCTTTAAATTATGTTTACGGCCCCCCGTAATTCAATCTCCACGAACACTCCGCGAATACCACAAGGAAAATAAAATAGACAACTTGAACAAGCAACTGGATCATCAGAATCAATAGAAATTTCGATCACACAACGGTATCAAAGAAAATGAACTGAGACCAGCCTCCGCATATCCCCACAAGACATTAAAAATTCAATCACAGAATTTACCTTTGCGCACATAGATCTCGTATTATTAGTATTTGGAATTTGTTTCAATAAAACCAATTAGAAAAAATTTCAGCATAACGCGAGATCTTAGTGATCATATGGAAAGAAATCAAACCAAAAATAGATGTCAGCCCGCTTTAATTTAAAATCAACCATCAACTTAAAAACACATACGTGCAGTAACACTTCTCGTGACATATGATTTCTATCAACCGTAATTTTATTCCCGATACCACAGGTAAATCACAATGAATATTCTGTCGACACGTCAGCACACATAAAACACGAATAAGCAAGATACGAAAAAGATAAAAAGTAATAGCCGTCCCAGAAGACATTCAAAAATCAAACATGCCATTCTTCAACGCTGAATCGAGGAAACAATCTTACCATTAAACACCAGTCTCGAGAAATCGTCTCAACAGATCCATTACCAAAATTAGACAAAACCACATCACAATCGAAAGAAAACCAAAATCATATTTCAACAACACAACAACATATCAAATGAAAGACAATCGTCACATCATATTTCCACCACTGACAAACAAAACAATTTTTCAACGTCGATTTGACCATGTATCAACACAATACATCACATAGTATGATTTTCAAACTGCATCCATCTCCGTTGCAGGACTAAAATAAAATAATTCAATAGCAGATCATTAACATATCACATATATCATAAAATAAAATTTTCTGCTGGATCATCTGGTTTCCACTGAAATAAAATTTCACCATTTATTTAATATCAATGTTTCAAAGAAACTCTTGCAATCATTCATATTTCGATAGCTCCACGTTTAGGGTGCCATGTTGTAACGTCTACCTTGCGGACGTTTACTTTTGGGTCATACTGTTTTATCATTAGCAAAATTATCAATTTGGAATATCAAAAATCATACTTAATCTTCAGCTAATCACATGAAATATTATTATAATGAATAGGAAAATTGAAAATTGGGTGTACAATTTATTATTGTGAAATTAGGCAAACACGAAGTTTGTTTTTATTCTGAGGTTAACAATTACATATCATTGAATGTCAAACAGTTAGAGCAAAATCTCAGGGTCATTGCAAAATCTCAGGGTCATTACTGGGTGGAACGATTGCATGAGCTTCCGTCCGGGCCGTAGCTTTTACCATTGTTCACAGCCCAGGTCAGCGACCAGGTAAGACCAGCGCCACATGCGGTCTTTCAGCTTCCTCGAACGCACCGCGTGATGGCAGCGTCCCCAGCTGCCGACTCGTACTCCGCGAAAATCACTTCGGCCGTACTAGATGAAGATCTGCACCAGAATGTCTCGTCGTCCGTCCTTCTCCTCCGAGCAAGACTCTGTACTTGTCGTAATGCGATGTCGGGTCCGGCTCTTGGCGAATCACCGCAATCCGCGCCAAAGGAACAGCGTCACATTGGCCCCAGAACAGACAAGAAAAAAACACCAACACGGCAATAAATTGAGGCGGCTTCTCTATTGGCTGGATCGTCTTCCCCTACTCTCATAAAGCACTCATTTACTAGGAAACGTCACTAAGGTTTATTTTTGCTCGTCTGCGCCAGTTTTCGGCGGGAAGTTTCCGAAACGTGCGAAAATAGAAAGCAGGTCTCAGTTATTTATAGGGGTTATAAATCCGCTTTATGTCCACGTTGAGTAGGCCGTTGTCAGCACCCCCCAAGGTGCGTGTAAATCTGGACGCTTTAGTTCCGTCACGTTTCTGTTCGTTGACACGACGCACCGGCAATATTCACACACACCGTGGGATCACTTAGTGCCTAATGGCACTGTACCTTTTAATTCATTACAACTACCCCATCACCCGTACAATTGAAAATTATTCTATGGGATAATTTTCAATTCAGTTTTTCACTATAACTTCACTTATTTCTGGTCATTGGGTTAATGTTCCTTGTGAGTGAGATTAGTTCGTTCTAATATTCTCTAACTGTTTGTGATCTTTGTTAATATTTACATTACCAAACTTCTTAAAATATACCCATCTTCAGTTCCCTATTTTAATACAACATGTGATAGCTTTGTACTTCACGAATTACTCTTGTGCCCTACTTGATTCCTCAGTGAACCCGCGAGACAATCCAGCATGTCTTATAACTACATATTACATATCTTATGAGTAGCATGTGACATATCTCATTCTCTATACAACTAATTTAAACCTTTCTTAGATTGCCCTTTTTTTCAAAAAAAAATATTCAATTAAAATAAAATTACATCATTTTATTATTATAATATGCAAAATTATTTATTATCTATAATTTTTTAACAATTATTCTTATAATTACTTATTAATTCACTTTTTCATCACAAAAGTATCCTAACAGTTATATTTGTCAAATCAATACATGACATGAACTAGCATTTTAAATACTAGCATTTTAAATCCTAATGCTTGTGATTAATTACAAAAATTTTATTACAGCCTCCCTTTTTTTTAACAACCTCTGTTGAAATAATTTCCCAGACTGGTTTCTTTTTGTTTTCAATTATTTATATAAATACAGATACTATTTTATTGAATGTTTTCCAAGACAACAGAGACATTCATAACATTTCTACTGGTTAACTTCGACAAGCCAGCTGACTGGAGTAAACAAACCCCCCCTGCGATTCTGCGAACGCTTTCACTTTCTAAGGCTAGCAGGTAGCAGAGACACTGGTTCTCGACAGCGCGACGGGTCGTTTCCCTATTGTGGTTTTTGGACAAAAGATTACAGTTGCCTGCCTTTCAGTTCCCGGTATATTCGCTAAGTTTGACTTATTCACTCTAGCGTTCTTATTTTTAAAGGTTAAAAATTATATTTAATCCTCAACATCTTCCGCACTGATAGGTTTATTCACATAGGTAATTAGATAATATTTCCTGTGATTAATTCGTATTGTTAATTTTTATTACTACTTTTTATAAGCACTTATAACCATAGACTTAAAGATAATGACATATTTCTAGCGGCAACCAACATTTTCACACTTCTTAATTAAATCTTCTTCTCTGTATTCAAAAATTTATTGTTTTACACCATATCCTCTGATTCTATACGCAGTAATTTATTTTCATCGCGGTTTCATCAGTATTTCTTGTTTCTTATCGTATCATAGTTCACCCAACACTTTATTTTTAATCAACAAACGATTACGTCCTTAGACATTTCTCTTTAAATAACTTCGTGTCATCAGCGTTTCATCTTTTCATGGTTTCGACCTTTCCCTTCTTAAAATTATTAGCGTGTTGGAACAAGCCCTACTTACATTTTATTAAGTACATGTTCATTCTAGCTTCGGCTATTAAGTTCGATGACTATCTGTCATCCTCTAAACTCCAACTGACGATTTCTTTCGTCATTACAATAATATTGGCCGATACCTTCTTCGGTTTCACGGTCCGCAATATTTTTGTTTCTTCTTTATAAACTCTTCTTAGACGATCATTTCTTGATCTACATTTAACGAACTTTATCTACTCTGCGCTATCGCGAACACGTCATTTCTTTCTGCTCTTAATATTTTAACACATCAACACACTGCTAATATTTATTCTTCTCAAAGGTCAAACTCCAACCAATTTTAATCCACAACTCAATGACACGGAATATTAATGATTTTACAATCGTCGCGACTATTTTGGCAAACCCGTCTCGAATTGAAACCGTAATCAAACACGATCTTTCACTTCTAACAATTTCTCTGAGGATTATTATTATTATTTTGATAATAGCTTTTGCTGCGTATGGAAGTTTTATATTAATAAACAATCAACGTTTCATTTTTCACTCTAGGGTTGTATTATTATTGTTGCCGCTCGTCATAGGTTTGAAATGTTTTCTACAAACAAACCAAAATGTCATTCTAAGACTAAAATATCTTTACCTTATCAATTTAAAATTACCATCTGTACTGCATTTACATTTCACTTACAACAAACTTAAACCAAAATCTTGCACGGTCATTTACATAAATCTGGAATTTCAAAACTGGCTCCGTCATCTTATTAATATTTTAAACGGCCATGTAATCTTTGAATCCATTTTTCGCAATCAAAATTTGTGCTCTCACGCGCATCGATACTAAAATTCATTCGATGCATCAAACATATCTGTTCATCGACAATCAACGATCTGTTACGGTTTTGTTGGTCACTTGTTGTCCCTATGTCTACACAAACATTCTGGCGAAACATATGTTCTGGCACTGCAGTCAAGCCGGGAATTCCTTTTAGCTCACTGTGAAAGACCTTTTTGGACCCCTGGAGCCTATCGCAACAGTTACGGTTCCGTCGGATCACGTCAAATGTTTCTTGCAGTTGCAAAAATTTCACATATTTCAAATATCCTCTTTCACCATATACATATAATCTTGGTTTCATTTTTATGATTTTTCCTTTTCCTGGTTTGGGTGCGATAGCGCATAGCTGTTGCCTGATGGACTTTATTTCCTCAACCATCCTGATCTTTGTAGATTCGGTAATTGATAATGCAAAAATGTTATCTTCACACACGCGGTCTTCCTGTTTCCTCTCAGTTTCAACCAATTTTCTGCCTGGCTCTATTGTGCGCACATCCGATTTAGATTCTCTATCCATGTCTCTGGTTCCTATTTCTTTAGAATTTTTCTCTTCAGTCATTTGAATTTGTTGCACTTTAATTCTTGCTTGTGATTCCGTCCTGACAATCCTTATTTCACTCATTACGGAAGACTGCATTGTTTCGGAATGACCAAGAATCATTTCCGACATTTCTTTCCGTAAATCTACTTTAAATTGTTCCATTATTTCAACCTGTTTATTCCCGAAATCATCCAGCTTTGTGTCAATTTTTTCATTTATTTCGTTCATTTGCTCTTTGGATTTTTCTTGCTGGTCGCTAAGAGCAGTAAGTTTTTCATTCATTTCCGCTCTATGGGCCGCAAACGTTTCATTCACTCCCGTTATTTGGGCAGTAAACGTTTCGTTCATTTCCGCTGTGGATTTTTCATGCTGGTCGCTAATAGCAGTAAATTTTTCGTTCATTTGGGCAGTGACGTTTTCATTCACTCCCGTTATTTGGGCAGTAAACGTTTCGTTCATGTGTTGTAACATCCCCAAAATCTGGGAAATACCTAAATCATTTAGCGGAGGCGCTAGAATTACGTCCTGCTTGCTTTGCAATGGGTTTACTGTTTCGTCCCGGGAATCACTGATGGGAGCGCAAACTATACTACCCGCTTCACTAGGAGTTTGTTCATAATTCACGATCGTGGACTTATCTATCAAATTCGCGTTATTTCCTTCCATCGCTACGTCAAGATTTCCTAACTCCGTTTGATTCAAACTTTGTGCCATTTTAATAAACTTTCCACTCCGGAGCAGCATTCAATTCAACTTTTAGCAATCGCATTTGAAAGCAGTGTTAAGTTAGAGAGTCGTTTCCGCCATAAAAGTTAGTCAAACCTCCCTTTAAATTATGTTTACGGCCCCCCGTAATTCAATCTCCACGAACACTCCGCGAATACCACAAGGAAAATAAAATAGACAACTTGAACAAGCAACTGGATCATCAGAATCAATAGAAATTTCGATCACACAACGGTATCAAAGAAAATGAACTGAGACCAGCCTCCGCATATCCCCACAAGACATTAAAAATTCAATCACAGAATTTACCTTTGCGCACATAGATCTCGTATTATTAGTATTTGGAATTTGTTTCAATAAAACCAATTAGAAAAAATTTCAGCATAACGCGAGATCTTAGTGATCATATGGAAAGAAATCAAACCAAAAATAGATGTCAGCCCGCTTTAATTTAAAATCAACCATCAACTTAAAAACACATACGTGCAGTAACACTTCTCGTGACATATGATTTCTATCAACCGTAATTTTATTCCCGATACCACAGGTAAATCACAATGAATATTCTGTCGACACGTCAGCACACATAAAACACGAATAAGCAAGATACGAAAAAGATAAAAAGTAATAGCCGTCCCAGAAGACATTCAAAAATCAAACATGCCATTCTTCAACGCTGAATCGAGGAAACAATCTTACCATTAAACACCAGTCTCGAGAAATCGTCTCAACAGATCCATTACCATTCACTACCAAAATTAGACAAAACCACATCACAATCGAAAGAAAACCAAAATCATATTTCAACAACACAACAACATATCAAATGAAAGACAATCGTCACATCATATTTCCACCACTGACAAACAAAACAATTTTTCAACGTCGATTTGACCATGTATCAACACAATACATCACATAGTATGATTTTCAAACTGCATCCATCTCCGTTGCAGGACTAAAATAAAATAATTCAATAGCAGATCATTAACATATCACATATATCATAAAATAAAATTTTCTGCTGGATCATCTGGTTTCCACTGAAATAAAATTTCACCATTTATTTAATATCAATGTTTCAAAGAAACTCTTGCAATCATTCATATTTCGATAGCTCCACGTTTAGGGTGCCATGTTGTAACGTCTACCTTGCGGACGTTTACTTTTGGGTCATACTGTTTTATCATTAGCAAAATTATCAATTTGGAATATCAAAAATCATACTTAATCTTCAGCTAATCACATGAAATATTATTATAATGAATAGGAAAATTGAAAATTGGGTGTACAATTTATTATTGTGAAATTAGGCAAACACGAAGTTTGTTTTTATTCTGAGGTTAACAATTACATATCATTGAATGTCAAACAGTTAGAGCAAAATCTCAGGGTCATTGCAAAATCTCAGGGTCATTACTGGGTGGAACGATTGCATGAGCTTCCGTCCGGGCCGTAGCTTTTACCATTGTTCACAGCCCAGGTCAGCGACCAGGTAAGACCAGCGCCACATGCGGTCTTTCAGCTTCCTCGAACGCACCGCGTGATGGCAGCGTCCCCAGCTGCCGACTCGTACTCCGCGAAAATCACTTCGGCCGTACTAGATGAAGATCTGCACCAGAATGTCTCGTCGTCCGTCCTTCTCCTCCGAGCAAGACTCTGTACTTGTCGTAATGCGATGTCGGGTCCGGCTCTTGGCGAATCACCGCAATCCGCGCCAAAGGAACAGCTTCACATTGGCCCCAGAACAGACAAGAAAAAAACACCAACACGGCAATAAATTGAGGCGGCTTCTCTATTGGCTGGATCGTCTTCCCCTACTCTCATAAAGCACTCATTTACTAGGAAACGTCACTAAGGTTTATTTTTGCTCGTCTGCGCCAGTTTTCGGCGGGAAGTTTCCGAAACGTGCGAAAATAGAAAGCAGGTCTCAGTTATTTATGGGGGTTATAAATCCGCTTTATGTCCACGTTGAGTAGGCCGTTGTCAGCACCCCCCAAGGTGCGTGTAAATCTGGACGCTTTAGTTCCGTCACGTTTCTGTTCGTTGACACGACGCACCGGCAATATTCACACACACCGTGGGATCACTTAGTGCCTAATGGCACTGTACCTTTTAATTCATTACAACTCAGATGATAATACCTTTTCGAAATAGTAAATCTTTCTCCATCTTCGTCTGCAATTGTCTGAATACCTTCCCTTGTGCTGAGTTTTCCAACACAGGTTTATTTAGATGCGTCATTGAGTGGTTTCCCTGGACCAATAATATTCTTCGTAACCCTTCTTTAGATTCCCTCTTTGATGCTATTAATTCCTTGTTTAGTTTTTTCGAGAATTCGTTTCTGTTTTATGTACAGCATTGAAATAAGTTATAAGAAGTCAGTTCACATATCTTTTGTTTTGTTCTAACCGTCATGTACTAATCTGTCACTAATGTTTAACTAATAATAAAAGTTCCAGTTGAGATTAATGCACGCAATGAAAATGATTTATCATAAACCTGTGCAAGTATTTGATTAATTTTTTTTCCTCTCTGTAGATCATTGAAAATATGAAAAATGTTATTAATAAAGACTCTTATTTCAAGTAATATCAGGATCATTATGGGTGGATGTAACCCATCTTTCATATAATTCATTAGTAGAGAGGTTAATTGACTCGTGGAGTAAATACAAGAAGAGATGTTTCCAAAACGTCCAACCATCGCCGATTGTCCGTGTAATGGTAAAGTTTATTGATTACTTTACTACTAATTCAGTCACTTGACAATGGCGGCAGAAGATTGCCACCGCCGAAACGTTGTGTTTGATCCACAGATTAACTCGGCTAGTTACCCGAGAAAACCTCCAGTCTTATATACTTTACTGCTGTTCGTAAATAAAAAGTATTTGATGGTACGATACAAATGGAAAATTCGGTATAGCCTCAGATTACTTTCATTGTGTACAATTGTGTAGAAAAATTTCTGTTCATTTATGAACATCAAAGAAAATTCGAAAGGACAATAATCTCATTCTTTTGCGGGTTATACTTTAGTTAGTATTTCAATCCTCGAAGATTGTTTCTCGAAACCTCTTCCTTCTCCTCAACCATTAATAATTTTTCTTGTGAAATTTGAAGTTTAGTGGTCTACCCTTGCATTACTCACTGGTGGAAGCGTATCTGCGATTTTATTGTTATGACTTTGATATGTGTATGTTCACTGAGTTGTGAATGAATGAATGATGGAAAAAGGTAGAGGATAAAATCCAAATGGCCTGTTCCTGCCCACTCTTCCGAAGCACACGGATGGTGTCCCCCCATACGACGGACGGATAGTTTCGTATGCCCCCACCTCATACGAACAGCCGAGAGGTTTGGGATTTGACCCACGACTTTGGTGCACAATCTGGTGTTTAGGAATTGTGCAGCCCCAAGTCGCCTGCATTACTGACCATGTCTTGAAAAATAAAATTTCTCCCAGCACCAGATTCGAAGCAGCTAACCACGTGTGAATGCCGGAAACCATCACGGTGCTGCAACTGACTGAACCATCGGGGTGGGATCACACGCTTAACACCCGCTAATCCGACGCAGGTTAGTGATTTGCGCAGCTACTTTACTGCACTCTCCCGCCACATAACGTAGGCTACGCTGGAAGATGAGTAGTGCTGCCGAATTGGCGCATCAATCCAAATCTAATTTACTGCGCACAAATTGATGAAAGAGAGTCTAGCTTCAGTTTATTTCCGGCTCAGTCCAACAAGTTATTAGGAAGTCTTCTACGTGAATGCCTGGCAATAGCGTTACCTGTCACCCACCACGCTCTGTATAACTCAAGAGGTGGCTCTACAGCGGTAAAATGATTATGAAGCATATGCGGGACCAACTGATATATCTGCTTCACTGAACCGTCGCTCCACCAACACATACATCACTGACATATGCCGCCCACCTGTTGCTTGATTCATTGCTCAGAGTGAAGTCTAGTCCCGAGGAATATTCAATTAAAATGTCAAATTCACCCTCGCAAACTTCTTGGTTGTTTCGAACTCCTAAATTTCTTCAGTGGCTTAGAGGGATTTAAACTGATGTCCTTTGGAGACAATTTAGGTTTTCGAAGTAGGAAAGTCGACTGCTGTAAACGTTATTTAACAGGCGTAATCAGGTTCTCTTTCATCAGACTTGGTTAGCTGGATGCGATCAATCCAATACAATGACTAACATAGATTAAAAGATAAATTTTTGAATTACTAGAGCCGAGAACTTACTCATTCATTGTTTGCACTGTAATTTGAAATTTCATACTTGTAATCGGTAAGCATATTCGTGAGTAATAGACATCTTAGGCAAATAAGAGACTGGCGGAAATGGCAGTGAAGCAGACCACAGTTAGAAACTTTAACCTAACGTACTCGCATGTAGCACTTTACGCTTATTTTTAATCCTACGTATGAAATATTAATGAATGAATGAAACACGAGAAGCTTAAACGAAAATCCAGTATTACTAATAGCATAAATAAAAGAACAGTAATTGCCTTTGACTTTTAAAAGTCAAAGGATTATCCGTAACAGCACGG
>JARYHS010012519.1:8017392-8043721 GCA_031002005.1 Vandiemenella viatica
CAGTTGTATTGGCGTTATTTTATGAATTAAGTTCTTTTAAATATTATTCATATAAAAAATGTGTGGTAGCTTACTGGCTAGCAGAGTTCCTGGTGGCCAACATTAATACTAACAGTAGCTAGCTGTTGTAATAGTTGTTATGACCGAGTTAGGAGGAGACGGAAATGAAATTTGTAAATTGTAATACTTGTAATTCCAGTTCGAGAGCGGTGAAACGACCCACACAGGCCCTATCTGCTGTTGTGTATTAACCAACCTGGAAAATACTCAGTAACAAAGAAGTGAGAGTGTGATTGAGCATGTACATACTAAAGTGCACGATAGGTTGTAGAAAACATCTGCTGTCACAAGTGAGGAGAGGTGGCCAGTGCAAGTGGTGGAACTAGTTCAAAAAAAAAAGAAGATAACAAGGAAACGTTTGTACACCAAAACGAACGAAATTGCGGAACCAGTAAAGAAGAAATAAGAAAACGAGTGTTGATATTGAGGAAGAGGAATGTACAAGCTCAGAAAGAAACGACAAACGATAGAGAAAAAAACTAACACACAAAACAAGTAAAGAAGAACAAGTTTTGCCGGAGACGAATAGAAACAAGTATAAAGTTAGGGACAGAATCAGATGAGTATACTACAAAAACATCAAACACCCCTGTTGGAAGGAAGGGACAAGGAATGCAGCCAGAAAAATGAAGATAGCTCACCAATCCTGGAAACCAGGGAAGCAACTTAAAGCAACCAAAATACGTTTATACAACGCAACAGATTGTACAAAGCCCACTCAGAAGGCCCATAGTGATTATGGTGTCAGTGGGCGAAAGAAATATGCAGCACCCAGTACATCTAGGAAAGCTACGAATATTTTACAATAAGATTGGTGGGCTGAAACGAATAAACCCAGGAAGGCACGAAATTAAGAGAAGCAGAAGTAACCAGTAAATTCATTGTTAATCATATCTTGTTGCGTTCGTAGAATGAACTGTAGAGGAGTGATGAGTTTAGCACCATTGGACTTATCCGAATAAGCGATGAAACTAAATGTCAACTCGGAGTTGCCAATCATAGACGTAAAGAGCTTACCAAGAAAACAGAAATAGACGGGGACAACACCACTAAAAACGGTACAGATAACGTTCGAGAGTCAATAACTGCCAGAATACATCGCAATATATTATCTCAGATTCAAGGTGGTGATATACATATACCCAGTAACACAATGTTTTAAATGTCGGAGATTTGGACACCGGGCAAATAACTGCAACGGAAAGGAAAGATGTAAAGAATGCTGCGAAGAATATAAAATATCGTAATGTCAATAGTAAACCCACAAATGCGTAAATTTAAGTGGCGAGCTCCCCACCAATGACAAACTATGCTCGGTGAGAAAATAGCAGGAGAGAAAAAAAAGAGTGAAAACAGCAGGAGAGAAAAAAAAGAGTGAAAACAGCAGGAGAGAAAAAAAAAGAGTGAAGCAACAGACAACAGAACTGCAAGGGTGCGAGAGTACGAGTACAAACACAGCGACTTCCTCACACTAAAGAAGAGAACATTCAGCAACTTCACCATGGACAAGAAAGAGCACGCCACTGGGGATCGACACCAAATATAATAAATGTGGTGGCCCAGATATCTCAGGAAGCCCAACCTGCGAATGTAGCTTACAGAAAGCAATGAAGAAATGATTATCATCATATCTAAAATAATAATGAAAATTCTGGCCCAGAATATGAAGGGCAAGATGTCGGCGACTGTACTTAAAAAAGTACAAGATATAGCCACTAGAAGTATAATACAAGAAATAAAAGGAATAGGCCCACCTACGCAGAACTTCGACAACCCTAGAGCAACAAGTAATAATGACTAGGAATAGAGAAATAAACATTTTCCAGTGGAGCGCTAGAAACCTATACCATAAATGGACATGCCTCCAAAGAGTACTTGCAGTACAAAAAGCGGAGGCGATACTCATCACATACCATCAAACACAGCGTATACAACATCTATAGGATGGACAGGGAATACGGACATGGTGGTGTGGCGATCATGGTCAGAAATGGGATAAACAGCGCCATCAGAAGTATGATGATGATATCAACAACCGAAATAGATATCCTAGCAATAGATATTAGACAAGAAGGCATGATAAACACGGTTGTAATATACAAGCCACCAATGGCAAACGTTACCGAAGAGTACTGGTCGGAAATACTCGACCAGCTCCCACCAGGAAGTATCTGGGAAGGAGACTTCAACGCCCTTCACCCACTGTGGTACGACAGTCGAACAGACCAGCAAGGGGAAGAGATCGCAGCTGCAATTGCATTATCCACATTTACCATGGTCTATAACAAACCTAAAACCAGAATAAGATCTCCTTACCGGGCATATCTATAGTATTAGCAAACTTAAGATACAAAACAACCTGGGAAATACTAAAGGATGCCCTTGGCAGCAATCAGTTTGTAATAAAAATGAACATTGATGCACCGAGTATTCTCAACTACCCACCAAAAGACAAGCGGCGCTACAAAGAGTAAACGTCTTTGAAACGTTGACTACACGAAGCAAAGGTACGGACCACCGACAACTCACTCAGGATATATTGCGCATTAATAAGAAGTAGAATGGAATGTGATGAGTTTCTATATGAAGAGCATCCATGACTACACTTACAAAACTGGACACCAAACAGTTCGCCGTCTAGAGGATAGCCGGCGGTTTCTAAGAGCCACATCAGCCATGGCCAGCCCTATCATTAAGAAGGAAAACATGGAAGTAAAATTCTGGTTAAAAGTGAGGACCGACAGTAGCCACCCACTGGGGAGAAAAGTGCGCGCATTATTGCACGAATACACAGCACAAACTTACGAATCACAAAAGAGTCCAAGTCTCAGAAAATACTGGAAAATAATTACCCTATCGGACACAGCAACCACAGAGATTAACGACATATATAGTGAGTGATCAGAACTAGACCGTCATGTGTATGTACACCTGACAGCAGAAGTGGCAAAGAAGATGGAACAAAATACTGAGATCATAAATCAGCTTATTGTACAAACGTTAACATAATGTGAAAGGAATGGATGGGTCAAGAGAGAGCCAGGAATCTACCGCAACAGCATACTTTGACAGGGAGCTTGAAGTACATGAAGCTATAGACTACCATCTCCCAACATCCATATCCTCATCAGAGACAATAGCGATATTAAAAGCTATTCAATACTTATAGGAAGTAGATACTGTATAGGCATTTATCTACTCTGAATCCAGATGTGTGCTGCAAGCCGTGAAAGGAATCCTCAGGGGTCATGTAAAAACTATCTAGCATTTGAGACTGCCAGAATGACGTGGGAAATTCTTCAAGACACCCTAGGAAGTGATCGCTTAATATTTAAAATAACGTTGGATACTCTTAAAGCTTCAAATGATATTCGATCAACCAGATATTGGAACTGTAAAATATGCAAACTGGGCTATCTATCAAGGAAAAAATCCTTTCGTAGTTGGGATAGTCAGAAACAGTTACGAGTGACCTACGTCATCGATACAATGAACTGGAAGAGACAATAGTTAAAATCGCTGAAGAGTGTATCCGTGTATACAAAACAAGCGGTAGGAGCAGAAACAACAGAAAACCTTGATGGAACAGTGAAAGCTCAAGAGCCATTGCAAGACGCCGCATTGCCACAAGGACTCAACAGTTCAAAACTTCATCACTCTCAGGAAAACATCTGTGGATACCAGAAATATCATCAGAAGGGCAAAAAGGAAAGGATCGCAAGACTTCTGCACCAGCATCAAGTGTGGCATCTCGGCGTAAGAAACGTGGATGCAATTACCTTGGTTTAACGGCATTAGATCATCTCTAACAGCACAACACAGACGGCGAAGCAATTCCTATCCTCGACAGCGCCTCTATGTGTACCTATGGATATAGATCAAATCACTCAACAGAACCCCAAAAGAAACATTAAAGGCCCATTCACACTAGCGGTCAGCTCAGTTCAGCTCAAAAATCGCTATACACGTTATCCAATCGGATCATTCACACTTCGCGGTCCGCTCAGGTCAGGGCAAGGCAGGTCAAACTGAAGATCGCGCCGCCAACGATCAACAACGGTCAAGACCAGAGCCGAGCTGAGCTGACCGCAGGAGTGAACGAGCAACGGTCAGGTCAGATCAGATCAAATGGGCGTCGAATGTCTGAAAACTATGCTCGTAAGCAATAAAAAAGAGTTATAAGTAAAAATTAAATATTTTAACGGTATGTTATTTCTGTTTAATATTAATTCGGCAGAATTTAATTTAAATTCAAATATTATTACCCATTTTAGTACTGCCAAGTTACAGATCCTGTTTCCGAATTAAAAAAAAATATTGTGAACTTATTTCTTGTTCTGTACGAGCGTTAGCACTCAAACAAAAAATATTTGTAAAATAGGGTTCATCCTGAAATTCACTTTCTACTTGGCATGAAATTTTATCCTTCCGTAAATAATTGTGCAAAATACATGTTAGTTAAATTATGTTATCAATTAATCCTGGAGCAGAATTGATCTTTCTAAAATAAATTCGAAATATTTGAGCCCTAAAATATCAAAATCATTTCCCACCACTCGTCTCGCACGGCATAGCCGGTCGTTAACATTCTTTTTTTCTCTTGATCTGTTTGCGCTTGAAGCTCCGGATGCACCGCGAACCATCCCATTTTTGATCGTATTTTTATGCTCTTGATCTAAAATCATTGCAATTTAATTGACGTTGGGGTAAAAAACGGCATTGTTCACTATGAGCAACTTAAATGAAGTGGCCTCGTCTACGACTTGATCTGACCTGACCTGAGCTGACCTGACCGCTAGTGTGAATGGGCCTTAATGGTTCAGGAGACATGTCCCTTTTGACAAAGCTTCAATGTGTCCTGAAGAAGTACACGGCCCCAGGGATTGATATGATCAAGTATTCTATGATTGACGATCTTCCCCAAATCGCTAAATAAAACTCCTTACTCCCTTCAAAGACATTATGAATTCTTTTTATTTACCTGAACAATAGAGGAGCGTAGCTATTGTACCACTACTAAAGCCTTTTAGAAACATGCGTGACAAAGCCCCTTATCTACCTGTATATCCCTAATTCCGTGTTTAGCTTAATTGATGTGTATAATTATAAATAAATAGTATGGAATGGGACATTGAGAATAATAAGATGCTTGATTGTCGTACCATGGGTTTCGGTAAAGGGTATAGCAGTGAACGTCGTAAGTACGCTAGTCAACTGAGTCATGTCATGAATAATTATCTTCCCGCCGTATTCCTAGGTATAATAATAATTCCCTGGTGACAGGGTTTCTATTGACTGTAAATTCTGGCCCTGTCTTAGCCGTGTTAACCTAACCCGGTAGTGCTACCAGGTACAGGGGACCTACAGTTTAACGTGGAATCCCAACCACGGAAGCGTTCTGGCGTACTTCACATTACACAGCAAACTGTGCCGGAGGTGAACGTCGGATTAATGGTCTATAAAAATCCCCCGCGATACAGGGATTCCAATCGGGAGCTTTTCGCGGATGATACTACCCTGTACACAACAGGATGCAAACACGAAGTAAACATAAATCGCTTGCAAAAGAGCCTCGACCTTATGGAAAAATGATGCAGAATAAACAAAATAAAGGCCAACACTCAACAAAAGACTTAAAATCATGGGAAAAGAAGTGGAATGGAAAAAAGAAACCAAATACCTCTAGACTCAAAACTTCTCTTCCGGACCCATATCATGGAAAGGAAGAGACACCTTTTTCCAGTACTCCACAGCTCAGAACTTTCATTAGCTACTAAACTTCGTATATATAAATCTGTGATCCGCCCTTTAATCCTTTATGGATGCCAGGTGTGGGGAACAGCAGCAAATAGCAACATCCTCCACTTACAGAGACTGCCTGAGGACTATCCTCCATGCATCCAGACACACATCGACAGCATTTATTCACAACCAAACTAACATCGAAACCATCCGTACAGAAATTTTCCAACAAACAGAAAAGTTCTACAACAGAATCGAGAAATTCAGAGAAACCGACGAGAGGCTCCATACCCTTGGTACAACAATGCCAAGGCACTGGCACTCCCACCGAGTACCACTGAGTATAATATATCAGCCAGAGTAGAACTGATATGATATAAGAAAACTGTAGGGGTTTTTCACGTAAGGTCGCCCTAGACGACCATAGCCATGTTTTCCCCTCAAAGCGCAAATAAAAAGAGTTCCCAAAACCAACCTTATCCAAATACAAGTGACACATAGCAGTAGAGCTACCTAGGTAGCGGGACATGCACAAACACG
The DNA here is from genome assembly GCA_031002005.1 of Vandiemenella viatica. NCBI lineage: Eukaryota > Metazoa > Arthropoda > Insecta > Orthoptera > Morabidae > Vandiemenella > Vandiemenella viatica. The sequence goes on from JARYHS010012519.1 coordinate 8,023,735, forward strand.
CCGTTGAGGAAGCGACACACATTTTTTTAAAAAAAGGTAGGATGATCAGTCACTCGTGTGTAAGGGGACCCAATGAGTCCGACTCTACTTAATATTTACACGACGTTATTGACGTTTGTCCAATATGCAGATGATTCAGTGATATACGTTTCCCATCTTAGCAAGGAAATTCCAGGTGAAGGAAATTTATCACAAATTGAAGCAGAGGGGGTTCAACTTGTTATTGGGACAGTCCGTAAACTACGTTGATCCAGGTTGGCCTCTTGTGAACCCCTCCGTCCCCCCACGTAGCCTGACGACCCTCCCTCCCCCTGCCGTGTGGAATGCAGCTTTTTTGCTATTAATTCAAAAGAAATTTTGTGCGGTTTTCTCTTACCAGACTCGTACCAGATTGCGTATAAAATGAACACGGCCGATATTTACTTTATATACTTTTTGTAATTATAAATATTCTCATTCAAATGGTGACAATAGTCACTCTTACAAATTATAAGTTTAACATCCTTTTCTACTTGAGCTCTTACTACTAAACATTCTCCTCATCTCTGTTATCATTGATTATTAATTGATTAAATGAAACAAACCATACATGCCGCGTAAAAATGAACACCAAGAAGAGCTCCATTTTTTGTTTTTTAGTTTAATGTAGGTCTGCACGTTTCTTTCTATATTCTTTGTTCTGCGTAAAAGATTTTAACTGAATGTCGAAAACTCGCTGGAAAAACTTTTCTCATTCAAATGGTGACAATAGTTACTCCTACAAATTATAAGTTTAACAGGTACATCCTTTTCTACTTGAGCTGTTACTATTAAACATTCTTCTCATATCTGTTATCATCATATATATTATTGCTAAAAGGTATTTTTTTGTCACAAGCCTGTATCTTCCTTTATACTTAACCGAAATCAATGAATGAGGTGTCATTTTAAAGCTTATGGTCACCACTTTGATCAAATCATATTTTAGGAAAGAAAGTTTTCGGAATTCGATCCTTAAAGGGCAAAAATGTCAATATGTCTAAAATGCTGTTTTCTGCGTTACGGGTCATTTATCCCCCTGGATACCTATACGAAATCGTTTAATGAAGTATCATTTTAAAGATTAAGATCTCCGCGTTTGTGACGTCATATACTAAGACAAGAATTTTTCGGAATTCGACCCTTAAAGGGCAAAAGTATTAATATTTTTGCAATACGTTTTTGTGTCACGAGCGATTTATCTCACTTCATATCTAACCGATATAGATAAATGAGGTATCATATTAAAGAGTAATGTCTCCGCCGTGGTAACATTATATTTTAAGAAAGGAATTTTTCGTAATTCGACCCTCAAAGGGCAAAAATGTCATTTTTTTTTTTAAATTGCTCTTTTTGTGTCTCGAGCCATTTGTCCCAAAATCGATAATTCAAGTAAGATTATGTCTCAGCTTTGGTGACATCATATTTTAAAAATGAAGTTTTTTTTTGGAATTCAACCCTTAAAGGGAAAAAGTATAAATGGTTCTACAACGCATTTATGTGTAACGAGCCATTTATCTCCATTAATATCTAACCGAAATAGATAAATGTGGTGTCATTCTAAAAATTAAGGTTTCCCCTGTGGTAACATCACATTTTAGAATTGAATTTATCTGAATTGAACGCTTAAAGGGCATAAATATCAGTATTTCTAAAATGCCTTTTTTGTGGCTCCAGTCATCTCCCTTGATAATTAAACAGAATGATAAACGAGGTATAATTTTAAAGATCGAGGTATTCGTAAGGTCTTAGGTTCCGTTAAACCACATTTTAAGAAAGAATTTTTTTCTGACTTCTAACCTCAGAGGGCAAAAGTATTAATATTTCTATAACGCATTTTTAATTTCCCTTGATACCCAACCAAAATTAATAAATGAGGTATCGTTTTAAATATTAAATTATCCGCTTTGGTCACATGATAGTTTAAGAAAAACCATTCTCCAAATTCATTCAACCCTTAAGGGGCAAAAATATCATCATTTCTAGAACTTTTTCTTTTTACCTCGCTTGATAACAAACCGAAATCGATAAATGAGGTATCATTTTAAAGACCAAGGTTGCTGCTTTCGTCACACCATATTTTATAAAAGAATTGTTTTGAAATTCAACCCTTAAAGGGCAAAAGTATCAATAATATTTCTACAGCGTGTTTTTTTTAAAATTATTACAAGCCAATTATCTTCTTCGATACCTAACTGCAATCGATAAATATCATATAGTTTTAAAGATTAAGGTTTCCAGTTAGCTAAAATAAAAAATTAAGAAATAATTTTTGGGAATTTGGTGCTTAAAGTGGTGGCGCTATGAGTCTGTTCACAGTCCTAGATTGCAGCAGCAGATATCACAGAGATGTCAATAAACTTTTTTTCATTCAATAAGTAGCTTTTCGGATATTTTTTTCTGTTATGGAAACACTTTCGTTTTGCAATACAATTCCAATGTACACACTTTATTCGCACAGCAACAAATATCACAGAGATGTTGATATGTTGTGTACATTTTGTTCAGGTTCGTTGTATTCTGTTAAGGTAAGTGACAGTTTGTCGTAAATACAGAGTGTTTTAAATTTTCCTAACTGTTTCGTAAAATGTTGTAAGTATTTTGATGCGTACCTATTACACTAAAAAATTAAATATTTGCCACAAAAGTATAGTTCTACTTTTCATTATATTACAAGCATTCAACCTCGCTATTCATCGCATTTTTTCCCCGAAATTTTCGCATGGGTCGTCTAGTTGATTATTAATTGATTAAATAAAATAAACCATACATGCCGCTTAAAAAAGAACACCAAGAAGAGCTCAAATATTTGTTTTTTAGTTTACTGTAGGTCTGCACGTTTCTTTCTATGTATATTCTTTGTTCTGCTTAAAAGATTTTAACTTATGGATGTCGAAAACTCGTTGGAAAAACTTTTGCGATAGGCGTCGTAGAACTTATTGTATAGCGACATTTGACATCAAACTTTCAATCTGAAATAACGCTTCAGCGAGCACTATAATTGGAGATGCACTGAAACTCACTTGACAGAATAAAATTAATTTTTTCAAGCACTGTGGTGACACGCGGGTGTTTCGAATCATAACAGTTTTGTTTCAAAACAATACAAGCTGTCACTGATAATCCCGTGTGATCGCTGTGAAGCGGCTCATTCACAGTCCAACTTTCAGTAGCTACTATCATCCGATTTTCCGATGTAGACTGTTGTTGAACCGTCTGGATCGTGAATGTGGTATCATCCAACAAACAGTCCAATTTTTTTGTATTTCGATAAGACTTATTGAAATCATTTAACTAGTTATAAATGAGAAAAAATATAGGTAAGTTAAATTGAAAGATATACAAGTAGATGCAGGACAGTCAAATCACAGAAATTGTATACATAGTGCAGCAGCAGAAGCTTTAGGAATTCTTGAACCTGTTCATGAAAAGAAAAGAAAGTGGTGGACCCAAGATACATAGAGCAGAAAGTTAAAAAAGAAACAACTCTTCAAAAATGGTTGAAATCTCAAGATCTAGAATACCAGAACAGCTGTATGAGAGTGAGTAGGGACGTGAAAAGAGAAGTTTCATAGGCAAAACATGAAATGTGAGACAAAACATGTGAGAAACTAAACAGACGTATGGGAGGTACAAAAGTTGCTGAAGCTTGGAAAGTAATAAAGAATGTAAGAACAGATGTAAAGAAAAAGGCTAATTCCACTTATCAGCATGGACACATGAATTTACTAACTAAAAACAGAAATGAATATAAACTAGTATTCCATCAAGTGAATGACCCAGGACACAGAAATGTAGAACCAATTTCGCGCAAGGAAGTGAAACAAGGACTAAAACAAATGAAGAATGGCAAATCCCCAGGACCGGGAGATGTACCCTTTGAGCTGGATAAGTATGGAACAAGCATCCTGTGGGAGTTACTGACAAAGATGTTTAATATGTTTTTATTGGAAGGAGAAAATTTACCACAAGATTTTAACATTTCAATGAAAAGTTGTGTTAACAAAAAAGGGGACTAACGAGATTGTAATAATTATCGGGGCATTAGTGTAACCAGCTCACTGGGAAGGTTGTATGACCGCATATTGAAAAAACAGGGTGGAGAAAGAAACAGTTATTACTGAAGAGCAAAGCGGATTTCGAGCATGAAGATCCTCTATTGATAACATTTTTTCCTTGAAACAGTTAATAGAGAAAAGGAGGGAAAGAAACTTAGACAAGCATTGATTTTGAGAAAGCATACGATAATGTGCCATTATGTAAGCTTCGTGAAATTATTGAAAATAGTAGTCTCAATGGAATATATGTGAGAGCCATTCATAATATTTATAAGTATGAGAAGGGAGTTTTAAGGATTGGTAAAGAAAGTCTCTCAGTCATTTACTATTAACAAAGGTCTAAAGCAAGATTTTTGTCTTTCCCCAACTTTGTTTAAAATATATATTCAAGGTGTCTTAGAGAATTGGAGAAGAAAGTGCTTAAGAATGGGAACAGAAATGGATTGAACCTATTGATATAGTCAGTTGTTCGCGATAGTGGTCAGTTGTCAGTGGTAGCAGGGGATGAAGAGGACTTAGCGTACATGTTAAGGAAGTTAGTAGAGGAATTTGATAAATGAGGATTAAAAATCAACACCACAAAGACAGAATATGTACAGAGCCATAGTGGAACCAATTAAGATGCAGAGCGTTTGACAGTTACAGAAAGAGACCGAAAAGCAGTCGAGATGGATTTCCTTCGAAGAGCTTCTCGAGTTTCTAAATTGGAGCTTGTGCGGAATGAACAAATCAGGGACCAAACTGGCATCAAAGATACTATACAGTCTAGAACATTGAAAGGAAACAACTATTATGGTTTTGGCACCTAACTAGAATGGATGAAGGAAGAATACCAAAAACAGTCTTCAATTACCAACCAGCTAACCGGAGAAGACGAGGCAGACCACCACTAAGATAGTTGCAAGGAGTGGAGCGGTCAATGAAAGAACAAAATATAAGAACCGAAGGAGGCGCACGATAGACAGTTGTGGAGACTGAGATGCGGGAAGCGACAGGAGCCCTAGACCCCCGGGAAAAAAAGGCAGTGGGTTTTCACAGCTTTCAAGCCGTATTCCCGTAGGATTAGCGGAGACAGAGCTCCGAATTCCTATTTCCTAGAGTGGAGGTGCCGTGGTCAGCGACACGGTACGGCCATTTTTGTTTACCTTCGCGCGGAGTTTCCCCCAACGGTACTCATTTGATAGCAGGCTGAGTGGGCCTGGGAGGGCAGTTCCGGACACTCAGCTTCGATGAAAAATTCTCGGCTTCGTCGGGGATAGAACCCCGGTCTTCCGGGCCGTAGTTAGACGCTCTACCGCGTCCACGTAAAAGGATTATGACATCAGACCATATGCAACAAACTTGAAGATGAGCCTAGGTACGATCAGAAAGAACTGAATAGGAAGGAGATTACCTTAATTAATAGTCTCGTAAAGGGCACGTTCTATTTATTAAAAGGAAACACGTCCTGAAGTTATCTGAATCCCCGAGATGCCTCACGTGTAACTCTGTGGAGGACGTATATCACTATATGCTGAGATGTGAGCTGTATAACTACATAAGGAAAGAATTGTTAGAAAGCACATTAAAAATAAATGACACAACTTCCTATCACTTCAAAACAAGAAAGCGGTCATCATAATTCATAAATATTTAACAATAATCAAATGTTTAATCTAAAAACCAAGCAACCTCGGCTGAATTTTCCCTAAGGGGGCGTCATAAATTACGTGAGGTGAAACAGGGGGGGGGGGGGGAGGTCCCGCGAAATCTCACCAAGGGGAAGGAGGGGGTCAACGGAAATCTCACTTGAGGTTTTGGAAATTTTTGTTGGACTGTAGAGTTAAAATAAAAAAAGTCTACAAAACACGCGAAGGCCGATTTTAGGAGGGGGTATTTCGTCGAAAAGTGTGTGTGAAAAAATAAAAAGTCTCAGAAAGTTGCGACGGCGATTTCTAGGGGGGGGGGGGGAGGGTTTCACGGACCAGATCACACCAGAGGGAGGGGATGTCGGACCAGATCTCACGAAGTCTCACCAGAGAGGGGGAGGCAGTAAATCCGAAAAAAAAACACCTCATGTAATTTATGGATGCCTCCTAAGGCTATACTATACTACTAGATCTACTACTAATAATATTACTATAAGATTTTTTTTCACAGGCCATTATCTCCCTTCAACGCCTAACCGAAATCGATAAATACGGAATCATTTTAAAGTTTAAGATTTTCACTTTAAAGAAAGGATTTTTTCCGAATTCGACCATCAAAGGGCAAAAATATTATTACTTCTAAAACGTGATTTTGCTTGTGATCCTTTTATCTCTCTTGATTCCTAACCAAAATCAATAATTGAGATATCATTTTAAGGACTAAGGTCTTCGCTCTGGTCACATCATGTTTTAAGAAAAGAATTTTTCGGAATTCGATCCTTAAAGAGTAAAGCCGTCAATATTTCTGTCACGAGCCATTTATCTCCCTTTACACATAACCGAAATCGATAAATGAAGTGTAATTTTATAGATTACGGTCTCCGCTTTGGTCACATCACATTTTAAGAAAGAACTTTTTCCGAATTCGATCCTTAAAGAGCAAAAATATCATTACTTCTACAGCGTTCTTTTGTTGTTTTTTTTTTTGCCACGAGCCATTTATTTCCTTTGATACCTAACCGAAATCGATAAATGACGTATCGTTTTAAAGATTAAGATCTCCACTTAGATAAAATCATAAATTAAGGAACAAATTTGACGCTAAAGTAACAAAAGCGAAGCTCACGCGTTTGAGATAATTCAGAGCCTAGCCACTAGACAGCAGCAGCACTGCTCCACTGGTGTCGACAAGGACTGATTGGGATACCGATAGATAGCAGCACTACATATCTCGGAGATATTAATAAACTTTTTTTTTTTTTTGTAAGTAGGTTTTTGAATTTTTTTCTGTTACCGAAACATTTATTTTTTGCTATACAGTTCCTATGTAAGCATTTTATTCGTGAAATTTACTCTCGGACCAAGATCGCAGAAGCACATATTACAGAGATATGGTTATGCTATATTTTGTTCAGGTAAATTGTTTTCCGTTAATGTTAGTGACAGTTTGTCATACTTAAGTTTTACATGTACAAAAGTTTTTCCTAATTGTTCCATAACAAATTGAAAGTATTTTGTTATGTACCTATTGGACTAAAAAAGTAAACAACTGCTACAAATGAGGCAGTTCTTCTTCCATCTTATTACAAACTAACAACATAATTATTTATTTATTTGCGAAATTTTCGCACGGTAATAATAATAATAATAATTAAAAATATTTAAATACTTGTAATTCGAGAAGTGAACCCAAATCACTTCTCGGCGGCTCTCTCATACTCACTTCAATCTCTTTTATTGCTGCATTTCCTACTCCAACGCTTTTCTTTGTACCTTTAAAGAATTTCTCTGCCCAGCAAGTCTTTTTTTTTTTATCCACACCACCGTTTTTACCTTATTTACCACATTTTTATATTATAAATAATATTATCGTATCTGGTTATTCTTATTCTACACCAGCCGCTTTGCGGTTTTTATGTTTCTTAGTTCCTTCATAATTCCCTTAGGATCTGATTCAAATTTTATTTTTGCTCATTTCTGCTTATACGTAGTAGCCTCTCTTCTGATTTACTCTCTCTCAGCCCAGGATGATAGTCCCTAATATTCTCATCAAACCAGATGATAATACCTTTTCGAAATAGTAAATCTTTCTCCATCTTCGTCTGCAATTGTCTGAATACCTTCCCTTGTGCTGAGTTTTCTAACACAGCTTTATTTAGATGCGTCATTGAGTGGTTTCCCTGGACCAATAATATTCTTCGTAACCCTTCTTTAGATTCCCTCTTTGATGCTATTAATTCCTTGTTTAGTTTTTTCGAGAATTCGTTTCTGTTTTATGTACAGCATTGAAATAAGTTATAAGAAGTCAGTTCACATATCTTTTGTTTTGTTCTAACCGTCATGTACTAATCTGTCACTAATGTTTAACTAATAATAAAAGTTCCAGTTGAGATTAATGCACGCAATGAAAATGATTTATCATAAACCTGTGCAAGTATTTGATTAATTTTTTTTCCTCTCTGTAGATCATTGAAAATATGAAAAATGTTATTAATAAAGACTCTTATTTCAAGTAATATCAGGATCATTATGGGTGGATGTAACCCATCTTTCATATAATTCATTAGTAGAGAGGTTAATTGACTCGTGGAGTAAATACAAGAAGAGATGTTTCCAAAACGTCCAACCATCGCCGATTGTCCGTGTAATGGTAAAGTTTATTGATTACTTTACTACTAATTCAGTCATTTGACAATGGCGGCAGAAGATTGCCACCGCCGAAACGTTGTGTTTGATCCACAGATTAACTCGGCTAGTTACCCGAGAAAACCTCCAGTCTTATATACTTTACTGCTGTTCGTAAATAAAAAGTATTTGATGGTACGATACAAATGGAAAATTCGGTATAGCCTCAGATTACTTTCATTGTTTACAATTGTGTAGAAAAATTTCTGTTCATTTATGAACATCAAAGAAAATTCGAAAGGACAATAATCTCATTCTTTTGCGGGTTATACTTCAGTTAGTATTTCAATCCGCGAAGATTGTTTCTCGAAACCTCTTCCTTCTCCTCAACCATTAATAATATTTCTTGGGAAATTTGAAGTTTAGTGGTCTACCCTTGCATTCCTCACTGATGGAAGCGTATCTGCGATTTTATTGTTATGACTTTGATATGTGTATGTTCATTGAGTTGTGAATGAATGAATGATGGAAAAAGGTAGAGGGTAAAATCCAAATGGCCTATTCCTGCCCACTCTTACGAAGCACACGGATGGTGTCCCCATACGACGGACGGATAGTTTCGTATGCCCCCGCCTCATACGAACAGCCGAGAGGTTTGGGATTTGACCCACGACTATGATGCACAATCTGGTGTTTAGGAATTGTGCAGCCCCAAGTCTCCTGCATTACTGACCATGTCTTGAAAAAATAAAATTTCTCCCACCACCAGATTCGAAGCAGCTAACCACGTGTGAATGCCGGAAACCATCACGGTGCTGCAACTGACTGAACCATCGGGGTGGGATCACACGCTTAACACACGCTAATCCGACGCAGTTTAGTGATTTGCGCAGCTACTTTACTGCACTCTCCCGCCACATAACGTACGCTGGAAGATGAGTAGTGCTGCCGAATTGGCGCATCAATCCAAATCTAATTTACTGCGCACAAATTGATGAAAGAGAGTCTAGCTTCAGTTTATTTCCGGCTCAGTCCAACAAGTTATTAGGAAGTCTTCTACGTGAATGCCTGGCTATAGCGTTACCTGTCACCCACCACGCTCTGTATAATTCAAGAGCTGGCTCTACAGCGGTAAATGATTATGAAGCATATGCAGGACCAACTGATATATCTGCTTCACTGAACCGTCGCTCCACCAACACATACCTCACAACCTTCCCATCACAACCTTCCCCTCACTGACATATGCCGCCCACCTGTTGCATGATTCATTGCTCAGAGTGAAGTCTAGTCCCGAGCAATATTCAATTAAAATGTCAAATTCCCCCCCGCAAACTTCTTGGTTGTTTCGAACTCCTAAATTTCTTCAGTGGCTTAGAGGGATTTAAACTGATGTCCTTTGGAGACAATTTAGGTTTTCTAAGTAGGAAAGTCGACTGCTGTAAACGTTATTTAACAGGCGTAATCAGGTTCTCTTTCATCAGACTTGGTTAGCTGGATGCGATCAATCCAATACAATGACTAACATAGATTAAAAGATAAATTTTTGAATTACTAGAGCCGAGAACTTATTCATTCATTGTTTGCACTGTAATTCGAAATTTCATACTTGTAATCGGTAAGCATATTCGTATATTGCGTATATTGCGTATATTGCATCTTAGGCAAATAAGAGACTGGCGGAAATGGCAGTGAAGCAGACCACAGTTAGAAACTTTAACCTAACGTACTCGCATGTAGCACTTTACGCTTATTTTTAATCCTACGTATGAAATATTAATGAATGAATGAAACACGAGAAGCTAAACGAAAATCCAGTATTACTAATAGCATAAATAAAAGAACAGTAATTGCCTTTGACGTGTTTTAAAAGTCAAAGGATTATCCGTAACAGCACGGCGAAAGAGCGATACGGTTAGAGAGGATATAAAAGGGGGGGGGGGATTGTCGATCCCAGATTGGATGAAATGAAGCACGTGCTTAAAGCAATGGAGAAAACAAGAAACAAGGGAGCTGCATAAAAGAAAATGACGACGTGTGACTGAAAATGTAGTTTACCGGATGACTGAGTCGTTGTGAATATGCGCTACGTTGGCTTATCCTCTTTCGCAGTGACAGATTTTTACAACAGAAAGTATGCGAGGAACTTCATATGAACCTTTATACAGAATGTACACTTTGATGATATTTTCTAGCTATACCGTATATTGGATAAATCTGTAGAGTAAGTACTAAACCAAATCACAAAATTCAGTAAATTTTATCTGTTAGTGGGGTGTGCATGTCGTTATACTATCGTGGTTAACAATAGACTGGACTCAAGTGCCGCAATTTTCAACTTAACGATATGCTAATAAAAACTTTAGCCGTTAAACTCTGAATGAGGGTGTTTGACAAAGTGAAGTCGAACTTGCGTTATGGAGCTATCGTGCTGCCGCCCACGATCGCAAGTAGTTTGCGGAGTGGAGAGCAAACAGCACGCAACGGGGCTCAGGCACAGTAATCCAACCCGTAACTTACAGAACTAAGGTTACAGGAAAAGGAGTCCAGCGCTTAGGACAGGCTACCATCACAGCTGAATAATGTCTTAGAATAATCTGATGTAGTATCTTCCTCTTAAGGCAAAATATCTTATTGCAAGTAGGCGACACCTATAGCCAGAGTTCTTCATGATGGTGCAGAAAATATCTGCTTCCTTCTGAATACAAATATGAAAAGTCGTGCATATTTTTAGTATGGGCAGTTCCAGATTTTATCTTCGAATCATATCGAATATGTCAAAGCAATTTCGACTTTTGTCGCTGTACCATCTGCGAAGTGGTCACTTAGGCGTCGATACTAAATATGTGTTGTACTGTTAGTAAGATAATAACTTTAAATACACCAAACTAGAGTTGTTTTAAATATCCTTTACTAAATAATTTGGTCGCAACGTTTCTTAAAAAGAATAAACTACAATTTCTTTTGCTTACCGGTGGATGCTGTTTTGCACAATAATAACGGCAATTAACACAGATATTAGATCTTATCTCTGTAGTAAGATGTTATTGACCATTCATTTCTACTAAAACGTATTACTCAACTGGTAGCTCAGATTAATTACGGTGAGTACAGGAATGGCATTTATGCTGCCTCTAATGACCTATTTGCGAGTAATAGGCAGATGATCGAATAGAATGAAAAGAAACATAGCCATTTGATCAGTTTGATGGCTGAATTAAATGCCTCATATAAATTGGTAATTCCTCACATGCATATAAACGATGTTTCAGTTAACCATTCTGAAGCTGAGCTTCCAAGTTAACGTGGCATTATGTCATGAGAATGTTTCCGAATGACAGTGTGTTAGTATTCTGAAGTAGAATTATGATATGCTTTCTATGTGTGTATAAATGTTAAGGAGATTATTCAGGAATAACTCATAGGTGAAATGTTTAAAATAAATTATCGTTAAATAGAATTGTTAAAATACAACTCGGATGGAATTTTTTATTCGATTAAGTCAAATTGCACAGATTTTCAAATTTTTATACATGTTTTCGTATAGAGCATACGATGCTAATGTCGTTCAACCCATACGTTACTACTCCCGACAGAAGATGCTGTGGTAGATTTTCGCAATACTGTACAGCACTGACTGATAACTAAGGAATTTTCTGTTGGAAAATGTTATGATACGCCTGACGTTTGGAATCGGTGCAAAGTTATTAGTGGGTTCTCAGTGATATCATTCATTGTTCAGTGTTTATTATATTGAGTTCAGTTCAGATTGCAGTCTAGTAGAATTTTGCAGGGCCTATAGAGCTAGAGAAAAGCTTTGCTTTTTACATTTGAATCATCTTAGGACTCTCTATGAAATCCGCTTTACCATGTATACGTTAAGACAGGACAGTGGTAACAAACTGGGCCACAAAGATTAGGGATACTTTTCTGAGAAGACCAGAGAGTCACAAAACCCACAGGTGAAATCAATTAATCGAAATATAGAAACAAAGTGAGATCTGGGAGGAAGATGATATAAACAAGACAGGAGTATGGATTCAAAAATGCAGAGGTACCAGAGAGAAAGATAAAATATCAGAGAGGGTATTTTCAGAAGAAGTAGAGGCACGAGGGTACCGATGAACAAAGGAGTCAGTAAAAAAAAAAGGAAACTGAAGGACACCTAGTAATTGCTGGCCAAAGACGGCCGAACTAAGTTAGTAATAATATTTGTATGAGTCTTGCTTCACTGGATTAACTTAGTTTCATAGTAACTAATTTTTGTTTGTTTGTTAAAACACGATATTGAGCTGCATTTTATGTCGAAAGGAGCTAAGAGGTAAGTTTATTCATATAACGAATTTTCAGGTGTAAAAATTCATCCCCAGTATCACTCAGAGGCATTACCGAAAACAAATGGTCAACTCTAGAATGTTCTCAATTCCTGTAAATGAAACCTGAGTCAATGTTTTATAATTCTACTTTATTGAGCTAGCGCTGTGTGATATCAGAGGGGAGCAAATTATTTTCCTCTGTGTCGCCGAATATTAAAGGATATTTACCGCTTGTGCTGCGCGTGACAGCTGACCAGGGGGTTTGTTATTTATTGCGAAACACGCGGAATTCATCCTCCCCGCTGGCTCAGGTCACTGCAGCATCGTCACCTGGCTCTAACCACAGTGGAGTGTACCGAAGTGTTGGCTTAGTTACGAAATCTCTCCGCAGTGCGTATGGACTCGTCCGTCTAGTAGTGCGCCCTGGGAGCCCCGGCTTTCTTTTGCTCGGCGTTCATGTTTAATCGCAAGAGCCGACATCACTCCGCATTTCCAAGAGGTTTGCTTCACTTGTATTTGCTTTTCCCTTTTTTATCGATCAATAAAATTGACTTTTCTATATATATATATATGTGTGTGTGTGTGTGTGTATAAAACCAAAACAGTGTATATCTATTCCAGAAAAACTTAAAAACTACTCACCAGACTTCGATAGGGTTTTCGCCGTTTTAAAGCTTGGTATCAGAATTTAATCGTTTGGTATGTCTTATGTTTCAACATTACATAACATCAGAAGAGTAAACAAAATTCTGAAGGTATGGCGTTAAACACCAAACATCCAGTAACAACTAGAAGTTGTATATGTCATACGTCGTACAAAAATAATAACCATATTACGGTATTTTCCGGTTCGTTCCTTAAATTTGGGTCTGTATTCTTTAAACCGCATGGATGGCCATACTGAACGCGAAGAGGAAAATATGTAAATTAATAAATATGAAATAAACGCCAGAAAACGTCGTTGCCATCTAATTTATCTCAGGCAGCGAGGCTACAGTTTCTGACTACTAACAGAAACTATGTATAACTACAGATTCTTGCGTTAAAGTGAGCCTTATTCATGTTTTTAATAAAAACAGTTTTGGGAAATAATTGTAACTATTTATATTCAACTGAACAGGTACGGAATCGATTTTAATTCTGAACTGCAGCGACAGGTGAAGTAGTATAATGAGACTCAATGTTTAATACTGTGAAAAATCAGGCAAAACCGATTCAGCAGTTTTCAGGTAATGCTAGATTATTCGTAAAATAAATGTATCCTAACGTCTTAACACAAACTTTAAATTTTAACTTTGACCCATAGCTTTCAATTTCTGAAAATCCATTGAAAGTCTGTATTTTCTGCGTGATTCCGGAGCGTGTGATTTGTATTAATCCGCATACAGTACAATTTCAATTTTCGATCAATGTTGTAATTAGGTTGAAATGTAGCCTGGACCACAACGAAATCTGACATTCCGTATCAAAGCATGCGACCAATCACATTCTTGGAACTATGTTTAGTTTAGTACCGGAAATAGCTCGTACCAAATTAATGAAGCATGTATCTTTTTTGGACGAATAAAAATAGTGTACGGGTAAATCAATTCCAGCCTACCCCTTTCTGTGCAGGTTGCAGGTGAATCTAGGTTTGCTTTAATTCAGGAAATGGCTGGCGCGAATTTAATGAAACTTGGTTCACATGTTTGTCATTGGGTGAAGTATACGGGTAAATCAACCCCCAGTATACTGGGCAACGCCACACATTATGATAATTTTTTTCTAATAATGGAAAAATCATTGCACACCACTGCTAATTATTTAATTATTGGATGGAATAATAACGCAAATAATTCATAATTTGATATTGGCAGTGCGACGAGACAGCGTGGAGGTTGGTCTGTCTGAGCCTGTTGTAGCTGACGGTCTTAGTGCTGAGCCCCTGGCGTCCCGAGGCCGTCACGTACGCCGGGCCTGCGAACACTTAGCCTTTGAATCTATACTAATATTATAAATGCGAAAGTAACTCTGTCTGTCTGTCTGTTACGTTTCTTGGGCTAATCGGCTACTTCGATCGTGATGAAATTAGACAAGGAGATGCTATTTAACATTAGGATGGACATGGGACCATATTCTGTATAGATAAGAACATATTGTCATTAAATTATGAAAAATATCTGTACTATGAAAGACAAACGCATAATATCTAGCTAAGGAGAACCTGCAAATAAGTCCGATTATGTAATTGAAGTGATGTATTTGGAGTTATTAAAATTAAGTTAAACTGTGCTGAATATAAAAAACTATCAGTTTATTTATTTAGTTTAGCTGCACATTCAGAAAATAAAATAAATAGCTCCACTTCGCAATAAAATCACGAAGTTAGATTAAAAAAAAAAATTGGTAACGTGTTTGCTTTTTATGAAAACTCCCGTGTGGCTTCCGCTTCAAACCTCACTGTGAGCAAAAAATTTTATGAATTGTTTTTCATAGTTTGAGCCAAGCCTAGGATTTTGTAGTAAGGATACAGTTTTCTGGCAAATCTTTAGCGATAGAATAGTGCCCTAAGCGTTTACTTTAGTCAGGGTATACTGGTTCCACAGGCAGTTTTTGTGAGATCTAAAGTAATATTATTATATATGCGACGTCTTTTTTTTACGTTTTGACGACTATATGTGTATACCGAAATACTTTGTATCATTAGGAATGAAGTAGGATACTTTTTTCAGATATGAACAAATGAGACAGGTTCGACGGTAGAATGGTATATCGATAGCGTTCCCGTCATATTATGCCGACATATCTTTGGTAACTTTCAGCTTTGTGTATCCAATTCTAGTAATCAAATTCTAAATCCACGCGTACGAATTCGCGGGTATCAGCTAGTAGATTATAAACCGGAAAACTGCATTCTTACAGTACCCTAGAATTGCTGTCGCAAATATTTTGTTTGGATTCTTGGGATTTTTGCAGAGAATGAGGACTTTTTATTGAAAAATTATTGTGCTATGCTCAAGAGAAGTGGCAAAACTGAAAGTGAACATACCAATAAGAGTACTCCTAGTAAAATATATATGTCCCACCAAACGGCAATAACAGTGGTCTTGTTCAGTTGTAGACTACCTTCGTATTCTCCTCGCCACCACATCTGTGGGTTTATCGACTTGGCGCTGACTGCCGTGTTTACTATTTTATTATAAAAAATAATTAATGAAACTGTATTCGCGGACTAGCCATATCGTAGTCAGAAAAGTTAATATCATGATTTAAGCCAGGGGTGGCCAACCCAAATGATCTTGTCGGGCACTTTGGGAATGCATCATAATTCCGCCCGCCGCATATAAAATTATATATTCGCAAGAATGTTATTTTAAAATTTAAGTTAATTTTTCTCATAACTTCGACAATTAATTTTTCTATATATGGATTCACAAATAATGTATTTTTTAAAAAATCATTCGTTTTCACTACTTTGGCCATTATAAAATAAATATATTTTGTAAAACTGTGATGAATCTAGCGGCCTGGTAAATTGTTTAGGGACGGCCGCGGGTTAGCCACCCCTCATTTAAGCAGTAGCAAGAAGTTGTGGACGTATGCTTAACTTTAATTTTGGTATATGATCTAAGAACTAGTGGATTGAAGAGTAGTATTCAGTATCCAACCATATATTCCCGGAAAGTACTAAAGTTAATAATTATTACAGGGCATAACATTAATACTGTTTACATAAAATGTTGATCTGCTACAAGCCGGTACAGTTGTAGATTTGTTTCTTCAAATGTTTTGATGGCTGATACTTAATGCTAATGTACTTACACATTCTGGCCTCACATTCGCTAGGATGCCGTTGCATTTCACCACCATAAGTGGGTCTTCGGGATTCTCCTGCATGTGACTGCGGAGTGTGGAGCGTATCATCAAAGAATGCCCTCTAAGGAAGTATGATGGACTATTTGAAGATGTTTTTGGAGCTACAACTTCCTTCATAGAATGGCTGGAAGAACTGGACATCAATTTGTGAACGCTGCCAACGTTCTTGTCATTGTATATATTTATATGTATTATATTAGTTGCTTAGCTATACGACAAATATATAAATAAATTAAAAATTAAATATAAACGTGTCTTTCACAGGAAGGGATAAGCCAAGCTTTGCTTATGTTCTGACGAAGTCTGAGACCGGAATTCTGATTAGAAATATCTTGATCCTTTACAGCCACTAAGGGGAGGCAGATGAGATCAGATTTTACAGACAGCAAAGACGTCTTTCACCAAAGATACATAGGAAACAGGTAGAAGTGAAACATTAAACCACAACACAATAAAGTACGAAGACTTAATAAACCGTTGATTTTTTTCTCGCTCTTACAGCATACCAAAATATATTTTATTCTGTATCCACGATGACTACCAAATCGTGAAGTAAAACGAAAAATCGGTGTAATGGTTAGTGAATGATTTGGGACATAAACTCTCTCTTCGTTGCTGTAGTTGTAGATTTATTTAGATGAGTGGAGTTTAGTCAATTTATAGATTTCCGTAGCCACATGGCGAAAATAGAGCCGCTATAATAAATTTAGTCGTGTGCACCATACTCCAAAGTGTATCCCTTTTGCATCATTTGCCATGAAATTCCATTGGAAGATGTTTTGTATGGACCAAAAAAACACGCAACACAGAGGGAAAGTATTTTTCCTCCAGTACTATATCTATCTAGGTGCAGTTTTTGGATAGTTTTTGTTTAATTGTGTGTTACCCGAGTCGTTTACGTTGTGTTCTGCTCATGTCAATGAACATTAAAGATATTCAAGAAGATGGCACCTAATAATGATCATAATCGGATTATATTTCGGGTGATATACGTCCACAAGTTTTTAGTTGTAAACGTAATTCCATAGGGGTAAGATTGTAATAGAATTACGTAAGCTGAACAAAGTAACTGTACTACAAAAAAAAGAATAACTAGGTAAGATACTTATCACACTGAAAACAAATTTACATTTTTCTTAACAACTGTTGTTTAATTTAATTAAATGCAATTAAAAATCAGATTTTTTTATTCATGTCTTTACGCCTCGTCGACGTCGAGGTCATTAGAGGCGGGATGGGACTGGGGACCAGGAAGGGGAAGGAGGGAAGGAATTCAGCCATGGCCTTTCGAAGGAAGCATCCCGGCATTCGCCTGGAGTGATTTGGGGAAACCACGGAAAACCCAAATGGGGATGCCCGCACGGGGATTCGAAAAGGCGTCCTCTCGAATGCGAGGTAAAAGCGTTAACCGCTCGGTAAAAAATCAGATTGTCATCATTTTTGTTTTTCTAACAATGTAAATCTGCGTGAGGTTTATTTGCTTGTATATTCTTCCGGCTTCTGTTGTACCCTATAATAAATTTGAGAAAGCGAAATGAAGCACATCAAGAGCACGGGTCAGGTCGACAGTATGTGACGACATGGTGTTCGTATACGTTGTTTACCCGCGATGCAACACTACGGCCGACCATCTGGCATAAGGGAACGTCCATAAACTACGAGGCTAGGTCTAGGGTGGAGAGGGGTTGGCTGGAAAGCTACGTTGCGCTATGTGGGGGGGGGAGGGGGTTCAGAGCCAAACCACGTTGCGTTTCTTGATGTAATTTACAATAGTCTGACAAGAGAAAACAGTACAAAATGCCTTCTGGAATCAAAAGGGAAAAAAAGATACGTGCTACATGGGGACAGGGGGAGGGCAGCGACAAAAGATACGTCGGGCTACGTGGGGTGGGGGGGGGGGGGGCTTCACAGCAAGCCAAAATATAGCTACGTGCTTTATGTACGCTCTATAAGGACCGAATGATCCGACAGCGTCACGTTATTTAATTTTTAAGGCACATTCACACCAGCGGCCAGCTTAGTTCAGGTCAAAAATCGCTATACACGCAATCTAATAGGAGCATTCACACACACTACGTGGACCGCTCAGGTCAGGGCAAGGCAGGTCAACAACGGTCAAGACCTGAGCTGACCGCTAGTGTGAACGTGAAACACTAACGTCAAATCAGATCAACATGATGGACGACGAACGTCTAAAAACGTTTTTTCGTAAGCAATAGAAAGATAAAAAAATTAATTTTTTAACAGTGTGTTATTTCTGATTATTATAAAGTTGTCAAAATTTAATAAAAATTCAGATATTATTCAATGTTTTCGTTCTGTAAAGGTGCAGGTCCTGCTTTTGAATTAAAAAATGTTGTGAATTTATTTCTTCTACCAAAGGTTCTTTAAGAGCATTACTAATATTCTTAAAAAAGAGAGAGAGAGAGAAGAGATCCTCTCGTTCATCCTGATATTTAATTTCTACATGGCATGAAATTTTATCCTTCCAGAGCAGAATTAATTTTGCTAAAATAAATTCGAAATATTTGAACCAAAAATCAAAAACAATTTCCCTACCTGTCGTTCCGCACATTATAGCCGGTAGTTAATTTTTTTTGTCCTTATGAACTGTTTGCTCTTGAAACTCCGCATGCACCGAGAACCGTCGTCTTCGTTATGAGCAACTGAAATGAAACGGCATTGTCTACTATTTGATCTGACCTGATCTGACCGCTAGTGTGAACGGGCCTTTGCTGGTGATGCCTTATTTTAATCTGTTCAGTTCTGAGTTAAGATAAGAGACGAAATACATCTCAAATGTTTAGCCAGACCGTAGTATTCCGAAAAATCTGTTAGTAGTTTTTATTTTTTACCAGATTATTAGAAAGAAAAAAGTAATATGTTCAGAAGATATTTTAACTATATGCCGTGGTAGCAGGTGATGTAGCACGATTAAAGATACGGAACCTCAGATTTTAAGACGTGAAAAATCCGATTCTGTTATTTTCTGTTCGGAAACAGTGTGATTAGCATTCTACTTGTGGCAAACACGTTCAAATCTGTTCAGCAGGTTTTCCGTAAAGCCAAGATAAACAGATAAAAATTCTAAAAACGATTGTTTTAGCTCCAGGGATCACCCACGTAGGCAGCATTTTTAAAAAATATATCCAAAGAATAGGAAAAGCTCAGTTGTAGGCCCGAGGATACAGAAACACGCAAGCTTCAGTAAGTGGCGGCCCAGACCGCTTACAATTTAATCATCCAATAAGAATTCAGAGGTGTCTCCAGAGATATGCCAGCAGCATGGAAAATGACTTCCATCTCGGTAAAGGCTATTACCAAACTCTTAGAGTGCAAGTTTGAAGTTATGTGAGAGTGGGCATTCTAAAGATACCTGTTTGAAGGGGGTGCCGCGCCGTAGAGTCTAAAACAATTCAAATTGTATTTATGTTGTTTCTTATTTTCTCAGTGGATGGGATTTCGTATATGAACTGAGTCTGGTTTT
>JARYHS010012519.1:8044721-8061419 GCA_031002005.1 Vandiemenella viatica
GGTTGCAGGTGAATCTAGGTTGGCTTTAATTCAGGAAATGGCTGACGCGAATTTAATGAAACTTGGTCCACATGTTTGTCATTGGGTGAAGTATACGGGTAAATCAACCCCCAGTATACTGGGCAACGCCACACATTATGATAATTGTTTTCTAATAATGGAAAAATCATTGCACACCACTCCTAATTATTTAATTATTGGATGGAATAATAACGCAAATAATTCATAATTTGATATTGGCAGTGCGACGAGACAGGGTGGAGGTTGGTCTGTCTGAGCCTGTTGTTAGTGCTGAGCCCCTGGCGTCCCGAGGCCGTCACGTACGCCGGGCCTGCGAACACTTAGCCTTTGAATCTATACTAATATTATAAATGCGAAAGTAACTCTGTCTGTCTGTCTGTTACGTTTCTTGGGCTAAACGACTACTCCAATCGTGATGAAATTAGACAAGGAGATGCTATTTGACATCAGGATGGACATGCGATTGCATATTCTGTATAGATAAGAACATATGGTCATTAAATTATGAAAACTATCTGAACTATGAAAGACAAACGCATAATATCTAGCTAAGGAGAACCTGCAAATAAGTCCGATTATGTAATTGAAGTGATGTATTTGGAGTTATTAAAATTAAGTTAAACTGTGCTGAATATAAAAAACTATCAGTTTATTTATTTAGTTTAGCTGCACATTCAGAAAATAAAATAAATAGCTCCACTTCGCAATAAAATCACGAAGTTAGATTAAAAAAAAAAAAAAAAGTGGTAACGTGTTTGCTTCTTATGAAAACTCCCGTGTGGCTTCCGCTTCAAACCTCACTGTGAGCAAAAAATTTTATGAATTGTTTTTCATAGTTTGAGCCAAGCCTAGGATTTTGTAGTAAGGGTACAGTTTTCTGGCAAATCTTTAGCGATAGAATAGTGCCCTAAGCGTTTACTTTAGTCAGGGTATACTGGTTCCATAGGCAGTCATTTTTGTTTTTCTAACAATGTAAATCTGCGTGAGGTTTATTTGCTTGTATATTCTTCCGGCTTCTGTTGTACCGTATAATAAATTTGAGAAAGCGAAATGAAGCACATCAAGAGCACGGGTCAGGTCGGCGGTACGTGACGACATGGTGTTCGTTTACGTTGTTTACCCGTGATGCAACACTACGGCCGACCATCTGGCATAAGGGAGCGTCCATAAACTACGTGGCTAGGTCTAGGGTGGGCGAGGGGGGAGAGGGGTTGGCTGGAAAGCTACGCTGCGCTATGTGGGGGGTGGAGGGGGTTCAGAGCCAAGCCACGTTGCTTTTCTTGATGTAATTTACAATAGTCTGACAAGAGAAAACAGTACAAAATGCCTTCTGGAATCAATAGGGAAAAAAAGGTACGTGCTACATGGGGACGGGGGGAGGGTAGCGACAAAAGATACGTCGGGCTACGTGGGGTGGGGGGGGGGGGGGGCTTCACAGCAAGCCAAAATATAGCTACGTGCTTTATAACGCTCTATAAGGACCGAATGATCCGACAGCGTCACGTTATTTAATTGTTAAGGCACATTCACACCACCGGCCAGCTTAGTTCAGATCAAAAATCGCTATACCCGTAATCCAATAGGAGCATTCACACACACTACGTGGACCGCTCAGGTCAGGGCAAGGCAGGTCAACAACGGTCAAGACCTGAGCTGACCGCTAGTGTGAACGTGAAACAGATCAACATGATGGATGACGAACGTCTAAAAACGTTTTTTTCGTAAGCAATAGAAAGATAAAAAAAATTAATGTTTTAACAGTGTTATTTCTGATTATTATAAAGTTGTCAAAATTTAATAAAAATTCAGATATTATTACATGTTTTGTTCTGTCAAGGTGCAGGTCCTGCTTTTGAATTAAAAAATGTTGTGAATTTATTTCTTCTACCAAAGGTTCTTTAAGAGCATTACTAATATTCTTAAAAAGAGAGAGAGAGAGAAGAGATCCTCTCGTTCATCCTGATATTTAATTTCTACATGGCATGAAATTTTATCCTTCCAGAGCAGAATTAATTTTGCTAAAATAAATTCGAAATATATGAACTAAAACATCAAAAACAATTTCCACCTGTCGGAACCATATTATAGCCGGTAGTTAATTTTTTTGTCGTTATGAACTGTTTGCTCTTGAAACTCCGCATGCACGGAGAACCGTCGTCTTCGTTATGAACAACTGAAATGAAACGGCATTGTCTACTATTTGATCTGACCTGATCTGACCGCTAGTGTGAACGGGCCTTTACTGGTGATGCCCTATTTTAATCTGTTAAGTTCTGAGTTAAGCTAAGAGACGAAATACATCTCAAATGTTTAGCCAGACCGTAGTATTCCGAAAAATCTGTTAGTAGTTTTTATTTTTTACCAGATTATTAGAAAGAAAAAAGTAATATGTTCAGAAGATATTTTAACTATATGCCGTGGTAGCAGGTGATGTAGCACGATTAAACATACTGAACCTCAGATTTTAAGACGTGAAAAATCCGATTCTGTTATTTTCTGTTCGGAAACAGTGTGATTAGCATTCTAATTGTGGCAAAACACGTTCAAATCTGTTCAGCAGGTTTTCCGTAAAGCCAAGATAAACAGATAAAAATTCTAAAAACGATTGTTTTAGCTCCAGGGATCACCCATGTAGACAGCATTTTTAAAAACTATATCCAAAGAATAGGAAAAGCTCAGTTGTAGGCCCGAGGATACAGAAACACGCAAGCTTCAGTAAGTGGCGGTCCAGACCGCTTACAATTTAATCATCCAATAAGAATTCAGAGGTGTCTCCAGAGATATGCCAGCAGCATGGAAAATGACTTCCATCTCGGTAAAGGCTATTACCAAACTATTAGAGTGCAAGTTTGAAGTTATGTGAGAATGGCCATTCTAAAGATACCTGTTTGAAGGGGGTGCCGCGCCGTAGAGTCTAAAACAATTGAAATTGTATTTATGTAGTTTCCTATTTTCTCAGTGGATGGGATTTCGTATATGAACTGAGTCTGGTTTGGTTTTTTGACTAAATCTGTATTGTGTTGCTCTTTTTTATGTAGACATTTTACTGATTGATTCTATTGATTAAAGTCTAAAGACTTGAATGTTTATTTTGTTTATTTATAAGTTTGTTTTCAATGAAGTAGCACTACTGAGACAAATTTTTCAAATGTCCCTTATGAGATATTTATAAGATGAAACTAGTACTTTCCGTTTTTGTTTTTAGCGGTTGTGATAGTTTCTAATGTGAGGACTGGAGTCTACTTCGCAAGGGGTCTTGCCAAAACGAAATATAGGGCAATTCCCACTGGAGCATGTGATCCATCGTAATTAAATTAATAACAATAATCGTCTATCAAGTGCATGTTTTCACTGTCACGACCTTCCGATTATCCACACAGATTGCATTTTAAATTGAAAAAAAAAAAACTTTTTGAAAATTCAATAAGATGTGGTCATTGAATAAAATTAATTATATATTTCACGAAATTTTCTTTCTTTCAATGAATCAACATAAAACAAATCTGCTGAAATGTATTTTTGTTCTTCGAAAACTCTTGAAATTCTCCAATGAATGATGGAACAGATTTTTTGGTCAAAATAGTAGTACGTCGATAGTCTGAACGTCAGTTATCCGAAACGTCAATTATCAACAACAACAACAAAAATTAGAAATTGTGAACTATATTACAGAAGTGTCAACTACGTGTATATTTAAATTCGTAATGCAGTACAGTACAGTACACCTTTGTACATGTTATGTTTGGGAATTCCACTAACAACTAGATAGTACAGTACGTATTGCTCTGTGTGGTTTGTATGTTGCGGTGTAGTCTCGCCGCCCGTTTGGCCTGTACCCCAGCTCAACACCGTCGGAAATACTCTCTTCCCTCCTCTTAGAATTAAGAATCTTTATTCTAACATCACATACTTAGTCTATTTCGTCTGATATGTCCTTGTTCGTGTAAAGGATTGCCCGTGATTTCAGTGGGAGTTAGGTGTGTGGGCGTTTAGTAATATTATTAAAATGAGCAACGATCGAGGGGACACATTATTTCCTCTATAGAATTACTCAGTCAGACACCAGGCGGTTATAAGTGAAGCAGTATCGCCAAACTGCATTAATTAGTAGTCTTTGATGGCAAACATTACTCTTAACACATAGGTAGAATTATGTCCTTCTTACCGCAGGGACATAATACTCACATCATATGTATTGTACCTGAAACAACTGGGTAACTTACTCTAACGACTGATAAATGATTTGGGAACACCAGCAGAGTGGATAGATTGAGAGTATTTATTCATTAGATCCCCAACATACATACGTCCGCATATCCGACTAAGTTATGAAGGGAGGATTCATACATGCAGTAGGATCGCATGTTTACCAAGATGGTATTGGACTATAATTGAACTATGCCTTCTTCAGACTTGAGATTCTAATTTAACTGTAGCGTGACTTGAAAACAACTAGACTGTGAATAGCCGATTAGAACCCAACGCGAACATTATGGAATATTAATGCAAGAGACTTGATGCTTTAAGTTAAACGTATGAATTTAGGAAAACATGATAATTCTGGAACTAAAGACAAACCATGGAACAGAATGAACTACTAATATTACGAGAAGACTAGGAACAGACTAAGTCTAACTGCCTTGTGGCTGCAGACAGACTCGTAGCCTCACCCCGCTACATCGTGTCAGTCCGTTCGTCAAGTTAGCTGGAGATAGCGAGGCAAGATGGTGTCTACCTTTAGATAGTATCATGTTACTGACGCTAGCTAGGGTAATGCTACGCGACATGTGTGTTGAATCTGTCACTCAGCGTTTGACGCCGCTTCGCTCGTGGCTTAAACTGGAACGACTCTCTCGAACGTTCACGAATAAATCTTACGACATTTCTATTCAAACCTATAATAATATTTGGACCTTTACATTAGTACTGAAAATGTAGGAATTTAACCTTCTAATAGCAAAATTGTGGCCGAGGTGAGGGGCGTGGTAAAAAAAAAAAAAAAAATTGTGATCCTCCAGTTTAGACAGCTCCCCGTTTTTAAAAAAAAAAAATTAGAAAATTTTAAATTAAAAAAAATCATGAATATTATATAATACACGTGGTAGTAACAAACCTCTAATTTTCTAGTTATCAGTGATTTTATGTGGCCGTCGTGTAGCTGAAACACCTGCAGATTTTACGGTAATAACAAGCGAGTGTCATAGTCAAGCTATATGAGCAATGTATTCTGGAACCATGCGCGACACATGAAGGAAACTTTACCGGATACACATTGTTTTTTTTAATAATGCTTATTGCTGGAAGTAAACTTGGTTCACTTAGGTGAAGACGCACCTGTCTAATATTAATTTCAATGCATACCACGCGTGTCGTCGATTGCTGATACAGACAACTTATTTTTTGGGGCGTCTATCCTGTTTTCAATTATGTAGGCTACTATTACGCAACGATGAGTCACACGGCGTTGATTGCTGCGCCTGGCGCCAGGAAATACTGTGCTTCACCCAAATCTATGTGAGCAACAGTGTGATCAATAAAAATATACACAAAAACTGAACAACACCAAATTTGATTAGTGTCATTTAGTTTTACTGGGCAAATGATAAAATATTTATATTACTCTAACAGAATGTTCTTATTATGAAATGAATGCGAAAAAAGTAGCCCACGGGGTCGGATAAAGGTCCGCAGATCCCGAATCCATTGCCTAACCACAGCTTGACTACGATACTCGCGTGGTAATACCGTGAGAGTTACAAGCATTTCAACTACACCACGGGCACATAAAATCATTGAAAACTCCAAAACTATATTGGTTTGCAACTACCAAATGTATTAGTAAAATAATATGATTTAAATATATATATTGACATCCCTCGGTCAGAAGCAGATCCGACGCCATGACCATCGACCCAATTTTTTGTCCAAAACGAGGCACTACCTAGAAGTTTATTTTAGATGGAGAAAGTCTGAGCTAAAGCGCATCAAAATTGGTGACCCAAACATCTAGACCTGACTTTATGAGTATTAAGTATTTTACAAATAACCAATCACGGTCCCGCTTCACCGATAGTTGAAAGCTAACTCACTTAAATATTTCAGGATTTTTCTGGCGTATTCGCCTGACCTATCAACTTCGGCTTTTGTTTTTAATCAGGTAGTGAGTTAAAACTATATTTAAAATTTGAATGCTTTTATCTATATCTATATCGGACTTATATTTGGGTTTTCCATAATGAGATACTTTTAAAAAACGTTTGAGATTTAAGATGCATACATTTTGTCTCAACAGATTCGTCAAAAACATCACAATTGGTGAAATTTTTGGGTCTAACTTTTAAATCAAATCACTGTATGCACAGATGAATCATTATTTACAAGCAGCCGAATACAACTGGTGCCGATTTTTAAAAAATATCAAATAATAGTTATTACTGAATAATGTTACAAACATTTCGCTTTGGATCATAATTAACAAATTTTAAGTGCAATAATATTTCAAATTATTATTCTATTTTCGGAATAACACATTACATTATGCTGATCCTACAACAGGAGGATATCATAATGAGTTTAGACATCATCCAGTACTGACTTTTCATCCCAAGAAGGACCTGGGAATGTCAGATACTTGACGTTCCGTTGATAAATACAATTTTCAAGTGGTAAGGAACTTTGTAGTTACGCATTTGAACAGGCGTTTGACAGAGTAAGCCACAAAATGGTAGTAAATAAGGTAAAAACTATTGGAGTTGATGAGAAAGTGATTTGCTGGGTAGAAGAATTTTTAAAAGATAGAAAACAGAAAGTTAGGGTGGGAAATGCGCTATCAAAGGAAGTGGAAGTAAAAATGGGAGTGCCGCAGGGTAGCGTATTGGGACCGTTGCTATTCATTATTGTAATGAATAATTGTGTTGATTGTTTACTATCTGAAATTAGATTGTTTTCAGATGACATAATGCTGTATAAAAGGATCAAAACGATAGAGGACTGTAAACAGTTGCGGGATGATCTGGACAGGATATCTAGTTGGGTTGGTAAACATGGGATGAAGATAAATGCAAAGAAGAGTCAGCTAATTAGATACACAAATAAAAAACAAAAGGTTAATTATGAATATAAGGTGGGGAAAGAATTGCTTGCTGAAGACTTGAAATGTAAATATCTTGGCATTACATTTGATATCAAGCTTAACTGGGCAGGACACATTGGACAGGTGGTAGGAAAAGGTTTCAAAATTCTGCACTTGTTGGAAAGAGTGATGAGGGGATGCACGAGAGAAGTAAAGGAATTGGGTTAAAAAAACTTTGGTAAGACCATTGCTCGAATATGGTAGTGTAGTATGGGACCCACATTTTGAGTATCAAATACAGAAGTTGGAGAAGGTGCAAAGAAGGGCTGCTAGATTTGTTTCTGGAAATTATCGCATAGTGCAATCGGTGACAGACATGACAAAGGAGCTGGAATGGGATTCATTGCAAGACAGGAGGAGGATGAGGAGGGTAATGGGAGTGTACAGGGCGTATACTGGCAATGAGGCATGGAAAAATTTTGCAGTAGGTATGAAAAGTAGTTCGTGGAAGGGAAAAGATGACCATGACCACAAGCTGGCACTCGATTTCAGGCACAAGGGTGTAGGAAGATTTTCTTTTTTAGGTAAGGGTGTCAGGGATTGGAATGAGTTACCAAGGGGAATGATGAATAACCTACCTAAAACGTTAAAAGAATTTAAAGTTAAAATTTGTAGAGGGCAAGTGTAGGTGAGTGTAGGATAGGGGGAAGTTGGGTGTGTAGGGAAATTGCCACCGGAGCGTGTGCTCCATTGCAATTAAATTAAATTTACAGAATACTAGGGACGGTCTCTACCAATGCGAGTGTTTATAAGTTCTCTGGGAATTAGTAAGGTTTGGGGAAGCTTCATGTTCTGTGTTTCCGTACGATGATTGTAATCAATAGCTTTTGTGTGAAATGGTTAATAACACACATGTTCCTCTTTGTTACAGGTAGCTGTTTATTGAAATGGAGCTGTGGCTGGTGGTACTGGTGTTTTTATGTAAGTATAAAGTAAATAAACCAACTTTATTAGTTTAGTGAGGTAAATTTTTAACAGTTATTGAGGTATATTAGTGTTTTAAAAAGCCTTACTTGAGGGAGGTGTTCTCACCACTCCCATGTGAAGCCTACGGGGGTAGAATTCCATACTGCATTCTCTCGTCTAAAACGTAGAGGAGAGGTTGACATTGTAAGCAGTTTCCAGCTTCCTTCGCTACGGATGTTACTCCACACCACTCATTGGACAGCAGACTGGAAAACCGTTGCAGACATTCAACTTCAAAGAAAATTACATAAATTCGAATTATATAAAATAGTTATAAAATAAAATAAAAATGGGAATTATTTCACTAAGGGAATTGCCACCTGAGCGTGTGCTCCATCGCAATGAAAATAACAATCATAGTAAAAAGGAATCTCACTCGATCTTCCAGGTCGTTCTCAGACACTCTGTCGATTGAACTACGCTCAGCTGACGGTTTAAAGTCGGCTTTAAATGTTTGGGTAAAGGTCGGGCCACACGTGCCCATTACTGCTCCGCACCGTCACCGCACCGACAATTATCTTAAGGAGCTTCCATAAACTTAGTGACTCCATTTTGGCCTTTCTTGAACCCCTCACCCTACGTAGCCTAAAGTTTTCTATAGGCCTCGTAAATTTTATTGCATGGAGCCACTTCACACCACACTTTGAACTTCAAATCACACTTCAGTGATCACTATAATTAAAGATGCACTGAAATTCACTTGAAACAGCGAAATTAGAATTATTTTATCAACGAGCGGTGTGGTCACACACGGGCGCTTCTAATCAAAACAGCTTCAATCCCGTGAGACATCTGTACTGCATGTCTAATGTTTTTCGAATCGTAAGGCGCCGCCGCGTGTCGGTTAGTTCAAATGCGCGAGCCGCATCCTTTCCAACGCTGTCACTTCAAGTAGCGCGCCTGCACAGCGCTGCTAGTATATGGAATATACCCCGAACATGTAATGTGGTCCGGTCCAATAACAGAAGAAGTAAGGACGCCGGATACCAACATAATACGGAGTAGATCAACGCGAGACATAATTCTAGATGAGCGATCATGAATTATTCTCGATAATCTGGCGAGCAAAGTATCTCAACTGCACAAAAAAAGAATCTGGACGGAGCGGCATTCGGGTAAGGGGACCGGCCTAGGGAAGTCGCACGGTCAAACATACGGGCATAGAAATTTATTCACGGATAAGAGTAAACAGTATTCTACAGAAACTTCCGGGAGCCGGAAGTTTTGTCACGGTGTGTCGGTCGATCCTGTCCTACTGGAAATCTGGAAGGGCATGGCTGGCAGACTATCCCGGGATGATGGTGGTGGGTAGATTAGTGTTGATAGATTAGTGTAGGTTTAAAGTTAGATTAGAATAGACGTAGATAAATTTTTGTAACATAAAAACGGATAAGGCCTTATAGGGGATAAGTAGATTATAATACCAGAGGTGATTATTGCAAAAACAATTCAAATGCATAACTATTAAATTATGTAATACTACCATTATTAAAACGGAACCGAGCCTATTACAGGCCCGAGTCAGAACGATGGCGTGGCAGAATGAGCAAACGTCAGCATACCACTTACTGCAAACAAAGCGCTACTACCACGGCCAAAACAGTCTTGTTTGTAATGTGGAGGGAATGTATCATTGACTTTTGCACAAATACACAATGAATCATAACAATATTTGGGAGTTAATTTCCATATTAATGGGAAGCCGGGATGCTGCAAATGCGAACTGGCTCAGTACTGTAGTTGCTGAGAACATAAAATTAGGTGAATGTTACTTATAAGCAATTGTTATTATCCAGTAATCCAGTATAACTACATGACAGATTACAGAAAGATATGTACAAACTGGGATAACTGCAACTAACTGAATAATGGGACGCTCTAAGAATAACTGGAATATTTCAATAAAAACCACTAGCACTATAAAAACAATAAGCGATATTTGTGATTCAATATAATATTAAAGGTTGTAATAGCAGCTGTAACTGTTATAACTGTAAGCAAGACCAAATGTAATATTATGGAATTAATTAGACAGTAAGTCAAAGTGTAGTGGAACTATATGCCAAATTCCTTGAATACAAATATTTTGTACAAATCTCCAAACACTATATTATCAACAATTAATATGCAGGGCCTAATTTAGTCACTAAGATATTAGGCTGTAAAAACTAAGGGTAAATAAAAAAAAATAAAAAAAATAATAAAAAAAATATGGAATACGAAGGTAATTAAATGACGGAAATAAATATCCCTATGCTGTGGGGTATCCTATAAATTACTTTAACTGTAAAAAAGAATATGAATGAAACACTACGTGGCCTGGCTCAGACACCTCACTCTTTGCACGTAACCCAGCGTAGCTTTCTACCCAACTCTTCCCCCCCCCCCTACCCCTAGACCGAGCCACGTAGTTTATGGTCGCTCCCTTATTGTTGATGCTCACTCGACTGAAGTTCAAACGACACTAGGCCGACACGTGGGAGTCATTAGTTCTGTTTACTTTTTGGCAGTGCGGACCAGTGTCGGGCTGGCGGATGTGGAGAAGCGTATTGACAGAGTTCGGAAATTTTCGGTCCTTTACGCCCAAATGTTTTTTGTTTAGTTTTATTGATTGCCCTATAAAAATATCTTTTTCCTTCAACCTCACTTTCAGGTTCATCAGATGTTAGTAAAATGTAGGGAGAGTCCTGGCATATTCGCATTAACAAATCAAAACCTTGCCAGACGTGAAGATCGATTTTAAGGCCCATAAAAACAGCATCAGAGACCCGGGTTTGAACTGGGGCATTACATATACGAATCATACGCTGTAGTCATCTGACTCACCAGACTAATCTAGAAGTACTGAAAAATATGCATTCAAACATATAAAAGTACAGTTTTGTTTTTGGATAGCAAAATTAAATGGTATAGGAAAATTTGTTATGTTTGAATATTTATTTTTCATTAACTCTAGACTTCTCTGAAGTCGTTACGAATACTGAACGTCCCGATCTCAATTGTATGTTTATGGGCCTTGAAACTGACAGTAAACTCTGGCAATGTTTTGATTTGTTAATGCGAAGATGCTAGGACACTCCGTGATTCGAATTTCACTGTAGGTCTCCTTTTCAAGTTAGGTGACAACGATAGAGGTGCACTGCCTAGCCGATACGAAACGCTGTGGTTAAAACTTTGAAATCACATGAAATTATTATTATTATACAGAATCCATGCGGTCTATATTTAAATTAAAATTCTTTATAAAGAAAAAATATTGAGTGAATCGAAAGGAACCTCAAACAAAACAAACACGTCAAGTGTGAAGTGACGCTTCTCTCTCAATTGGGATTGTGTTGAGATGCGTGAGAATCTTTCATTCCAGCACAGTGTGATGATTATTAAGTCTGGGTTGGGATACTATTTTTGTACTCAACAGGCCAACCGTAGATTATAAAGTACGCCTACGAAAAATAAAGTTCGGTACTGTGCAGTAAAGTACCTTAGCTTTGATCCCCAACTCACTTTTACGGAAATTTTTGAACACTGATTCCGTGAAACAACCCTGTGAAAAATTTAAAGGAGACTAAGTCGTAACCTACGGAAGAACTGCAGGTGTGGACACGAGAGGGGCGAGCCGTCACTCTGACCAGCATCGGGCAAGCATAGCCTCACCTTAACGTCCCCGATCGGCACTGGATAGCATCCCAGAATCACGAGCGACGTGAATAGTGCCAGCACTGAAAACAACGCAATAGAGGACAATGGGGTAAACGGCATTCGAAAGAAATAGTTGGAAAGCAACAAATGTACCAGCCGACATTTTCGCCGCCGCTCAGAAGATAAGGGAAACAAATGCGATTCGCCAGGTACCGAAACGGCGGATAAGTGCACCCCGAGAACATATCTCGCTCGTCTGTGATGTGACTGGAGCCTAAATAATATATATGTACTAGCTGACCTGGTCACACGTTGCTGTGACTTAGCAATGTTATTCTAAATTCCCTAATGTTGTCAAATTAATATTCACTAATAAAGATAAAAATGCGTTCAAAAGTAATTGGCAAAGACTATCGGAGAGTTAAAATTAAGGACAAACGAACGTAATTTTTTTAAATTTACGTTTTATTACAAATTACTTAATGGAAAATATCCCCTGGTGGATCAATATGACGCAAAAAAGTGTACACCTAGAAACGTACGGAACTATAATAATAATTCCGTGTGGTCGTAATGACCTGGTGGCAGGGTTTCTATTGGCTGCGTATTCCGCCCCTGTCATAGTCGCCTTAACCTTACCCGCTAATCCTGCCGGATACAGGGGACCTACAGTTTAGAACGGAATCCGAATCACGGAAATGTTCTGGCGTACTTCACATTAGACAGCAAGCTGTGCCGGAAGTGAAAGCAGGGTGAAAGCGAATTCATCTCGGACAAACATAAAAGACAGATAGACATATATCACTTACCTGGGAACGATCAGTAGTACGGACAAACATCTTCTCAGCCTAGTCACAGCTCCCTTTGAGCTGGTGTGCAGTGGAGTATGTTGTCCTACGACATTGCCTCCAAGTCATTTGGACGAGTCAGATCTTCACAGTCGTTAGGTCTTTTTGTTGGCTATAGATGTTGTCTTCAGATGATTTATTCTTCACAGGATGGATTGCCGGCGCATCTTCCATCTCAGAAATGGTCCACCAATTTTACTATGGTGTACTTAGGGCTGCCGCAGCGTGATCCGCGTGTCTTGCTTTGTAGCCAGGTGGTTGACGAGATTCTTAAGTAGATCGATGAGGGATCAAGTCGGTATTCTCGCTGTTCTGGAACTTGGCAGGTGCAGGAGTGGACGCAGTGTGTTCTGTCTGGTTTCAGTGGCTCCGTCTCCTTATGTCTTGTTGTTTCGGCTGATGTAGCCCTGGTGTCATTTCTTCATGATTCTCGAAGCTGCTGTGGGCGTGCCCTGCTCACTTCCCAACTTGGTGCGGGCGCGTATGCAGCCTTGGACTCCGGTGCTGCCGTATCTTGCGTAGTTGCTGCTTCCACTTGTCGCAACCGCGGATGGAAGCTGCATGCTTAGATCCGCAGTTGCAACAGACTGTCTCTTCAAGAGGTTTTTTTGCAGTCTGAAAGTTTGTGTCCGCCTCCGCAACGGACACACCTGACCGGTTCTGTGCAGTCCCTGGCATAGTGCCGGAATTTTTGGCACCTGAAGCACTGGACCGGGCTGCGTGAGGGTGGCTTCGCTGTGATGGTCTGCGTTGTGGCATTGCGTGGGGGAGGTTTCTCTGCGGTGATCGGCGTTGTAACGCTGGTACTCGCTCCATCAGCGAGCATGTTGTGTGGCTTTCTGGGATCTGCTGCTCGAGAGCTTCATCTTTCTCTGCAGTGATGTTGGCTTC
The DNA here is from genome assembly GCA_031002005.1 of Vandiemenella viatica. NCBI lineage: Eukaryota > Metazoa > Arthropoda > Insecta > Orthoptera > Morabidae > Vandiemenella > Vandiemenella viatica. Next base: position 8,058,219 of record JARYHS010012519.1, read on the forward strand.
CTCTCCGTCGTGAAAAATGATGTGATGAGCGGTGGAGCGGCGCTGTAGGATCTCGATAACTGCCTCGAAGTCGTTGAGGCAGGCCTGCAATATCTTTACCCATTGGTGATCTGGCCAGCAGAATAGGGGCAGCTTCGTGCGGCGATGCAGATAGGCCAGCATGCCGGTGTAATTTCTCCTATAGCGGGCAAAGATGAGTAGCACTGGGCCTGCTACGCGTAGAATTACGATTTCTGCGGTGACTTCCTGATGGGAGTGATCAGCTTGTTACTGCCGGTCGTCGAATCAAAACAGAACGTTTTGAATCTTCCCCTTATGAGGTCTTCGTATTTCTCCAAGTCAAAGTCACTGGCTAGAGGGGTCGGAAACACAAGTGCTTCCGGCCACTCAGCGACTCCCGCTGGGAGAATCTTCTCTGCAAGGTGACTATGCTCGCGACTTGAGAGAACCAGCTCGAAGGTGGCAGCATCAGTGGTTGGAACCTCCTAGCTGAATTGCAGGTCGTCCAGTAGGATTATGATGAAGAATTTCCATTTCTTGGGGTTTCCTCGGTCGAGGCGACGTCTCCATAGCTTTATTGACCACTTTTCAGGTCTAACGCTTTCCAAAACGCGTTTCAAAGGCTCCTGCCAGTAGAAAGGAGGCTTCAGCATAGAAGCCGACTTCTCCTGGGAACGCGAACTTGTTGTACCTCTTCTTCTTCGATTTGGCTTTCTTGCGGCGTCAGTCGATGTACCGCAGTCTGCCATGGCTGAGTTTTTTAGTTGAGAAAACATCTAGTACAGAGAGCCATTAACTGCTCCTTTGAGCAGGGTATGGTGGAGTTTATTGTCTTTCGACATTTCCTCCAAGATCATTATGATGGGGTATAGCATTTCTGTAGGTGTGTCTTCTCATTATGGCTTCTAATCGATGTCTTCATTTGGGTGACGTACCGTCTTCACGGCATCTTGCAGGCATGCCTCCTTGCGATGATAGGTGATTTACAAGTTGGACGAGTAGATTGATAAGGAAATCCAGTCTGTCCTCTCGATGGTCAGCGACGTGACGATCCCAGTTGAGCCTGAAATTTCTAACTCCCTCTCCCGCACCGATGTTCCACCTAGATCATGCCGACCTTCCCCGCCCCCCCTTTTCCATCCGTGGATTTTATTTCGCTCCCGAATGCGAGGCCAGAGCGCTACCGTGTTGGTAATTAATAGTAGTACTACCTAAGAGTGTTTATAAAGGCAGCTACAGCACAGTATTTCGAAACTGATGACATTGCTGTTAGCAAACAGTCTTGTAATAAACTATAGAGTCAACCCGCTAGAGTGGCTCAACAAGACCATGCACGAGCCCAGGGCCTGTGTACCACCCGCTCTGACTGCGGTTTGTAGGCGAATACCCGTCATCACTTATGCGAATGCTGGTACGGCCCCAAATGTCCACCTGATAACATGCACCTTTTACAAATAAACAAACAAAAAAGTTTATGCGTTTCACAGACAGGGTGGCACAAGACTTCCCTGCAATAGATAAGGTACGCCGGTCCAAACAAGAGCGGTTATACTTCGGGAAGCAACTCATTGCCCCCCCTTGCCCCCTCCCCTTCTCTCTCACACGACTTACACAGTGGTGGTCAGAGTCTAACGTGTTCCTAAGAGACTGAATCGAATGGAAAAAAATAATAATAACTACAACTGTACAGTTTAAGCGATTTCAGAAAACTTTAGACTCCACTAAAGTGCGGTTCGCAGTAACTAAATATTTCCACAATGTTGCAGTTCGGAAAACACTTCAAATACGTCAAGTTATAAAATTTTTATTAACAGTGAAAAAATTGGATAGTTTGAAATAACTGTTCACCTGTTCGCCTAATGTAGAAGATATTTATCAATTTTTTTGATATTAATTAGAATATCTATGAGGCTTTTATTTTATTGCCGTTCCTGACTCGTTTACACTTGGAACTACACATGTGCACTGTTACAGCTGTCAGTAGGTGTTAATAGATGGTGTCGGTGGTGCTGCAGGCTTGGTGTTGCTACCTGTACTTTCAGATCACCCGCCGCCGTAAAGACTGTCTCTTCACTATTCCCAAGAAGTATTAATATTTAACGACTTGCACATAACTTGCAGAGGCGTTGATTTGCTCTCTTCAAGAGCACTGGCAACCCATATTCACAATTCACCACGTCGGGTTGAATGACGCAGCGTGATTTGCAAGGTCACTTGTACTACCATGCTCATATTAATCCGAACGACCTGAATTGCACATCGCTACATTTCATCCTGGGACTTATTCAACCCATTATACACATCTACCAAGACAGTACTATACCCGGTAGGTGGTACATTCATGTTAATATCAAAAATTGAGACTCACCCACCTCACAAAAAAAAGTGACATATTTTAACATATTCGTTATAGAAACGAAAATATGGATTGTATTTCGTTAATAAAAGAGTTGTGCAGACATTGAAAGCACTTCATTTTAGTTTTTTAAAACATTCAAGAGAAATTACGTGTCCATACAGAACATTAAAAGTTAACATTTTCAAACAAAAAGTTAATTTTGAAGAAACGCTAGCGTCAAAAGAAAGGAAGACGTTATACCGATCATCTTTCACTTAAAATAACTGACTATTAATGATAAAATCAATATTTGCCATGTAAAGATAGTTTTAGGTGAGTGCGTTGACAAATAATTGCAGATTTTTGAAGTTAGTTAATTTTGCGGTGTGCTATGAAGACATGTTGTTCCCTTACTACCACATTTAAAATTATTTTAGAAACATACGGAAAAAATTATAACTAAATGACTGTTGTCGGTGACATGAGATGTCGTCAACGCATTCTGAGTTGACAGTATTTTAGCGTCAAAAAAAAACTAATTTTCACCTACCATTAATAACGAAAGCTGCTTAAGGCGAAATGAACACTCTTTTCAAAACAAAAACAAAACATGATGAGGGGTCAGTAGTTGAAGGCACAATTTCACAAATTGTTGTCACCTTTGTGGTTTTAGTGGTGTTTCATAAACAGGCAAAGAACAAAAATCTAATACGCCTTTTTAGCTATAGCAATATTCTGTGGGTGGTGCTGTTAAAACTCAAACGACAGGTGAAACGTTGGTTTGATGTTCTTACCGAAAACGTTATTGGTAAGTATCCAAGGACGTGGATTTTAAAACATTTGGTAATTAACGAACTGCTGCG
>JARYHS010012519.1:8062419-8194660 GCA_031002005.1 Vandiemenella viatica
TGAAATTAGTTTGTGAGAGGAGAGTGAGAGGAAGAAGGAGGTGCAAGATTACATCAGAGAAAACGGCAACTACACGGACAAGAAGACAGGAGGGCATGGAGAGCAGTCATGTGAAAACCTGCCTTACAGCAGGACACTAATGATGATGAGGTAATGAGCAAACATAAGACTCATGGTCCAGAAATAAATTCATCGTGTTAACGGTTTGTAATTGTAGTGTCTGCCGCAACACATTTCCGGAGCAACGGAAAATTTATTCAGCTATAAAATTTTCATCAATATTAGTCGGAAATTTCGGCGGATTACTTCGAGAGATCGTCTTAGAAACTGCCCTCATTTCTCTAGCTGTCATCTTCATGTATAAAGGGGGAAAAATTAATGTTCGCTTTCAGTGACAAATGTTAGCTTCTAAAGATATTTCTGCCAACCATCATTAGTCTTCAACAAATCCTAGCACCTAAAAACTGCTTTTTCATCATAAATCACGTTATTTTACAATGGATGAGAAATCGCACGGTTTACTACAGACGGTGAAGCAGAAATAAACAATAAATTGTTCTCTCATTGAAGAATGGAGGACAGATTGAGTGCTTGTCATTGATCCAGAGGAAAGTACGTCGACAAGAAATACTTGTTTTTGTCGGAGATATCAGTCACCCTGTTATCAGAGCTATAACTGTCGACGTACGCTTATCACCAATGAAAATGGCAAATTGCGTATTCGCTACCTCTTGGAGGAAGATGTTTATGTAGTCTCGCACATTGTTATAAAGGCTTCAGTCTCGAAATATATCAACTTTTTCTTTAAATAGAAAATTTTAACTGGTTAAGTGAATATGCGGGGCTAGCTGTACATGATGTAATATCGGGGACAGGGGCTACTTTTATGTCTGTCGGTGTGCTGTAGCAACTGACAAAATTCATACGTTTCTTATTATCTTCAGGAAGCTGGAAAAATGTTTTTAAATTTATCGCACTTTAATTTCAGCATTAACAAAACTTCTTTCACTAAATAGCACAGGCATTATAGGTTTTAACCTAAAACAAATAAATAATGTAGAGCTGAAATTTGGCACAGACGTTCCTTAGTACCTTAGAAACAAGCTAAAAAGTCCCCACCTCTAGGGTGTCCGCGTCATAGTTTTTTTTAGGTCAAAAGGGCTTAAATAGGGATTGAGTGCCAAATCTGTATAAACTCGTTGTAAAATTTAAAATGTCAGACTGATAGACTAACCACTGCATAAAAGTGTAATATCTGCACTATTATTATCTAAAAGCAAAAGTATAGTCACATTTTATCATGAGGGCAGTACGAAACATAACACTTTTTTCAATTTCTCTGCATTGCGGAAAAACTGTAAAAGTTACCAGGTCGGGACCTATGATAAAAGTTGCAGTACACACTTTCAGCATTAAAATGGTATATCGTTCATCCCTCAGCGACATATGGTTGTCGAGATACACGTTGAAACAAGGACACGTGAGTCAACGCTGGGCCGAGAGCTCCGCGGGCCGCTCCCCGGCCATTATGGGTATTAACCTGAAAAAATATAATGTAGGCCTGAAAATTGGTATAGATATTACTTACTACCAGAGAATCATGTCTTGAAAAGTCCCCATCTCTGAGGTGTCCTCTTCATAGTTTTATCAGGGCGAAAGATTTTAATTAGGGTTTAAATGTCATAATCAGTATAAACGTCTTGTAGGTCTTAATATATCAGCTTTTATATCATTTAATTGCACTATAAGTAATTGGAAAAGGTAATTATTAAAAGACGGCGTAGTTTTGGACGTAATTATTGGACAGAAGTAAAAAAATCTCACATTTGATAGTGAAACAGGTACAAAATATGACTAGTTTTGTAACAAAGTCAGATTTGCTAAAAACTATCGAAGGTCTATTATCAAAGTTTCAGAACGCAGTTTCAACATTGAAATAGTGTTTTAATCATGTTTTTGTGACAAACGGTTGGTGAGATATCATCGAAACATTTGAAACAACGCGCAGAGCTAAGCATAAGCGCCGTTCTACTTACCCTTCCTCTTCTGTCTGCATCATTCTAATCTCTTAGAACAGTGCGCTGAGATTTTGTGCCCTTGGCATTATATAGAAACTGACAGAAAGAAACCTTGAAAATGACGAAACATTTTGCAAAATTATACAAATATTTATTAAAATATTTGAATGAAAGTTAATGTTTAACTTCATCATCGTACTCATCATCTGATCTATTATAGGTGACTTTATCGCATGCAGATCTTCGGCAATGTCCACACATTAGTGAACACTCCAGCCCACAACGCACACATTCAAATGTATTTCGCAGATGATCTTACAATTGCAGGTCACCAAATTGAGGAGATGATCCGGAGCAGGTGTAAGTCGGTTAGTCACTGGCTCAAGTGCTCTATTCTGAATTTTCCAGCCCCAATCTTCAGGACCTAAAGAATTTCCTAGCCATTCTTGAATCTGTAAGTATATTCGTAGAGAATGGATGGCCATTGTACCATATATTCGTAGAGACTGTCGCTCACATGCTGCATATATTGGCGATAGGGACGCAAGCTGGAAGGATGCAGTGACTGGATGGGTTGCGAACTTACGACTGTATATTATTACCAGAAGTTCATGCATATTTTGACACTGAGATTTAAAATTGTCATAGTGGGCTACGGCAAACGATGGATCTGAACACATGACAACGGAAAGAGAGGAGCGTCGTCGATGTGCCGGGGGGAAAAAATCTGCCAATTTTTTCTTGCTCACCACAACACGGTTGTCACTTCACTCCAAGCTGAGCTTTTGAAAAACTGTTATAACATAAATCAGCTAGTCGAATTACTTGTAAACAAATTCAAGACTGTGGGTCATCATGACATGCAGTGTAAAGGAGATTCGGATATCAGCATAGCATCGTTTGCACTTGATTATTGCAGGGGTGAAGAGGTATCGGTCATTTCCAACGATACGGATGTCCTCGTTAGTAGCAAGACTTAGTGAAAGCAGTCGTATAAATGTTGTTCACACTGTCACAAGCAAAACTGTTAGTAAGGTCTTCAACATGGCACAACTCTGCAAATCCATCACAAACGTGAAAAACTCCGCACTCTATTGTCATGCATTCACTGGGTGCGATACTACCAGCGCTCTTTTCGGCAAATGGAAAAAAAAAACGAGACTGGTAGTTACTGAAGGGTTCTGCAGTACTGCGTGACAAAGTGGGAACATTCGAACATCCCAACGCACAGAAATAAGACATATTATCCGCAGGAAAGACTTTTGCCGTTGCCCTCTGTGACAATTTTATATCTCAGTGTCAAAATATCCATGAACTTCTGGCAATAAAATACAGTCGTAAGTTCGCAACCCAACCAGTCACTGCATCCTTCTAGCTTGCGTCACTACCGCCAATATATGCAGCATGTGAGCGACATTCTCTACGAATATATGGTACAATGGCCATCCATTCTCTACGAATATACTTACAGATTCAAGAATGGCTAGGAAATTCTTCAGGTCCTGAAGATTGGGGCTGGAAAATTCAGAATAGAGCACTTGAGCTAGTGGCTACCCGACTTGCACCTGCTCCGGATCATCTCCTCAATTTGGTGACCTGCAATTGTAAGAACATCTGCGAAATAGATTTGAATGTGTGCGTTGTGTGCTTGAGTGTTCACTATTGTGTGGACATTGCCGAAGATCTGCATGCGATAAAGTCACCTATAATAGATCAAATGATGAGTACGATGATGAAGCTGAACATTAATTTTCATTCAAATATTTTAATAAATATTTGTATAATTTTGCAAAATTTTTCGTCATTTTCAAGGTTTCTTTCTGTCAGTTTCTATATAATGCCAAGGGCACAAAATCTCAGCGCACTGTTCGAAGAGATTAGAATGATGCAGCCAGAAGAGGAAGGGTAAGTAGAACGGCGCTTATGCTTAGCTCTGCGCGTTGTTTCGAACGTTTCGATGATATCTCACCAACCGTTTGTCACAAAAACATGATGAAATACATCATTTCAATGCTGAAACTGCGTTCTGAAACTTTGATAATAGACCTTCGATAGTTTTTAGCAAATCTGACTTTGTTACAAAACTAGTCATATTTCGTACCTGTTTCACTATCAAATGTGAGATTTTTTTACTTCTGTCCAATAATTACGTCCAAAACTACGCCGTCTTTTAATAATTAGCTTTTCCAATTACTTATAGTGCAATTAAATGATACAAAAGCTGATATATTAAGACCTACAAGACGTTTATACTGATTATGACATTTAAACCCTAATTAAAATCTTTTGCCCTGATAAAACTATGAAGAGGTCACCTCAGAGATGGGGACTTTTCAAGACATGATTCTTAGGTAGTAAATAATATCTGTACCAATTTTCAGGTCTACATTATATTTTTTCAGGTTAATACCCATAATGGCCGGGGAGCGGCGCGCGGAGCTCTTGGCCCAGCGTTGACTTGTTTCAATGCGTATCTTGACAACCATATGTCACAGAGGGATGAACGATATACCATTTTAATGCTGAAAGTGTGTACTGCAACTTTTATCATAGGTCCCGACCTGGTAACTTTGACAGTTTTTCCGCAATGCAGAGAAATTGAAAAAAAAGTGTTGTGTTTCGTACTGCCCTCATGATAAAATGTGACTATACTTTTACTTTTAGATAATAATAGTGCAGATATTACACTTTTATGCAGTGGTTAGTCTATCCTAATTACCTACGGTGCAATAAAACGTTACTGAGTCTGACATTTTAAATTTTACAACGAGTTTATACAGATTTGGCACTCAATCCCTATTTAAGCCCTTTTGACCTAAAAAAAACTATGACGCGGACACCCTAGAGGTGGGGACTTTTTAGTAGTTGTTACTAAGGTACTAAGGAACGTCTGTGCCAAATTTCAGCTCTACATTATTTTTTTCGAGGTTAACCCTAAAATCTGTCTAAAATGCCTGTACTAAAACGGTAATTATCGAAAGAATTGCAGTTCCTACATGAGTCTGAAATATTAACTACTATCAATGCTCGCATTATCACGTGAAAAAAAGTTACTAGCACTTTGCGAAAACTATGTAGCCCTACACAGCGAGAATTTCTTGTGATTTCGCTACATGAAATCTTTCCCGTGCGTATAGAAAAAATTAGCTGCTACCTGGTATGGTACGCAGATGAACTAATCAAATTTAGTAAAAAATAAAGTACAATTGAGACACATTTTTGTTTGTACAGAGCGTGTTTTCTACAATTTTAGCCAGTCGTTTCAAAGCTACGAAAGAAATGTTGTCTCAAAAACGTTTTATTTTATTAAGTAACATGTCGTTTACAGTATTAAACCACATATGAAATTGATAAACTTTACTTAAGATGTGCGTAGACGAAGTAAAGTTCACATCCTCAAAGAAATAGTGATTTCAAAAAATAAAAGTATAAGGAAGGGATTTTTTGTGAAAGCTACATTTTCTTCTTATCATCAGTGTCTTCACTTGTTTGATTCCGTCCTCCATCTCTTACTTTCCCGTCCTGATTTCAGCATCAACATACTAACCCATACTCTCAATTATCTGTGATTCAAGTTATAATCTTTAACTTTTTTTACAATTCTTACCCTCAGACGTTCCCAACATTGGCGCATCAATCAGTGTCGCATTTCTTAAGATATGAACCACCATTTTGTCTTTCTTTCCGCGAAAATTTTCCATACATATTTTCTCACGTTCATCATTCTGAAAACTCGTCAATATAATTTTCAGAGATTTTCTATACCATCGAATATCAAATGTTTTAGTATTCCACCTGTGGTATTCCATGGCCTTGTAACAATATAGGTGGAGGTGAGGCAATGTTGAGGCTACTGTGGTGTTAGTGGGTCACATCAGCAGTAATTGCGTCTATAAATGTGGCCGCCGGCGCCTGGTAGCCAGGGGTCGGTCGGACGATGCACGGAAGTTATCGCCGGGACCCGAACACCGGACTCCGAAGTCTCGCCACTGCCTCGCCCTCTACTCTACTCCAAAACTGTAAGCATCTTTATCTATTGGCCCGTAGTACTGTTCTATTGTAACTTCATTATTGTTCCATTCCATGAAAGGGTTGTAAATACCTGTATACTTCTTTATCTTCACTAGTAGCATTAATAGAAGCATGCGCCCCCGCGCTATAGACCATAACAGCTGTTAGCTCCCTCCGAGTAGTTAAGCTACTCGACTAAATGTTCCCATAAGGACCTAGCCGCTCTGGAGACGATAGATACTCCTTAATACCATTGGAAGTTAGCTAATCGCTTCTGGTATAGTCTGTGAATGTGTCTCCATGAATTCTAAGAGAATTTTCAGTGATTTTCTGTACCATCGTATTTTAATTGTTTCACTTTTCCACGTGTGGTATTCCCAAGTGTGCTACGATGAAATGTTGTGCCTCATACTCACATTTTAAGAGGTTTCTTTCAGAGTCAAAGATCAATGTTTGAATCTGAAACGGCTCTCGTCTTGAATAAGATTGTTTCTACTTGAGAAACCGACCTTGCTTTGGCCATCAGACGAAAGTTTACTTGCATTTCCTCTTACTTCATCAGCTACTATTCACCAAGCTCTGTTATCTGTGCATATTTGTATTTTTATACTTAACTAGCTTTGCGTGGCATGCGTTGTAATGCCTATTTTTCCTTCTAATTTGGTACAAATACGTAAAGCAGGCACATTTACATGTACTAAACAAATGAAAGTATGTGGGTTTTTATGCATAAATGAAATTGGTAAAAATTCATTTTAGTGCTTTTGGATATATGATATTTTTGTTCTTTCTGTCTTCTGCTCGGATATGAAAATTCTGATGTTTTACCCGTTTTGATCGGATTTTAATAAACGATCTCCATCACCATCTACTGTCGCAGATTTCCTTACCATTTTGGTCACACGTGCAAAACACGGTAAAGTTGCACTCGTAAAAATGTCTTAAGAAGTATGAAGAGTGGGAGCGGGTTTAGTTTAGTAAATCATATGTAAACATCATTTTCATTTATCTTAAAGCAAATGTGTGCAAAGTTTCTTCAATATCGAGTAAAAACTGTAGATTTGTGTTTCGTTACAAAAACACTAAAATAATTTTTTAAATTGAAGTCAGAATTTCTTGGTCAGCAATTGTCCGATTGGAATCGGTCCAACGCTGCTTGACAGGAATTGATCTGGAGTGATGGATGAAAGTGGGTTGCTTTTTCTAAACCAAATGTAGACAGTATTTTTCTCTTTGTTTTAATGTATACATGTGCAAAGTTCCATCAAAACTGTGAGTTTGTGTAACGAACAGTGTACAAATGTACTTCAAACTATAGCTTTGTATAATAGCTTTGGCAATAATTAAGGGAGTGTGAAGGGGAAGAGGGATTAAGTTTTTGTAAAACTAATGTGGACAGTATTTTTTGTTTGTTCTAAAGTATACGTGTGCAAAGTTCCATCACAATCGGATAAAAACTGTGGATTTCTATAAAGATCATTGGAAATTAAGATGGAAGGGAGTAAAGGGGGAGAAGGGTTGGATTTTGGCAAAGCAAAGGTAGATAGTATTTTTCTGCTTGTTATAACGTATAGCTGTGCAAAGACCATTCAAAATCAAATAAAAACCGTAGCTTTGTATAAAGAAAATTGTAAAAATTAAGCGGATGTAAAGGGGAAGATGGTGAAAGAGGCTATCCTTTTTAATTCGTTCTTTTCTGTCAGTCTTTCCATCCAGTTGTCTCGACCTCTTAGCGTCTGAATCCTTTGCAAGGGCGCTCTTCTTTTCTTCCTATGAGCCACAACACAATTATAACTCAAAATTAGCAGTATGGGGTGTTAATTTCTTAGGTAATCTCTGTGAGATGAAGTCTGGTGGACACTGACTTTCAAAGAATTTGCATATTTCTTTTTATTCTACAATTTCGAAATTCCGTAGTAAAATCCTATTTTACTCTCTCTGTTCCCGGAACTAGGATCAGAATACTCCTTCAAAATATAGAGTAATAAGTATCCTACTAAAGTTTAAAAGAAACCCGTAGCGATTTATCTCAAATATATGCTTTACGCAAAATAATTTATCGACTAAAAATCTACGTATCCTTAGGTGAAGTACACTTGCCGACAAAAAATTGAAGCATCCAGAAGACAAGGTCGGATGTCAATGTAACATAAGCAATATTGGCGGTTATGTAAATAGTAATGAGAGTGGCAATTCTGTGTGACAAGTAGAACGGTCACCAGAGTGGATTAGAGTTGTTCGTGTTTAGTGTTGGTGCCAGGCTTGGTAAGGTTTATAAGAGGCGTGAACAGCGTCAGATGTTGAGTGACTGATCACTGTGAAGGACATGGTGGTGCCGCGTACTCGTGTCAAACAGAGTTATCAGCACCTGCTATACTTTGAAAGGCGCCTCATTGTGGGTCTCCATTTTGCGGACTGGTCGAATCGTGTTGGTTATAAGGATGTGACAGCGGCCGATGTTAGACTGCATGGAAACCTGAGGGAAGGCATACTAGTCGTCAAGGTTCCGGTCAGTCGCGTCTGATCAAATGGAGGATCGCCGTATTGTATGTACACTGTGCACATCCCAACTCCTACACATTTGCGCCTGTCATCCAAAAACAAGTAATAGACTCCCTGCAGTATTCTGTGTCATGCCACACCACTGGGTAGAGACCTGTAGCAACTAGAGCAGGTGATTACCGACTTCACAACACCCTTCCCAACCGAATCAACACATGTATCCAATCCAGAAGGGATCCAGCGCCATACAGATACGTGGGCTCATACTTCCGCGTTTTTTGTAGATCTGACTCGATTTTGTAATCACTGAAATAATGTCACAAACCCTCTCAATCCGCGAAGTTTCATTTCATTTCCTCATCTCTTCAGTCTGTGTGTTTCATTAATCGAATAGTAAATTTATGTCGCGAAAGCACTTTTTTTTAAAAAAAAAAAAAAAATCGAATTTTTCATAATACCACATATTATTATTTTGAACTGAAATAATTTTTCTGCTTATTTTTCATATAAAATTTGAAGTAAAATTTTAGAAAACTAGTTTTGAACTCTATTTTTTTATGATTTCAGTTTTATATAGACTGAGTAAATGGAGTTTCCGGCCCACGAGGTCGACAGGGACTAGCTTACACAGTGTTTCCAGTGTTCGAACACTGCGTTCTTCTGGTGAAGAGCCTGTTCAACGATCAGCCACAGAGGAGTCACATCTCACCACCGAGCCCGCCACTTCTCTTTGTTGGTCTTTTATGGAATATTCACGAATTCACCCCTTTATCGCACCAACCACATAAAAATTGGTTTTGTTATTTTTAAACGAAATCAATATAGTAGATACTGCAGGTTAAAAAATGTTATTCAGTAGTAGCTTATTACTTTGAAAGATGAGATGAGGATGTTAACAACAACAGGTAGATTTTTCAACTTCAAGCTGTATCTGGAATAGCTTAAAGTGAAGCATGTCTTTTAATTCGCAAGTACCGCTACTTAACTTTTAATATTTTTCTGTCAAATGTCTTTTAATGGTGGTCAGTTATGATTTAGGCTGTAGTCAGTTTGCAATAGATCTTCATCAATCACGGAGCGCTAGTGGTCAGGTGTGGCCATTGAAAGGAACTGGGTTTGATTCCAGATTCGGCCCACGAGATTCCGGTTCTCCATGGTATAACGAAATCACAACATGCGACTCTTTTGCGAGCTGCCCCTGTCCCCTTTGATTGTGTACTAAATTAAATCCCCTAAAAAATGTTTCTTAATATATTTTTTAAATAGAGTCCATGATTAGCTTCGCGAAGTCACCTTCAAAACCGTGGATTTAAATAAAATACAAAACATTCATCTGCAAAAATTATAGTGATTTAGTATATTTTGAAATTTTCTGTACTTTCCCGTCATATCCATACTTATAAAACGCAAGTTTTGGTCATCTGTCACGCCATGAAGTCACTCAATGACCTCACGCTTCACGTCTTTGTTCTAGATTATACACGTTACTTAATAATATTTCTAAGCATCCGCGAATAAATTAACTGACAGAATGAAATAAAAATATGTATTGTGTTTAAATCGACATAATTATTATAAGTAGCTTATATTTATTTAATATTCACTTTATGTAAATGTATTCGTTAAAATCTTTGGCCACAGATATATAAGACAAAAGCTAAAAGCTTTAATTTTCGCAATGTTAGCGGCATGTTTGATAAATTATTATTAGAACTGGCACTGAGCAAAGGGCATGAGTAATTTAATTTTTTTTAATTATTTAAGTTGCTTTCTTAAGTGTTCTGTTACTTAAATCATTACTTCGTTTTAAATAAAGTAGTTCCACAGTGATCGCGATCTATACAGCATAGACTACAATTAAAACTAAAATTACATAGAATGATGTAAGTTGTTAAGATATATTTTAAATTTCCTTTGCTTTTACTGATGCCATATTCCAGCCACATGTAACTGTGTCAGTCATTCAAAGGTTGTAGTATACAAGGTAAGGTATGAATATTATTCGACAAGTGTTGCATGTAGTAGCCTAAAGAGACACAAATTCCCACCAACATGGATGTTCCACGCCTTATGGTACTATGTAAACTGACCTGAACAACAGGAGGGTCTTCTTCCTATTCGACTCCTCTTCCAGAGCTATCCTCAACTTGGGGTTTTCTCTCAACTTAGGCACCAGATTCCACTTGAAAGAACGATTGAAATTCCTTAACTATTCCCTAACTTCCTCGGTCTAGTGGGCCTTCAATGAACCCATCAAATTATTGTCCACTGGGGGTTAAGTGAGGAAGCAGGAAAACAACACAAAGTTAGCCCTGACCAAGTGAATGACTTCCATATTTCAAGTCTCTATTGCCCGTCCTAAACAAACAATACAGAGGTCAGTTCAGGTGGTTTAGTGTGATGAGCATTTAAGTACAGCAATTCGGTGAGTATATGACATTGCACCCAGCCAGCCCGTTTTTATACCATCCAGTACTTCAAGTCGGCAGCCATTATAAAACAAGAAAGTCGATCAAAACAGGTGGTCTGCATGAGGCTCAGGTCGTCTACTTTGAGATAAAGTGAAAGCCACTCACTCGGCTAATAAAGCAACTCGCGCGTCCGCACGTAGGTCAAGGAGCAAGGTCGTTTCGTCAATACTCCTCTCCCAGTTCATAGTGTTCCGTTTGGTGTTTTTCTGGCGACTGTGTACAAGCTCCCTCCTCCACTTTCAAGAAGTACCCTGTATTTAGACAATAGCCCTTTTTTTTACCAATTCTTGAATAGAAATTATTCCCACCGACGATATGATCTTGACAATCACAATCAACGCATAGGCAAGAATGTCAAAAATACAGTGAGAAATCCAGTACAGAGCTATTTGACGCTTAGCCTACAGATACGTAGCGAAACCACGACGTTCTCTCCGCTACAACTACGACGCTGCGACCGATGGAGAACCGCACCACTGCAGTGGCGTCTCACGACCATCAGCGGTTTCGACGTGACGCGCATACGATTCGCGGAGTACACTGCCGGTCCAGTGTGTACGAAACTGACTATACTAGTGGACAGATAAGTTAATGCAATCATCAAGTCCAATGCAACGTGTGGGTGATATTCGTGCTCTAAATTAAAGGTGCTGAATTATGTTCAATTGTTGGTGTTCGATTGTTGATTACCACGTATTATTTTCAGTTTACCACGTGGTCCATGGATGTAAAGGCTGACCTGAATAGTTTTCGACAGTAGTTACATTGAAAGTGGCAGCACCTCGGTATGTTTAACTTCTAACTACAAAGGCAACCCGAAATGATTTCTAAGAGACCTTCATTTCATGTATCAGCTCAACGATACACTACAAAGAACAACATGAATAATTTTTGGCAACCATTGAATGTGTCAGCTAAAAGTTTCGCTTAGACTTCTTATACAAACGAAGGCATGAATATTATTCGATAAATGTTGCATGTATTAGCCTAAAGAGACACAGATTCATACCAACATGGATGTTATACACCTAATGGTACTATGTAAACTGACCTGAACATTTTTGAACCATACGTGATTATTTTAGGCCATTTCTTCTGCAGTTAAACTAATAATAATTATTTAATACGTACGCCAATACAACTGTTGCTGGATATTACTATACTTATTCACGGACGCGTTTCGCCTCTCGTAAAGGTATCTTCAGCATACACTTTGTATATATATATATATATATATATATATATATATATATATATATATATATATATATAATGTAGTATTAGTTTTAACTTCAGTACATAATGGTTTTTGTTTACATATAACGAAAGAATAAAACTAGATATTAGAAGCACTGGCGAGCATTAAGATACAGTAATAACTCAACTTTAACGCACTACCTCTTAGACTGACCATTTCCCCAAATACAGACAGAACAATCCTAACAGCAAACAACACAAAATGAATTATTCCAACTCTTAACAAAACAATCAAATTCAGCCTCTGGAAAACACGTACATACTGAGCATATAAGCTTAACTAACCAAACGGTATTCTAATTAATAAACACAAAACAACAATAAACAGAAATTCCAACCCAGCAGTAAGTTAATAGCACTTTGAATCCCTCTCCCCCAATACACAACTAAGCAAAGCAAAATACAAGCATAAATTTTATTAGAAAATTCAAACTCTCGGTTCACAACACTTCCGACAGAGAACCGCGGAATAAAAAATTAGTCTATTTGACAGTATTAAAAAAAAATATTATAAATTGAACTCATTCTCGTAGATTAATGCTTCAGGAAGCTAATTTTTTCAATTTTGAAAAGAAAAGTGGGTTATTTTTAATAAAAAAGCGAAATAAAAATTATACTTTTCTTACCTCTGGTCACGTGACAGAAAACGCTCTAGGATAGGTGGTCGCTTGAGTGACGTCACATGTCTGTAAACGTTGTGGCTGGGAAAGGAGCGTTTCCTATTATCCAAGTTTTCAACTATTTTTATTGTTTGTTGCTGGTCATTTCTTGTTATTAATGAAATTTCATTTTGAATACAATATCGAGAGCAATTTGTAAAAGCCTACAGCGGAAAATATCGAAAATAGACGCCTTATTTGTGGGGCTGGCTATAGAAAAAACACCTGACTTTTATTCTGCTGAGCTTAAAAATGTAACAGCTTCAATTTGAGACTCATTTATATTTAAATTGAAAGTTACAGATTGATTGTTGTGCGTTAGCAAACCATACGTCGAAAAATTCTGTACGCGAAATTTGTGCAGTGAAAATAAAGAAAAGTTGTATGGGTGTCGTAAATATGCACAAACAAATGAAGGTATTTCTTGTAGCTAATAAGCAGCTCTTTCAAATAAATATAGCAAGAGACCGATATAATGTGGTGTAATGAACTAAAATGCAACATGAAATTGGCTCAGTAGTTTTTTTTAATTAAAAATAATCTTGCTCTCTTTTAATGATGCTAATGTATCACGGAAAAAGCATGCGTAAACTTACCTTGAGGATCGCCAAAATAACAGAAACACACAAGTCACTATTAACACACAGAAACACAGCGTAATCATCGACCAAGCTCAGTCAAATGACGCGGCCGACTGGAGCGCTTGATCGGTGGATCACATGAAGCCCATTGTTCAAACTATTTTTACACGCTTTATATTAGCTTGACTTGTATGTATGTATGTATGTATGTATGTATGTATGAATGTAACGGAATTTTACAACTCCATTTTGACCCACTTCCAGATGTCCGAGCTGGTTGAAATTTGGCACACATATTAAGAACCGGTGACAATACAAGAATTTCATAGCTATATCCTGCTATTCTCATTACTTTGACAGTAACAAAAGAAAAATGGTTGAATGTCGTGAAATTTTGCAATTTAATTTTAACCCAATTCCAGATGTTCGAATTGTTTGAAATTTTGCTGATGTATTGATAACTGAATACAATACAATAATTTCATAGCTATATCTTGATATTATCATTACTTTGACAGTAAAAAACAGAAAAAAATTTGCACACGTTTTAAGAACCTTTAACAATACAGCAGTCTCTTAGCAACGTCCTGCTATTCTCGTTACTTTGACCATCTCCAGTTTCCCGGGTGTGATTTACGAGCCTTGGTTGCTGACGACGATCGTCTTCCACTGTCTCCTATCCAGAAAGGTTTCTCTGTCTGCAGTCACTTAACGTGATGTTGAATAGTGAGTATTCGAAACATTACTTCGTACTATTATAGAAGAGTAGTCTTCCACATTTACCCTGCTATTGGACCTCTGGCTGAGCTGCCATTTAATTGTATTTAACTCGTGGAAGTAATAATTAAAAATGAAACTACAACACAAAGATAAAGAGAGATTGGCGAAGAAAAGCCAACAGCAGGAAACATACTTTTGAAACTATCTGAACTAAAAAGTTAAAAATAAAATTGTAGTTTAAAAAACTAAAAACACGCTTTCGTAGTAATGTGAACTAAAAGGTTAAAAATAATCTTTAAATATAAAGATTTTGTTTAACAGTGATGGGACGTCCCACAATACAGGATAAATTAATTTTTTTGAATAAGCTTAAAGAATAAAGTCACTGATTACAAAATTAACTTTAATGTAAAAAAAAGCGTGGGGTGCTCTCTACACAACTTTTGACAATGACTATACCTTTACAAACAGCGAACGACAAAAAATATAAGACAACTTATATAGCACCCCATGCTTTTTTACATTAAAGTTAATTTTGTAATCAGTGACTTTATTCTTTAAGCTTATTCAAAAAAATTAATTTATCCTGTATTGTGGGACGTCTCATCACTGTTAAACAAAATCTTTATATTTAAAGATTATTTTTAACCTTTTAGTTCACATTACTACGAAAGCGTGTTTTTAGTTTTTTTAAACTACAATTTTATTTCTATAGTTAGGAGGGAATTCGTGGAAAATAATCCTTTGTTCCGAGTAATATGGTTTATCTAATTTGAATATAAATAACTATTTTGCCTGCGTAGACTATTATCAAAACTGACTTTTGTAACTCTAGATTTAGAAAATATCACACTGTGCGGCGTCCTCCCGGATGCGAGGCCAGAGCGTTAACCGCTCACTCACCACTCTCGGAACAACTGGATGTTGTAGGTCATTTTTCTTAATTGCAGATTAAGGCTTATAGATAAATGATATTTTTTTGTCAATAAAACTGAATTTGTTTGTTTATTCATTTACCTACATCGTTTCACTTCATCTCACACGAAGAAACTGTGAAGTGTTTGCTATTAACATAAAGAGAAGCAATTAAGAAGTAGTGTCCTGATAGCTGTGTGATTGAAGAGTGGTAATGGAATTCAGAACGTCCTACGTTTGAACCTTGGTTGGGATAATATTTTTTGCGTGCATTTTTCCGTTTTTGTTTGCTGTTTTTTGCACTACTATGTTTTTATTCGAAGAATTCATAATAGTTGCTAAGCGTCATACAAGCGTTTGAAACAAATTGCTACCATACATGAAAACTTTTAATTTTAAACTTACCAGAGAGAGAATATCATGCAAAAAATACAGGTGCACGGCGGCGAATAATGGAATTTATTTTAGAAGTGACATCACTTGTAGAAATCTTGCAACAGTTCCGGAACGCGTTGTGTCCTTTTCGTTGGAATTTTTACCTGACGATACAACTGCAGGTTGCCTTCCTGACATAACTGCGTCTATTAAGCGGTATTTATTTTTAATATGCAAGTAATATTTTTTTAAAAAAACTTTTTTATGGTGTACAAGTAACGTCCAATTTCCTTTTTGAAATCTTCTTTGGTTGTTTCAAACGGTTGTAATTCGCTTGTTATCCAAAAAGTTGTGAAGCCTTCAGAAAAAAAAAGAAAAATTAAATTGATGTTTTGGTGGGTTTTCGGGAAAAAATGATTATGCGATGCAACCAACAGCAACTAGTATCCAAAGAAAATGACAAAAGAAAACAAATTGAACATATTCCGAAGCTAGGATCGAACCTTAGGACCCTAACCCTAATAATTCTCGCTTTAAACAACGTATTACATTTAACTCTACGAAATCGCGGTGTAAATGAGCTTCACAGAAAATCGTAGGTGGGTGCAGGATAGGGGGAAGTTGGGTGTGTAGGGAAATTGCCACCGGAGCGTGTGCTCCAATGCAATTAAATTAAAATTAAAAATTAATTAGTTTTAATAACATGACGTTAGAAAAGGCATCAGCTGTATGGGGCATTGGTTGAAATATCGTAAGTGACTTTGTCGCAATATCAAATTGAAGTTGTTACATTTTTAAGCTCCACAGAATAAAAACTCAGTGGTTGTTTCTATAGCTAGCCCCACAAATAAGGCGTCTACTTTCAATATTTTTCCGCTGTAGGCTTTTACAAATTGTTTTCGATTTTATATTCAGAACGAAATTTCATTAATAACAAGAAGTAATCCAGCAACAAACAGAAAAATAATTGAAAACTTGGGTAATATGAAACACTCTATTCGCAGCGGCAGCGTTTACAGACGTGTGACGTCACGACTGTCAATGCACGCGCCAGGCAGCGAAGGAGCGTTTTGGTGGGCTTTTAAATTCTTTAAATTTTAACTTTGAATTTTACGCAAAATAATGCACTGCCGTCTAAAAATCTCTTCACTCGGTGAATAACGTGTACCAATAAACAATTTAAAACCATTTTCAAGAAGTAGTCAAATATCCAATTGCAGCGCACACATGAAAATCGATGTTTGACTATGACGTGTATAAAATATTGCGTTTCAAAATTGAGTACCAGAGAAGTAACGAGAAGTCAACTACATCCGAATATTTTAATTAAGTGCAATATCTGAAGCAGCATGCTGGTCGGGGGAACAGGTGACCAACAACCACAACTCAAAATGGAAATAGAAGATACAAGATGAATCCTATTTTATTATATGTAAACAGAAAACCTTCTGTATATAAATTAAAAACCGATAATATCTAAATGTAAGTCACATTATTATTCCTATGTATGAGAATTTCTTTATATCATCATATATATATATATATATATATATATATATATATATATATATCATTTATCTCGTATATTATTTGTGAAAGGTGTTTTTTTTGTTGTTGTCACAAACCATTTTCTCCCTTGAAACCTAACCTAAATCGATAAATAAGATTGCATTTTAATGATTAAGTTCTCTGCTTTGGAGGGAACATATTTAAAGAAATTATTTTTTTGGAATTCGACCCTTCAATGGCGAAAGTGTAATTATTTCTAAAAGGTGTTTTTGTGTCATGATCTTTTTATGTCCCTTGATACCTAACCGAAACCGATAAATGACGTATGATTTTTAAGATTGAGGTCTCCGCTTGGTCACGTCAAATTTTAAGAAAACAATTTTTCGGAATTATACCCATAAAAGGTGAATGAATGTATCACTATTTCTAAAATGTGCTTATTTTGTAACGATTAATTTGATACCTAACTTAATCGATAAATGAAGTTGTGTTTTAAAAATTACGTTCTCTGCTTTGGAGAGATCATATTTATGATGGCATTTTTTCCGATTTTTTTGGTTATCTGTGGCATTTCTTATCGCCTAAGTATGAGTGAAAGCGATATGGATAGTAGCCGATCGATGTGCACGTGTACTGGCTTGTGTCGCAATAGCAGAGTCTTTATCGAGTCGTACCGCGGAATGTACTGTACGTGTTTGTACTAAATTATGCGGTGATAAAGTACTATTGTAATGGAGCAGGACTGGACTTGCAAATACGTAATTGTAATTGAATGACGGACTTCTGCGCGTCGTATCGATGAAATAGAAATCGTGAGTGATCTGAAGATCATGTGTAATGAACTGTATTGCCATGACTGTGTTGAGCTATTAAAAAACTATTTAATTTACAGAACTGAAGTAAGCGTGATTCACTCGTATGTATATTTCTCACTTGGTTAAAGAATCGGAAATCTTCGGACATGTCCAAGTATTCGTAATGTACCGAAATTTCCTACAAATATCAGTCAGTGGTTGGACTACATTTTGTGTTTGGCTTATTAACGAGTGTGCATAAAACTGTTCCGTAGGCAAACGACTGAGGTGACTGTGTTATTCCTTTTACATAGAGATAGAAATCCTGATTGCTTAGAAGTGTCATTAATAAAGACAGATAACTTTAAACATGTGATTATAAAATGTCAACATCCTATCATCTATAGTACTGTTGGCTATCAAAATATTCTATCTAATTAATTTGACGCAATATTCTGGCAATCATTATTTCTAAAATGTATTTTTTGTTCAAGAACCATTAATCTCCCTTCATACCTACCTGAAATCAATAAATGAGGAATCAGTTTAAAGGTTATAGGCTCCTATTTGTTATATCATAAATTAAGAAAGGACTTTTTTTGGAATACGATCCTTAAACGGCAAAAGCGTCATTATTTTTAAAACTTTTTTGTCATCAGCCATTTATCTTCCTTCATACATAACCAAAATAGATAAACGGGATACCGTTTTAAGAATTAATATCTTCGCTTTGGTAAAATTATAAATTAAGAGTGAAATTTTTCGGAATTCGACCCCTAAATGGAAAAGGTTTTACCTATGAAGCTCACGCGTATAAGGCAGTTGAGAACCAAGCCATTAGGATTAGCTGACATCGATAACGACTGATTGCGTTGCACTATATGTAACAGATACAGCAATAAACTGCGTACAATAAGTACAAAGAGGTATTCAACCATTAAAAGGCAAAAATATCATTATTCTTAAAACGTATTTTTTGCCGCATTTATCTCCCTTGATACCGAACCAAAATTGATCAATAAGGTATCATTTGATCATTCTACTTTGGTAATATTATATTTTAAGATTTTTTTCGGAATTCTACCCTTAAAGGCAAAAGTATCTTTATTTCCATAACGTTGTTGTTTTTTTTTTTTTTTTTTTTTTTTTGCCACGAGTCATTTATCTCTCGTGATACCTAACCAAAATCGTAATGAGGTATCATTTAAAATATTAAGGTTTCCACTCAGCTAACATCATAAATTAATTAAGAAATATTTCTGAATTTGATTCTTAAAAGGCAAAAGTAATAACTATGAAGGTCATGTGTATGAAACAGTTCAGAGCCAAGCCGCTAGATAGCAGCACCACCCATCACAGAGGTATCTATAAACTGTGTTTTTTATACAATAAGTAGCTCTTGGGACATTTTTTTCTGTCACTGAAACATTTCTGTTTTGCTATATACTATGCAAATATTTTATTCGCAAAATTTTCTCATGATCGCAGCATCACATATTACAGAGATATAGATACGCTATGCGTATTTTTTTCAGGTCAGTGGTATTCCATTAAGGTGAGTGACATACCTGTATTTTACGCGTCCAAAATCTTTTCCAAATTGTTTCGTAATACTTGGATATTTCGTTATATTACACGAAACAAATAAACAACTGCTACAAATGAGGCCGTTCCCATCACCATCCATCGTATTTTGTTCACGAAACTTTCGCATGGATCACCCAGTGTTAATAACAACCATTATGTGCATAAGTTAAAACTAATAAAATATTACAGAATACCCGTATGCTCGGAAGATACCTTGACGAGAGCCGAAATGCGTCTGTGAATAAGTAATTTCAAACAACAGTTGAACTGGCGTACTTACTAAATAATAATAATTAATTTTGTACTACAAGTCGCAGCTCTTTAGCATATTTAGTTTCCAACTGCGAAAGCTAACATGACTGATTTTCCACAAAGTTCAATAGAAGTGTTATAGCTCAACTCTACGTCTAAATTATCACTAAAAAGACTGACGTGAGAATTTTTCTACAAAAATGACATTGCAATTACTACTCGCAGATCGACGGAATGCCCGGCTTCCCACTAGAGACTGGCCAGAACAGGTTACAAGAATCATCACTAGAAATGCTGACCTGAAATGTTTTTGACAAGAGTTCCATTGAATGCGGTAATTCATTAATATCCTTGGCTTCCTGCTACAAAGGACGACATGAGTATTTTTCTACAAGTGTTCCACAGCATGTTTGCATGTTTTAGTTCAACGCTACGGCTAGCTCCTAACCCCCACGCTTCATGCTACAAAAGCTTATAAAAAGTAATTAACCCTCTAACCATGCAGGATGGACATAATATTTTAACTACGTTTGAATACAATTTCCTGGACTTTGATGAGCGCATAACGGTCAAAGCTTTCCTTATTTAACAGCCTTTCATATTAAAAGACGAATTCACCATTTAATGTATGCTCATGGCTTTTTCAAAATGATTGCTTACTACGAAGGTCGTTTATGGTCAGTCTAATAGTAATATAATCTATCATAGTAATGTACAGAGACTTTATATCTCCCCACAGTTGATCAGAATTTTGTGCTATAGATTCTAATAAAATCCTGTGTATTTACAAAACGAAGAGTGGAGCTTCTTCTAGAAAATACTGTTTAAAAAAAATCTTGTTTAGGTTACCAAATTTCTTTTATTTTATAGTTATATATCTCTATTGCCTTTATTTAAGAATATCACAGTTTTAAATTTACTAAAGTATTGCTGTCTGATTATGTATACTTCAAGAGGTAATTTAGTGTGAGGTGAGAGACATTTCAGTGAAAAAAAAAACATAAGAGAAAAGGAAAAATAAAAGTAAAAGATAATATACAGTAGTTTATACAGAGAACATTACATTAACTTTAAAAGGTACTAAAAATAAACTTGTTATGCAACGTGTAGATCGTGATACAATCAGAAATTAACAAGTTTCCATTGAAGAAGCGTAAGTTTCGTGCGAAAGTAATTTCTGTCCCAATCTCTTTACCATGAACAATCTTAAGTTAGGCGACATAAATCAAAGTATTAGAAAAATGTCCACAAATATACAAACATGCCCGGTTTCCTGTATTTCAAGCATTTATCTTTTGTATTCATAAAGTAATATTATTCTCACCAACAGGTTCGAATATTTTTAAATATCCTGATGATCTGATTCTCATCACCTTTTTAAAACAGATTAATCTCTAACATTGATCAACCTTTTTTTTTGTATTGTTTTTCGCAAAAACAAAAATTATTGACTTGCGAAAAAAGGATTCAGTATATTATTGAAGGTTTTTTCCATTACCATGCTGTCTCATTCAGCTCAAGGCTTCATATGCACAGAAAGCATTAAATCTTTCTTAACGGCTGACTACAGCCGTAAAAAACGAACATTACAGGCGACATTATGCTAAGGGAGAGAGATGAGGCCCTGCGTCACAGCAACGCTGTCTTACTGCGGGCGGCTACAGCGAGAATCACGTCACAACACACAATAAGCTAAAATTAATAGCACTCCTCAATTCATTTTTTTATTTCTTTTACCTTCGAATTCACGACTGTTTTCATTCCATAAAATCTATTTATACGAAATAAATATTCCGTTGAAAGAATAAGTTCCTAATCATTGATTGACATCATCGGCTCTGCTCATTGTTAGTTAAATGTATTTCAAAATTTGTTCGTTCGGGGGACACATTACACACATGCGTCTCTTCACCATAAATTTCAGAAATTTAACCTCTGTTCAAGTCTTTAAACCAAACAAAATACGTGGCCTTAAAAATAATTACTGAATCACAAAATTCGCTAAGATTTTAAATCCAGATATTCGTATAAAATTTATAATTAAAACGGCAGAAAGCTAATAGTTACCTTTTATAGACTTGAAACTGTCCTTCCTTGACTTCACTTACAGAAATCGCCTCTAAAGAAAGATATGAATTTTCAGTCTGTTAGTTTTTATACGGTAAGTGGAAACAAATGAAGAGTGATATTTTGCAGTTTTTGAGTGTCGCAAATGTTGTAAGAGTACAGTTGTTGGAATGACAACACTCAGATACGTGTTATGATAAATCCAGGAAAGCGACAATGTGATGTCTCGAGGTGGACCCCACCCCCTGCCAATGGACAATAGCCCTGAAAATTTGGCTAACATTTGCTACAATCGGCAATGGAAGAAACGGAAGAATGGCGTATTGAACTAGAGGTTCAGATCTTTCCGACCGCCAGTTCAGGCGTGTGTTACAAGTGACCTTGCAAATCACGCTGCGTCATTCAACCCGACGTGGCGAATTGTGAATATGGGTTGCCAGTGCTCTTGAAGAGAGCAAATCAATGCCTCTGCAAGTTATGTGCAAGTCGTTAATTATTAATACTTCTTGGGAATAGTGAAGAGACAGTCTTTACGGCGGCGGGTGATCTGAAAGTACAGGTAGCAACACCAAGCCTGCAGCACCACCGACACCATATATTAACACCTACTGACAGCTGTAAAAGTGCACATGTGTAGTTACAAGTGTAAACGAGTCAGGAACAGCAATATAATAAAAGCCTCATAGATATTCTAATTAATATCAAAAAATTGATAAATATCTTCTATATTAGGCGAACAGGTGAACAGTTATTTCAAACTAATTCAATTTTTCCACTGTTAATAAAATTTTATAACTTGACGTATTTGAAGTGCTTTCCGAACTGCAACATTGTGGAAATATTTAGTTACTGCGAACCGCACTTTAGTGCAGTCTAAAGTTTTCTGAAAATCGCTTAACTGTACAGTTGTAATTATTATTATTATTTTTCCATTCGATTCAGTCTCTTAGGAACACGTAGACTCTGACCACCACAGTGTAACTCGTGTGAGAGAGAAGGGGAGGGGGCAAGGGGGGGGGGGAGAATGAGTTGCTTCCTGAAGTCTAACCGCTCTTGTTTGGACCGGCGTACCTCATCTATTGCAGGGAAGTCTTGTGTCACCCTGTCTGTGAAACGCATAATCTTTTTTGTTTGTTTGTTTGGAAAAGGTGTATGTTATCAGGTGGACATTTGGGGCCGTACCATCATTCGCCTAAGTGATGACGGGTATTCGCCTACAAACCGCGGTCAGAGTGGGCGGTACACAGGCCCTGGGCTCGTGCATGGTCTTGTTGAGCCACTCTAGCGGGTTGACTCTATAGTTTATTACAAGACTGTTCCTAACAGCAATGTCATCAGTTTCGAAATACTGTGCTGTAGCTGCCTTTATAAACACTCTTAGGTAGCACTACTATTAATTACCAACACCGGTAGCGCTCTGGCCTCGCATTCGGGAGGACGCGGGTTCGAATCCCCATCCGGGGATCCAGATTTGGGTTTTCCATGCTTGGCCTCTCATATTACTGTGTTGTTCGGTCGCCAAGCCTTATCGCTCCTGTTAAGCATGTGAATTTTGTAATAGAGTGTAAATTCCTGGTAACCTATTAGAAATCTTGCATTAATTACTGCAGTCTTCCCCCGTTTTTGTACACGTCGATAAGGTCTCTTGATGCCGATAAATATATGAAATCTAGTACCTATAATAGTTTGGCTTTAACTAACAATGTATTTAAATTTTAGCTTTAGTCGGACTCCTGTCATTTTCTGAAAATCCAAGATCAGCAAAAGTGAACAAATTAATCGTAGCAGTAATTGTTAGTGAACCAGTTGAATGACACCATCACATCAGCAGCGGATGGCAAGGCCACGACTGAACGAAACACAATCAGAAATTCTTCTTCTCGGTTAGTTATTATCTGCTTAGCACGTAGTGTCCCTGTTAAAGAACTCTATTGTGTGCTCACCGGAATTGCTGTTTGCATCTACAAATTTGTCCTAAAAATTCGCATCATCGTAAATTTTCTCCAAAATTTAATAGAATCGTTATCAGTAAAATTAACTTGGTGGTTTTACTTCCCTTAATCTTCTAATCGATTCCGAATATATGTCATAGTTTAAGCCAGAACATATGCTTTCAAAGTACGAAAACACCATGAGAATCTTTTCAGTGAATTTCAGGGTAAGTTGGATTATAAGTGAATAATTTGTAGTTGAGTACCGACTTTGATTTCCAGCTCTGGAGCAAGGTGACGCAGCGTTTACAGACACAGTCTTGTTCTTAATAGTTGAGGTAAGTTTTCATGAAGACCCCGTAAAAATTTAATGAGTAAATGCCGGAACACCCAGGCGCAGCCCAGTCACGGGTTGGCTACAGCGTATGGATCGTCTCTCGAAGCACGGGTCACTGGTAAACTGTTGTAAGCTGATTGCTCTTTTCTTAATTGACTACGGCAATGTTCGACATATACGAACTAAAGACGGACAATGCAACTTCCAATTCCGTCCTCTGTCAACTACTTGACGCATTAACATTTACTGCAGTGTAGAACTCAATGCCCACCGTTACACTGCGCTCCGTGTATCGGCGAGTTTGTACTCACATTGCGACCCTCACTGGGGAAAGACGAGCGACCGAGTGAGAGTCCGATCCGTTTGGACCACGCTATCCAGCAGCGGGAATTATCTGAGAGCCCCAATATAGGATTTTTAGTTTTTTGAGGCCTAGCTATTTATAGTTTAGAGTCAGTAGATGCAAGACACTGTGAGAAGCTAGTAAAAAAATTAGCTACTACCGCAAGTATTAATGTGAATACGTCTTTCTTTAGGCAAGTAGCCAGCGAAATAATAAAAATTTAACATTTCCATTTCGTTTAGATACACAAAAAAGATCTAGGTAGTTGACTGCTAAAAATTTTAATTAGCTTCACGTGAGAAACTACTAATGAGGACCACATCACGAGTAGTTTCTAACTCCCTCTCCCGCACCGATCGTTCCACCGAGATCGTGCCGACCCTCCCCCCCCCCCTTTTTTTCCATCCGTGGATTTTATTTCGCTCCGCTTTCATGATCAGTCGAGTTAGCCGGCCACCTTTGCGCGTTCTCAAAGTGGTTTTCTTCAATTCTACTTGCGTTCCGCTGGCTTTGCTTCTAATTTTTTAATTATGTCGTTTAACACACTTAAAAAGTGTTACAGTTTTTCCAAATTTACGTTTATCTTTTTGGAAATAAACTTAAATGGCCGTAGTGAATTTCATATGGAAACAAATATATCTTATATATATAAAAATCTCGCGTCACGATGTTTGTCCGAGATGAACTCCGAAACTACTTAACCAATTTTGATGAAATTTGGATTATTGTGTGTAATTTGGTCAAACTTAAAAGATAGGATAGTTTTTATCTCGATTATTGACGTGAATATTTATTATTGCGAATTACAAAGGGAGGAGGGAAGAGGACAAGGGACGGAAAAGACCATAAGTTAATTCTCGCAGTCAAAAATTCACAGCAGCAGTTTATAAAAATCTCGCGTCACGATGTTTTCTCAACTCCGTGGTCCCACCACCACCACAATTCGACAGTCAACGCCAGCCAACGCAACGTAGAAGAAGCAGGAATACACTGGAAAACAACCAAGATAGCCAGACGACCTCCGGAGGAAATTTCAGGCTCAACTGGGATCGTCACGTCGCTGACCATCGAGAGGAAAGACTGGATTTCCTTATCAATATACTCGTCCAACTTGTAAATCACCTATCATCGCAAGGAAGCATGCCTCCAAGCGCGAAGCTGCCTTAGTTGCATTCAAGATGCCGTGAAGACGGTACGTCACCCAAATGAAGACATCGATTAGAAGCCATAATGAGAAGACACACCTACAGAAATGCTATACCCCATCGTAATGATCTTGGAGTAAATGTCGAAAGACAATAAACTCCACCATACCCTGCTCAAAGGAGCAGTTAATGGCTCTCTGTACTAGATGTTTTCTCAACTAAAAAACTCAGCCATGGCAGACTGCGGTACATCGACTGACGCCGCAAGAAAGCCAAATCGAAGAAGAAGAGGTACAACAAGTTCGCGTTCCCAGGAGAAGTCGGCTTCTATGCTGAAGCCTCCTTTCTACTGGCAGGAGCCTTTGAACGCGTTTTGGAAAGCGTCAGACCTGAAAAGTGGTCAATAAAGCTATGGAGACGTCGCCTCGACCGAGGAAACCCCAAGAAATGGAAATTCTTCATCATAATCCTACTGGACGACCTGCAATTCAGCTGGGAGGTTCCAACCACTGATACTGCCACCTTCGAGCTGGTTCTCTCAAGCCGCGAGCAGTCACCTTGCAGAGAAGATTCTCCCAGCGGGAGTCGCTGAGTGGCCGGAAGCACTTGTGTTTCCGACCCCTCTAGCCAGCGACTTTGACTTGGAGAAATACGCAGACCTCATAAGGAGAAGATTCAAAACGTTCTGTTTTGATTCGACGACCGGCAGTAACATGCTGATCACTCCCATCAGGAAGTCACCGCAGAAATCGTAATTCTATGCGTAGCACCCAGTGCTACTCATCTTTGCCCGCTATAGGAGAAATAACACCGGCATGCTGGCCTATCTGCATCGCCGCATGAAGCTGCCCCTATTCTGCTGGCCAGATCACCAAGGGGTAAAGATACTGCAGGCCTGCCTCAACGACTTCGAGGCAGTTATCGAGATCCTACAGCGCCGCTCCACCGCTCATCACATCTTTTTTCACGACGGAGAGGAAGCCAACATCACTGCAGAGAAAGATGAAGCTCTCGAGCAGCAGATCCCAGAAAGCCACACAACATGCTCGCTGATGGAGCGAGTTCCAGCGTTACAACCCCGATCACCGCAGAGAAACCGCCCCCACGCAATTCCACAACGCAGACCATCGCAGCCACCCTCACGCACCACGGTCCAGTGCTTCAGGTGCCAAAAATTCTGGCACTATGCCAGGGACTGCACAGAGCCGGTCAGGTGTGTCCGTTGCGGAGGCGGACACAAACTTTCAGACTGCAAAAAACCTCTTGAAGAGACAGTCTGTTGCAACTGCGGATCTAAGCATGCAGTTTCTATCCGCGGTTGCGACAAGTGGAAGCAGCAACTACGCAAGATACGGCAGCACCGGAGTCCAAGGCTGCATACGCGCCCGCACCAAGTTGGGAAGTGAGCAGGGCACGCCCACAGCAGCTTCGAGAATCAAGAAGAAATGACACGAGGGCCACATCAGCCGAAACAACAAGACATAAGAAGACGGAGCCACTGAAACCAGACAGAACACACTGCGTCCACTCCTGCACCTGCCAAGTTCCAGAACAGCGAGAATACCGACTTGATGCCCTCATCGATCTACTTAAGAATCTCGTCAACCACCTGGCTACAAAGCAAGACACACGGATCACGCTGCGGCAGCCCTAAGTGCACCACAGTAAATTGGTGGACCATTTCTGAGATGGAAGATGCGCCGGCAATCCATCCTGTGAAGAATAAATCATCTGAAGACAACATCTATAGCCAACAAAAAGACCTAACGACTGTGAAGATCTGACTCGTCCAAATGACTTGGAGGCAATGTCGTAGGACAACATACTCCACTGCACAGTAGCTGAAAGGGAGCTGTGACTAGGCTGAGAAGATGTTTGTCCGTACTACTCATCGTTCCCAGGTAATTGATGTCTGTCTGTCTGTTATTTATGTTTTTCCAAGATGAATTCGCTTTCACCCTGCTTTCACTTCCGGCACAGCTTGCTGTCTAATGTGAAGTACGCCAGAACATATCCGTGATTCGGATTCCACGCTAAACTGTAGGTCCCCAGTATCCGGCAGGATTAGCGGGTAAGGTTAAGGCGGCTACGACAGGGGCGGAATACGCAGCCAATAGAAACCCTGCCACCAGGTTATTACGACTACACGAAATTATTATTATAGTTCCGTACGTTTCTAGGTGTACACTTTTTTACGTCATATTGATCCATCAGGGGATATTTTCCATTAAGTAATTTGTAATAAAATGTAAATTTAAAAAAAATTACGTTCGTTTGTCCTTAATTTTAACTCTCCGATAGTCTTTGCCAATTACTTTTGAACGCGTTTGTATCTTTATTAGTGGATATTAATTTGACAACATTAGGGAATTTAGAATAACATTGCTAAGTCACAGCAACGTGTGACCAGGTCAGCTAGTACATATACAGGGCGTTCGCCGGAAAACGCTACCCTCCCAGTCTGTTGCCGTCGGCAACTTGCTCGGTCAGTGGAGCCAGCAGTTTCCGCCACGCGCCACCGTGAATCACCGCACTGTTTAACACCTCCGCTGCCCCAACAGTGCATTGCAGTGACCCTTACATTGTTAAGAACGGTTTCTTTGCATTGTAGATAGTTTGTGACTTCAGTCTCTTATTAATCAGTGTTGTGAATAAACGTTTCTTTGCGGTTTGGCTGGTTTGGGGCTTCATACTCTTATTAATCTGTACCGTGTTTGAGTGTGAGTAAAATTATGGTACGTTACAGTTTGCAACAAAGAATATTTCTCTACGATACATATGTGAAGAAGAAGTCGTTTACAAAGTGTCGCAGTAAATTTCGTCGCGAATTTCCTGGCGCTTTACTGCCAGCTAAATCAACAATTCTGCGTCTGGTTAAAAAAGTAAGAGAAACGGGTTCATTTTTTAACAAAAAGAGACTGTCGGTCAACCGTATTCTCACAGAGGAGAAAATTAACGATATCGCTTTTCGACTAGAACAGTCACCCAAAAAATCATTAAGTCAGTTAGGGCAGCGTGTGTCTCGAAATATGTTCAGAAGATGTGAAATGTGCATTACACAAGAGGGTCAACACTTCCAGCATCTTTTATAAGGTAAGCTAATGAATTACGTCACATTTAAATGCTTAGCACACAAGTTTATGAAGCGTAATTATTATGAAATAGTCCGCGGCCGACGGTCGAACAATGCCGGAAACTGAGCGCTCGCTCGCCGGGAGCAGTTTCTTCCTTGTAGCGCTAACAGAGGGTTGCGTTTCCCGGCGAACGCCCTGTATATTATTTAGGCTCCAGTCACATCACAGACGAGCGAGATATGTTCTCGGCGTGCACTTATCCGCCGTTTCGGTACCTGGCCAATCGCATTTGTTTCCCTTATCTTGTGAGGGGCGGCGAAAATGTCGGCTGGTACATTTGTTGCTTTCCAACTATTTCTTTCGAATGCCGTTTACCCCATTGTCCTCGATTGCGTTGTTTTCAGTGCTGGCAATATTCACGTCGCTCGTGATTCTGGGATGCTATCCAGTGCCGATCGGGGACGTTAAGGTGAGGCCACGCTTGCCCGATGCTGGTCAGAGTGACGGCTCGCCCCTCTCGTGTCCACACTTGCAGTTCGTCCGTAGGTTACGACTTAGTCTCCTTTAAATTTTTCACAGGGTTGTTTCACGGAATCAGTGTTCAAAAATTTCCGTAAAAGTGAGTTGGGGATCAAAGCTAAGGTACTTTACTGCACAGTACCGAACTTTATTTATCGTAGGCGTACTTTATAATCTACGGTTGGCCTGTTGAGTATAAAAATAGTATCCCAACCCAGACTTAATAATCATCACACTGTACTTGAATGAAAGATTCTCACGCATCTCAACACAATCCCAATTGAGAGATAAGCGTCACTTCACACTTGACGTGTTTGTTTTGTTTGAGGTTCCTTTCGATTCACTCAATATTTTTTCTTTATAAAGAATTTTAATTTAAATATGGACCGCATGGATTCTGTATAATAATAATAATTTCATGTGATTTCAAAGTTTTAACCACAGTGTTTCGTATCGGCTAGGCAGTGCACCTCTATCGTTGTCACCTAACTTGAAAAGGAGACCTACAGTGAAATTCGAATCACGGAGTGTCCTAGCATCTTCGCATTAACAAATCAAAACATTGCCAGAGTTTACTGTCAGTTTGAAGGCCCATAAACATACAATTGAGATCTGGACGTTCAGTATCCCAATCGTGTGCCGCAACGATTTCAGAGAAGTCTAGAGTTAATGAAAAATAAATATTCAAACATAACAAATTTTCCGATACCATTTAATTTTGCTATCCAAAAACAAAACTGTACTTTTATATGTTTGAATGCATATTTTTCAGTACTTCTATATTAGTCTGGTGAGTCAGATGACTACAGCGTATTATTCGTATATGTAATGCCCCAGTTCAAACCCGGGTCTCTGATGCTGTTTTTATGGGCCTTAAAATCGATCTTCACGTCTGGCAAGGTTTTAATTTGTTAATGCGAATATGCCAGGACTCTCCCTACATTTTACTAACATCTGATGAACCTGAAAGTGAGGTTGAAGGAAAAAGATATTTTTATAGGGCAATCAATAAAACTAAACAAAAAACATTTGGGCGTAAAGGACAGAAAATTTCCGAACTCTGTCAATACGCTTCTACACATCCGCCAGCCCGACACTGGTCCGCACCGTCAAAAAGTAAACGAAACTAATGACTGCCGCGTGTCGGCCTACTGTCGTTTGAACTTCAGTCGAGTGAGCATCAACAATAAGGGAGCAACCATAAACTACGTGGCTCGGTCTAGGGGGAGGGGGGGGGAAGAGTTGGGTAGAAAGCTACGCTGGGTTACGTGAAAAGAGTGAGGTGTCTGAGACAGGCCACGTAGTGTTTCATTCATATTCTTTTTTACAGATAAAGTAATTTATAGGATACCCTACAGCATATGGATATTTATTTCTGTCATTTAATTACCTCCGTATTCTATATTTTTTTTATTTTTTTTTATTTACCCTTCGTTTTTACAGCCTAATATCTTAGTGACTAAATTAGGCCCTGCATATTAATTGTTGATAATATAGTGTTTGGAGATTTGTACAAAATATTTGTATTCAAGGAATTTGGCATACAGTTCCATTACACTTTGACTTACTGTCTAATTAATTCCATAATATTACATTTGGTCTTGCTTACAGTTATAACAGTTACAGCTGCTATTACAACCTTTAATATTATATTGAATCACAAATATCGCTTATTGTTGTTATAGTGCTAGTGGTTTTTATTGAAATATTCCAGTTATTCTTAGAGCATCCCATTATTCAGTAAGTTGCAGTTAACCCAGTTTGTACATATCTTTCTGTAATCTGTCATGTAGTTATACTGGATTACTGGATAATAACAATTGCTTATAAGTAACATTCACCTTGTAATGTCCAGCCTCTGCTGTTTTCAATATTTTGTCGCCTCTCAATATATTTCGCTCAGCCGGTTTTGTGAGACGGCGGAGTGTGGAATTCCAGCGAGGCGGCAGGTTGACAGCGTGGCTAAATCCTTTGTGAGTTGGACCCAGGTATAGAGGACCCCCGCCCCCGGGAGCCGGGAGGGGGTGAGTGGACATGCAGTAGCGAGAGACACTTCGGGTTAAGATCCCGCATTGTACGCACGTGTGTTGTATACTGGATTACCGGGTGGATCCCGGAAGACCACGCACGTCTGGTGTGTGCGTGTGGACAACAACGTGGACGCCACGTTTTGTCACGGCATAGTGCTGTCGTGATTGTTTTTCTACGTGTGGGAAACGTTCCAAGGAACGTCTGTTTCGAAGGAGACCGCTCCAGTTTGTAGCATGCAGCCACCGTCTCGACGAAACTGATAAGTCACAATTTAATTTGAGTCTTTTAGCCCCATTTTCTTGGCAGTGAAACACTATTGAACTGATCGACGCTAGCCGGGGACAATTTAAGAATTAAAAGCATTACATTTGCTGGCTGAGTCCATTTTTTTGATGTAATGTTAAACAACTTGTATTTTTTTGTGTTTTACTTTATGAATGTAACATTTCCCTTTTTGTAATTAGAGGGTGTCATTTAAATTTTAGCATGTTTTTTTGCAATTAAAAAAATGTTAAAACAACTTTTTTTTGTTAATAATTAAATCTTTCATCTCATGCCATAAAAAAAATGTTTTCTCGGCATAACGAACCCAGACATCTCAATGACGCCCAACGTGGGGCCCGAGATTTTATAATTAGACATATTCGTAATTTGGGGATTAATTTTCCAAAATTATTTGTGATACAAAATTCTAAAGTTTGCGTTTTTTTTCGCCATGGCTAGCCAGTTTTCAATATATCAGTAATGCAAGTTACTTTAAATAATTTAACAGTAGTGCACGAAACTATTAATTTTTTATGCTATTAATATATGCTAATGATTCCATTGCAGTTTTTTTGATGCAGTGCAGATTCGCATTTGTTTGTGTAGTTGTTGATTTACTTTTTTTTCAGATCATGTCGATTTGTTAAAATATTGTTGCTAGTTTTTTTTGGGTTGCCTGTTGTTTGTATGTTCAAACTATCTTTGCTTTGTTTCAAAATGTGGTAACATAGGTTTTGAGTGTTTCTTTTTCTGAGATGTTGCTGGATACTCTGACATCTAATGTCGTGATATGTTCAAGTAATGTTTCCCTTTTTCGAAGTGATTCCTGTGGCATGTGCTTCTAATGGTTTGCCTTTCGCCGTTGTTGGTTTGTGAGTAAATTGTTAAATATCAGTTCTGTCCTGACAATAATAAGGGGATTTTAAGTGCCGAAAATTTTATGAAACTTCGCTCTGGTAAAACAACAAGTGAAATGGACCCAACAACATCTGCGAATGTTGTTAGTGAGTCCACGTCAAAAGTTGGAATGTGTCCAGCGGTAGCAACTCGCTCAGAAACGGGCGCGGATCAGCAGGACGGGGCAGCTAGCCTATTGTCTCTGGAGGTGCCGTTACCTACTCAAGTGTCAGCTGAGAGGGAAACAGGTAGTCGGGATGTCACACAGGACAGTCTGGTTCTTTTTTTGACACAAATACAGGACAGCATAATAAATTCTCAAAGTCGGACCGAACAGATATTAGCAGAAATGAAACAAGACTTTCGCGAGGGAATTGCGTCAGTTACTGAAAGAGTTTCCGGAGTCGAAGCAAGGGTCATTGAGTTAGAAACATTTCGTAATGAATCAGCAGAAAGAATCCGGGAAACACAAGAGTCGGTCTGCGAATTGAGGGCTACAAATGATAGAAAATGTAAGGAGAATGAGGAAATGATCCAGGTGATGGAGGAAAAATTTAAGACAAGATTACAAGAAGTAAACCAATCGACGGAGTCCTATTAAACAATGGATTGATGCGGTCGAAGAAGAACAGTCATTAATCTCGCAGAGACAGACGACGTTCGAAGAGCAGACCAAGGGAAAACTTGCTAATTTGGATACAGACATAAATTACATTAGGAAAAGAATCAGTGATGAGGTACCTAGTAGCGCATCTGGGACGCGGGGCAGAATTGATCACGGGTTGCCTGTCGGTTCAAACGACATTCAAATGCCGATTTTTTCCAATAATAATAACGAGACACATCCTAAACAATTTTTGAAAGATTTGGAAAACTATCTGGAGATCAAGAATATTCCGGACAGATTTCGAATGCGTGTGGTCCAGCAGGCACTGGTAGGGCATGTTCGCATATGGATGCAGGTGTCATTACCGGACGATTGTGAGTACGACCGTTTCAAATCTGAATTTTTAGAAACCTACTGGGGACCCGACGCACAGGCAGAGAGTAGACAATGTATTTTTCGGGGGACATATCCGGAAAATTCTGGCTTGAGTAGAGAAGATTATGCATTTGAGGTAGCCTTGAACGCACGGTTTCTCGAACCACCAATGAGTGATCAGGAAATCTGTGGAGCCATAGCAGGACACTTCAAGCCGTATATTAGAAGGGTTTTGACTCCCAGCAATAGAAAAAATTTTACTGAATTCATTCAGACCCTGCGGATGTTAGATACTATCGATTCACAAGGTAACCGTTCTGGACCCGCAAGAACACAAAGGAAGCCGGGGTGGCAGACATGAAGTGGCAGGTAGACAGAGAGGGGGGCAGAACGGTTCACACGGTGGAAATTCTAGAAATTCGTTCCAGAGGGGACAACAACACAGGAACGACCGAGTGATTCCAAGCTCGCCCGCAGGTCGATGAATGGTCTAAGACCGAACGACAAGAAACGTGGCAAGACAGCAAAATAAATGAACCGCGTATGCCGACAGCGGGATGCAAATGCCCTTTCGCCTCAAGATGGCGAACAAATTGAAGTTAATACGGATTTATGAGATGCACTGGGGCCTCTCCCAAGGACGAATGTCTGCATAATGCAACCGGAAGACTGCATTTTTGGAGAGATGGTTTGAATTCCTTTGAAGAAAATGATTTAGAGCAAGAATTAGATAGGAAGGAAATTGGTAGATGCCCCATGGTTAAGTGTATGGTCAATGGAAGAGATTGCGTAATTACTATTCGATAGTGGAAGTGCTATAAAGCGCAATATTCTGACAATTTTGTGAAACGAAGTATTGATAGCGGTGCCGAAATTAAAATAATACCAGTAAAAAAGAAATTTGGGTTTGGTACCTGCTTTCGGTTCCAAGGTTAAAACGGGACAGAACAAGCGATAATTCGCGTAGATTTTTGTACGGAGGCAATAGAAATGGCTATGGAGATGATAGAAATAACTGCAATAATAGTGCCTGGGCTTACAGTTGATTTGATCATTGGGTCGGACGTGCTAGAAGAAAAGAAGGCATGCATTAGCTGGAAAAATTTCACAGTGACTGGTTTGACGAAAGGGACAATTAAGTGGACTGAGAGCGGTAGAGGCTATAGCTTTAAGCAAATCGAGGTCATGGACGAAACAGTGCCTTCGGATTATTCTTCGTAATATGTACCGGAGTGTGGAAAGCCAGAACGATTGTTGAGCGATCATGCAACGATTTTTACGAGTAAGAAATGGACAGATGCTTTGTCCCAAGAGGGGATAAAACCTATTTTTTGTTCAATTAGGAACCCACAGAGCAATATAGTTTGAGAGATATAATTGCCAGTTGGGAGCATATTTTCGCGCTTTGGTCGGGGAGAAACCACAACTCGTGGGTGAAATACTTAAGCAAGATACAAGATTATTTCAAATTTCACCATACACTGGCAGCACCGGCTACCGACCAGTAGAAGAACTCCCATTTTGGTGCGAATGTGACCTCACTTGTTGACCAGCTGGTTGGACGCCCCGATCAGTTAGCTCATGTTGAACCTCAGTCCAAAGCTGGCTCATGCTAAAGAATCTCCTGCTGGAAAAGGCAAAACGACGACGGGAGAGGAAGGTTAACAGCAAGTTTCACAAATTTAAAAGTTGACGATATGGTCTTGATTCGCAAACGCCCCACAATCGGAATGCGCTGCGGAAAAAAATCGCTAAGTTTTTTTCATATTTACAAAGGTCCATATCGCGTGAAGAGGGTGGTAGGTCCCAACGCCTATTTGCTTACAGATGACATTGCAGAGGTCAGGGGTGTACAACGCTCGGAGCTTAAGAAAATACTATATTGTTTAAAATTTCTATTGGTGGAGGTATTTTTGATAGGATTCTTTTTATTGTTTTCTGCAACATGCAAAATAGATTTTTTGAGTAGTTGATTGTGCATCGTTGATCCTTCGTTTAAGTGTTTGTTTGGCAAACCTAATTTTTTTAATTCCATGAAAATCTGGCCAGTCACCAGGGTCGCTTGAATAATCCTTTATTTAAGATTTCACTGTAGTATAGTCTTATAGTTTTCATGTAAATGGGAATAGGTTTAGCAGAAAAGTTTCGTTTGTTTCAACGGTGGAAATTAACGTAAAATCATGTTTTTCTCGCATGAGATGAAGATTTTATTTGTTTTGTCAATACTTAAAAAAAAAAAATAATAATAATAATTTTTGATCATCAAAGTTTCTCTAGCACGGGTGCAAATTTAGATAGCACACTCTAAAGGTTTGCGAGAATTTTTGTGTTAATTTTACTTTTTTAAATAATAATAATAACAATTGTATGTTGTAATTGATTAGTTCATAGACTCAGCCAGAGGTTAGTGTTGATAACAGAAAATGTATGTTGTAATATATAAAATCATTAGATTAATCAAAAGATTTGTTTTAAAAACCGTTAACTGAGAACTGAAGTGCAAATATTTGGGACATAAAACCACGGACTTTCAGTTTTCTTCGTCAAGAAAGACTTCAGCCAGTGGTTTGGGGCTATGTAATGTCCAGCCTCTGCTGTTTTCAATATTTTGTCGCCTCTCAATATATTTCGCTCAGCCGGTTTTGTGAGACGGCGGAGTGTGGAATTCCAGCGAGGCGGCAGGTTGACAGCGTGGCTAAATCCTTTGTCAGTTGGACCCAGGTATAGAGGACCCCCGCCCCCTGGAGCCGGGAGGGGGTGAGTGGACAGGGAGTAGCGAGGGACACTTCGGGTTAAGATCCCGCATTGTACGCACGTGTGTTGTATACTGGATTACCGGGTGGATCCCGGAAGACCACGCACGTCTGGTGTGTGCGTGTGGACAACAACGTGGACGCCACGTTTTGTCACGGCATAGTGCTGTCGTGATTGTTTTTCTACGTGTGGGAAACGTTCCAAGGAACGTCTGTTTCGAAGGAGACCGCTCCAGTTTGTAGCATGCAGCCACCGTCTCGACGAAACTGATAAGTCACAATTTAATTTGAGTCTTTTAGCCCCATTTTCTTGGCAGTGAAACACTATTGAACTGATCGACGCTAGCCGGGAACAATTTAAGAATTAAAAGCATTACATTTGCTGGCTGAGTCCATTTTTTTGATGTAATGTTAAACAACTTGTATTTTTTTGTGTTTTAGTTTATGAATGTAACATTTCCCTTTTTGTAATTAGAGGGTGTCATTTAAATTTTTAGCATGTTTTTTTGCAATTAAAAAAATGTTAAAACAACTTTTTTTGTTAATAATTAAATCTTTCATCTCATGCCATTAAAAAAATGTTTTCTCGGCATAACGAACCCAGACATTTCAAGTTTTAGTATGAGAAAAACTGTCTCATGAATTTCTTTGGGTGTAAATGTATTGCCATAATGTTTGTATGTATTAGAGGCACTGCATGTGACAGTCAGCTGTTGATGGTTTTCCAGAGGGAAGTGGGGGCAATAACCTCTCCCAAGCTGGATATCACACTTAGAAAGACCTAACCTGCCCCATTTCTCAATGAGTCTGTCATTAGGGCATTAAGTTACATTACCATGGATAGGGTGCACAAGGGTCAGTCAATGACACACAGTATGTAACACAGATACTTATAATACAGCAGATTGGTTCTGTGAGACAGTCAATTATTGACATGGTACGTGACACAAGACACTTATGCATTAATGGTAAGAACGTACAAGAGGCAGTCAATGAAACAAGGTAAAACCCGCAAGCCAAGATTAAGACAGCGTATGCACATACTTGGTACGAGTCAGTGAGAATACATTTATTGAATCGAAAGTACGCAGCAGTCCAGAATACAGAATGTGATTAGGAAGAGCTTATATCCTCACCAAACCTGAACTTTGTAATAACTGAAGTATTCAGTGGCATATAAGTTAAAACAACTATAATTTTTATATTGAGTAGTTGTACCAAGCTGCTAAAAAAGAAAAAAAAAATAAGGAAAAAAAAAAAAAAACGACCAAGAAAATAATTCCACGCAGACACATCTGCAGCCGTAACCAGTACAGCGTCATAAATAACACAAAGCTACGTGTCAAAATAAAGAAGGAAAGTGGTGAGTGCACCCCCACTGCTTACTGGCTCATCTCTATCTGATTTTAAACCGAAAGTAAAATGTGTTATTCTCTCTTTTTGTGTTAATTGTTGCCCTCATTTTTGGTAACTGATGGTCACCTTCCCCTAACCCTTGTTATTTTCAGTGCCAAAATGCATTTTCCTTATTGTGACAAACTACAGAGAAATATTCACAAAACCTTTAATGGAATCTCGAAATAAGACTGTGCGCTACCCACAACATCATTTAAGTAAAAACATCACAGTCATCACCTACTGGGTGACAGGAGCAACTTAATTCTATATTTTACAATTGTAGCCGATTGTTATCATGTGCTTTTTACCTCAAAGTATGGCCAGTTCATGGCCATATTAACACCATGTGTATTTGACCACCATTTCAAATCCTTTTCATGATCTGCATTGTTAACTGTATGGTAGAATTCTTCATATATCTGCGGTAATCTGTAAACATACATAAAAAATTAGAAAAAAAAGAAAAGAAATTTAATGTATCAGCAGTTGAAAATGCATTTTCAACACTAAAGTACACAATACATATTTAGTCAACAGTGAAATGTATCGTATAATGTCTTTTAGGAAAATCTCACATGCATGGTTAAATACAGAGAAAGAATTTACATATCAATATTTTTAAACAATTGGATAAAGGAAACAAAGAAACTGCCGCGAGGCACTGAAAATAAGATAGGATAGGGAAAATAAACAGTTACCCGTCACTTACCACAGATGAAGGCAGGAGGGCGAGACACGTAAAAACACAGAAACATACGAATTGCACAATATTTCGACCTTAGTCTTACTCATGTGGGAGGCGAGACAAATGGCAGGGGGAAAGATGTGGTCACATCCCAACCCGCCACATGAATCATTCATGTTTTATAGAACTTCATGTTTACTTTTAAGTACAATGAAGTCTTCATTACAGTTATCTGCCAGGAAAGTTTCCGTTCTTACTTTTAGGTATTTTATGTTTTGTGACATACAAGTAATATTGTGGAATAACTTCACCATTTCACATAGATAAAAATAAATACCTTATAACGATTTGGGCATTAAGTGAGGAAGTGTAACCTAATCCCAAAATTTCTCACAGACCTGTGTATAATTTACATGATCTATCTGTTTATACGAGAGATCAGTTTCCTATTTATTTATCAAAATGTAAATGTGTAAATGAAAAGGTTAAGGACAATAACAATGAGTTTTAAGCCCTAAACAATGTAACATAATTAGTCTGTTTATCTTAAAAGCAAGTTATATGGAAAGCAAAGAGAAATTATACCCCACTCACCAAAGTTAAAGGGACCTCATTTAAGATTATTTTCATTTAGTTGCAAGTACTTTTAACTAAGTTTTAATTGTTCATAATAAAAATCAAATCTTTGTGCGATTGTTAGATGTTCTAAAAATGGCTTGCTGTGCATTTTTTCATGTCAGATTATAAAATATTGGTCTAAAAGTGGCCAGCAGAGTCACTCAGCTACATAATCAAATTTATATATATAATAAATAATATGCTTGGAAACTCTTGGAAAAAGAGACCAATTTTCATCATAAGTGTGCTTCTACCATAAAGAAAAGTTAATTGCATCTGCTTCTTTATTTAAGGCTATACTTCATCAGTATTGAGAAAGTCAAAAACTCTAGAGAGAAATAATAATCAAACTGAACGTTAAAAGTTTGATAAGACCATAATGCATTATAATTCTGAGTAACATTATATGCACATTACTATTTAGCACTCTACATCTTAAAGCATGCCATAAAATACTCCCGAACAAGACCAATAAGAAAGAACGCCAGGATTTTAATTACCCGTACATATTTAATAGTTACTGTTATTATTAACTAGTAGTTAGTGATTAAGAAATATTTTCAGTAACAATTTTATTTTTAAACGTATCTGTAAACCAATCACTCTATAACTGATATTAAACACTTAAAAACACAGATTTAAATGAAAAAATGTGCGATAAGTGTGAACAGCTCCAGGTTAGGCTTCCAGTTCCAGCTCCAGCCGCACGAGACCCGTGGCGCGTGGATACGGGTCCTACTCGCACTAGGATGTACATCCAGTGCAACTGATACGGATCCATAGAACTGTATTTATCCGTACACTCCCCAGATGTTATTGTATGGGAAACATGTCAAGCGAACGTGCAGACCAGGGAAGCAGTGGTATCAGTCATTCTTCGCACATTCCTTATCACGTAAGGCTGGGCGGCGCTGCTGAACTGTGCCAAGTAAAGCTGTTTGCAGAGGGGGCAGTGCCTTGGATTTCCCTGTTGTAGCAGTTACTGTTCAGATTGCTGTCAATGCGTAGGAGGCAACATAGAGTGTTATAACAAATGGCACCACAAATCATCACACTTGGTGTTTGTCTACTTTGCAGTCTGTCTGATTGCATTCAGCACAGTAACTTTTTAACCTGTAAGTATCCATCACTGTAGGACAAGTTAAATGGGAGTCATCCAAAAACACTACATTTTGCACACACCAATGCCTGAGATAGCATTCCTGTACCCATTGCAGTTTGAGGCATTCGTTGTTTCTGGTCAATGGAAGCTGACCAAATGGCATTTGTGCCACTAGTTCAGCCCTTAGCAGACAGTGATACAGATCACAGTTATTCTGCACTGTGGTCACACCATGTGGTCCTGTACCCACTCATTGCTGTGTATAGTCCTCTTCTATCCACTGGTTCCAGACACTGTCATAGCTATTTTTTTTTTTTTACACTTATGACTTTATGCCTCATCAAGGTCATTAGAGGTAGGATGAGATTGAGGACAAGCAACAGGTAGGAATTCAGCCATGGCCTTTTAATTAAAAGAAGCATACCAGCATTCACCTGCAGTCATCTGGGGAAACCATGGAAAACCCAAAACTGAATGCCCAGATGGGATTCTGATCCGATGTGATGCCAGAGCATTACCGCTCACCAACCAAGCTCGGTACTGCTGTTGTAGCAACATGTCCTGTATAAGTTGCAGTTTCATGGTATGACAATTATTGTGATCAACTATTCTGTCATGTTCAAACTCACCCGCATAATGATACTATCCTCTCTGATGTTGACAGCATATATTGGCACAATTCCTGCACTTTTCCACTTTGTTTAATGGCTCTGCATTGACTGAGTGTGGCGTAATATTGACCTGTCTGCTCAGACAAACAAGGTCGCTGCAGGGGCTATACGCACACCCTATATGCAATCTTAATCACTTATTATGGTCCCACTGTTCTACACCCCCTCTGCTTTTGGATGATTTAGACCATTCCTTCCGAGTACATTTTATACGTAGTAAATCAACTGAGCGTCACCATCAGGCCTTCACACGTAGTTGTGTCCAGCATCCAGAAAATGCAGCTGGTATTGGACTTGACAATTGCTAGCCCTTTGGTTTTGCTGTTTCCTTATACTGTTGCCAGTGATAGATTTTTATAGGATATAGTTTTATACACAAAAACTTTCCTCATTATTTTTCAAAAATGAGTAAATTGTAATATAAGTTGAACTAGTGGTGAGTAAACTGTGTTGTTTGGAGAAAATAGATGGAAAGTATTTTTTAAAAAAAAAAAAAGCTGCAGGCATGGAAAGAAGTGTAAACAATTTTGGAAGATTTTAAGTGAAAGAAAAAATCCAAAAACTGGTTTGTTTCCGCCTTATTATCAGTGATCTCAATACAAAATAGTTTATGTAATACAGATACTGTTCATTTGCCATGGCAACCCCCATCAAAATAGTCTGACAAAAAGGTATATGGAAACTCACTTCCCACTACCCCCCAGTCAACAGAAGATATTCTAAATATTTTCTTTATTTTCTTTTAAGCTATTGTTAAATGCTTTACAAGTATTTCTTGAACCATAGCTAAACCTACTGAATTCAGTG
This sequence comes from Vandiemenella viatica, assembly GCA_031002005.1. Taxonomy (NCBI): domain Eukaryota; kingdom Metazoa; phylum Arthropoda; class Insecta; order Orthoptera; family Morabidae; genus Vandiemenella; species Vandiemenella viatica. The sequence continues at coordinate 8,103,695 of JARYHS010012519.1, forward strand.
TGAAAAGGTTGGAACCGACTCTCAGTTTGTCAGTGTGTATGGAAATTCCTTCCGACTTGCATCAGAAACCAACGCAGAACCAGATCTGGTTTTGCTAGTGTCTGTGAAATGTCCTTACAGCTTTAGCTAACAACTTGGAGAGTGTCCTCCTCCCACTTCCCTTCAAGTGTCGGCCACCCCACCTACCAATGGCTTGCACAGGTACAAACCTCAAAATAGAACCAATGCCTTTCTTAAGCAGTACCTCTGTCTCCACGTTTACCCACCTCACAGCATGGCAGATCATAACAACTCGAGACCTGCAAGAGTTCCACCCTGGTATGCTGAGCCTTCCCCATCACCTGCCTCAGGTCACTCTTTATAGTATAACTCGCATTTCTACTGACACCATTCTGCACACCTCTCACTATTACTACTATTTCCTCTTTAGTGAAACAAAATAATACTATTCCCTAATGTTGATTTTTTTTTTGAAAAAAAAAAAGAATACAGGTATAAAGAGAACAATATGAAACAAATTACTCATATATAAAATATAAAGCATCACAGGACACAAACAAGCCACACAGATTTCATTAAACCCAGTAGAGAGATAGGTTTCAAAATACTTACGTGGGGTCTTGTGATATGTTGAGACACTTATGTATAGAGAACATTGTTTGCTTGAAAAACTGTAACCTCTGCGCTTCCATTTCCTGACATTTATCAAAGACAACAGTCATGTCTTCCATGTACTTGGGATTATAAGCATTAATTTCATCCAAGGCTGCATCATATTTTTCTTTTGCTTTCTGTACATCCTCTTTGGATTTCTGAACACGATCCTGCATCTTCTTTACCTACAAAATCCCACAAAATAGTTATGGAATGTTTCTAGTGTGCCTACTTACTTAGAATGCAAATGCTAAACCAACCTGATCAGGTGACAGTGAGCTGTCAGCATTGGCATTTCTCTCCTGATTGGAAGCAGAGCGCTCAGTCTTGCAAGCCACATGGTAGTCACTCTTCGCCCTGTTCACTTTTGCTAGCAACTTGGCCCAAGGCTTTTGTGCTTTTTTGAATGCATCTTCCATTTCTTTCTTTTCCTTTATCTGCATCATGGACTAAAAAATCAAAACACAAAAATAATTTGCTTATTGGGAAAATGGGGGTGGAGGCTATTCATTTTAAGTGGAAAATTTACAATTTCTATTCAATTATAGTACTGCCTGCTGTGCAATATTATGAAATTCTTCAAAAGTTCAGAAGTTACAAAATTATGCTATAAGAATTATATGTAAATGAAAACATAAATTTGCTTATAAATTTGCTATTATTATCATATATACTAATTTACAGAAGATAACAACACACAAATAAAATACAACAATATTAATCAAATAACTAAATCAAGGGATTAAAGCCCAGAAATATTCCTATCTACTCTGCATATTGAAAGTTTTTTCTTTTTTAAAAGGCGATCAATCTTATCCATCATCCCTGATACAGAGTAACATTGTCCATTACTCACATTCCTCTTCTGCCAGAGTGATCCAAATTGTCTGGTTATTATGAAGATATTCTTCCCAAAGAAATTTAATTTAATTTCAATGGAGCATAGGCTCCGGTGGCAATTTCCCTACACCCCCATCTTCCCCCTATCCTGCAGCCACCTACATTTGCCCTCTACAAATTTTATCTTTAAATTCTTTCAATGTTTTCAGTAAATTATTCATCATTTCTCTTGGTAACTCATTCCAAATCCTGACACCCTTACCTAAAAAAGAGAATCTTTCCACACCCTTGTGCCTGAAATCGAGATTCATCAAATAAGATGTTTCTGGCCAGTACTACTACGGTAACAGTGCTGTCAATAAGGCAATCAGACACTGAAACCTCAAGCACTAGGCTAATAGACAAGCAGATGTCTGTATGTTTCTTATACAAATCCACAGTTTTTATCCTACTTCAATGAAAATTTCCAGAGATATACCTTAAAACAAGGAGAAAAATTCTGTCTACATTTGGTTTACAAAAACCCACACTCTCTCCCCCATCATTCCAGTTAAGGAAAATTTACATGTGCAATAGTTCATTGTTTTGAAAGTATCTTGAAAACTGTATAGAAATGTGCCAAAGTGGATGGTGATATTTTGAAAGCCAATAAAATTTACTGCTTATTAGCACTGAATCGGTTTTGGTCATACAATAATTGATCAATAATTTTGAATGTGAAATTTAAGTCTGTTAGGCGGCACACAAACCTATAGTTTTTTTCTGTTCTTGATGAAACTTTGCACACCTAACCTTAAAAACAAAGAGAACAATATTATCTAAATTTGATTTACAAAAACACAACTGCTTTTCCCCTTTATCCCCCTTAATTGTTATAAATGTTTTACAACAGCTTCTATCCAGTTCTGAAGAATCTTTGCACATGTATACTTAAAAACAAAGAGAACAAAAAATCAAAACCAGTGTTCCCCTTTACCTCCCCCCATTAATTTTTTTCAACATTATAAAACACCACACTTTTTATCCAATCTTGATGGAACTTTGCACATGTATACTTTAAAATAAAGAGAAAAATACTGTCTACATTACATTTACAAAAACAAAACTCCTCTCCTCCTTTATCCCTTAGTGAATATTTACATGTGAAACTATTCAGGTTTCTGCAAATATCTCGAAAACAGTAGGGAAATATTCTGAAAGCCCATAAAAACTCCTGTCCAACAACATTGTACTGATTCTGACTGGACAATTACTGAATGAGGAATTCAAACTTGAAACTTAAAAATTATTTTAAAATACGTGTTGTGACACAGAAATATACAGTTTTTATCTAATCTTGAAGGAACTTAGTGCATGTATGCTTTAAAATAAGTGAAAATAATGCTTACTTTTGGTTTATAAAACTGCTTCTACAAATTTAAACCTTTGTTTATTATTGTTTATCTAAAAAATGGTAGGGAACTCAAGCAAAGTGGATGGAGGTGGAGACTCTGTATGACAATCTGATCAAACACCATAAAACATGACAACTGCCCACCAGCAATGCCAGGTACTTTACTAGCAATGAATTAAGTTTTACAGTTTTGTAGTTTATTGGAGCTTCATGAAGCACAGATAGTTACAAAGGTAGTCAGAGAAAGTAGTCATAGACAATGAGGTTTCCCTGGGAGATAAAGAAGTACCACTGAGACAGAAGAGGAACTAACAGAAGTATTTGCACTGGTTATTGATGACTATTACAGTTCATGCATATTCACAGGTGATAACACAAATTGCTGGCGGTACAAGTGGAAAGGTAAGAGTCTGTACCAAAATGGGAAGATGAATGGAAAAACAAACTATGAGGGCAAATTTTATATTCAGAGGTATGAATAAAGTGAGTATAATGGGTGGGGATTTAAACACACCAGATGTTAACTGGATTCTAGTTCAGGAGCAAAATGAATATGACAGATAGCAAGGGGAAGGAGCATTTTGTATGATATGTGTGGCATTTACCAAAATGTAAATATTGTTATAGATTTGTTGGTTTGATGTGTACAAAGGTGTGTAAGTAGCTTTCATGTATAGAGACGTCTATGTTAGGACAGGTGATACTGGTGTGAGACTATGACGATGCAAAGTTTAAGGAATGGTTTTCAGAGAGTTTAAGATATCAAGGTAGAGGTGCTGCTATCTAGCGATAATGGAATAACTCCTTACCCACTCCAGCACATTGATTGTTCATAATTTTGAATTGATGCAAAGCAAATAACATAAACATTAAAATTATACCTCCTATATAGAAGGTATTTCAGATCGAGCAGCAAGAGTAGTGTTACAACTATCAAATCGCTACAAAATACAAATACTGCAGGTATATGCTCCAACATCCTCGCACTCAGATGATGAAGTAGAGTCTTTCTACGAAGATGTCACGACACTGCATGACAGAGGCAAAGACTGCCATTTCCAGATTATCATGGGAGACTTCAATGCTATTGTAGGCACCAGGAAACAAGGAGACACTGTGGTCGATAAGTTCGGAATACAAACTAGGAATGACAGAGGGGAACGACTTGTGCAGTTTGCAGAGCACGCAAAAATGCACGTCATGAACACATTTTTTTAAAAACATCAAAGTCGAAAGTGGACATGGAGAAGTCCAGATCATAAAACTAAAAATGAAATAGACTACATCCTGTCCAATAGCCGACATTTTGTTCAAGACGTCACTGTTCTAAATCAATTCAACACCGGAAGTGATCACAGGCTGGTCCGAGCGAAACTTAGTATCTGCATAAAACAGGAAAGGCGAAAGCTAATAAAAGGAACCAATAAAACATCAGTAAATATAATCAATCTCACTGAAAAGAAAGACATTTTTCAACGCACACTATCGGAGAAACTAGCTACCACCGCCAATGGAAATTTAGCTTCAACTATTAACACATTAGCCATAGAAATTGCAGGAACTGTTAAAACCACCAAATTAAGTAAAATTAGCAATAATACAAAAACTCTCCTGAATAAACGGAGGAATATGAAAGTAAAACCTGAAAAAAACCTAATTGAATATGCTGAACTGTGCAAGACCATTAGAAAAGAAATAACAGCTGACATCAAGAAATATAACGAAAATCTGGTCAGATCAGTTATAGAGAACAAGAAAGGCTATAAGAAAGCAAAACAAAGATTAATGATAGGAAAGAAACAAATAATAGCTTTAGATGATGATAATGAGCGTATTACAGACAAAACGGCAGTATTGGTTCATATCAGGAACTTCTATCAGTCCTTATACAGCAAGCAAGATGAAAATCCTTTAATGACATCAAGCCCAGACTCACCAATTCCTGAAGTCCTCCCATATGAAGTTAGAAGGGCAGTGAACGAAATGAAAAAAGGATCAGCTAGTGGTTATGACGGCCTGTCTATTGACGTACTCCAATTGACTGGAGAAGAAACTTACAGACACCTAGCTAAGGTGTTTTCACAATGCCTCGAAGAGAGAAATATCCCATCCAGCTGGAACAAAGCAATGATTGTGTTGCTATACAAAAAGGGCAGTCGTTACAATATTAAAAACTACCGCCCCATCAGCCTTCTTCCTGTCATATACAAAGTGTTTACAAAGGTCATCAATAACCGCATCAGTTCCACCTTGGACACAGCGCAACCAATTGAAAAGGCTGGTTTTAGGTCAGGATTCAGCACAGTAGATCACATCCAAGTCATCAACGAAGTAATAAGTCGAGCAAATGAATACCAGATGCCCCTCTGTTTGGCCTTTATCGATTTTGAAAAAGCTTTTGATTCAGTCCATCACTCTGCAATCATGCAAGCCCTTTAGAACAAGGAGTGAATCCCGGCTATATTGACTTACTGTACAACATCTACACCACTTCCACTGCTTTTGTCAACATCGCTGAAGTCACCAAAGAGTTCCCAGTAGAAAGAGGGGTAAAACAAGGTGACTCTATATCCCCCAAGCTATTCACATCAGTCCTAGAGTTGGCAATGTCAAAAATCCAATGGCAAAACCGAGGTTTGAGAATAAATGGAAGAAATCTCAACAACTTAAGATTCGCTGATGATATAGTTTTACTCTCAAACAGTCTGGAAGAGCTCAAAGAACTGATAAATGAACTAGAGACAGCGTGCAGTGAAGTGGGCCTTAAAATAAATATATCAAAAAGCAAAATCATGCAAAACAAATGGGCGGAAAAAGATAAAGACAAGGCAGACATGAAAGATTCTGGTATTGAGTTCGTAGATCAGTACATCTATCTTGGCCAACTGATCAATATGAATGGTGACTCGAAGCCTGAGATCTACAGACGGATAAAGCTGGGCTGGAGAGCATATGGAAGAAATTCCATAGTTTTTAAATCGAACATGCCAATACATCTTAAAAAACAGGTATTTGAACAATGTGTATTACCGGTCCTCACATATGCCTGCCAGACTTGGACCCTAAATAGTCACACGAAGCAAAAACTGAGAACTGCCCAGCGAAGTATGGAAAGAGCAATGCTAGGGTTTACAAGAAGAGACAGGAAAAGGGCTGTGCACATCCGTTCAATAACTAAAGTAACAGACATCTTAAAAAGAGTCATGACCCAAAAATGGCAATGGGCCGGTCATGTTGCTCGCAAAAGAGATGAAAGATGGACTACGGTAGTGCTGGACTGGATACCGAGAAACCTGAAAAGAGCAAGAGGAAGACCCCCGGATCGCTGGGATAAGGATATACGTCGAGTTACAGGCGTGAACTGGAAGAGGGCGGCTCAGGATCGATCGGCCTGGAAAGAACTACAGCAACACTATGTAGAATTAAATTCTAATATATAGCTCATTAGGCTTAAAGAGGCTACATCCTGAAAAAAGGATTGATATAGCTGCAATAATAATAATAATATTGATTTTGGTCAAGTATGAAGGGAGAAAGATGCCTTGAGACAAAAACACGATTTTAGAAATAATATATACGGTTAGAACAACACATGATGGGACACAATATGTGGGATGTTTTCATGATAAATCCGAATGGAAATTATGAGGGGTCTCAAATGACAGAAGGAACAGATGAACATGAGATCATTATTAAGTAAATAAGGGGATGTGTTCGGAAATAAGTATCACAGAAAGAGGGAGGTTGTATGTATAATTATAACAACGCAAAGATTTCAGAACTGATGAAGTATTTTACAGAGATTCAATGTGTGGAAGGAAATCTCTAGTACAGTAGGAGAGCAAGTGGAAATAGTTTAAAGAAATAAGATTGTGGGAAGAAACGTTTACCAAAAACAAAAATATTTTTTAAAAAATATTTAAAAAAGCACAGAACATGAATAACAAATAAAGGGATGTGAGGAGGCTGAAGAGGTTGTTAAAATTCAGGAAGCAGCATGGTATAAGGTATGTATGAAACAAACAGAATTACTGGCAGTAAAGAGGTGTGCTAGGAACAAATTCATGAAAAATATTGAAGGAATTTCAACAATTATGAATAAGGATTGAGAAGAAGCTATAGGGAATATGAAAAATAGATGACAGAAACAGAAATTTATGTACAGTCACGTAGGGACAAATGGAAAATTAATTGAGGAGAATTATTCACAGTGAAGATAAGCATATTGGGAAATCAGAAATAGTCACAGGGTGTTATGAGAGAGCTGTACAGTTTTAAAAATGTAAAGTACTCGTATTAGCAAATATGAATTAAAAGAAGGTGGCAAAGACATTGTGCCATGCCTGTAAGCATGATTTAAGTCTGGAGACTTTCTAAAGGACTGACGTGGAATTTTAGTACCAAGTTATAGGAGAGGTGAGACAAATAGGGCTGAGAAATAGAGAACCATTATTTTGACTACAGTGGTGGACCTGTTGATGGCGTGTTGCATAGCCATCTACATTAGGAAATGTGACTTGTAAGAACAAGATATTTCTGATGAAGTGGACAAGTGAGGGGTAGCACTGGATCCTTCCAACATATTTGACAGAAATAGCGACTGAATGGTTTTGAATAAGATTACGACAATTGGGATAAACTATGATGTATCAGGCTGGGCAGAGGAATTCTTAAAAAGCAGGAAGCAAAGAGGCAAAGTGAATAATGCAATGTCGAAGTATATAAGTGAGAACAGATGTGCCACAGAACAGTGTGCTGCGATCATTACTGTTGATTATGCTAATGATAATTTTGTTGTTGGTTTACAGTCAGTGGTTAGACTATTTGCAGAAATAGTTCTGTATTATAGCTTACACTAAGAGCAGATTGTGTGCAAATGCCAAAGGATCTAGCCAAGCTTTCTAGTTTGGTGGTGCTTAAGAGTTAACTTATTAGATACACAGATAGTAAAACAAAGGGTTTGTATTAATTTTCATTGGAAGGTGGATTGCTTGTTGAGAGAATAAAACGTAAATACCTGGGAATATCAGTTGATAGTAAGCTAAACTGGGCAAGGCACGTTGGAAAGGTTGTAGATAAAGGGTTCAAAGTTTTGTGTCTTTTGTAGAGGAAAATGGGAGGATGTGGGCATGTCACATTTTGACAGTTGCCACCCATTCCATACCAAACGTTCCCTCCCCTACAGCTTTGCTATCTGTTCTGATGCTGAATCCCTCTTCCAGTATTCCCAAAGCCTATCCCAAGCCCTTATTTCCTGCTTCTATCCAGCAGTTCTTGTATATAAACAAATCACGTGTGCAATCACCCACCCTCCACAGAACCACTCCCTCCCGGCTCCTCTAGCATCCAACCATAGCCCTGTCTTTGTCACCCAGTTCTCGTCTGGTCTCGAATCCATCAATCGAATCCTACAACAGGGGGCATGACTTCCTTCGGTCCTTTCCAGAAATGCGCACTCTCTTGCAAAAAATTCTGCCAACTGTCCCCCGTACTTGTTTCAGCAGACCACCTAACCTCAAAAACATCTTGGTTCACAAATACCCTCCATCTAACTCTCCAAAAACACCTTATGGATCTTATCCCTGTAATAGACCACACTGCAAAACCTGCAACATGCATCCTCCCACTACTAAATTTTCCAACCGTCACAGGGGAAACCTTTCCCATCACCGGACATGCCACATGCTCCACTACGCACATCATATACCAGCACGAGTTCTTATATAGGCCCGACTACACAACAACTCTCGACCAGAATGAATGACCACAGACAAACAGTTCACACCCGCAATTTATATCTCCCCATACCAGAACATGCTAAGTACCACCACTTCAATGACTGTTTCACTGTGAGAGCAATCAGAGTTTTCCCCGAAACTACCGCCGCCTCAGAACTTCACAGATGGGATCTTGCTTACCAAAAAATCCTAGATACCAGACACCCACCCGGCCTCAACCACAGATAAAATTACTTTCCTCGAAGCATCACTCATTATTAGTAGAATTAGTAGTAGCATTATTGTCATTTAACTAATTACCTTATTTTATTTTTCAAAATTTATCCGTCCATATATATTTACTTTATTCCCCCCCCCTTCTTTTTTTGTCTAGTATTAATTGTACCACCATCTGCGATTTACATATTTATATACAATATCTCAGTGCCATCGCCATATTGATAATCCACCTAGTCATGTAGTAACCCTCGGCATGTGCACACCTCATGACTCACCGAGCGCGGTGGTGTAACGGATAGCGTTCTGGCCTCGCATTCGGGAGGACGGTGGTTCGAATCCCCGTCCGGGCATCCAGATTTGGGTTTTCCATGGTTTCCCCAAATCACTCCAGGCGAATGCCGGGATGCTTCCTTCAAAAGGCCATGGCCGAATTCCTTCCCATTCCTTGCCCCCATCCTTTCCCGTCTCTAAAGACCACGTTGTTAAAAAGGGACGTTAAACTGTTACAAAAAAAAAAAAAAAAAAAAAAAAAAAAACCTCATGACTCATTTTCTCCGTCACTAATAAGGTTTAATAACCGAAATATTGAGTTTATTTGTGTGTTCGTAATATATGTTCTTCTCTCATCGCTGCCTTCAACTTTGGTGAGTTATGAGTCATTTTTCCTTTCCTTGCAATAATATAGTATTTAGTAAGCAATGAAATAATAGGTGCTACGAGGCAAAAAGGAATTACAAATTAGGATTGGGAAATTAACCACCATTTACCTTAGATGATGGTTGTGGTGTGTGAACACACAAAACAGCCAAAAACGCACATAATATAATAATATTTGAATCCCAGCCCTTTATCAACAAGAGAACATTAAGTAGGTTGGATATTGTAGCAGACTGCCTCACAGAATGACTATTAGCCAGGAACATGGTGGGGATATATTCAAACAGAGAAAAGGAAGAGGGATTGTGATCTGCAGCTAATGCCTGAGCATAGAGATATATTTAAAAAAAGAGCAGATTATTATAATAAAATTTTAACCACTTAAATGGCATCAACCTTTTCCTGGGATGCTAAAGCACATTACAAAATTGCAGTGAATAAAAACAGTTTAACTACTCTGAAAAAATCCTGCAACTTTTCATAAACAAATGCCAAAACTTCTGCTGCTTGCCATCTCCGTGAATTTAAATATTCATTAGAGAAACATCCAGAAGACAATGAAGGGTGCAGAGACATTTTTCGGAGATTATCATGTTTACAATCAAATACATACAAAAACAATTACAACTTGTACAAAAACACTTATAATTATTATGAAACACTTTAAAATGGAAATTAAACCTATTTACATAAATTTAAACATGAAACATGCAATGTAAACCACTCCAAATAGCTAAAAATTGTCCTCAAAACATCATGGCCAATACATCATTTAAAATTACAAGCATTCAATTAATATTTCACACATTATACTACTTCTAATCATATTACAAATCATTTAAAGAGTATACTTCCATAAAAGTAATATTCATTCACATGAAACAAATGTAAAAGTTAATAATTAATCAACATTAATCTCTCTATACTTAATTCCTAAGCATCTGCTGTTCTGCATGTAGCACATTACTTTCATATGACCAAGCGTGGTGGTGTAACGGCTAGCATTCTGGCCTCGCATTCGGGAGGATGGCGGTTCGAATCCCTGTCCGGACATCCAGATTTGGGTTTTCCATGGTTTCCCAAACCACTCCAGGCAAATGCCGGGATGCTTCCTTCAAAAAGGGCATGGCCGAATTCCTTCCCATTCCTTGCCCCCCATCCTTTCCCGTCTCTAAAGACCTCGCTGTTGAAAGACATTAAGCAGTTAAAAAAAAAAAAAATCTTTCATATGCTGGATCGATTTTGATAAAGTGTAACATTCAGTGGTGTATACGCTGTACCTGCTATCCAGCTTGTATGTATAAGTCGCCTGAGGGAACACTACAGAGCAATCTATTCCATTAGCCTACTTAGGCCCATCCATAGATACCAGGGTAAATTATAAATGCTGGCTTTAAACATCATTAAAAACTTTGGACTATCAGCTTGCTATACAGTGACAGAGCTAAAATTATTCTGTAAATTTTTAAAACCCAGGGAGGAGATTACTAATTGTAGTCATCTATGAACTCATTACTCCCAGAGTATGAAGAAGTTATTGTAGCATTGGTCGCATCACCTTCCATATTATCTCTGTGATTGTTATAATTGTTGATGCATCATTGTTGCATTGCCGGTCCTGTAGGTTGTCTTCATTGTAGATGTGATTTCTAGTAGTGGTCAGTTTGGTAATGTTCAATGCTGCCAGGAACGTTTTCTCGTTGGCTATTTTGTACTGATTGAGCCTCTGTGTTGTGAGCAGCGAGTTTGGCATCTCGCTGGTCTGGTGCGGGGTTATGATTGTAATAGGTGTCACGCCGAGTGCTGATGCTAGTGGTATAGTCTCAGTCAGACGCAGATTGTCGCGTGTTGGGTCTTGTAACATCGTCGTTGTCTGCTTCTTTCGTGGCACGTACCAGGCTGCATGTGGAGCTCCCATTCCTTCGGTTGGTGTCTTCGAAGTTGCTGTTTACACAAACTGCAGAGAGGAGATTCACTCCAACCGTGCTGATAAATAGTGCTCAAACCATTACTATATTCTTCTAAAATTGACTTATATGGTAGCTCTACTACAATCAGTGCAGAAACATTCAAGGGATGAATTCATAACTGTGTCAAACAGGATTGCCAGATTTTGAGGCAATGTACGTGACACCCTGTTATTTTTTTCCTTCTGCAACAATGTCCCATTATTCAATTCTGTTAAGGATTTCAGTACATCAACCAGTCCTCTCAATATTTTTTATTAATAAAAAGGAGATACATTTTTGAAAATATTCTCATTTCAGCAAATCACAACAGATGTAGGAGTGGTTTTATAACTGGATTGGTCAGAAATGGTTTTTTAGGAATTAAAGTATATCAAGCGACACGGAGCCCCCCAAATCAATCTAGCAACCAAATTACAGTGCTGCACACTTACTATTGCATTCACGTCCTTGGCATGAGTCTGATCTTGAAGTTGAGAGGCTTTTTTTCTATCTAGGTGTGATCAATCCTTGCAATATGGGTATTTAAGCCAAGGTCACCACTTTCCAATACACACAAGATTACACTGACAAGTCGTAAAGCTATCATCATTACGAGTACAGAGTAACAGTGACGGAGACCTGATACCAGTCAACAGCTCCCAACTGAGACGGAGCAGACAGCCAGACTTACCTGCTCCTTGCAGAAGACTGCTTTTGAGTACCATTAGAGGGGAAGTAAATATTTTATTCTGTCCATTACAGTAGTACTTACTTTATGGTATGTTTCTTTCTGCCATGTCTTCACTTGATTCATCACGTCATTGCACAAATTATCTTTTACTTTCACATGCAGATCACATAATCTTTCTGCTTCAACAAGTACACCCTTCCATGCTGCCTCTGTAGTACCATATTCTGGGCCTGTAAACAAAAATAAAATATCTTCAGACAACTTACACTAGGGTGACATATTTGAGCAAAAACCACACAACAAAAACATATTAAATCTATCAGCTTTAATTTTCTTGCAAAATTGGTTTTTAAATCAACAACATGGATTTAGGAGAGAATATTACTGCAAACTTCAGTTAGCATGATACTAGCTGGTGCCCACGACTTCATTCCTGTTTGTAAAGAATTTGGATTGACAGCTAGAGACATCTAACCACCATAGTACACGACTTCGTGTTTGTAAAGAATTTGGATTGACAGCTAACCACCGTAGTGCACGATGGGAGACTCGATGCTGTTACCACACACAAACAATAGTCATCTGCGCTATGTAGTTCAGGCAGCAAAGTGATATATATGGTCATACGTCTTTGGTCGAAATACAAAAATATCCTTGATCGACCAATTTCAACCCCCCTATCTCCCACACTCCCACAGTTACTGACATCTAACCACCATAGTACACGATAGGAGACACGATACCACTACCACACACAAACACCAATGGTCTATGCTGTGTAGTTGTGGCAGCAGAGTGACATATACGGAGACACATGTCTTTATTCAGACGAATGTGTTGATGATTGGCAATAAGAAGTTAGGTTGTTAACAGATGACATAAACACATGTGTATACTATTCCCACTCACCACCACCATTTCTCAACTCGTACAAATCCTGCAGCAGTAAATGAGGTCTCAGTGCATATGATTTTCACCGAACTCTGACATGCACATTGTAGCACGTTGAAACACATTGTTTAATATTTAAGTTAAAAGTGGGTGCACCTGCAGGCCGAACACAATTTAGCTCGCCAGAGCAAGCTCAAGTGCCAAAACTAATTGGTGTGCGAAGTGTTTTTAAACCCTAGATCAACCCCATATTATAAATATTTAAGAGTACTTCTTCTTGCATATAACAACTTGCTTGTAACAAAATCTTCTCGGGTGTCCAGCCGGATAGTGGCATATAAACACGATATTTCAACAGCTGACTCTGCTGACTTCATCAGGTATCTTGTAGTTATTCTCAGCTGACTGTCTCCGCCTCGACTGGCTTGGCCACATATCGAACCTCCTTTATACCTTTAGCTGGAAGGCCCGCTCGTTCTGGTTGGTCGAGAGCGTTGGCGGCTTTATACGCGGCCCGCTGCGGCCACCACTGGCGCCACTTGCTTCTTCCCACCCGGATGTGCTGGCGGTCCGAGATCCTGGTGTGTCCACTTCTGATTGGCCGTCACTGCTGGTTTAATCCGTGGTCCACTGCGGCGCCTGAGTGGTGCCATTTGTTTGTGAGGATCTGCTACGCTCTCGTCGGAGATCGCTAATGGTAGGTTTCCAGGCTTCACTCAGAAAGAGCCCGCCATCCCTATTTATGTTGTCACTTAGCCGAATCTCCAAAGCCTCGCTTATGACCGAGTCCCAGAAGGAAGAGAGTCTGGCCAGCACTGCTGTTTTATCGAACTCTATCTAAGGCGCTCATCGTTCGTTCTGATGGTCTGACCGATATACACTTTACCACATTCACATGGTATGGAATAAATCCCAGATGCCCTCAAGCCTAAGTCATCTTTTACCGACCGTAGCATATCACATATCTTGGCGGGAGGCCGGAAGATACTGTTAATTCCATGCCGTGCCAGGAGTCTTCCAATTTTTCCCGATGTTTTCCCCACATATGGAAGAAAAGCAAGAGTTTTTGGTGGTTCTTCTTTCTCCGACGGTGGTCTTGGTGGCTTCTGAGTAAAGGCATACTCTATCTGCCGCCGAGAATAGCCGTTCTGTTCAAAGACGGTCTTAAGATGTTTCATTTCTATCGGCAGGTGTTCGCGGTCAGAGATTGCTCTCACTCTGTGTACCAGTGTGGCCAATACAGTGTTGCGTTGTGCCGGATGATCCATCTATTTCATGTATGGTGGGAGGTACTATGAACAATCTGACGGAGTGGCTATGGGGTCACCACTCTCTCCGGTAGTAGCAAACCTCTACATGGAGGACTTTGAAGGGAGGGCACTAGAGAGTGCCACCCTCAAACCTTCTTACTTCTACCGTTATGTTGACAATACTTTCGCTATGTGGCCACACGGCATTTAAGCGTTGGAAAAAATAACTCCACCATCTCAACTGAATTCATCCTAAAATACACTCTACTATGGAAATAGAGAAGGACAGGTGCCTCACATTCCTGGATATCCTGATAAAGTGGAAACCCAATGGTACTTTGTCACACAGCGTATACCGCAAGCCTACCCACACTGAGTGCTACTTGGGTGCAGCCAGCTTCCATCATTCAGCACAATGCTTCACAATACTGGAAACACTGGTACACAGAGCGAGAGCAATCTCTGACCGCGAACACCTGCCAATAGAAATGAAACATCTTAAGAAAGTCCTCGAACGGAACGGCTATTCTAGGCGGCAGATAGAGTATGCCTTTACTCAGAAGCCACTAAGACCGCCATCGGAGCAAGAAGAAGCACGAACAACTCTTGCTTTTCTTCCATATGCGGGGAACACATCGGGAAAAACTGGAAGACTCCTGGCGCAGCATGGAATTAACAGTATCTTCCGCCTCCCGCCAAGATACGTGATATGCTACGGTCGTTAAAAGATGACTTAGGCTTGAGGACACCTGGGATTTATTCCATACCGTGTGAATGCGGCAAAGTGTACATTGGTCAGACCATCAGAACGATCGAAGAGCGCCTTATCGAACACAAACGACACCTGAGGTTGATGCAACTGGACAAGTCTCCGATAGTCATGCATGCCTTCGACGAAGATCACAGGATAGAGTTCGATAAAACAGCAGAGCTGGCCAGGCCCTCTTCCTTCTGGGACTCGGTCATAAGCGAGGCGTTGGAGATTCGGCTAAGTGACAACGTAAATAGGGAAGGCGGGCTCTTTCTGAGTGAAGCCTGGAAACCCACCATTAGCAATCTCCGATGAGAGCATAGCAGATCTTCACGAGCAAATGGCACCAGTCGGGCACTGCAGCGGACCACGGATTAAGCCAGCAGTCACGGCCAATCAGAAGTGGACACACCAGGATCTCGGACCGCCAGCACATCCGGGTGGGAAGAAGCAAGTGGCGCCAGTGGTGGCCGCAGCGGGCCGCGTATAAAGCCGCCAACGCTCTCGACCAACCAGAGCGAGCGGGCCTTCCAGCTAAAGGTATAAAGGAGGTTCGATATGTGGCCAAGCCAGTTGTGGCAGAGACAGTCAGCTGAGAATAACTACAAGATACCTGATGAAGACAGCAGAGTCAGCTATCGAAACGTCGCGTTTAATACCACGATCTGGCTGGACACCCGAGAAGATTTTGTTGCATCGATACGCTGGGATTGTCTCCACTCACAGAGCAACTTGCTTGTCATTCCTCATGTCTATTGTGTTTTTTTTAACTGTTTTTTGTTTAGTTTCTTTTTCATCCTCAACTTTTAACACTATAAATTATTGCATTTATTTATTTATTTATTTCATATGGCACAAGGATAAAAGACAGAAACTACATTGAATCACAATAGGTAAAACCAAATATGGGTGTTACTACATATTGATGTCCAACGACTGCAGCTATTAAATTGCTTCTGTGGTTGCTTTGTAGATCTAATGCATCTTACCACTGAATCTCCTAAGAGGACATTCCATGGCGATGTGGTGAGTGGTTTGCTGGTGGTTACCGCAGTCACAAGGAAGATTCTGTATCATTCCCTACTTTTACATCCAGTATTATATCTACCCTGGCCTGTCCTCACTCGATTGAGTGCCATCCAGGTTTTCCTAGGTTGGTTGAATCCAAGGGGCTCTCTTGTAGGATATTAAAGATGTTAAGTATATATATATATATATATATAACTAAGGAAGGATAGGGAAATATAACTTTCGCTATCCTTCCTTAGTTTTATTGCCTTAAAGCATCTTCCTGCTCATTGTTGTTACATATATATATGAGTGGCTGCGTCGATTGCAAGTCTTGCGCAAGCCCAGCCACCTACCTCTGTTAACATGAAAAAGGGGTTTTCACCGAAAATATTGTATTTTCTTTGTCTGTGTGTTGTTTTGTGTTGCTGCCCTCCTCCCTTCAACTTTGGTAAGTGTTGGTTGTATTTTCCCTTTCTTTTCCATGTAAATATTGCCTCGTGGCATTTCTTTACTTTCATTATTTTAATCTGGTATAATAATCTAATAATATTAAATAGCAATGGTCAAGACAGTGATATAGTCAAACACCCCCCCCTTTCCCCGAACTAGGAGATTTCGATCTGTTGCAAATAATTATTCAATCAATTATACAAAGTAACTAAATGTCGATAGAGATGAGAACCAAATGTTACCCATATCACAATCAACAATGTTAGGGCTCAATCAAAGACCATGTTGGTTAGATGAAATTAAACATTTGTTCGGCAATTTAAATGACAAAGGACAGAGAAAATCACTCATCAGAGTTGAAGGCTGTGACGAGTAAAACGTATACAATATTTTGGTTTTACACCTATTCATGTGCTAGGGAACGAGTCATGTGGTTCAGGAGGTGAGCACACACTGAAGTTTATCACATGACCTTTTTTTGATAGATTTTTTTTAAATAATTAATTATTGCTTTTACAGTGAAACAGTTATTGAGACTGTTAGAATTGATGTAATTAGCATGTTCTGGTATTGGAAGATATAAATTGCAGGTATGGACTGTTTTTGTCTACGGCCATTCATTTTAACTGAGGGTTGCTGTGTAGTTAGACCTATGTAGAAACTGCAGTGGTGGAAAGTTAGCTGGTATAGGATGTGTATTGTGGACTATGAGGCATGCCCAATGATGGGGAAAGTTTCCCCTGTAGTAGGATTGTAATATGTTGTAATGGGAGAATGCAAGTTGCAAGTTTTACAGATAGGTCTATTGCATATCCATATGGTGTTTTTGGATGGAGGGTATTTGTGGACCAAGATGTTTTTGAGATTAGGTAGTCTGCTGAAACATGCATGGGGGACAGTTGTTTGTTGTTTTTTTTCTTCTAATGGCTTTACACCTCGTAGACATGTTGAGGTCATTAGAGGCAAAATGGGACAAGGGACAAGGAACTGGAAGGAATTTAGCCATGGCCTTTTTGAAAGAAGCATCCCAGCATTCGCCTGGAGTGATTTGGGGAAACCATGGAAAATCTGGATGCCCAGGCGGGGATTCCTACCAGCATCCTCCCAAATGCGAGGCCAGAATGTTATCTGTTCACCCAGAGGACAATTAGCGAAATAAGTCATTTCCCTGTTGTAAGATTTGATTGATGGTCTGGAGACCAGGAGAGCACTGGTTGACTACGGCAGGGCTATGGATGGATTTGGAGGTGCTGGATGGGAGTGGTTACGTGGAGGGTGGGTATCGCATGGGAGATTGTTATGCACAAGATCTGAGGTAAATAAGGGCTTGGGAGATGGATTCAGCATCAGAACAGATTGTCTGCCAAAGATAGCATGGTTGTAAGGGAGGGAACGTTTGGTATGGAGTGGGTGGCAACTGTCAAAATGTAGATATTGCTGCAAATTAGTGGGTTTGATGTGGACAAAGGTGTGAAGGGTATCCTGCCTGAGCGTGATCTCCACATTGAGGAATGTGATGTGTTTGTAGGAGAAGGTCCAGGTGAAATTAATGGAATGGCTATTATTAAGGGAATGGAGAAATTATGGGAGTTGGTTTTTACTGTGGGTCCGGATCATAAATATATCATCAATGTATCTGAACCACACAGTGGGTTTATAGGGAGTGTGCTTGAGGAAACTAAGGAGCCGACTGGCATAGAACGGAGCCGTGCAGGTGCCAATAGTAGTGCCCTGGATCTGATTATTATTTTGGAATTGAAGGTGCAGAAGATTTTGGAGATAATCAGGTGAGCCAAGGATGAAAGGAAGGATGTACTTGTACGGCTGTGTGTTGGTTGCAGATCTAGGAAGTGTTACAGGGTACTGAGGCCCTGACTGTGGAATGTTGGTATAGAGGGAAGTTACATCTAAGGAGACCTAAAAGGAGTCTGGGGGTAGAGGTGTGTGGACTGTTGATTGACGTTCAAGAAAGTGTGGGGAATGTTTGTATCAGGAGGGGAGACTTTTTACAAAGGGTTGGAGATATTGAGTCATGTGAAAAATTTCGGCATGTACAAATCTCCCAAACCACATGGATAGTTCCTTAGCGCATGACTAATTCTCTAGCATATGAATAAGGTGTAAAACTGAAAATTTATATTTGTTTTTCATATATGTTTTTCGCTCCTCATAGCTTTCAGCTTTGGTGAGTGATGAGTCATTTTCCCTCTCTTTTGTCATTTATATTAACTAAGCTATTTAGTATTTCAAGCTTTAAAATAACTGACAGTCTGATCTGAATGTAATAAACCTGTTAACACAACTAGGAGGCAGTACCAGTTACAATACCCGTATAAGTCAATGCTTGTTCGATAAATTCACACCCTAATTGGTACAGCAGTTCAGAGGCGATTTGGATAGTATCTGGTTCGACTGATGAAGTGGACATTTAAACTCATCTTCATGAATCAATATATGACAGGTACATTCTCTTTTTTAAAAAACATTTCAGTCTTCCTTTTAGTACATCTATTGAGAGGATTTGGTAGTCAACACAGATTCTATAATAGTTTAAGGCCAAACCTATTACGTACACTTACTCATGAAAGACAATAGGAACAATAACTGTTAGTTCTGAAACAACAGCAACAAGATTTTTATCAATGTATCTTATTTTTTTGCACCATAATCATCTCTAATGGATTCATATAAACATTTTAGGATTATTACAAGTCATTCCACACTGAAAATTCTCTCCCCACTCATGACCCAGTGGCCCTGAATGGAGCATAAGCTTGTATTAATAAGCTGAGCATCTCACTGAAATACTGAATATGTGGGCTATAAGGAGTAGAATTAGAGTAACGACTGAGCCATGCGGTAGGCTTGTGAAATCTGCTCCTGCTCCACACAGCGTACATCTCTTTCTGCAAGTGACAGCCTTGATGAGTTCAGGTTGAGGCTCCTCCCTCCAAACAGTGTTGTATGGTAATTTTCATTTTCTTGTGGTGCCCTACTTCTAAGTAGGTGGTAAGGGACAGGCGGGATATTTGAATCCTTTCCTGGTTTGAGTAAGGCAACAGTTTTGTTCTCCTCGAGATCTGAGGAAGCCTTCCTGATTGCAGTATGGAGCTGAAGAAAGAGGCACGTGGCTGGTCTATGGATTTTAAGTACATATCGTCAAATCCCATCTAAGCCTTGTTAAACCTCATGCAATGTGAATTTTTGAGGCTTAAGTTCAGATTTGGCCCGTCTAGTGATCCCCCCATCAGAAGTAGATAC
Organism: Vandiemenella viatica; assembly: GCA_031002005.1. Lineage (NCBI taxonomy): Eukaryota > Metazoa > Arthropoda > Insecta > Orthoptera > Morabidae > Vandiemenella > Vandiemenella viatica. The sequence goes on from JARYHS010012519.1 coordinate 8,123,450, forward strand.
AATGTGATTTGCTATTGATTCCACGTTAATGGATGAGTATGTCCTTGAGTGTATTAATGTAGTATATAATTTATGAATGAGAGATTAGGCTTTTCTGCTAATATGGGTAAAATTAAGATTTTTAACAGTTTTTATTCATTTCTCTTCTAGCATGGTCAAGAGATCCCAACAGTTCTGTTGCCTTCTAATAAGAATATGAATCTGTTCAGTATTCAGTTATCAGCTCTGTGCGGCTGCAGCACGTGAGATAATTATTTAGTTCCTCTAACAAAGTTTGTATAAGAACATAAAGTGAGTAGGTTCTTTCAGCTCACTTCATAATGTTTCATTTTAACAGAATGAGGCAAATTACTCTCATAGTTACAAACTGCAACAAAAAACTTGTTGCAGTTAATGTGACATATCAATCAGTTTGGTGATCCTATGAAACTTATAAGATTGTTTGTGGTTAAGTAGTCCATGATACATTTCAATTTCAACTTGTTTATTTTCTTAAACACATCGCCAAAGATACTGGTTACATGCATTCATACAATCCAAAAAATTGCATACAACACTTTTTCCACAGACAATACAGTTCCCGGCCGTCGCAAACTGAGTTGGTGAAAAACTTAGCCGAAAAAACTAACTTGTAAACTGCTTCTCTGTCTTGGATGATCGCTTTATATAAACTCCACCAAAATTTCTAGAACACTTCAAAAGCTTCCACCAGATATTTCTCGAACATTAACAATACTTAAACAATAGAAACATATTAAAAACAATCAGAATTAGTACATAATCATTTTGAATCAATACAAAATGGTCAGAAATGGAAACTAAAGATACTTAAACAAAAATTTTTTTACAGAAATCAATTTAAACTGTAGAAAATTGTCCTTTAAACATTGTAACTAGCATTAATACTTGGAATTACGAACATTTAAGCAATTCTCTTACACAATTCTGTTCTTAAACATATTAAATGGTCTTTTCATAAAACAAAGTCTATATACATTGATTTACGGGAAATTGCAAAACAAACATACCAGATCATATTCAACCAAATACCAGCTTACTACAAATGCTTCATAAAATCCAATTCCATTTAATTTTAGATCTGAGGGCTGTTACAAACTGTAGGGGACTAGGACAGCTAAGTGAACCGATTGTATGCAAAGATTAGATCAAACCAGAACAGGGAGACAGACTGATTTCGTATTCGAGAATATGAGCAATTCTCTTCAGTCTCCACACATAAATTATCATAAGGATGCTTGAGCTGGAGGAATTAGAAATCGGTGTGGTATTTGGTGACAAAAACATTAATGAACTTTGATATATTGAGTAACCATGGCAACAACAGAATTTGGTAGAAAACATAGACTACCCAGAAAGAAAGAGGACTCTCTGTTTTAACATTCAAAAGTTAAATATGGTTACTGACAGTTGCAAATAGTGCAATCAATAGCATAGATTTTGGATGTACGAAGGACATTTGCTTTGTTCCACAGGTATATGGAGAATGCTGCAAGTGATAAAATGATCAACAACTCTTGGTCCTGGTAGAGTATAAACTCTGATAGTGGTTGTTCTTCCAAATTTAATGCAATCTTCAAAATGGAGGCTGGTCAAAGAAGCTATTCTGATGCGAAAGTCTGATCTCGAAGAAGAGCGATCGCATTCGGCGTTTTTGGCGAAACCTCACGCAGGAACTATGGAGAGTAGGCGACGAATCGGACTCCACCCCGGTCATTCTGATCACGTAAAGGGATCGTTGGCTGAATGAGATGAGGTGACAGGTTTTTAGATATAGAATACCCTTTTCGATGAGCTCGTTCCACTTCTTGGACCAGCCGCGCAGACTCTTGGCGTAGGCCTTCTCGATGTCTGCGCGCTCCTGCACGAGGGCCATGAGGTCTGTGCAGAGGCGGTAGCCGTCCTCGATGCGGCGCGTGGTGCGCTTGTAGTTGCCCGGCTCCCAGAAGGAGTCGCTGCCCGCGATCAGCATGTTGTCGTCGCTGTGGTGGGACATGGCGGAGCCGCCTCTCAGTCCCGCTCCCTGCACAAACACAAACAATGTTGCTAAACGACACTACTTCTTTAGTTTATTAATGTTTAAAAGAACGCGAATGAAACCGATCTTTACAAACTGTCATTCGCGTTTTAGCTCTTATAGAGGCAATAAACAAATAAAATCGGCGATCTTGATTAACTAATACTATTTTTGCTACATGTTGATAGGTATCTAGTTTCAAATGAAATAATTATTCCATGAAGAATCACTTTCAAGTTTGTTTATTATTTTTCAAAGACATCGGACTTCAAAGATACTACATATAAATTTATCAAATGCTCCAGCGATTATAACTTGCGTCTTGCAACACCTTCAAAACCAAACTTTTCAAAACTAAAACTCAACTAACTCGTCTCTGGGGATGGCTTATATAGGGATCACAGAAATATTCCAGAACAATTCAAAGACTTCCAACCGATGTTTCTCGAATTCTAACAATACTTAAACAATTAAAATCACATTACAACAATCAGAATTAATGCAAAATCATTATGAAACACACAGAAATGAAAATTAAAAATATTTAAACACAAAAATTTTCTACATAAATCAGTCCAAACTACCGCAAATTTTCCTCTAAAGTTCGCAGCTCACATCAGTACTTTGAATTACAAACTTTTGATCCATGTTTCATGCACAGTACTGTCCTTGAACATATTAAATATGTATCTGCATCGCTTCTTTCCCCAAAACAATGTTAATTTACTCAAATTCACAGCTAGTTGCAAGAAAAATATACAAAACCGTATTTACTCAACTTCCAGCTTGCTACAAATAATTCTTAAATTAAAATTTCATTCGAGGCTGGGGCTGAAGGCCGTTATGAGGTGCTTACAGTAGGCGAAGTGTGCGTTTAACATGAAACAAATCTAATAGCGACAATTACTCATGACATTGCTGACACAAACAGAAGACATTGCGAACGCAACAACCTCATTCTGAAATAATAACTTTGATACGAGAAAGGGTTCCGGGGAGATGAGCGTGCGGAAAATCCATTCGTCTTTGAAGTCAATCCAGTACAGTATGTAGAACAATTCGTAGATACCTGGCCTCATTACTTTAACACAGAAACAATTATTGCAATAAAATTACAGCACACCACTTTTCCTTTCCTAAGAAAGCCAACAACGTCCAATCTAAAGGAGAAAGTGAATGTTTTTTTCCCATATCCTGAGGGTGTACTGCTTTTAGACTTAATGGTTCATGTCATCCAGTTTAAAGCCTATTATCAGGTTAGCATTATCTGTAACCAGCTGTTTTGGCACTCAGTTGTAAGTAACATAGGCACAAGGAATGAACCGACTTGCGTCTACACAATTATTGCGTTTCAAAATGTCCTACCTTTTTTTTGCTTTGTGTTGCTGGTAAGGGCCCCCAAAGCTGAGGATGGGGCCCCCTGAACAGTGATTGGGGGTCCTCCTGAGCAGTGAGAGGGCCCTCTTAGTGAGGGGCTTCCTGTGTCTCAGGGGGCCCCTTAGACGACTGTAGAGCTAAAAAAAAAAGGTCGCCAGTTTGTCACGAGGCCTCTGACCTGCGCTTGGGGCCCTCCAGAGGTATGCTTAGGAGGGCCCCTGAGCGTAGGGGCCCCGGCGCACTGCACCGCCTGGCCCCATAGTAGCTACGCCCCTGCCAGGGATGCGCTTAGACACTTCTCTTGTAAATAGATTAACTGATTTTCACTATTTAGCGAGCAAGTCGTTGAACACGCTTTGCACTGGAATTCAGAAAGACACGGGTTCTAGTACACCGAAGATACCATCCACAATTGGACCATCATCAGCTGTTAGGTCATTTCTGAGAATTTTCATCAGTGTACGATTGTATTTTATTTTTGATTTTTTATTCTTTTAATGGTGGCTTTACGTCTCGTCGACGACGAGGTCATTAGAGGCGGGATACGATTTGAAACAAGGAACGGGAAGGAATTCATCAATGGCCTTTTGAAGGAAACATACCTGCATTCGCCTGGAGCCATTTGGGTCAGTGTACGAGTCTGTATGAAAGTCTAAACGGATCTCTAACATAAGCCACACACACACACACACACACACACACACACACACACACACGTGTGCATGCATACGGGGAGTTCGACAAAACTAGCAGCAACCATCATGGTCATCATGGTAATGAAAAAGATGGGGAACTGCCGTGACCACTGATTGGAAAAAGTGGAGCAGAACTTTCGTTACATATCATCAAACAGACGAGTTACAGGACGGGCAAGGTATTCACCAAACAGCTTGTAGTATGCATACAGAAATAACCAGCGTGGTGCGTTGCCACACCAACTTTGCAGAGGTTACGCTTTTTGTCGGCCGATCACAGTTTTTCATCCTTCAAAATACAATTTGTGTTCGTATGTGGGTACGAGGTCTGGCGACGTGTTGCCGACACTGCCGGAACACAGATGCCAATAACTAGTGTCGAAGAGATGTGTGTGTTCAAGAGAGAATAACCAGCGAAGTGGGCGGTACTGACCCTCGGCAGTGGATGGCATGTGCTCCAGGCACACACCGTCCGCGGTCATCACTGCAGTGACTCTGCGTTACATTCAAATCGGATGTTCACAATGGTTATCACATTGCTCGTTCGGTTGTTTATATTTTCCAAGTTTTATCTTGTAATAGTTAAAAGAAATAAACTGATCGATACGGTAATCTGTCTGAGAGATCAATAAATGTTGTAATTTTTGAGCTATGCTTTCTTTATTTTTGGTTGATATTTCATTCACTTCAATTCATTTTAACAAAGTCCTGAGATGCAATGTGTCATGCTGACTAATGGTAAAGATTAAGAAACAAGTTATTTCATGCACCCAGCAGGGGCGATTACAAGCTCCGTGTTATCTATAACACGTGTTTATCACCACCTAACTGACAATAAGCATAATCATCAAACAAGCAATACTTTGTCGTCAATTTCGGGTGTGTCAAAGATCTAAACTCCTGTGCACTGTTTAGTCAACGTCGTGTGTGCTGTTTGGTTCACATGATTTAGTTAAGCTTCTGGAAGACAAATCATACCGAGGTTGTGTGGGCCTCCACAACATCCGACGGCCCCGGCCGGCCGTATACCTGACTTAAATACGCGTAAATTCCGATTTAAAAATGTAAATTCAGCGGTAATTACCGGAAACCCCACGTAAAAAATATCGGAATATGACTACCGCAGTTATCTGCAAAACTAACATCAGAAAAGGGCATCAAAATATTAAGCATAGAAACAAAATCTTTGACAGTGATATCTGTTTATAAACCGCAGAACAGCGAATTCAGTTTCGCTTAACCAACAAATTTGCAGTCAGAACCTATGAAGCTGATCATCAGTTACTTTAATTGACACAGTTCAACCTGAGGCTGCAGAAAAACCGATAAAATGGAGATAACAGAATGCACTGGCTGGAAACTGATTTATGACCCAAAACTTCCACATTCGCTCAATAGCGGCAGATGGAACCGGAGTACATTGCATACAAGACCAGGAAGACTACTGGAGAATGCTGCATCAAGCCATAATTTGCTCGGTAGAAGCAGCTATCAAACAAGAAACTGTCAAACTTAAAGGGAGATTTAAGATTGAAGACTCCTAATGGGGACAAATGCACTGAAGAACTTGACAAGAAAGTGCAGAAACCAGGTGCATCCCCACAGAAATATGAGCAATTTGTTATGTTTCACGTAAACACATTCCCCGAGGATGTAGAACAAAGTAGATACCTGGGTCCTATTGGAGCATTGCCAACAGCTCTTCGAGAGTTCCTACAGGTTATGTCAGCCTCAAGGACAGCGAATAGGTGTAACCTAATTTCAAGAACAGACATGGAAAAACAGGCGCAAGGCCTAGCAAATATTAAAAAACTCAACAATGATCCCTTACTTTCCCCCACTCAACTCTCTTAAGAGTAACGGAACTGCCTCCGGAGCGTGTGGTCCATTGCAGTTAATAAGGAGAAGAGGAAGACCATCTCGACACTCCCTTCAATAAAGCTGCTGGACTAGATGACCTGAGAGAAATAAAAATGTTTCGTCGCACCACCAGCGAGTGGTTACTAAATCTGACCAACTTTGCGTCCTAAAAATGTAGATCAAGATAAACTGGCAGAAAGATCGTTGCCATACAAAGCCTGGTAATAATTTAGCAAAGCCGAACATTTTCGGCTGATTTCCCTTCTATGCCTGCTCTAAAAAGCCTTAGTGAGAATGATTCTCAATGGTTTTATTATTGGCTATTCCGCAATTGTTTGTTAAAGATTTGTAAATGAAAATGCCGTCTCTTACAAACTGTTATTTTATTTCTATAAGCTCAGAAGTGAATCGCCCTATAAATACACGGTGGTGGTAAGAAATTTTATTTTTATATATGAATAACTATTAACAAAGTACACCCTACTTACGAATTTCGACAGAAACAGTCACATGTTGGTCATAAAATAGCTCTAGTCGCACTTTTTTTTTAAGAACACTCGTTGTTTCCGTTCTGCGTTACTCCTTTTATTTTGTCAACGGTAGTATTTCACCGTTTTTTTTTAAATGGTCAAATTTCTTAATCTCGTTTGATTTAGACGCAGCTAGTAGCATAATATCTGTCTTTATGTTTATTAAAATAACACTCTGTTTGTGCAATAATGTCAATTTTTGCGATTTAATGTTATGTGTGTGTGTTTTTAAGAATTAAAGAATACACACGACACATTCTAGTCGAAGTCAAGGTATATGGGATTGGGTAGGAGAGACGGGGCGCACTAAACAAAACAAACTGTGAGGGCACTTTCGGAATTATACATCTAATAACGCGGAGAAGTCGGCCATTGCGCGGAATGCAGCTGAGACCTGCCATTCCATTAACTTCGAAAACACTAGGCTGATATAACGCGAAGATCAGTGGTGGCCAAGGAGGAGTTGGAGATAGCTAGTCGTCCAGAGAAAGTAAACGATGCGACGCTTGGCTCTCTCTAGAGAGGTCACTTGGTTAGCTCGCGAGAGTCTCGGAAGAGAGCGCTGTTATGTCGGTCTCTCTGGGACATACTACCCACGTACTCACGGCTTACATCGCACCCTAACATACTGCTCGATTTCACGCACAAGAATTGGAAGTTTCTGTTGTTCTTACAATTATCTAAATGCTTTCCTCGGCGAGACTGAACTTTAGTATATTCCACGAAAAGAAAAATATTTAGAAAGCTGCAATAGTTAAAAATCATTCTTCCCCATCATAAAACAAATTCTATTAATTTCAGTTCTATAGCTCTGCGCAACATGCACTACTGAAAAGTCCTTTAGCACCTTTTTCACCTATCAACCTATCAACAAATACAGAAAACCAGCTTGTCGGCCTATGAATAACGAATGTATATAGGAAGAAAGTTCCGGACGCGAAAACAAGTCTGAAACAAAATTTTTCTCAAGGTTTAGACAGAATCCCGCCAGCCAGGGCTTGAATAAGCAATTTTTTCCCAAGGATAACTATTTTTACCAGGAATTTTTATCGACATTCCTTGCTTTCCCCAAACCCAGTAGAAAATTCTAGATACGCCCATGTATGTATGTATGTATGTTCCACACGTCAAGCAAAAACTAGACAGACTGGTTTTAACGAAGCTGCACACTGTAGTGCCCCATGTCGTCGGGGAAAACAAATGATACTTTTGATCCAGTCAGCAACACAGTTCCTGATCATACAATGGCCAAAGACGTAAGTATTTTTAAATTTTTGTCAATACGTTCACGCGTTTTGTAAAAACTAATAAACGCAATTGAGTAATACTTCGCATAGTATTAGCTCATGTCATCAGTTAACATATACGATACACTTATCAAGATCAGTAACGCAGTTCTCGATGATACGTCGGCGAAAGCAGTAAAAGTTTGTAATGTTATCTATATACGCGTGCTTCAAGCAAATTCAGGAAATTTTAGGAAAACTGCACAGGCCCAGATGTCATCAGTTCACATACAGAATACTTTTTACCATATTTCTTCCATGAATAAAACAAGACAGGATTCGTTACTTAAATCGTGTCCTAATATTCTTGCAGTAGAATCGAATATCTCAGGGAGTGCACCCAGCCTGGCACTCGGCAGGACGTGGCTTAGAATCCCGTCCCGCCATCTTCATTCCGCTTTTCCACTGTTCCCAGATTCCCTCCAGGCTAATGCCTAAGGTCTCCCCTTCCTTCCCGGATGTGCTTTCCTTGGCCGGAGAGGTCTACCTCCCGGGCTTGCCCGGAGGGAATTAAAACTAAACCAGCGAGTTGGTTGTCAGAGTGTTCTACAAATGTTATGCCTACATGGGAGAAATCGAAGCTTTCAAGATTCGGTAAATATACGGCAGGTCCGCTCTCAAGAAACGGAAATGCCACGCGAGGCCCGAGAAGGAAAACCAGTCACACAGCACCGCTTCAAACACTGCAGTGTTCGCGTGGCTCGTCCACAGACATAACATCTTCAGAATTAGCGGTGCTAAAAATAAAAGATGCGAAAAAATATGTTTAAAACATTTGCATTAAATATAAATTTAGGAGAACAGGAGGGGGAAAACCAGGGTTACTCTTATGCGTTTTTTTTAGCATCTGGCATATTTTTCATAGCTTAATTAACAGAATAAATTACAAATTCCACGTGGACGAAGGTATGCGCACAGCTTGTTTAATGTAAGATAGCATAAGGTCAATCAATTCTATCTATTAATTTAAAATATATGCGTAAAGTGTAAAAGAAGTTGTGAAACTGGCAGAAAGATTCGAGACAGACCAGATAGCTACGGACGTCATAGCTGATGCTATACATAGACGAGCGCTCATTCGGAAACTGTGAAAGACAGCGGGGATCTGAACAAGACATGAAATATCCAATGCGAAGCGCCTGTAACAAAGCAACGTCAGCGCACGGCGTCTAAAGGTGCGTACACGCCATGCCAACGAACGACAGCCAATCAATGTGTTGGGGGATCGCCAAGGCATTGGCGTTGGGCCTGTCATCCTCATCAAACAAAGTGATTGGCGCCAAGAATTGAGCCGTGTGGAGTCGCAGTTGGCTCTGAAACGTCGTCCAAGTTGCTAGCGTTTTATATTTTAATGAAATAACTGAGGAATTTATCCTGGATGAAGCCCATACTGCTTAAAGCAAACCATGTTTTCTTCTCTCTGTCTTTCACGGCGAAAAGATATCAACAAAGATATCATTTTCTTCTTCGCCTCTTGCACATTAACTTCTAAACGCTCACCTTTTTTTGTATTTACAGTTCGTAGGGTAAACATTACTGTTAACGATAAAAATTGATCAATTTCACTCGATACTCAACACAAATTCTAAACACACACACGTTAGACAAGGCGAACAACGAAATAGTGAACCAACGTTGGTTCGGCGTCCACACCAGGAGGGTGTCCCCGCGCCAACCCTTTGACGTTACCGCCTGTAGTCCGAACCCAACCAAGGCCAACGGAATCGTTGGCTGCGATTTGCCTGCAGTACAGCGTACAAGACGCGACTGTTTTGTGATTTCAGTTGCAAACCGGTTGAGCTCGCAACTGTTATGTGACCTTGGCACTGCTGGGTGATGGGGAACCGCGCACCATGCGATCGGTTTCAGATCAGTCTCAAACCAGTTGTATCCAACGATAGATCCGTGGTCGCAGTTGCGTAGCAGGCTTCAGTCGAACAAAACCACGAGTGTTTTGGGCTTATTTTTTTTTTTTTCGAAGACAACATGAGTAATAAAGAATTTAATTTAAAATTCGTTGAAGAGGTGAAGAAACATGAAGTACTTTACAACTACAAACTTCCGGGACATTCTCGCGCCTTTGGGTTTCTCCTGTCGCAGCCGAGTAGCGCGTGTGTATGGTATACTCACGGAGAAGCGGCGCAGAGAGCGCGACAGCGCGCGTCGGCTGGACACCGTCATGGGCGCCCGAGGACTGACTGACTAATGCGCTTTGCGCTAAACCGGTTCCACTCCCACAAGGTGCTTCCTGACGTCAACACACGGAACGATCCTCAGCGCTCGACGGTATTACCAATCACAAGAGGGACATACGAAAACTAAATAATTTCTTCAGAGATCAAGAACTAGTAGCTCAAACGTCAATATTTCTAAATAACGGATATCAAGAATAACAAACAGTTACTCGACTGTATTCAATCAAATCAACGAAATAAATAGAAAACTCCTTGCACTAACTGCAAGCACGAGAAACGATTTGTGTGTCTACGAATGCAGGGAAAACACAAGGGACGATTTAATTAATTGCGATAGAGCGCACGCTTCGGTGCAATTTCCCTACACACCCATCTTCCCCCTTTCCTACCCCCACCTATTTTTACCCTCTACAAATTTCAACTTTAAATTCTTTCAGCGCTATTGGTAAATTATTCATTAATTCTCTTGGTAACTTATTCCAATCCCTGACCCTCTTACCTACGAAGGAAAATGTTCCCACACCCTTGTGCCTAAAATCTAGCGCAAGCTTGTGGTCATAATCATCTTTCCCTTCCATGCATTACTCCCAATTCTTACAACAATATGTTTTCAAGCTTCATCACCAATATACGTCTTGTACACTCCCATGACTCTCTTCACCTTCCTCCTGTCTTCCAATGAATCCCAATTCAGCTCTTTTATCGTATCGCTTACTGATTGCGTTCTACTGTATATGATACTCAAAATGTGGGTCCCATACTAAACCCCCATATTCAAGCAATGATCTGACCAAACTTTTGTAACCCAATTCCTTTACTTCTCTCTTACATCCCTTCATCACCCTTTCCAACAAATGCAGAATTTTGAAACCTTTTCCAACTACCTGTCCAATGTGTCCTGCCCAGTTAAGCTTTTTATCGAGTATTATCCTAAGGTATTTACATTTCAAGTCTTCAAAAAGCAATTCTTTCCCCACCTTATAATCATAATCGACCTTGAGTTTTTTATCTCTGAACCTAATAAACTGACTCTACTTTGCATTTATCTTCATCCCCTGTTTACCATCCCACCTAGACCACCATACTGCAGTCCTCTACAGCAACGGTTCCCAATTTCCTTTTGGCCACGGAACCCTAACTGATCATACATTTTTTGGCGGATCCCCATTTTTATAAGCGTAAGCTGGAAAACCAGTCTCGCATCGGTATGTCGTCACAAACGGAAGCAGAACCACGATACCCTTCCCACGGCGCGGTTATGATCCTTTCAACGAACATTTTATTTAATTCTCAGACGGAACACGGAACCCATGTGACCCTTCCACGGAACCCCAGGGTTCCGCGGACCACCATTTGGGAACCGCTGCTCTACAGTTTTTATCAATTTATATAACATTATATCATTTGCAAACAATATGATTTCTGATAGTAAACCATGATGATCAAAAGTAATGAGTTCGGAAGCTTTCTAAAGTAAAACAGAACATAAGTATTTGGGCTGCTGATGATTGATGGCAGTACAGAAACAATCCATCAAGTGGCTATAATCTTTCGGCAGTAAGTCAGGGAAAAATGTACGAAACGACCACATTATGCTGTGCTCCAAAACAAAATAGGTGTGAAGAGGTCTTATACAGTTTAAAAACAGTTTTTTTTTTCATAGTAGTTGTACTGATATTGGTGACGTAAGATAATATTCATCATTATCATCTTGAGCAGATTTCAACCACTGGCCGAGTCTGCTTCGGACAAAAGTTTCTCCAACGTTTCCTTTCCATCAACCATCTTCCTCCTCCTAATGTCGGTTCATTTCTTCCTCTATCCTCAACACACTTTCTAGCCATGTGTACCACGGTCTTTCTCTGGGCCTCCTCCCTTTTAAGATGATATCAGTAATTACAAAATAAAAATAGAAAAACATGCACTTTTTATCCAATATACTACGTTCGCTCCAACCTATATTACCAAACTATTGCTCATGGAAAAAACGATTTTTTTTTTTGATCCAACGTGCAGTATAGTTTGGCGCAGAAAAATCAATTTTTCCACCAATTCGTGAAAGTAGCTGCAAAAAGACCTCGATCTCACATTCGAAAGTTAGGTTACACGTTTTACAAGTTTATTTTTTTCAACCGCAAATCGCTCAGTTGGTGTCCTTCGATATCGGCGCATTGCTGAATGCGAGTGCCATCACTCTAACCAATATTACTTAAGGATTGCGAGAAATATCACTGTGATACTCTGCTCCTTCATATTCAACTTTCCACCGGTCAAACAACTAAGCAAACCTCCTGGACCAACTGCAGCAAAAGATATATGAAAAAATAGCAGGTTTGGCAAAGAAGAGAGTCATCTTTCAACAAGACAGTGCGCGCCCTCGCACAAGTGTCGTTGCCATCGCAAAAATACAAAAATCTGAGATACGAACTGTTGCCACACCAACCTTATTCACCTGGTATCAGTTTTTTTTTAAATACGAAAGGGATTCTCATGGCCGATAATCTTTTCAACTGTTTCCAAGCGGACAAACGAGATTACATTTGGTCAGATTCCTGTTTTAGATTATGCAGGGGCTGAGACCTGGGTTGCCCCAACTGCAGAGGTTAGAATATACGTAGCAGATAATTCGGGACATGGGTTGTAAGGGGTATCTAGATATGAAGAGGTTAGCACAGATGGGTAGGCGTGGAGGATTGCTTCAAACAGGTCGAAATACTGATAACGACAAAAGAAAAAACAAAAAGATCCTAACGTCTGCTTCTCTCTCTCTTGTTGGTTTCCAAGTTTCAAAATATTTTTCTTCGGTTCTTCTAAACTTCAAGTACAAAAAGCTGCCATGTTTTCGGTACTGTCACTGGTTTTTTGCTGAACATCGTGCTTGGCTACACTAAGGAATATTAAAACGTTTTGCTGCATGTTTTCTTCATCTCGGATTTTGTAAAATTAAAAGACGTTTGAGAAGAAAAAACTTTGTTCTTCTGAATACGCGCAGCTCCCCGTTCGACAAGCCGCAAAAATTAGTATTCTGTAACAATCATGAATAAAGTATTCCATAGCGAGTAATCGTATTCAGAACAAAGTTTTTTCTTCTCAAACGTCTTTTAATTTTACAAAATCCGAGAGGAAGAAAACACGCAGCAAAACGTTTTAATATTCCTTAGTGTAGCCAAGCACGATGTTCAGCAAAAAACCAGTGACAGTACCGAAAAAATGGCAGCTATTTGTACTTGAAGTTTAGAAGAACCGAAGAAAAATATTTTGAAACTTGGAAACCAACAAGAGAGAGAGAAGCAGATGTTAGGATCTTTTTTTTTTTTGTCGTTATCAGTATTTTGACCTGTTTGAAGCAATCCTCCACCCCTACCCATCTTGTGTTAATTTCTTCATATCTAGATACCCCTTACAAACCATGTCCCGAATTTTCTGCTTCGTATATTCTAATCTCTGTCTTCCTCTGCAGTTCTTACCTTCGACTGTTCGCTCCACTAACAAATTAACGAATCCTCCGTGTCTCAAAATTGGACCTAACAGCCTGTCTCTTCTTTCTGTAAGACTCTTCCACAAACTTCTTTCCTCATCCATCATTTCCAAAACTTGTTCATTTCGTACTTTGTCTGTCCAATTAATTTTCAGCATTCTCCTGTAACACCACATTTCAAATGCTTGAATTTTCTTTCTTTCCGGTATTCCTAAAGTCCATGCTTCGTTAACACAAAATGCTGTGCTCCACATATAGAGTTCTTTCTAATTCCTAGATCAATATTTGAAACAAAAATATTTCTTTTTTCCATTAAGGCTCTTTTTTCTAGCGCTATTCTCCTTTTAACAACATTCTTGCTTCGGCCGTCGGTTGTAATTTTGCTTCCCAAGTAGCAGAATTCACTTACTTCTCCTATTGCATCCGATCCTATTTTTATATTTAATCAACTGTGATTGGTATCATCTCTGCTACATTCCATCACTTTTGTCTTGCTTCGTATTATATTCAATCCAAAATCTTCCTTTGTTATGCCTTTCAGTAACTTCTCAATATCCTCAGTCCTTTCTGCTAACAAGACATACTGATTTTTTCTCCCTGAACACTTATGATTACAGCTACTTGATTGTAGGCCTTACTGGGCAGCGCGGAGCAGCCGGCCTTGACCGCTTCCAACGGGACACGCGACGCCGCGCAGAGCCGCGCCAGGCGGATGCACCAATCGGCCTCATCACAAATGTGCAGTCAGTCTGCGATTCCAGTCACACCCACAATATTCACAGCCCTGATCAGTCTCGATCCAATGAGCAGGCGAGCACCAACAGAATCTGTTTAAGGTAAGGCTTCAACAGCATCAAAAAAGTTTCACGACCTAACTTATCGAGGAAAGTGTCCTATACGGGATCCCTCCCCCTAAAGAGGCCCCCCGATCTTCCGCCTCTCCAATCTCCTGAAAGGATCGAGTGTCAATAGTTCTACCACTTAGTATCAGAGTGTTCGCGTCGTCCGCTTCGTTGGTTGTTCATCAAATCTCAAATACGTGCTTTGGCACTGGACAAACTTTTTACATTCTGCTATGTTTTTTAGATTTTCTCCTGGATATGGGCAGATAAGCCTTCTGACCTATATATTCCCTTAAATGGTAAGGTTCTATATTACTGTCCATGACTAATGTTTTGTCAAGAAGATTCGTTAAAAATTTATTGGGTTAACAAAATACATTCAATAGTTGCGCAAAGCGGACCCCCTCCAGTTGCCTAAACCGGAACCCTTACTTTTTTTATATACTTAAAGTCAAACATGGAACGTTATTCTTGCATTTTTACGGTCATCTTATCAACGCCTTATAAAGCCCAACTGACGGAAGCTGAAAGAGCTCAAGAAGTCAAGGAAACCCAACAGCAAGAACGTAATCGGCATTGCAAAAGCAGTCGTGGCCTGTGGCATGGGCAGCTATAGGACCTCTATGAAGAGTTTGTGAAAAGGCGCCTTAATTTTGACTAAAATGTGAAAGAATCAAGAACTTAAATGAGAAGAGCGTGACCTCTGGAACATCGGAATTGGAGATTCTCCCTGGAATGTTGCCTTCCAAAGATGATGACGATTGGTGCGTGTTTTGAAGCAGAAACTTTTCTGACGTTTCTGAAGGACAATTTGAATGGTGAGCGTTATATGTTTGCTGTGGGCCTATGTGGATTGTGCTGTGGCTCACAAGATTCTGTACATCTGCGATATTTGCCGCCAAACGATTTAATTCTTTTATGTATTTTCTGTGTTTACATATACCCTACATATATGCTATATTTGTACATTTAAAAATCCTGTAATTGTTATATTTCCCTTTAAAACTGAGTTCTCTGTGATTCACTCAGTTTTTTAAAAATTTTGGTTAGTGTTATTTTGTCAATTATTATGAGGTTTAGGCACCTATTTTTCATATCGTCAAGCTGCAAAGTTTTTTTAAAATATTTTTTTTGTAATGAATTTTTAATGATATTGTTGAAATCGGAATTTAAATTACGCAAAACATTCTTAAAGTAATTATTTCATGCCTTAAAAACAAATGTTTTTACTAATTTATATTTTTTTTAAAGTACAAAAGAAATTGGGGATCCGCTTTTGCGCACTTTCCACTACTTAGGGGTTGGCTGGTAAGCTACGCTGGTCTACGTGGGGGGGGGGGGGGGGGGGGGGTTTCCGAGCCAAGCTACGTAGCTTTTAACTCATATTATCTGTCATGGTCAAAATAAGGTACAGAACACTCATCAGGAAGTGAATATATATTTCCGTCATCTCCGTGCGTAATTTACGATTGTCTGACAAGAGGAAATAGTAAAAAATGTCTTCTGCAATTAATAAGGAAAAAAAGCTACATGCCACGCGGGGAGAGAGAGAGAGGGGGGGGGCGGAGGAGCTTTCACAGGAGGCCAAAACGGAGCTACGTGGTTTATGCACGCTCCCTTATTTCTTGTATCTGTATTGCTTCTATCTGTGCCGCCTATCTGTACGTTATAAATCTATAATGGTGCTGTGTCTCTGAAGTGAGCAACAAATTATTGGTGTCGGTTTTTTGGGGGTCCCAGAAGCCGAAACGAATATTTTACTTGAAATTTGTGTCATTTACTGCGCGATTGCATTATACTTTCGTTTAAAAGTAAGAGCGAAAAATTGTTTCTTAATCGCTAGTTACTATAGATAATCACAATACCTATCAAATGCGAAATTCGTGTGGTCTCGCGAGAGAGCTTTGCGTTCCGCCTGTGCCTTCGCTCACATGGGTGTTTAAATAGTGTAATTCTGATGTGTTTAATTGTTTTAGGATGTGGAGGAAAGGGCTTATAACATTACTCGGAATTACTAAACTTTTAGCATTGCAGTTTGGCCCTGTCGCCAAGGTAGAATTCTGCCGTCTGGAGTTTGTAACTTTCACAATTGTGATGAATGGTACCTTTAAATGAAAAAGCAGATGATACATTTAACATCGCTTTTATATAAAAGTGAACATCAAAGTAATTTTTGAATTATTCCAACATGTGTATAAAAAAAACATATATTGTAAGAACGGAGACTTTCCCGGCGTATTCTTGCAAAGAAGTCTCCACGGTTGTACCGCTGGATAGTGTTGTGATTACTTGATATTTCGACGACTAGCCCCGTCGTCTTCGTCAGATGTGGAGACATCTGCACTGGTCGGCTGACTCCTGGCACGTGACCGTTCCCTAGCCAACAGCTATCAGGAGCGAACAGTCTCCAGACAACGCATTTTATTTAAGAGGCTTTAACGCTCTCGTCCGCCCGCATTCAAGCCCTCGCGTTCAAGCTCAGCGCGGGGTCTTTGGACCATCGGATCGGTCTGGCTATTTACGAAAGGTCTTAAAACAGTGCCCCAAGCAACATAAAGAAAATTAAAGGTTAGCTACTATGACGTAGTTTACCAATTTTTTTTTACGAACTTTCAAGCCTATGAAGGCAGTTATGGCCCACAGAGAGTGTCTAGCAAAAATGAATGTTTGTTTTTAACAATATTCTGTACAAAGTATATATAAACCAGCTTTCATACTTTAACGTTTTTTAAGGTTTTTATGAACCTGCTATCGGCAAAAGGGCCCAGCTTTCATGCTAGCAAATACGTATACGTTCATGACTAGATATTACACTATTAATTGTCAAAATTTCAGCTTTGCTAAAATGCTCTGGGATCTTAAGCTAAAGTATAATTAGTTCAAGTACACAATGACAGTGGCAAGTTGTAGGCTTTAACCAAGGCGGTAGGTAACAATAGCCACATAAGAGGCAGAGATGGCCTTGTATATGATCCCGAGGACAAAGCACCAGCATACGTAATCACAGGCTTCCGCGTCATGAAGTGTGCTGCCGACGTTTCGACTATCCTTCTGTGGTCTTCTTCTGGGCAGAACCGCGTCTCCAATCTGTGTGTGGTGCTGTTATATAGCCGAGGCCCGTGACCCGTCTAGCGAGTTCGGACGGGTCACGGGCCTCGGCTATATAACGGCACTACACACAGACTGAAGACGCAGTTCTGGCCAGAAGAAGACCACAGAAGGATAGTCGAAACGTCGGGTGCACGGATCATGACGCAGCGTCACCCGGACAGCCAAGAACCAAAGCGCAAGCACTCAATATCTGTCGGTGAGTTGACCAGTACAGACGATTCCGCACCAGAGCAAGACCACGGAGCTAGTCGTCGAAATATCGTGTTTTCACAACACAATCCGGCGGTACACGCGTGAAGACTTCATTGCAAAGCACAAGCCCCTGCCCAAACTCAACCCTCGAGCATCACTCTATACTTATAAACGCAAGCTTTGGTCATCTGTCACGCCATGACGTCACATTATGACGCCTGACTGTGACGTCACGCTTCCAGCCTCCGCTGCACAACAATCAGCGAGGTTAAACGCGTTGTTTAATAACAGTTCTATTTAGCTATGCATCCACGAGTAAATTAACTGTCAGTTGTTATTGCTTTAGGGCACGTCAACGGCGAAGTCATTAGCGCCCTAACAATTACCAGCTATTACTATGGCTTAAGAATGTACTAAAATATTGTCTGCATGGTCGACTGTAAAGGGGTCGACCATACATACAGCAAATAAAATAAATCACAAAAATAAGATGTCCCTGTAAAGGGGCCACCAACACCTAAAAACGTATAACATCCGGATGGCTGTAAAGGGGCCAAACAATTTCACAAACGAATTATAACACTACATGTCTCGCTGGCTGTATAATGGCCAGCAAGACAAGAATTATAACAATTAAAAATGAAAACAATGTACATGGATGGGTGGCTGTAAAGAGGCCACCATCCATCTTAAAACTAGGCCGATCTGACTAAAATTTTAGGCACTAGACCGGCCAATACACAAAATTTTAAAACACTAGCCGCGCCGCTGGTCTCATTGTTTAATTGTTGGCCAGCCCTTAAGTCTTCAAACACTACACAATCAATTAAAATGCGGGGCACCATCAGAGGTACGCCACAAGCATCACACACCGGAGGGTCCTCTCGGCGGAGAAGAAAGCAATGCGTCAGAGAACAGTGCCCTATACGGAGGCGAGTGAGGAGAACCTCATCCCTCCTCGCCCGGTGGAAGGTGTTGCTCCACGGCTGAACGGACGGTTTGACCAGCCGGAGCTTATTATGCTCTACCTCCAGCCACTGCCTCTGCCATACATCATAAACAAATCTTTTCGCCGCCGAGGCACAGGCTAAATTGGCAGCTTCATCAGCTGCCTCCTTACCCCTGTTTCACACATGACCAGGTACCCAGCAGAAAACTACATCCTTTTCAAAAGATTGGAGGGATCGGAGGGTGTCCTGTATGTCTTGGACAAGACAATCTGCTGGATACATGCTTCCCAAGGCCTGGATGCAGCTGAGGGATTCACAGCATATGATGTACTTCGTGCCGTGACTTACTTTCATATGCTGGAGCGACTTTAACGAAGCGTAACACTCTGCAGTGTATACGCTGCACATTGAATTCAACTTGAATCTGTAAGTCGCTCGAGGAAACACAACGGAGCAACCTACTCTGTGAACCTGCTTAGACCCATCCGTATATACTGGGCTGAAATTGTGAAATTAGTTTAGAATATCTTTAAAAATTCTGATAAAAACATTGTCAGCGGTACACAGCATGTTGTACCGTGACGGGTCTAAAATTGTTCTGGGCCTCTTTAAAAGCCAGGGAGGAGATTTACTCCAACCCTGGTTACGAAAAGAGGGCATCTCAAACTCATATTCCTCTAAAATACCCTTTGTACGGTTTAGTCGCTCTTGGGGGTTGGTGTTAAGCCGTTCAAAGTTAGGATGAATGTCAAGGTCGTACACGGGACTGTATATAGTGTCGCACCATGAGGTGACGCCGGCGGATGGAAAGCGGTGGCTCGCCAGACTCAGCACAAATGCTGGGTACCGGGCTGGTACCTGTGGCGTGGCGAATTCCTGCATGGTGGACACTATCCAGTATACGGAGAAAACTGTCCCGTGCCGAACCCTACACAATGCAACCGTACTCCAACCGCGACCGTACAAAGGCTCTATAAAACTGTAGCAGGCAGGACCGGTCAGCGCCCCACGACCTGCCACACAGACATTTTAAGACGTTGAGGGCTATCAAGGCTCTGGCTTAAACATCCTTAAGATGTGGCAACCAAGTAAGCCTACTGTCTAAAACCAGGCCCAGAAATCTAACAGTTTCACTAAAAACTAAAACGGTGTTCCTCAAGGTGAGATGAGGTTCTGCTAAAAGACTTCTACTGAGGCTAAAAAGTACACACTGGGTTTTCTGAGTAGAGAAACGGAAGCCAGTGTGTACTGACCATTCATCCAGCCTGTTCAACTCGAACTGCAACTGCCGGTCAACGCTTCTTAGGCTAGACGATGCACAAAAAATTAAAAACTTATCAACGTATAAGGAGTACCGCATGGGTCTCCTTATAACAGTTGAAATACTATTAATCGCTATAGCGAATAGTGTTACGCTTAAAATTGATCCTTGCAGAGCGCCGTTTTCCTGAATAAAAAGTTCCGTCAATTCACTACCAACTCGGTAACGGAACCAGCGTCCTGATAAAAATGATTTTAAAAACCGGGGGAGATTACCCCTGAAACCCCATTCATATAACTTTTTTAAAATAACATGCCGCCAGGTAGTATCGTATGCCTTTTCCATGTCAAAAAATACACCTACAAGGTGATGGCTGAGGATGAATGCATCCTGTATTGCCGCTTCCAGTAGGAGTCGGTTATCCGTGGTGGAATGGAACTTCCTGGATCCACACTGGAAACGGCTCAGCAGCTTACGGGACTCGAGACACTAGATGAGACGGCGGTTGACCATCCGCTCTAGTGTCTTCCCAACGCAGCTAGTTAAGGCGATGCTGCGATAGCTACCTGGCAACAACTTATCCTTTCCTGGTTTTAAAATTGGGATGAGCGTTACTTCTTTCCACGAGTCAGGGAATTGTCCTTCAGTCCAAATGTCGTTAAAAATACCCAGGAGATACTCCTTAGCATCTTTGCTAAGATGCCTCAGCATCTGGTACTACTGAATCAAGTCAGGACCTGGCACGGTATCTTTGGCGGTGTTTAACGCCGATTCTAGCTCCCAAGATGAAAATGGGCTACTGTATGCCTCCAATTACGACGAGTAGAAACTTAAGATTTGCCTTTCGGCAGATATTCTTCGTTATTGGACCTGAAGGTCCAATCCGGCAGACGAAGTGATGGCAGCGAAATACTCTGCCGTCAGCTGCGCAATGCCTCGCTCGTCGGTGACTACAAGCCCCTGATCCAGAAATCCAGATACTGGCGATCGAGAATACCTCCCAGATATACGACGGATTGACTCCCATACTTTTGTTGATGATTTGGAACGGTTAATGGTGCTCACAAAGGTCTACCATACCCTCCTTTTGCTCTCCTTAATCACACGACGCGCCTTAGCTCAAGCAATTCGGAACGCTGCGAGGTTGTCAGGTATCAGGTTCAACCTAACCCGACGCAGGGCCCGTCTGCGACCCTGAATAGCGGAACGACATTCGCCGTTCCACCAGGGGGCGGGCGTTCTGCGCAGCGCTCCAGAGTTGCTAGGAATGGAAATATCACATCTGTAAAATGTTTAACCTTCTCTTTGATGTTCTGGCGCTATTCGACAGAGACGTAACGACTGTAAACCTGGCAGCCAGCTCTGCTGATATTATATTTTTGCAGGGCAGTTCTTTCCCCACGTTCGAAGTCTACCTGCAGCCATATTGGGAAGTGGTCGATTCCATGAAGCTCACGATCCACCTCGCAATGTAAGGAATCCGCAATTTAAGGAGAGCAAAGAGAAAGATCAGTGGCAGAGGACGAACCGCAAGCAGTGGTAAAGTGAGTCATTTGGCCGGTATTGAGGATGCACAAATCCTCCTGCTCCAATAATCTACAAATCTCTCGACCTCTGGGGCAATCGGTGGTAGAACCCCACAGCACATTGTGTGCGTTAGACTCTCCCAATAGGAGAAAAGGCCGAGAAATTTGCCGTGTGATATCAGCCAGCTAACCGCAATCAATTGGTGACACCGGTGGTAGATATAGGGAGCATACAGTCAGTTGCACCGGTCCATGTATTTTAACCAATACTGCTTGTAAGGGAGAGGTGAGAGCTACAGGTTCGGAGTGGCCAGTGTTTCCGAGAAACTCCGCCCTCGGTAACTATTTTTTTATCTGCTTAACGTCTCTCTAACAGCGAGGTCTTTAGAGACGGGAAAGGATGGGGGGCAAGGAATGGGAAAGAATTCGTCCATGGCCTTTTGAAGGAAGCATCCCGGCATTTGCCTGGAGTGATTTGGGAAACCATGGAAAACCCAAATCTTGATGCCGGGTCGGGGTTTCGAACCGCAGTCCTCCCGAATACCCTCGGTATCATCCTTACGGGAAACGTCATATCCTCTTAGCACAGGTGGGTGTGCTGGTCTGAAATGTATCTTTTGGAGACAGAAACACAAAGGATCAGACAGTGCTAAAAGGTGTCACTCCTCTTTGTGAGCTTTAAAACCGTTTAGGTTCTACTGCAGTATGGGAGCCATCCTACCTGCTTAGTTTTACCTACCGGGTGGGTCTTCGGTCACTGCCTGCTGAGGAATGGGACCAGACTGGTCCACCAGCATCTCAGTTTCTTCCGGCTCGGAAGAGGAGACGGACACCTCCAACCCAGAGAGCTCCTAAAAAACATCCCTATTATTTTTCCTCCTCTGCCTCTTCCCCTTCTTCTCCCTACTGCTGGGCAGTCTGGGAGAAGACGAAGAGGGGGATATAACAAACTGGGTCGGGTCCGTCTGTTTAAACTTTGGACCCCGGATCTTCTGGTCACCTGCATTGGCGCTAGTAGCAGATGGTGTCGCTACAGCTGTAACAGCACGTGGTGGAATAGGAGGTGCTGTTAACTTGATTGCTGGTGGAGTCTTTGTTACTGCTGCTGGAGTGGTCGAGGTTGCAGATGTGTTGCTATCGACATCCGCGGTCTTAGGTGTTATGACCTTCGTGGATTTTGCACCACACTTGCATTGACATGAGCACGTGGTGCTTGTGCCCATGTCTGCAAAGGATGTCTGCGTAGCAACACTTTCTTTCTCTTGGAAAATCTAGTTCCAAAAATTGGAGCGGCAAGCGATTTCGCTTTCTTCTTTGTTCCTACATACTCTATTTGCTCTCTGGTCTTCAACCCCTGTATCTTGCGCTCCTCAAGATACACTTGACACTCCCTACTCCAGGCAGGGTGTGACCCAGAGCAGTTGACGCACACCTGTGGGAGCGTGCAACTGACACCAGACTCATGTGCCCCCTTGCCGCATCTACAACAGATGGGGTTGCCCTTGCACGACACCATCGTTTGTCCGAACCTCTGGCACTGGAAGCATCGCATTGGGTCCGGAACATACGGGCGCACGTTTAGTTTAATATAGCCTGCTTTAATACACTTGGGCAACACTGGAGAGTGAAATGTCACGACAAAGATGGCAGTATTTTCAAGACTGACATTTACCCTCCATGTAATCTGATGCACCTCGACCAATTTTTGATCTTCCCACTCCTTAACGAGTTCCTCGGTCCCTAAATCCATAATGTCACGGCAGGTAACAACGCCTTTACTACAGTTCAGGGTTTTGTGGAGTTCGCTTTTAACGGCGAGCTCCCCGAGCTTCTCGCAGTTAAGGAGCCGGAACGCCTGCCTACTGGTCGATGTATCCAGCAGCAGCGTCCCATTCCTCAGCTTTTTAACAGATTTCAAAGTACCAACAAGAACCTCTAATCCTTTGTTGATGTAAAACTGGGACACCTTTTCAAACGTCCCCTCTATCCTCTGCATTACAACGAAAGCGTTCTCTATGGAACATACTCTCCTGTTACTTTGATTTTCCGAAGCGGGAGGGCTATCAACCCAGACCCGCTTCTAAGAATTGTGGGTGGTTGGGGATCCACCCGATCCACCAGGAGGTAAAGGTTTGTTAGACTGAATTTTTGGTCCCACGAGTAAGGGGCTAATACAACAGGGGTGCGCAGGTGCCCCTGAGGTTGCACGTTAGCGAGTGATCTGCCTCTCACCCATGCACCTCCTCGGCACGTGTCTGACCTTGAGGTTGAGGTTTTTTTTATAGAGGTTTGTTCCGTCCTAGCGATCCGGACTATGCAGTAAAGATCTCCATTCTCCTAGCCACACAACGTTCCACCGTCACGCCCTACGGTGATCGTTGAAGTATGGTAAGAGCATACGTTACCTACCAGGTCCCTGCAGGTTTAATTGTCAGAACAGTGAAAGAAAAGTACGTATTCCGTTGAATCGACATATTAATTATTAGTTGCTTTTTCTTAATTAAATTTCATTCGATGTACATTTTTCTTATACACTCTGGACAGCTATACCATTGTCATAGTAAGCTAACAAATATCTACATTACATCATTTTCAAGATAACGAACGTTATTTGATGAAAATTGTACTTAAGTCGGCGAAGAAACTAACTGATAAAATACTGCATTCAACACGTCGTTTTTGACATACTTACAAGATATTTATATCCATCATAGATATTTTAAGTCACTGTTATGGAGAAATGATTTGCCGAAACACTGAAATAAAGGTATGTACTGCGTTTAAATTAATTTATTAATTATTAGTTGCTTTTATTACTCAGGTAACTATATCAGATACGTGTAAATATTTCCAGTAAGTCAAGAATTTGTATTGACAGCTACCGACATCTAACCACCATAGTGCACGATGGGAGACGCGATGCTATTACCATACACAAATGCCAGTCATCTGCGCTATGTAGTTCAGGCAGCAAAGTAAAATTTACGAACACACATGTCTTTGGATGAAATACGAAAATATCCTTGATCTACCACTTTCAACCATCACATCTCCCATACTCCCACAGTTACCGAAATTCGGCCAACGTTGTGATCGATGGGTGACTCTGTGTTACTACCACACAGAAACGCCAGTGATCTGCGATAGATAGTTTTTCGCTGAAAAGTGATACACCATGACACATGCGTCTTTAGCAGAATTATGAAATTGCCGCAGGTCGACCACTTTCAACCCCCATATCTCCCACACCCCCATAGCTACCCACATCTAACAACCATAGTGCACGACAGGAGACACGATTCCACTACCACACACAAACATCAATGGTCTATGCTATGTAGTTGTGGCAGAAAAATGACATATGCGGAGACACACGTCTTTCGTCGAAATACGAAAATATCCTTGATCGGCCACTTTCAACCACCATATCTTCCACACTACCACAGTTACCGAAATTCGGCCAACGTTGTGATCGAAAGGTGACTCTGTGTTACTACCACACACAGACGCCAGTGATCTGCGATAGATAGTTTTCGGCGTCTTTGGCAGAAATATGAAATTGCCGCAGGTCGACCACTTTCAACCCCCATATCTCCCACATCCCCACAGTTACCGACATCTAACAACCATACTGCACGACAGGAGACACGATTCTACTGCCACACAGAAACACCAATGGTCTATGCTACGTAGTTGTGTCAGGAAAGAGAAGTATAAGAAGATACATATTTTTGGTCGAAATATGAAAACGCCCTGCATTGGCCAACTTTAATCATCATATCTCCCACATCTCCACAGCTATCGACATTCGGCCAACGTTGTGCACGACAGGAAACTCCATGCTACTTCCACATACAAAGACCAGTGATTTGTGCTTGGTAGTGGTGGCTGAAAAATGAGATTTAGGAAAACAAAGCTACTGACAAAAACATTCGGCCCCAAGATCCAAGATGGAATCTGGATGCACAAAAGCTCAGAACAACTGTCTGTATTCACTGACCGAACGATTCACCTCACTCGCAGAGAAAATACGCTTGGAATTCTACGGACATTTAACACGAATGGATGACTCGCGACCGACCAAGAAAAATCCTCCACATCGTCGACGGAACTCAAGCCAAAGCACGCTGACTAGTAAAAACCCAGAATGACCTTGCAGAAGTCAACCTAGATCCGCTGACATATAGACAATCACTTCACATAAATTTGCATCTGAGATCCCAACAGCAAAAAATCAAACTCAGAAATGCATGGGCATAAGAGAGACGTCAAGTCACAGCGAAAGGATGAGGAGGTTCTGGGAAGATAAGAAGAATAAGAACACTGTAAATTAATGGTTCCACGCGCTCCTTAGTGGGCTAAACGAAAATATTAAAATGTATTGTTTGTATATTTATGCAAGTGTTGTATCAAAATACAGCTATTACTTTTTTTAATAATACGAACGGTGGGTCATTGTTAATTACGTCATTTACACATAGTAATATGCGATGCTTCAGTAAGAAACATGATATTTTACATTACAATTTAGATAGTGAAAGACATAAGAAGATGTGGATGAATGCACGGCGCCCGAGCACGAATAGCTCTCTCTTCCAACCTAACACATGGCACACCATTTTAATACACTTGTGCAGCTATCACGTCTAGAACATGAACAGAGGTGGTGGGTGAACGGTTAACGTTCTGGCCTCGCATTCGGGAGGACGCGGGTTCGAATCCCCGTCCGGGCATCCAGATTTGGGTTTGCATGGTTTCCCCAAATCACTCCAAGCGAATGACGGGATGCTTCTTTCAAAAAGGCCATGGCCGAATTCCTTCCAGTTTCTTGTCCCCAGTCCCATCCCGCCTCTAATGACCTTAGCCGTCGACGAAGCGTAAAGCAAGTAAGTAAGAAAAAAAAGAAGAAAATGTACAGAGGCATTTCGGCTGAAGAGACAACTGATCAACTACCAAAACTGGATCCTTGATGATACTTCGGCGGGAAGCGAAACAAAATTCCACCAACACGTGCATTATTAAGTAACTAGCCTAGAAGCTCTTCAATAATGGCGGTGTTAACGGAGCGTTCCGGCATTTCATTCGCTCCCAGTTGCTTAACAGAATAGGTATAAAATAACGATGAGGACAATTCCTCGTTTCAGTTGACATCTAGGTCGTAACCACAAACTGATATGAATTCAGTGAAAGCAATGTACGGTATGCGGCGTAACGCTCGTTTTAATCCTGGTGCAGGCTACGATCAGCGAGCAGTGATGAGCTCGTGTCCTCTGCTGCCTTACTGATTTGGGCAAACTTTCAATTTAATCAAAACTTCCGCTAACATTGATGCCCGAAAATTAAAGCTTTATCTACTGACAAACAACTTAAATAACACATCTACATAATAAATAAATAACACGCTAATCTAAACGTAATACATAGTTTTCTTTAAGTGTTTTGCAATTAATTTCTTCGTGGATGTAAACATGACTGTTACTAACCGTAACCTCTCCTATGTAGTGACAAAATAAAGGACGGGGAGGGGGGTCGACTTGGGGGGGGGGGGAGTAATAAGGTCTACAAACGACGCCGATATCGCCTTTGTGGGGGGTATAACCTCCCTCGGAAGCAGGAGGGTTAAAAAAAAAGTCTCAAAAAAACTACGAGGGTGATCAGCAGGGGGAGGGGGGGGGGAGGGGGTCCGGAATTCCGGAAAAAACGCCTCACGATATTAGTGGACGCCCTGGGTGCGTGACGGCTTAGTCATCATTACTGTCCAACTGTAGTTTGTATGTTTAGAAACTTACCTACCACGTTATAGATTGGACGTTTCCTCTCTATACACCGTTTATCAGTTTATAGAAATGACTTTTTTTAATATAAGTGCATACTATGTTATGAAATTGGTATTATTACAAGTAAAGAAAATAATTTTATGTGGATCTATAAGTATTAAAAATCGATCGGTTTCTTAAGAAGTCCGTTAATTTGAGTCTAAAAATCCATCACAGTAGCTGTCCAGTTGAACATCTTGTAAAACTATTTTAGCTAATGACGAAGAGTGCAATAATAATGCCAAATACTTGACTGGAATGCGACCACGTCTCACAAGGGACACCTCTGACCTAGAACGCTGGGAACCGCAGGAAAACATGTTTAGAGTAACAAGCGATCATTAACAAAACAGTGGTGTGTTTCATTTCCACGCAAAACGATGCATTCTACCTCAAGTAACATTTTAATAGAGATAAACAAAGTAACAAGATATCAATACCATAGGAAGCAAATTATACGTAATTCAATGACGTCAGTGTATCATTACATTTTCAGTCAACAGTGCCGAAAACTTTCTGCTTAAAGTACTTAATATAGCGCAAAACATGCATATACAGCAGAACCACAAATCTGATAGTGCTTATATTAGTCCTCAAAGTGCAGATGCGGGATTTCGATGTAGTAGTTAAGAGAACAATGTGCACACCTCACTAAAGCCACGTTATCACACTCCAAATCACTTTCGCATTCACGCAAGTACAATATCAAAAGCCACACTAATTACACTTTCAAATGATGATGTTGGCATGTCGATGTTATAACCTGTCTTTCGCCAAGCATGTTGCAACATAGGCTCATTGACTGTAAGTCACAGAGTGAAATTTCATGATGAAATAACGATCATGTATCTTCACTTGTGATTTGGCACAATGTAGTCTTACAAAATCGGTATGTTACTTGAGGTAGAATGCAACGTTTTTCATGGAAATGACACGCCACTGTTTTGATTATGATCGCTTGTTATGCTAGGACTGTTTTCGTTAATACCATCTCCACCACACTGCTGATTGCCGTGTTTCGGAATTGCAGAGAGTTTCCCCACAGCAGAGCACTCGTAAACCGCGAAATGTCCGTTCCGATACGGTAGCGTAACAGACGCCTGTTACGAAAACCAAGCAGTCGATTAGGTAGCGAACTAAACGAAACGTCTCTTCTGTGTAGCTACTTGCCACTGTCTTGTTAATCTGTACAAACAAGATAACGCGTACAGCACCGTTCCTTTATCGCTACGGTTCGCATCTTTAGGACAAGTCATATTTTTTTCCTGTCTTATTTTTGAGCTGAAATGCTGAATTAAACACTGATTCAATGTTTCTGATTGTATTTGAATGTATTTTATATAGCATATACATGCATATTTAGGTCATTTCTTCACTCTGGTCATATTACGATAATATTTAGAGGATAAAATCTGACAATTTTTAATAATTATGAGAATTCACTAGAAGTTATAGATGAGAATAAATTAGGATACTCCTATTATACAAAACTAATTGTCACTATATTCGTGAGAAATCACCAGTCAAGAATTAAAGTTATACATTACTGTCACTCTCTAAACGTTAATGTTCCGCCCACCTTTTAATCTCAACAATGCAGTAGCAGCACGCCTGTGTCGATCCGCGTCAATCAATGTCTCATTGTAACGACTACTTTTGAAAATAATTCCTCAGTCAGTGCCAAATCTGCAGTGGATCAGTGAATATCGCCATGTTGATTTTTTCTTTTTTTTTTCTGAAAGTGCGATGTTGCGGAGTTACCTACAGCAATTTGGAGAGAAGTATCTTAGCACAGACAAAAATAGTTATTTTCTGTAAATTATGTGAAATTAAAGTGACTTCAACAAAGGCAGTTAAAGTTTATTTTCTCAATGGTGAAGTGAGAGAACGGAAACAAATTATGCTGTTTACGCGACATTAGTAGAAGAAATAATGTTGCAGAGTTGTGGAAAAAGGCAGGTGGTAAAGGAAGGCAGGAACTGATAAACATACTGCAGGAACTCTGGCGAACAGAAAACATTCCTGACAAATGGAAGAATGCACTGAAGACATTGTACAAGAATGGTGACAAAACAGATGAGAATGAAGACATTGTACAAGAATGGTGACAAAACAGATGAGAACAATCACAGAGGAATTTTCCTGGTAGCAGTGACTGTCAAAAGCTCTTCAAAACAGAATTGAACCAGTATTAGACAAACAAATCGGAGAATACCAAGGTGGGTTCAGAAATGGACGATCCTGTGTAGAACAGATTCTAAATCTGAAAACTGTAAATAGAGACAGGGTTACAAAGAACAAAAACTATGTTACAGTTTATGTGGACCACAAGAAAGCCTACGATTCAGTAGATAGTCTCATTACTGAACATTTTACAGGAATTTGGTGTTGACTCAAAATCGGTCAACATAATCAGGCAGACCCTCACTGGAACAAATTCAAAAGTGAAATTTATGGGAGAGATCTCAGAGGAATTTAAAATAAAATCTGGTGTCAGGCAGGGAGATGGACTATCATCAATTCTTTTCAATTGCGTTTTGGAGAAGGTAATAAGAGTACGGGAAGAGAAACTCAAGGAAAGGGGAATTCAGCATGAGATAAGATTAGGTTCGAAGCACAAAAGGGTTGGGGTAAACTGTTTTGTCTTTGCTGATGCGACAGCAGTTCTCTCTAGAAGAATAGAAACCGCACTCGAACAAATCAACCTTCTGAAAGAAATAGCAGGAACAGTTGGACTTCAGATCTCTTTTGAAAAGACTAAATCCACGACCAATATTACACCAGTATTCACCACCTTCTTAAAACCTTCGAATATCTGGGAATAGACTACAACAAGTACAAGGCAGGTGTAGATCTCTTTGACCAGCGTTCGTCCTACAGTGCTCTTATACACTAGACAGTGAAGTGTTGGAAGAAACTTGTTTTTCACTTGATAATTATGAGTTTATCAAATGCATGCATTTTGCACAACACAATCTCAAGAAAGAAGATCACAACAACACACTTCATTCAGGAGATATGTTCGGCCTTTGTGCTCTCTGATGGTGACACCAATGATGTTACTAGTGGCAATAAAAAACTAGCATACTTACACAGTAGCACTTTCCCAAAAGAGTTCCTATGCCAGCTGGAAAGAAGAAAGACCAAAAAAGGTGCATTGTGTACAGTGTTAAAGCAATGTATTCCACTGGCAAACCCACAAGAAAGGACTCTTCTTACCTGTGTGGCGACTGTGATGAAGGGCTTTGTATTGAACGTATTAGACTCTACCATACAGTTGTAGATTCGCCTACAGTACTAAACACAGCGTATGAAAAAATTAACAAGGCAATAAAGTTAAATATCTAGGTGAAGTAATTCAGATTAATGAGTTTGATAAGGGAAGCAAACATATCAAGAGCTAAAGACACTAGCATACCAACTGACTAAAGATACATACAATAAGAAGAATCTCTCAAGGAAAACTAAAATCAAACACTACAACACAATAATCAAACCAGAAGGTCTGTACGCCTCAGAATGTTTGTTCTCTATAAAAACTGGAGAAATAGAAGAGTTAGAGAAAAGGGAAAGGAAAATCTTGAGAATAATTTGTGGACCACTAAAATTGAAAATGGAGAGTTTAGACACCGGAGGAATAAAGATCTATACAAAGAAGAAGAAATTGAAAGGATGTCAGACACAATCAGAAAGAGGAGAATCAGTTTTTATATATATATATATCAACAGACTTACGAAAGAATCTTCAACCATGATTACAAGGAGTAAAGATATGATTGAGATCGGAATAACAGACGATTTAATAGAAGATAAAGCAACTTTTAGGAGATTGATCCAAAATTCCAAGGGTTTCCAGGAGAAGAAGAAGAGGAAAATGTTGTAACATATGGAACGAAGAAAGGAGGAAACAGCAAAGTGAAAGGATGAAGAACTATTGGAAGTCACGAAAGAATCGAAATGAAAGCATGGGATTACTTTTTGTGGTCCTCAGATGCCGATATCGAAGAGGAGAAGGAATGATGTATAATTGATATGTTTTGATAGTAGTTAATTTAAATGTTTGGTCATATTTTGTCATTTTTTGGTCATATTCAGCCTTTTCTAAGGTCATATTTGTATGCATATTTCTCTATTTTTGGTCATAAAGATCCGAATCCTATTTATAGCAATGAATAACCTTCTCGTTAAACATTTTATGGTTTGTTCCAGCTCCACACATTTTGTTGCGTCCAGGCTTGTAATTTAGTTGCTCCTTTGGTGACTTCAACCGTGATATGGTATGTGTTTTCTTCCTACATCTATTTACTTCCCGATTTAGGTTAAAATTTTCAATCCCTCCCTTATTTTCTTCACTTCTTTTCTTAACTATACTAAAATCTTATAAGAACTGCCGCTATTATCTTAATTCGTTGTTAAGTGAATGTCCTTGATTCGCAACTACGAGGGTGAGTCAAATGAAAACCTTAAATTTGTAATAAAAATTCGAAATTTCGCGCCGTTATCCTGTAAGTTGGTAAGCGTGCTACAAGCAGCGTGCGGGAAATGGCCTGTAAGTGGCAGCATAGTGCAGATGCACAAATACCGTCGCAGTATCAGTATAAAGATGGCTGCCCCACTTCAGACTTGCACCAGGGAAGAACAGCGTTCTGTTATTCGGTTTTTGAGTAGTGAAGGTGTGAAACCTATTGAAATTCATCGAAGAATGAAGGTTCCGTACGATGATGCATGTTTGTCACTGGAGCAAGTCTACGAATGGAGTAGGAAGTTCTCAAATGGTGTGACTTCAGTGGAAGATGTTCCTCATACAGGTCAGGCACAACGAGTTGTGATCCACGGAACATTGCAGCAGTTGAAGAAATAGTGATGGAAAACCGCAGAGTGACACTGAATGACATTGCAGCATGTTTAAAGATTAGTCATGGTTCAGCACACCACATTGTGCATGATGTGCTCCAGTTTCAGAAAGTGTCTGCAAGATGGGTGCCATGGCATCTGACTCCTGAAATGATGAGAACGACGTGTTAATGCTTGTGAAGAACTTCTTCGGCGCTTTGAAAGAGAAGGCGGATGGCTTCCTTGCAAGAATCGTTACTGGGGACGAAACTTGGGTTCACTTCCACCAACCGGAAACGAAGAGAGAGCAAGGAATGGCGCCATTCCTCATCACCAAAACCAAAGAAGTTTCGAACAGAACCATCAGCAGGAAGGTTATGCTGACTCTCTTTTTGGCACGAAAAACGCGTCACTTTGGAGCATTACATGCCTAGAGGGACCACTGTCACCAGTGTATCATACACAGATCTCCTAAAAAAAACATGTTCGGCCTGCAATCAAATCAAAGCGACGTGGATTGCTGTCATCAGGTGTCCTTTTGCAACATGACAATACAAGGCCCCACACTGCCCGTACAACAGTTGCGACAATCACAGACCTGCATTTTGAGTGTCTTCCTCATCCACCATACTCACCAGACCTTGCCCCAAGTGATTTCCATAAGTTTGGGCCACTCAAAGAAGCAATGGGAGGAAAGAAGTTCCGTTCTGATGAAGAGGTACGCCACGCGGTGCATGAGTGGTTGCGCGGACTACCAAAAGAATTTTTTCCTAAAGGAATTTATGCACTTTGTAAGCGCTGGAGGACTTGCATTGAGTGTGGGGGACATTATGTTGAAAAGTGATACAGCTTTGTACCACTTCTGCACAATAAATAATATTTAAAAAAATATTTAAGGTTTTCATTTGACTCACCCTCGTATATAGCTATGTTGCCACAGCCTCCATTTTGTAATATTTCATCATTATGTCCTACATGTCGATTAGTCCATACAGCCTGTATTTTGATACCTACACAGCGTTAAACAGCGCGGGCCTCGTAGCATTTGCTAACTCTTGCTACGTGGCTAATCCGGTACTGTACCTACATCATCGCTTCTCAGAAAGCTTACATACTGGATATAAGAATTTATTAATTTATTCCATCATTCTGTAATTAGCAACCATCTTAGCGCGTAAATCCATTATGTTCACTATCTCTGAAGAGAATTTAAAACTGTAATAGCTTGATATACTCAGCATCACGTATAGCCCTCATACAAAGTCGACCTCTAGATTCAGACAATATCACGTGGTCGTCACTGAACAGCATTGTATCTAACATACCATCATTATTTTTACACATTTCATTCGGTTCATAAATGGTATCGTACAAATATGTTAAAAAGGACAGGTGATTTTCTGCGTACCTGGGCCAATCACATAGAGAGTTCACTCGGCCGCGTGATGTCACTGCTCAACCTTTTTTACATGACGTCCTAAAAAGCGTCATACCTAACATGACCATCTAACATCTAACTAGCCAGTTGTTTTGTATTTGTCGGCGGAACAAATCCGTTTCAAAATATCGGGTCTAGTTTTCAAATAGGAATCGAGCTCATTACATAATTTGTTGATGTTAGTCTTGGTAATCAAAATGGGTTTCAAAACTGTGACACTTAACTGTGTTTTGCCACTTGTTCATATTTTATTAATCAGAGAGAAAACTCTTTCGACAGGTGCGTTACTTCCAGGCAACAGTTATACGAAAGTTCGTAAAGTTAATTTTAATTACATTCTCAGCATTCAGCTAGTGATTTTTTTTATCTGTGACGTAATGGGAAATAAGCGAAAACTCATCGAAACACTTACAAATCTTGGCTGCTGCTAATAAATCCTTGCGCGATCGTATATTGAAGGCTTTAATAGACGACACATTGAGTTGTCGTTTTGTCTGCGAAAGCGGGAGGTCTGGTCTCGTTAGTCACACCCACCATAAAATGGTGAGAAAACAAAAACCAGATTGGCGGAAAAGTTTAAAAGGCGTCACAAAATGGTGACCAAATTCAAATTGCCATCCTTAGTGACGTCAATTTCCCTGTACACGGTGACTGGTATACAAAATGGCGGGATGGCGTAGGACATGGTGATATTTGATGATGTATGTAGTATGCAAGAACACCAATCACTGAGCAATTAAATGCGGCGGAGTATTATGAAATCGAAAATGCGTGTCAGGTGGGGACTGCTAAGGGAGGAAACATCAGGAAGGATGGAAACATTATACAAGTCGGGGTGGAATGTCAGAAATCTGAATAGGGCAGATAGATTAGAAAACTTTAAAACTGAGATGGAACGATTAAAGTTAGATTAAGTGAGATTAAGTATAAGGACGTATGCACAGGATTTCTGATCTGGAGAACACATGACAATTACAACAATAGCTGTCAGGGGAGTTACTGGTGTTGGATTTATAATGAAAAATAGGGAAACCGGTGAGAAATTATGAACAGTACAGCGACAGGATTAAGACTGCTCCAACCACGTAAGTACAAATGAATATGCCAACGTGATAAGAATGTGATAAATCAATAGAGAAATATATGACGAAATTGAAGAATTAATACAATACGTGAAGGGGAAACAAAATCTAATAATCATGGGTGATTGGATTGCGATAGTGGGAGAAGGAAAAGAGGGCAATACTGCAGGAAGTTTTGGTTTAAGAGAAAGAAATGAGCGAGGAAGCAGGTTGTTAGAATTTTGTGAAAGATCGTGGCGAACACACTATTGAAGAATCATACAACAAGGATAACCTGGAAACGTCCAGGGGATACCGACAAACATCAGCTAGATTATATTATGGTCAGAGATTCCGGTTCAAGTTCTAGACTGTAAAACATACCCAGGAACAGACATAGACTCTGACCATAATTTGATAATAATAATAAAGGGCGGGCTAAAATTCAAGAGAATAAAGAAGCAATACAAGCATAACAGAGTGGAAGCGAACAAGTTGAAACATTCTATTACGAGAGTAAAGTCTGCAGAAATGGTAGTCGTGGGTCTAAGAAGTAACTCTGAAAGGAGCTCAACTGAGGACGAATGGAACGCATTGACCAGAGAAATATTCAAATCTGGTAAAGAAACTTTAGGTTTTACGAAACAGGTCGTCAGAAAATATTCGGTTACAGAAGAAATTTTGGAGTTGATTGATCAGAGTAAAAGGCACAAAAATTCTAAGGATGAAGTAGGAAGAGAGCAGTACAGACATTGTAGAAATCAAATAAACAGAAAATTCAAAAAAATCAAAAGAAGACTGGCTGCAAGAAAAGTGGAAGAAATAGAAAAGGAAATGTCGTAGGTCAAGCTGATGTGGCCTATAGGAAAAACAAATTTTGTAGAAATGAAGAAAAGAGGTATAAACACTACAGCTGCTTCTGCAAAACCTCTTTTAAATTCAGAAGACCAAGCTAACCGATGGAAGAATTATTCAGAAAACTGTATTATGGAGATGATTTAAAAAACAATGTACTGGAAAAAGAAGGCGGACATTGATGACTTAAGAGATCCTGGTTTAATACAAAATTTGACAGAGCTTTGAAAGATCTTGACTCAAAAAAGGCAGTTGGAATTGATGAGATTCCTGCACAACTTCTTAAATACTTAGGAGAGGAATTATTCAAACTGATATCAAACAGTTACTAATAAAGGGAGACTCGCTGATTTTAATAAAAGCGGACAAATGTGAGAATTATTGCAACACATGGTTCAAAACAACTGACCAGGATAATATACGGAATAATAGAAAGGATAATAGAAGAGATAGTATCAGATTATGTTTAGGAAAAAACCGAGGTACAAGAGAAGCAATTGTCGCTCTAAGATTAATACTTGTAGGGGGGATCAAGAAAGAGAAAGATACTTTTATTGCATATGCTAGTTTAGAGAAAGCTTTTGATAATGTTAAGTGTGACAAGGTATTCAAAATTTTAAAGAAGTCAAGTGTAAAATATTGAGATAGAAGTATACTTTATAACCTATATAAGAATCAAGTGGCTATAATAAAAGTAGACAATCATGAGAGACAAGCATCAGTTAAAAGGAGTGTCAGACAAGTTTGTAGTGATCTCGATTAGTATTCAACTTGCGTGCAGAGGCAGCAACAAAGGATGCAAAAGAAAAATTTGAATGATCAAGCAGAAAACACCTGCACGCTACAATTTTCCGATGACATTGTCCTATTGGGGAGCGTCGATAAACCACTTATCTGCATTTTGGCCTCTTGTGAAACCCCCTCCCCTCCCCGTAGCTACACATGGCTTTTGCCTCTACACCCCCCCCCCCCTTTCCCGCGTGGCATGTAGCTTTCTTCCCTTTTGATACGAGAAGACATTTTGTACTTTTTCCTCTTGTCAGACTATAGTAAATTCCATACGGAGATAATTAAATGACGGAAATAAATATTCACATGATGTTGTGTGTTCTGTACCTGACGTTAACTGTGCCAAATAATATGAATGAAAAACTACGTGGCTTGGCTCGGAAACCCTCCCCCCTCCCCCCTGCGGTAGCCCAGCGTAGCTTTCCAGCCAACCCAATACGGACGCTTACTTAGCAGGACAGACTGAGGATAATGAACAAAATACTGAAAGAAGATTTTTGGTCTGAATATAAACCAAAGCAAGACAAAAACAGTGAAATGTAGTAGAAATGATAGCATTAATAGTCGATTAAATATAAAAATAGGTTCAGAAGCGATAGAAGAAATAAATGAATTCTCCTACTTGGGAAGTAAAATTAGAACTGATTGCCGAAACCTTAATGATGTTAAAAGCAGAATAGCTCTACCAAAAAGAGCTATAATCGATCTTTTGGTTTTAAATATTGATGTAAGACTCATATTTAAAAATAAAAATAAAAAACTCCGTGTGTGGAACACAGTACTTTATGGCAACAAAGCTTGGACTTTAGTTAAAAGAAAAAGAGAGAAAAAATTGAAGCATTTGAAATGTGGTGCTAAAGAAGGATGCTGAAAATTAAGTGGACAGGTAAAGTACGAAACGAACGAGTTTTGGAAGTGGTGGGTGAGAAAAGAAACTTATGGAAGTAGCTTACAGAAAGAAGAGACAGGCTGGTGGGTCACATTTAAGACTTGAAGTGATGGTTAATTTGTTAGTCGAGGGAATAGTGGAAGGTAGAACGGTAGAGGAAGACAGAAATTAGTACATATTAAGGAGATAATTGAGAAAGTAAGTTGTAAGGGGTTTGTTGAGATAAAAAGGTTAACGCAAGATAGGAAGGGATGGAGGATTGCATCAAACCATTAGAGACTGATGACAGCGAAAGAAAAATACACATATGTGAACGTATTAACAGAATCCGGGACACCTCACATACCTGCAGCGGCGCGCTTCTCGAGAAAGTGGCGGTGACTCGCAGCGTTGGGTATTCTGCCGGCACCAGGACCGTTACGACTGAATTCCGCGTCCCAGACACATCATCATTCGCGATATCCACCATCCACTGCCGAAATTAGCAATTATTCGTGAGTTAGCTGGCGAAGAATGATCCGGAAGCGTTGTATCTGAACAAAATTGTTTAAGCTCTGTATGGCTTCAAACTGTAAGAGACCATAAAATTCCATGATTGAAAAAGCTGACGATTATCTTCAATATCACAAAGTTCAATGACATTTCACGACTTTGGTTTGAATCGTTAATCCAGCACCAATAAAACAAAATTGCAAAAATCTTATGAATCACTTTGTTGTTGTTGCTTTAGGTTATGAATCACTCCTTGGAGAAGAACTAAATGGGTTTCGGAAGAGTAGATCATGTGCAGATGGTTATTTCACATTGAAGATGCTATTTAGGAAAAGGAAAGAGTTTAATCAGGAAACACACCTGACATTTATAGATTTCAAGAAAGTTTTTGATACAATCGACAGAAGAAAACTTGGGAAAATTCTGGCTGAAAGTAACACCCAACCACATATTATAAAAGCGATTCTAAACATTTACATCCACAATGTAATCGGATAACAGCTGTCGGAATGGAAACCAATTAATCGAGGAGTGAGAGAAGGGTGTTGCCTATCGCCACTTTTATTCAGAATATCACAAACGAAATCATTAGTGACTGGCAACAAAAACCCAACCGCAGAATCATAAAAGACAGACAAACCTTGACATATTACTGTTTGCAGATTAACAAGTGCTTTTTGCTGAATCAGAAGATGACCTGCAGATATCGGTATATAACATCCGTAAGACAGCAAAAGAGTAAAGCATAAAGATTTCCCTCAATAAAACCAAAGATATGGGCCTTCGTCGAAAAAACCCACAAAAGAACCAAAATTTCAATAGAAAACACACCCATAGAAGAAGTAGCAGAATTTAAATACCTCAGCTACACCCTAGAAACCGATATGCAACAAAAAAATCAAAAATTTCACGAAAGTTACAGGAATAATAAATAGCACCTTCAGATCATCTCTTTCAACGGCACACATGAATCAGGCTATATAACATCCTGGCTAAACCTACACTACTGTACGGCAGCGGGGCCTGGACACTCCGCAAAGGTTTTTTTTTTTTTTTTTTTTTACTTATTGCTTTACGCCTCGTCAACGTCAAGGTCAAAAGAGGCGGGATGGGACTAGGGACAAGGAACGTGAAGTAATTTGGCCATGGCCTTTTGAAGGAAGCACCCCGGCATTCACCAGGAGTGATTTGGGGAAACCATGGAAAACCCAAATCTGGATGCCCGGACGGGGATTCGAATCGCCGTCCTCCCGAATGCAAGGCCAGAGCGTTAACCACACACCCACCACGTTAGGTCTCCGCAAAGGCTCAGACGCTATTCTTAAGGAGAACAGCTGGCTACACTTCACGAGACAGAAAGAGATCTGATGAAATCCTTAAAGAACTAAAAGCTAAATCAGTTCTCCAAACTGTGCAAACCTACAGAACATCTTGGACAGACCATGTACTATGGAAAATCCTCAAATACTATCCCAGACGTAGTAGAGAGGTAGGAGGACACCCAAGAAGATGGATTCAGACCGTAACAGGCCACCAGGCCTAGCAGTGGATAGGAAGGAGAGGTATAAATCGTGCTTGCAAAAGTAAAAGTAAATTATATCCAAAAAGATACACACACATTCCTACGCTACTCTAATGTCTTGCACTAAGTCTATTCAGTTGTAGATCGTCAAAATAATGATTGTGTATGAGAACGTTATCAACCATGTACCAATGAATAGTCGAGCCGTGTGGTAACATTATTATTCAGCGAAGTCGTGAAAGCTAAACAGAGGCAATGT
The DNA here is from genome assembly GCA_031002005.1 of Vandiemenella viatica. NCBI lineage: Eukaryota > Metazoa > Arthropoda > Insecta > Orthoptera > Morabidae > Vandiemenella > Vandiemenella viatica. Next base: position 8,162,742 of record JARYHS010012519.1, read on the forward strand.
CATTCAGGTGTACAGCTGCACAAAGTGTTTTAATCGATTGAGAAGTTTATTTTTCTCTTAGGGACTTTACACCTTGTTGACGTCGAGATTGATTCAGGAACGGACGTTTCTCGCAATCGTCCCGACATTCGCAGGGAATGATTTCTGGAAACCATTGAAAACCGAAATCTGGATCCCCGACGGGGATTCGAACCCGCATCCTCATTAACCAATGGACTGTGCACCCACTAAGCACACTCGAGCAGACAGCTTCACTAAAGGAATAAGCGACCGACCATCCCACCTAATAATTCAATAGAACCTGTACTCACCGAAGATTATTTGAATCTCCAACCGCACGCTACAGTGGGACTTCTTTTTAAAACAGACGTCCTATTTCTAAGGACAGCTTGTCTCAGAAACCGAAGAGTATTATAACAATGGACGGATCCTATCTCTTCTCACGGCGCCGGTCGTTGATGGCAAGTTTTTCTCTGTTCGATCACAATGCATGCGAAGACAACGCACATCCTGCGCGGCCATCCCACCCCATAATTCGTACTTTTCACTCTCGCCACGCAACTGCTCTACTTCGCAAATTATATTTAAATTACTGTTACCAATCCAGCATTATTCTCTTCGCATCTTCCGTCCGCTGCGTTTCATACCATTAACGTGGGTTCTATTCGACCCAATCATACATAATCAAGACTTCAATAGACGTAGGGCAGTGAAAACTTTTCCTACTTTCTTCCCAATGTTTCCTGCCTATTTATATTTCGCCGGCTGTACACCAATGTGATAAAATTCGTGTAACTGGAAGATGGAAATATCCATATGGCGGTAGAACCACGCAAAAAAAGGTCGTGATGTGTTCTGACCCCCTCCCCCCCCCCTCCGGGGTGTGATTTGGTGAGATCTGGTCGAACCCCCCTCCCTACGATGATGTGAGATCAACACTGCGTCAAAGAAAAGGAACATTTAATGTGGAACTTACGAAAAAGTGTCCGTGAGGACAGTGCAGCGATGGGATACGGTAGGCAGCGTGTGACCCTAGATGACTTAGATGGGTTCGAGGGCTGGGAGCCGGGTTGTCAGGAAGGCATTGTGCAAATTGGTGGTGGCTCCATCCTGATACGGGCAGGAAATGAGACCTCTGGCCAAACTGAACCTGCCATTAAGTGGAAATGGTTATACTCAGCTAATTGGAGACCATTTGCAGTTATTCTTGGTCTGCATGTTCCGAAACAACAATTAACTTTTCCAGGACGCAAATGCGCCATGTCACTGCGCCACAATTCCATCAAATGACGGGGCGACCTAGACGATCTGACTTGAATCCATTCGAACATATCTGGAACATGATCGAAAGGTCAATTAGAGCGCGGAGTCCTGCAACGGAAACATTATGGACAACTGCAGAAAAGAATGACTGAACATTTTAGGGTATTTTTCGCATGGGCCATCTAGTGTTAGATCGAGATCAATTTGGAACTTCTTTCATTCAAACCAAGTAGGGGAGACCGGGGCAAGTTGACGAGCGGGGCAAGATGAAGAATGATTTAATTTAAATTCCCGCTTCTATGTAGCAGCACTGTATTCATACTACTAGTTCTCTATACGACTAGGAACTAAAATATGGAGCACTGGCGTCGCTCGTGCCGTATTGTTCCTCGCTATACGCTGATCGAGAATTCTCTGTGACGTGATGTAATTTTCTACATCTCTGAATTAAGACTTCGCAGACTAACAGGTAAGATATTGTTTTATACTTTGTCATACATGAGAAGCTTAAACAATGTGCTTTTATAAGGGATGTGTATTTGTATCTAATTCTTTTTTTAAACTGCCGCAATAATGGAAAGTTTCTAACATTGTCGTTCGGGGCAAGTTGGCTGGGGTAAGTTGACGACCTCGTCATCTTGCCTCAGATGACTTTCGCTGTGTCTGTTTCAGTCTTTGAGTGCCTTTTTTTGTGTTTCGTGTAAGAGTCTTGACTTGCATGACTCACATAGTTTCTCTTAAAATTTGGAAGTGCGCAACTTTACTTATTCATGACACTTTATGATCCAGATATGGTGAGAACTTATATAAAAAAAAAAAGTCCTCCAGAGGCGAGTGGGAACGAAATGCTTTGGCTGCTGCAATAATTGATGTCAAAGGAGTAAGAAAGTCCTGCTTGGGTGCAGCGAACGTTTACAATATCCCTGAAGCAACACTACTTCGCCATTTGAAGAAAAGAAATGACTTAAGAATTGAATGTTTATTTCATACGCACTGGCTCGGGATGTAAGAAATTTAAGTTTTACTAAGAAACTGACGTTTACCTCTTCTCAATTAAAGAAAAAACCCCGAGTTGCGACAACATCAAGAAATGCTTCCGAAGAAAGTTTAGTTCAGTGTTCTGGATGTGATGAGATCTATGAAGACCCTCCATCAGAACACTGTGTTGCATGTGCTTTAAATGTTGGCACGAAGACTGTTCAAACTGTGAAGGAGGAAAATTTGTATGTGACTTCTGTTAATACAATAATGTATACATATTGATGTATAACAATAAAAATGTATTACAGTTTCATTAAATGTCATCTTGCCCCGTGGTCAAAGTCATCTTGCCCCAGTCCTGGGGCAAGATGACAGATTTGCATTACTTTCTAAAACTAATAAAAAAGGTTTGATAATATGAAAATAAAGTTATATATAATTACGAACATTTCAATAAAAGACCAGACTAATAATATTTGCAATGAAAAAATATTTTCTTCCAAAAATGAATTTATTAAAAATATTTAATCGTTAACATCGTCAACTTGCCCCGGTCTCCCCTAATGATTTTAGTAGAAAAAGCAGGTGATAATTAATATATCAATTTAAAAGAAATACTTACTTTTCTTTCAGTGTTATGGAAATTCATTTCTTAAAGTTGCTTAAATAAATAGAATTGTTATAAAATAAAGGTCAACGTAACAAAAGTTTTCCGTTGCCATCCTGGTCAAGATTGCATTTCAGCCTACATACTACTCTAAACTTGCCACCAGAGAAACAATACTTCAATCACAAGCATATTAATATATGTACTGTATCACAATAATTATTTAGTGGCAATAATGCATCACGATATAAACTAAATCAAAAATCTTCACGGGTTCTTTCTTACATCTGCCTTTTTTTGTTATCCGTGATTCAGATAGATATTACAACGGTTGAATCGCTAATGCAGTTACATATGGCTCAAACAAGTCATCAGTAAAAGCAAAGGAAATTTTAAAAAATCTTAACATCTTGCGTCATGCCAGGTAATATTAGACTTAATTGTAGTCTAGGCTGTATAGATTGCGATCAGTGTGGAACAACTTTTGTTCAAACGAAGTAATGATTTAAGTAACATGACAGTCATGGAAACTATTTAAATTATTTAAAAATAAAATAATTTACTCATGCTCTCTGCTTTTAAGTCAAGTGCCGGTTATAACAACAATCTTATCATTGCTAAATGAAAATTAAAGGTTTTATCTTACATATCTATGGCCAAAGATTTTAACGAATACTTTTATATCAAACGAATATTAAATAAATATAAGCAACTAATAATTATTTTGTCGATTTAAACGGAATAAGTACCTTTCTTTCAGTGTCCTGACAATTAATTTATTGACTGATGTTTAGCTAAACAGAACTATTATTAAATAACGTCTATAACCTAGAACAAGTAAGAGTAAAGTAGAGGAAGTTGTGTAACGAAGGCGAAAAGCGTGACGCCATAGCGCGAAGTCATATTATGACGTCACCGCGTGACAGAACGTGACCAAAGAAGCGTTTTATAAGAATGTAAGGCATATACTGATAGCGCCCCAGGCCTGATGGAATTTTTATTTAAAACTGAAACGTTTTTCAAGCGGAAACTATAGCCACATATAAAAGACGAAACAGAAAAAGTTTTCGACCTGCAAAATAAAATCCCAACAAAATCAATTCTTGTAAAAATAGGGACAAGTCTCGTAGATTATTTGTGATCTTGTTCTAAGTTTACACTTTACAGCGAGGATTCACTTTCTGAAACAGAATGGGTTTATTCGGTGTTATGGGCCTTTTATTTAAAAAATACGACTATTCCATTATGCCAACCATTATTTAGTAAACTAAAGAGAAAACCTATCATACAAATATCTTAAGTGTGCTGTTTTGTCAATCTTACAAATACAAAAAAGGCAAGATTTTCCTCGAATCGCTCGAAGATCGATAAATCTTATAAGGAAATTACATATTTTATGTTTTTTATCTTAGTAAATCTTATGACCGTCGTCGATAAGCATATACGGAAAATGCGTTACTTGGATACTGGTGACTGAGACAAACTGGTTTAGCTTAAAATAGTGGCGAGTGGGAAGCCGTTTTACATCTATTACAGACGTTTGGAACCAACTGAATCTTCCGTGCCTCCTATAAGGGACCGTGCACAAACTACGTGGCTCGGTACAGGGGGGGGAGGGGTTTGCTGGAAGGCTACGTTGGGCTACGTGGGGGGAGGGGGGGTTCCGAGCCAGGCCACGTAGCTTTCCTTTCATAACATTTTTCACAGTTAAAATGAGGAACAGAACCCACAACAACATGTGAATACTTATTTCCCACAGTTAATTATCTATTTACAATAGTCTGACAAGAGAAAACAGCACAAAATGTCTTCTGGAATCAAAAGGGAAAAAAGCTACGTGCTACGTGGGGAGGGGGGGGGGGGTAGAGGCAAAAGCCACGTCGGGCTACGTGGGGGGGAGGGGGGTTCACAGGAGACCAAAATGGAGCTACGTGGTTTATGCACGCTCCCTAAGCAGTGAACACACATCCTTATAGACATCACCGCAGCTGGAGAAATTCAAGTTCTATGTTCAAGGATTTCACACACACACAGGAGAAACACCGCTATATTATCACTAAGGTTCAGATCATTAGAACAATTCATTTTTTTCCCCAGCCTTCCTTTTGGGCTGTAATGCTGAGCAAAAGACTATTTGAACGTTTCTGATTGTATTTAAATGTATTTCATATAGCTTATAAATGCATATTTAGACCATTTTCCTACTTCTGGTCATATTGCGATATTAAAAATGGTCATATTTTGAGGAAAATCTGGTAATTTTTTAATAGAACCGGGAATTCACTACATATAGATGAGAAGAAATAAGATAGTTATTGACAGAACTATACTCCTATTATACACTCCTGGAAATTGAAATAAGAACACCGTGAATTCATTGTCCCAGGAATGGGAAACTTTATATACACATTCCTGGGGTCAGATACAACACATGATCACACAGACAGAACCATAGGCACATAGACACAGGCAACAGAGCATACACAATGTCGGCACTAGTACCGTGTATATCCTCCTTTCGCAGCAATGCAGGCTGCAATTCTCCCATGGAGACGGTCGTAGAGGTGCTGGATGTAGTCCTGTAGAACGGCATGCCAAGCCATTTCCACCTGGCGCCTCAGCTGGACCAGCGTTCGTGCTGGACGTGCAGACCGCGTGAGACGACGTTTCATCCAGTCCCAAACATGCTCAATGGGGGACAGATCCGGAGATCTCGCTGGCCAGGGTAGTTGACTTACACCTTCTAGAGCACGTTGGGTGGCACGGGATACATGTGGACGTACATTGTCCTGTTAGAACAGCATGTTCCCTTGCCGGTCTAGGAATGGTAGAACGATGAGTTCGATGACGGTTTGAATGTACCGTGCACTGTTCAGTGTCCCCTCAACGATCACCAGAGGTGTACGGCCAGTGTAGGAGATCGCTCCCCACGCCATGATGCCGGGTGTTGGCCCTGTGTGCCTCGGTCGTATGCAGTCCTGATTGTGGCGCTCACCTGCACGGCGCCAAACACGCATACGACCATCATTGGCACCAAGGCAGAAGCAACTCTCATCACTGAAGACGAAACGTCTCTATTCGTCCCTCCATACACGCCTGTCGCGACACCACTGGAGGCGGGCTGCACGATGTTGGGGCGTGAGCGGAAGACGACCTAACGGTGCGCGGGACCGTAGCCCAGCTTCATGGAGACGGTTGCGAATGGTCTTCTCTGATACCCCAGGAGCAACAGTGTCCCTAATTTGCCGGGAAGTGGCGGTGCGGTCTCCTACGGCACTGCGTAGGATGCCACGGTCTTGACGTGCGTCCGTGCGTCGCTGCTGTCCGGACCCAGGTCAACGGGCACGTGCACCTTCCGCCGACCACTGGCGACAACATCGATGTACTGTGGAGACCTCGCGCCCCACATGTTGAGCACCCGGCCTCCCGCATGTCCCACTATACGCCCTCGCTCAAAGTCCGTCAACTGCACATACGGTTCACGTACACGCTGTCGCGGCATGTTACCAGTGATAAAGACTGAGATGGAGCTCCGTATGCCACGGCAAACTGGCTGACACTGACTGCGGCGGTGCCCAACCGCTGCACAGCTAGCGCCCTTCAACGGGCAACACTGCTGTTCCTGGTGTGTCCGCTGTGCCGTGCGTTTGATCATTGCTTGTACAGCCCTCTCGTAGTGTCCGGAGCAAGTATGGTGGGTCTTACACACCGGCGTCAATGTGTTCTTATTTCAATTTCCAGGAGTGTAGATTGGAGGAAAAACCAAACTGTCACTGAATTGGTCAGAATTCACCAGGCGAAGAATAAAAGTTATACATTATTGTCACTCTCTAAATGATAACATTTAGAGAGTGACAATAATGTATAATGCTTTTTAATCTCGACAATGCAGCAGCAGCAGCATGCCTGTGTCGAGCCACGTCAATCAATGTCTCACTGTCCCCAATACTTTTGAAAATAATCCTCAGTCAGTGTTAAATCTGCAGTGGATCAGTGAGTACCGACCATGCCGAAAAGAAACTTTTCTGAAAACTATAAAGCTACAGATTTATGAAACAGTTCTTTTCTGTAAATTATGTGAAATTAAAGTGACTTCGTAAGGGTTTGGGCAAGACTATACTAGTCTTTTCCAAACAAATGTCAACCTCTCCTTCACGTGGTGCACCCTGTTTGCACTGACGAGGCTCTGGCGACTGAATGATTCCCGGTATAAGGAGTCACCCACTGCTTGCCAACGGCCTCCGAAAGGAGGGCGGAAGAGCGGGGAGTGGTCCAGGGAACCCTCTTGCCCTTGGGGTTGGAAATGGCCCCTAAAGACGGATGAATCAGAAATGAATACGGCATGACGATGCAGAAGGCAACGGGAAACCACTGCATTAAAGACCCAAAGGGTATCCCGAGGACATGTAACCCTCTCAAACTACATTTATCATGATGGCTTCTTCCTGGATAAAATATCCCAGAGGTAAAATAGTCGCCCAAACGGATCTCCGGGTGGGGACTGCTCAGGGAGGAGTTATCAGAATGGATAGATACATTCTACGAGTCGGATAGTGGAATGAAGTCTGAATTGGGCAGGTAGGTTAGAAAACCTAAAAAGGGAGATAGAACGACTGAAGTTAGATGTTGTTGGGATTAGCGAGATTAAATGGAAGGATGCACAGGATTTCTGGTCTGGAGAACACAGGATAATTAGCACACAAGCTGTCAATGGAGTCACTGGTGTAGGATTGGTAATGAATAAGAGAGTAGGGAAACGGGTGAGTTATTATGAACAGTTTAGTGACAGGATTATTTTTAGGAGGCTAGAAACTAAGCCCGTCCCAACCATGTTAGTACAAGCGTACGTGCCAACGTCACAGGAAGATGACGAAGAAATAGAGAAAATGTACACCGGAATTGAAGAATTAATCCAATATGTTAAGGGGGAGGAAAATCTAATAATCATGGGTGATTGGAATGTGATAGTGGGAGAAGGAAAAGAGGGGAATACTGTAGGAAGATTTGGTCTAGGAGAAAGAAATGAGCGTGGAAGCAGTTTGTTAGAATTTTGTGAAAGATATAAGCTAGTAGTGGTGAACACACTGTTTCAGAACCATGCAAGAAGAATATACACCTGGAAACGTCCAGGGGATACAGGCAGATACCAGCTAGGATTATATCATGGTCAAACAGCGATTCAGGAATCAAGTTCCTAACTTTAAGGCGTATCCAGGAACAGACATAGACTCTGACCATAATTTGTTAGTAATGAAGTGTAGGCTGAAATTCAAGCGAATAAGGAAGCAGCATGAGCAGAACAGACTGGAAGTGAATAAACTGAAACAATCTAGTACAAGAGAAGAATTTGCAGAAATGGTAGGCCTAAGAAGTAACTCTGAAAGGAGCTCAACCGAGGACGAATGGAATGCATTAATGACCGAAATAATGAAAGCTGGTAAAGAAACATTAGGCTTTAGGGAACAAGCTGCCCGAAAACCTTGGATCACAGAAGAAAAAGTTTGGAGCTGATAGATCAGAGGAGAAGGTACAAAAATGCTCAGGATGAAACAGGAAGAGAGCTGTACAGGGAATATGGCTACAAGAAAATTGTGAAGAAGTAGAAAAGGAAATGGTCATAGGTAAAGTAGATGTTGCATATAGGACGATCAAACAGAATTTTGGAGAAATGAAGAAAAGAGGTGAGAACATTAAAGCTGCCGATGGGAAACCTCTTTTAAGCTCAGAAGATAGAGCTAACCGATGGAACGAATACATTGAGAAACTGTATGTTGGGGATGAATCGAAAGATTATTCAAGCTGATATCAAAAAGTTATGAAACAGGAGAAATTCCGACTGATTTTAATAAAAATATGATCTTCACACTTCCAAAGAAAGCACAAGCCGACAAATGTGAGAATTACCGCACCATTAGTCTAACAACACATGCTTCAAAATTATTGAGCAGAACCAGATACAGAAGGAAGTAAAGGGTAGTAGAAGAGATAGTAGGTGGAGATCAGTTTGGGTTTAGGAAAAATCGCGGTACAAGGGAAGCAATTCTGTCTTTAAGATTAACACTTGAAGGGCGGTTCAAGAACAGGGTGGCCACAAGGAAATGAGTTAAAAATCCCCTGATATTTCCAGGTTTTCCAGAAAAATTTGCCATATTTTTCCCTGATTCAGAAAGTTTATTTGCATGATTAAGATATTTAAAGTTTTAATTAGATTTTGATTGTAAATAATTAAATCTTGTATAAAACTCAAAAAATTAGAAAAAGAAACATGTTTAAGAATGTTTATTTGAAAATTTTATAACTAATTTAGTAATCTTATGAAGTATAATTAAAAATGAGTAGCACAAAAATAAGATAATGACTAATATTAACTAGAACAAATTAGTAATCTTTCAATATTTGGTATTGAAGATTTTTAAATTGTTCATCAGTAACTTGACTCAGTCAAAAGCTTAGCTTTCTTATGCCTTTTTTCATTTGCTACACTTTACTTCTGGTTCAGTTATTGTAGCTTCTTTTGTTCCATCTTCAATTTCTTCTGTTGCCGAGTTAACATTTTTATGTAAGTTTCCGCGAGTCTACGCAAGATAGCATGAACACGAGTTTGTATAAACTGTGCAATCGTGTAGGCTCACCTTGTGTGGTTGCTTGCCTTGGCAGCAGTTTATTTGGTGCGAGTCAAAGGCACAAGAACAATGTTTATACTGCATCGATTCAGCATTTGAAAGAGCTCTGAATGATGCAAAACTTTAGAAATCCTACCTATTTAGACATTTGGTTTGTATTTACATGATCTTATGTATTATTTTGTTCCTGCTTTAATTCGCCTTATATCATTAATACAAAAAAGTTATAAAGCCGTATAATTATCACTATTCACATTTTTGCTGGCATTGGTATCTTGAATCTATGCTTTTGTTTTGATATTAAAGGTTCAATTTTTCTCACAAGTAGTTCAAAACCAGCTTGTGACATTCTGCAGGACTTCAAAGACTCTCCACAAATTCAATTTTTTAGGAACATCTGTTTCACACTTAGCTTGAAATTGTAAATTTAGTGAAACATAACACCTTTATAAACTTACTACTCTACGATTGCTGTTTTATTCAATAAAAAATATAACTTCTGAGTTTGCATATAGTACTATAATTCTGATTTAGATGTCATCCACCTTTTTTAAAAAATATAATTTAGAATGCTGAGTTCCAGAGAGAGTTCATGTCATCGCTCGCATATGAATATCTCGTCGTCATATCTCGATGAGGCGCAAGACGAGATGCAAGTTGCCAGTGTAAATTAAGTCAGAAATATATAAGCTGAATTATTTAATGCAAAATTTCAATATTAAAATAAATTATAAAAAAATTTCAAATTTTGGGTTGTTGCTTTTAAAATTCCCTGATAATTTTGGAAATTAATTGGATTCCCTGATATTTCCATGATATTTCAAGGTTGCTTTAAATTCCCTGATAATTCCAGATTTTCCAGGTTTTCCAGGTCTGTGGCCACCCTGAAGAAAAACAAAGATACTTTTATGGCATTTGTTGATTTAGAAAAAGCTTTTGATAATGTTAGGTGGGACAAGATGTTCAAAATTTTAAAGAAGTCAGGTCTAAAATATCGAAATAGAAGAATACTCTATACACTAAATAAGAATCAGGTGGCTAGGGTATAATAAAAGTAGAGTGTCCCGAGAAACATGCATCAGTTAAAAAGGGTGTGAGACAAGGCTGTATCCCCGTTAATATTCAACTTGTAGAAGAAGCAATGAAAAAGTCAAAGAAAAATTTCCATGTGGCATAAGTTTTCAGGGAGAAAAAATCAGTATGCTACGATTTGATGTCTTGTTAGCAGAGAGTGCTGAGGATATTGAGAAGTTACTGAATGGCACGGACAAAATACTGAAGGAAGATTTTGGACTGAATATAAATCAAAGCAAGACCAAAGTGATGAAATGTAGCAGAAATAATAGCAATACTAGTATAAATACTAGATTAAATATAGAAATAGGATCGGATGCAATAGGAGAAGTAAGTGAATTCTCTTACTTAGGAAGCAATATTACAACCGATGGCCGAAGCAGGAAGGATGTTAAAAGCAGAATAGCACTAGCAAAAAAGAGCCTTCATGAAAAAGTGAAATCTTCTAGTTTCAAATATTGATCTAGGAATTCGAAAAAACTTTCTGTAAACTTCTTCCATAAACTTCTTTCCTCACCCATCATTTCCAAAACTCGTTCGTTTCTTACTTTGTCTGTCCACTTAATTTTCATCATTCTTCTGTAACACCACATTTCAAATGCTTCCATTTTACTTCTTTCCGGTATTCCATGTTTTGCTACCGTAAAGTGCTGTGCTCCACACATAGAGTTTTAAAAAGTTTTTTCGAATTCCTTGATCAATATTTGAAACTAAAAGATTTCTTTTTTTCCTGAAGGCTCTTTTTGCTAGTGCTATTCTGCTTTTAACAACATTCTTGCTTCGGCCATCGGTTGTAATTTTGCTTCCTAAGTAATAGAATTCACTTACTTCTCCAATTGCATCCGATCGTATTTTTATACTTAATCTACTAGTATTGGTAATATTTCTGCTACATTTCATCACTTTACTCTTGCTCTGATTTATATTCAGTCCAAAATCTCCCTTAAGTATTTTGTTCATGCCATTCAGTAATTTCTCAATTTCCTCAGCCCTTTCTGCTAACATGACAATGTCATCAGCAAATCGTAGCATATTTTCTCCCTGAACACTTATGCAATATGGAAATTTTTCTTTTACTTTCTTTATTGCTTCCACTACATACAAGTTGAATATTAGCGGGGATAGACTACAACCTTGTCTCACACCTTTTATAACAAATGCTTGTTTCTCACGATTCTCTACTTTTATTACAGCCACTTGATTCTTATATAGTTTATAAAGTATTCTTCTATCTCGATACTTTGGAACCGACTTGTTTAAAATTTTGAAAATCCTGTGCCACCTAACTTTATCAAAAGCTTTTTCTAAATCAACGAACGCCATAAAAGTATGTTTGTTTTTCTTGATCCGCCCTTCAAGTATTAATCTTAATGCCAGAATTGCTTCCCTTGTAACGCGACTTTTCCTAAACCCAAAGTGATCTTCACCTACTATCGCTTCTCCTATCCCTTCCATTCTTCTGTATATTATTCTGGTCAGTAATTTTGAAGCATATGATGTTAGACTAATGGTGCGAAAATTCTCACATTTGTCGGCATGTGCTTTCTTTGGAAGTGTGAAGATGATATTTTTACTAAATTCAGTTAGATTTTCTCCTGTTTCATAACTTTTTGATATCAGCTTGAATAATCTTTCGATTTCTTCTTCTCCTCGGGATTTAAGAAGTTCTGCAGGGATCTCATCAATTCCAACGGCCTTATTTGCTTTCAAGTCATTCAGAGCTCTATTAAATTCTGTCCTCAAAACAGGATCTCCTAAGTCATCAATGTTGACATCGCCTTCCTTATCCATTACGCTACTGTTCAAGTTGTCCCATCATACAGTTTCTCAATGTATTCCTTCCACCGGTTAGCTCTATCGTCTGAGCTTAAAAGAGGTTTCCCATCGGCAGCTTTAATGTTCACACCTCTTTCCTTCATTTCTCCAAAATTCTGTTTGATCGTCCTATATGCAACATCTACTTTACCTATGACCATTTCCTTTTCTACTTCTTCACAATTTTCTTGTAGCCATATTCCCTGTACAGCTCTCTTCCTGTTTCATCCTGAGCATTTTTGTACCTTCTCCTCTGATCCATCAGCTCCAAAATTTCTTCTGTGATCCAAGGTTTTCGGGCAGCTTGTTCCCTAAAGCCTAATGTTTCTTTACCAGCTTTCATTATTTCGGTCTTTAATGCATTCCATTCGTCCTCGGTTGAGCTCCTTTCAGAGTTACTTCTTAGGCCTCCCATTTCTGCAAATTCTTCTCTCGTACTAGATTGTTTCAGTTTATTCACTTCCAGTCTGTTCTGCTCATGCTGCTTCCTTATTCGCTTGAATTTCAGCCTGCACTTCATTACTAACAAATTATGGTCAGAGTCTATGTCTGTTCCTGGATACGCCTTAAAGTTAAGAACTTGATTCCTGAATCGCTGTTTGACCATGATATAATCCTAGCTGGTATCTGCCTGTATCCCCTGGACGTTTCCAGGTGTATATTCTTCTTGCATGGTTCTTAAACAGTGTGTTCACCACTACTAGCTTATATCTTTCACAAAATTCTAACAAACTGCTTCCACGCTCATTTCTTTCTCCTAGACCAAATCTTCCTACAGTATTCCCCTGTGTTGTGCAATGCGTTTCTTCTTCAATTCAGCGTTAGAACAAGAGTACTGAAGACAACATCTTTCAGATAACCCCACAGCCAGAAATCACACGGATTAGGATCAGGTGATCGGGCCGCCCAGGCTGTAGGGAAATGACAACTGATAATTCTAGCATTTCCGAAATGCCGCCGCAATGACTCCTTCACTCTATTTGCAATGTGCGGAGGAGCGCCATCTTGCATTCATGTTCTTTCTCCATTCTTCGATAATACGCCGTCCAATGTTGACGCCATTTTAATCAGTGGTTCGTTTTTTAGAACATTTTGAAACTTAAACTTTAATAATAATCACCCTGTATATCACACCCATCTTTACGGTTCTCTAAATTTTGACCAGCTCTACATTTATCAGCATAATTTTACAGCAAATTTTTAAAAACATTGATTTCAACTTTTAACAGTTAATAGCACAGTAATGAAACGATGATTTATGTCACTTCACTCACATACACATTATGAATGTGCATTTCGACTAGTTTTTATATCGGAGCACGAGAAATGTCACGCAGCAAACGTCTCATGATCACGGTGTCGACGACGTACAGAAATGCTGACTCTTCTCAGGCAGGATCAGTTTTATTGGAAAAAACTTAATTTTAATCACAAACAGTTTGGCAACAGATGATGTGGTTGCATATGCTGATTACTGTTAAATTTTTCAGACCATGTGCCGAACTACTGTTTCAGCATGCCCTACTTCTAATATGCGAGCCTAAATTTGTTTTGACCATGTTCTCCAAGCGGCACAACCGGAGAAAAATCTTAACAGTCTGACGCGGCGATTAGACGTTTTGAATCGCTGATATTCTACTGGTATGCCGACGCGAACAAAAGCACTTGTGAGCCATTGCTGCAGACTGATCCGGGCCGTGTACGTGTGCGGTACAGAGATAACAGAATCTAGCACTATAATAATTAGTGGTTAGTAATTATGTAATCAATGGGTGTGATAACAGTGTTTGCCCCGATACTGGTTAGGCTTAAACGTAAAAATAATGATGAAATTAACTGGCGTGTTGAATTTGACCTCTTATTTGTAATGAATTAACTGTATATGTTTAAGAGATAGCCTTAATAATATAAGAGACTAATGGCCTCCAACAGGAAAAGAGGCGACATACTTGGTCCTCCCGCCGGCATCCAGAGAATCTCTTTACTTACAATGGTACGGAAATAATTAATACGAGTTTCAGAAATCGTGTAAAAAATTAACAACCATCATCTCTGCTGACTAATCTGAGAATAACAACGTAATGGTAATAGTCTAAAAGGAGATCTGACGTAATTATATACAGACATTTCTAAAATAGCCAACAGTGGATTACATGAACTGGATGTTGTGGGCCATCTCCTCAACTGCGAGTTAATCAATTTTTGAAGGATAGCGACACGCCAATGCAATTGATTTTTTTTCATGGTATGTCATTAACCTTTATAAAAAAAAGTGGATTAAATGGTTTTCTCATAAAGTACAGCCATTTCCAGTCCCCTCCCCCCACAAAAAAGCTATCGCAATATACTCCCCTCTATTACCCGCATCACACACAATGAACGGACACAGGAAGAAAATTTTACTGACATGAATGTGTCGTTTTCGGAACAGCACAAATTCAAAGTTATGAAAAATTCTTCGAACGAATGCTTGGTAATATGGTGGGTGAAACTACTAAAACCAAACTGCATAAATCTTTCACATAGAACGCAGAGACATTGGAGAACGTGTGTGGCCGGAGGCTTGAAGACATCCTCGCATCTCCTGGCCATGGAGAGCCGTCTTAAAACAAAATGCTACACAGTAATTGTCAAAAAGGCAAAAGGCTGAAACTTTATGTTAAAAATTTGTGACTTCTGATTGTACGTTTGTAAGCCATATTGTATCCTTCCATAATGATTAAGTACAGTAATCAATTAAAAAAAAAAAAATAGGTGAATCAGCCAGTCTGAAATTCTACTTACGATTGCAGCTGGAATGGAATCTCGCTAAATAGTGGAAACTCACCTGAAACACACAAATATATATATATATTAATACTTCGTATATTCACTAATGAAGATTCTTATATAAGCGTAAAGAAGTGTCCTTCATGACTACATGGCTACAGTGAAGCCACTGTTGCAGCTGAAAGCAGCATTTTAAATAAACGAACTGTTCAGAACTACGCGATTTAGCTGTAATCTATTACATAATTTACTGAGAGTTCTTCACGCCACTCATCAAATTTCCGTTTCGTTTCCCTAGCTAGCGCTGATGGTGACACAACGGAGGAAGAGAAAATACGGTGCAAGAGAAATCAGTTACTGCGAAAAAGATCTAAGCAACAATTTTCAGAAAATTAAATACTCATGTATTTCTATGGTTCGTCAGAATCAGAACAAATACCCAATTTCCGGTTTAATCACGTTACATCCTTGCACCTATCAGTAAGTAGTTCTACACCGTCAGACATGAAGGCGACTACGGTACTTTACGTAACCGCCGCACAGCGGTTCAGGATTAGAATATAGTGGACATTCGAACAAAAGCCAAAATATCGATCCAAAAAAATTTGCTTTAGATAGCATTTGTCATGCTGATAAAAAATTGTTATGTTCAATTTTTGATAAAAATGAGTCCTTCACACTTAAAAAAACAAAACAAAAATAGATTTTCTCCCATACAATTTTTTTAAGAGTGTAGGACTCATTTTTATATAAAACAAAATTTAAAATAATTTTTGATCAGCATGGGAAATGCTATCTAAATCAATATATTTTTTTTTGGTTCGATATTGTGACTATTTTGAATGTCAATCCTGAAATTCACTTGCGCCATGTATCAAAGCGGCAAGGATTCTCAAGAAATGTTTATGTCGTAACATTAAGTAGGCTAGGTACTTACGATTGTATCAGGTTTGACTGACACTTTCAACCAGTTTTTTTTATTTTTTTCATTTTTTTCAATTATTAGTTTTAAGTATGAAGGACTCATTTTTATCAAAACTTGAGCATAACAATTTTTGATCAGCATGGGAAATGCTATCTAAAGCAATATTTTTTTTTTGGATCGATATTATTCGAAGGTCCCGGCTCTAGAATGTGGTATTTTCCGCGCGTGTTATCTGCCCAGCACGAATAAGTTCGACCTTGTCGCGGCCTACGTGATGACCAGGTGGCTGCCTACACAATAAGCGGCTGCACAGCAATGTTAATTCACAACACATAGTGCCACATCTTCATTAAATGCTAAGAATACGAGAACGTATTATTACAAATAAGACTGTAATATAGTCATTACATAAAAGGGTATTTAGATAATGTGTTTACTTGATTTTTTTAGTGAGGATTTTTTCTTCTCCTCTGGTTTGTCTTTATTGCTTAGATTTAACCATTTCTACAAGAAAATTAAATGAACTACTTAATTATCACATTTTGATAAGTAGTAACTAAAATTTACATGTGAAGGATATAAATTAAAAATATTTTTTTAAAGAAAAAAATATTTATAAATCGAAAAATACTACTCATATGAGCTGGAAGATCCATTCATTAAAAAATAATCATACAAGTGTGCAACCGTTTGGAAAGCCAGTGAATAAAGCGCCTAAGGCAGAAATTTCGAAAAAGTTCTGTACCACGCCCCCTTCCGCCAAAAGAAAACTCAAGTGTCTTGTTCTAACAAGAGACACCTTTGACCTCGAACGCTCGGTACAGCACGAAAACATGTTTAGAATAGCAAGCGATCATAAACAAAACAGTGGTGTGTGTCATTTCCATGCAAAAAATTGCATTCTAACTCAAGTAACATTTTAATAGAGACAAACAAAGTAACAAGATATCAATACCATATAAGAGAATTATACGTAATTAAATGACGTCAGTGTGTCATTACATTTTCAATCAACAGTGCCAAAAACACTCTGCTTAAAGTACTTAATATAGCGCAAAACAGGCATATACAGCAGTACCACACACCTGATAGTGCTTATACGTATTAGTCCTCAAAGTACAGATGCGGTATTTCGATGAAGTGGTTAAAACAGAGTGGAAGAGAACAATGTGCACACCTCACTAAAGCCACGTTATCACATTTTGAATCACTTTCGCATTCACGCAGTCCAATATCAAAAGACACAATAATTACATTTTTAATGTTGGTATGTTAGTGTCATAACCTGGCTTTCGCCAAGCATATTGCAACACAGGCTTATACATAGGTGCATGAAATTGATTGTAAATCACAGAGTGAAGTTTCATGATGAAAAAAAGATCATGTATCTTCACTTGTGGTTTGGCACATTGTAGTCTTACAAAATCAGTAATCCTTCTGATATATTGCCGAAAGAAGTAAACACCAAGGGGTTGGCAATATTTTGTTGTTTTCAGTGGCAATATCTTCAGCATTATATCTTTGTCTGGAAAAGTTGCAGGAATAACACAACAATAGGCTCTTTTCATTTGTTACCTGTTCGCCAAGGACTGAAGTCAGAAAACGTTTTATGTGTTCTTTAGTGTTATTTCTGCTTTTGCTTACCTCCACTTGAATATTTCGTGGACAGCTCTATGCAACACATGGAAGACTTTAATCGGAAGCAGCTGCATCCGGCGTGTTCCACGAAGCTCTTTCTTCACTCATGAGCTTGGTAACTGCGACACGCACGAGATGATTCTCTGCTCCTCGTCTTATTTCAGGCGATATATTTTTTGGACGGGGGCTGTCTCAGTGTCGATCAAGCAATATCGACGTGTTTAACCTCAGCTGGATTACTGCAGAGGCGACAAACACGAGAAGAAACCAGATGATTGCAGGAAATTTTAGTGCGTCTAATACTGTCTGATGTTCTGATAGTTTATCACATGTCTATCCTTCCCCCATACGATACACTTTGCACAGTTGTCATAATTCTGAAAAAGTAAAATATTGTCACCGCCAACAGGCGACGGACGAGGAAGAAGAATCATGGTTTAGCAGTGACAGGTATTAATAGCGTACACACAGGATGATTAAAATCCAACATTTCTCTCTTCTCTGACGATTCGCAGCTATGTTAAATAGTAATGGTACAATCATTCCGAGAAAATAAAGGCGACTCGTACGAAACTCCCTTATATTATTGAAGAACCACCGAGTTGTCTACAAGCAACGAACAGCTGCGACGTCTTCCTGTCTCGCTCCTCATAATTACTTTGACCACTGAGTTAAGAGAAAAAGAAACAAGAGTTGTGTGAGTGGCGTACTGGTGCAATACAATCTTCTCGGGTGTCCAGCCGGATGGTGTCGTATGAACACGACGTTTCGGCAGCTGGCTTTGCCGTCTTCATTATGGGTCGAATAGCTTCAGAAGTTGCAAGCTGGATGCAACAGTTAGACTGGCTTAGCAAGGAACGGGAAGCAATTCCATTATGGTCTTCTGAATGTACGATCCTGATATTCGCCTGTAGCGAATTCGGAAAACCTCGAAACACCGAAATCTTGGCAGCCGGAATGTCGGAACTCGAGCATTACCAATCACCAACCGACCAGGTTAACTTTATACAGAAAACTTCTGAAGAAAACCTGAAAGATCTTATAGGAGTCGAACAGATATTTCGTGAGTAAAATAGTAATAATAAAAACACGTTATCCACTGAACCACTGAACCACTGTTCCGCGGATCATCAGCTGACTCAAAACGACGAAAAATACCTGTCGAAGCGATTTGCTGCTCCGTATTCTGTGTTTTTCTCGGGTTTTGCCTGAAGTGTGTCTCTGATGGCTGTTCGTCTACATAGTGATCTACAATGTTCCGCTTGTGTGGACAATATGACGCCCTATTCAACAGGCAGCATCCAATTCAAGTAGTGGTCTCGACACAACGTTCTTCGGTTTTCGAGTTGTGTTATTTTCATACGAAAGAAAAGCATTGATAGGAAAACGGGATCCATCTGTGGTCCTTGCGTACTTCCCGAGTCCTGGGGTTCGAACCAGCTACCTCCGTGTCGAAAGCCAGATATCAATCAAACCTGAACAGCTGACGCTCTGTCACAGACGCGAAGCA
The DNA here is from genome assembly GCA_031002005.1 of Vandiemenella viatica. Taxonomy (NCBI): domain Eukaryota; kingdom Metazoa; phylum Arthropoda; class Insecta; order Orthoptera; family Morabidae; genus Vandiemenella; species Vandiemenella viatica. The sequence goes on from JARYHS010012519.1 coordinate 8,181,947, forward strand.
CTGTGAGGTTAAAGCCCAGGTTTGCTATTCGGCGAACTGTCTCGTTATAACGGAAGTATCATACGCATCATTTTCGTCCGTACCCGTTCAACTAGCGGCACCTACGCCTCGCTACGAGTTGTGCTGCTCACCTCCGACTCGTCGTCCAGCAGGCGCTGCTCTCGGCGCCGCGAGAAGCGACGGAACGACCTGCCCATGGCGACTGCGGCGCCGCGGCTCAGTCGGCCGTCCTCGCCACTTGGCACGTCCGCGCTAACTCGCCGCACCAAAGATATCAATCACCACGGACACAGCGGCCCGTGATCTGCACAGGCTCCAACTGAGACTCTGTGTCAACATCCCACAGGATCACCTCAAGGAACAATTTGAGGACCGCAGCTTTCTGCCGAGAAGCATAGTCCGTCCTTCTTCACCAAAAATTCGACGTGATGTTTCTCTGTTACTCCTTGTCTTAAAGAACGCCAGCCACCGTATTTTCTAAGATAGCATCATTGTGAGCTCTGAAGATGATCATATACACAAATGGCACTTTTTTTTCTATCTACGAGGTGTGTGAGATTAGTAATGAGACTGATTTTTACTTACCAAATTTTTTTTTTCAAACAACCATATTATCCCCTTCAAAATAGTTCCCTTGGGCAGGTATACACCGGTGGAGTATTTGCTTCCACTCTTGGTAGCAGCGCTGGAAGGCTTCAACTGGTAGGGCTGTTAACTGGTCGGTCACAGTCTTTTGAATGTTCTACAGTTTCAAAATGACGTCCTTTTAAGACATCTTTCAACTGCGGGAAAAGGAAAAATTCACGAGGACTCAAAACAGGTGAATAGGGGGGTTGAGGAACAACAGGAATGCGTTTTGAGGACAAAAATTCACTGATGGAAAAACCTCTGTGACACGAGGCACTGTCATGATGAAGCACCGTCTGGTCTCACACGAATCACTCTTTTCCTGAGTCTTGGTTGACAGTTTGTCCTCGAGGAACAAATTCTTTATTCACGATACCCCTACTGTCAAAAAATTAAATCAGCATTGTTTTGATCTTTGATTTGCTCATTCGACATTTCTTCGGTCGAGGAGCTTACGGAGTGTGCCACTCTTCGCTTTGCCGCTTTGTTTCAGGATCGTACTCAAATATCCAGGATTCATCACCTGTATCAAACGATTGAGGAATTCTTGGTTATTGTTAATCCTCTCAAGACCAACGCACAACTTTCGATTGCCCTTCTGTTCAATTGTGAGGTTTTTTGGTACAAACCTTTCGCATGCCCAAATCGTCTGTTAAAATTTGATGCACGGTGGAAGTGTTTAAATTTAACTGTTCATTTATGATCCTTATTGTTAAACGACGGTCTGATCTCACAACAGCCCTCAGACGCTCAACGTTTTCGCCAGTTTCTGAAGATGAAGGTCTCCCTGAGCGAGGTTGATCTTCAACATGTTCTCGGCCTTCCAAAACTGATTTGTACCAGCGGAAAACTTGTGATCTTGATAAACACTGTTCCCCATAGGCCTGTTTCAACTTTTCAAAGGTCACACTGGCGGATTCCACAAGTTTAACACAAAAGTTGATTGCACAACGTTGCTCTAAATTCCGATGCTCCATTTTCGTAACACACAATTTCACCGATGGCGCTGTCAAAAATAATGTGTTGGCTGAACGGAGTTTAAACTCTGACTGTGCATGTGAAAGGGATGTACAAACCGGTCTAGCACATACCGGTAGACGCAGAGTTGCCCGATCGCTCGCAGTATTATCAATCTCAGTACTTTTCTCACATACTTCGTATTTATGGCGTTACAAACTAAAGCATATCTCGATTCAAGGTTACGCGAAATGGTTCGCACCATCCTACACATCACCAACAAATCACCACACCGCTGACATGATTCCTAAAGAAATAGTAAGAAATACCGGGATTTTGGTTAACTGCAGGATAACATGTTAGAATTTCTATCTGAACCATTGTACAGTCCCGCATGAATTAGATGGTCCAACTTACATCCGCGTATAACTACCATAAGATGCGTTCACCCATTATAAATGATCCGACAACCTGTGTTCCAGGGTTTAACTTGCCTAGGCGTCTTTGGCGATTTCGCACAGGTCACGGAGTGTGTAATGCAACATTGCACAAATGGGGTCTCCGTGAAGATGCGCTTTGACTGTCGTGGTATATAAACGTCGGACTACATTGTGATGGACTGTTCAGCAAGAAGATTATCTGGATGCCTTCTCACATTGTATCAAGCTGAACCAGCTGTCAGATGATGCCTTGAGTCTATAGATATAGTTATTTGATTATACATGTCTTTTTTTTTGTACTTGGCATACGATAATAATAATAATAACCAATTCACGTGTAAGGGGTCCAAATAGATGTTCCACTTGTACTTCCTCGCGGCACACCAGTGTCCCTATCACACACTCATAGGGTGTTTCCTCCAATCATGATCCAACGCCATAGCTCGTTGGGCGACAGGAACACGTGTTGGTTGTCTGGGAGTCCTACAACATCCAAATGTCCTACATGTAGTCCTGCCTTCCCTTTCACGGCCGAATATGACTCCTATATCGAAAAAATCGGATCGCGGCGAAAAGGCGGGTACGGAGACGTACTCTGGCGGGCCTTGTGCTTGACGCTTGAATTAGTCGAGCGATGAACTATTCACAATTCATTTGTTTGTGTAAATAATGTAATTCACTTGTGAAATTATGGCACATTTTTTGTTGTTGAAAGATGAGGTAAAAAATAAATCAATATGGTAGTATTATATGGAAAATATGTAAAATTGGAATTAAAAAAATATACTTATTTCGATTTTTAAATTTATTTTTGATAAAAAACTAAAATCAAAATAATTATATACTAGATGACCCATGCGAAAATTTTAATAGTGATGTTGAATGCTCGTAATATAATGAAAAGTAGAACCACACTTTTGTACTAAATATCTATTTGTTTAGTGTAATAGGTACGCATCAAAATATTTACAAAATACTACGAAACAGCTAGGGAACTTTAAAACACACTGCATGTACGACAAACTTTCACTGACCTTAACATAATACAACCAACCTGAACAAAATGCACAGCATATCAGCATCTCTGCGAGATCTGTTGCTGCCACCTAGGGACTTGGCTCTGAACTGTCCCAAACGCGCGACCTCTTTAAGCATCAAATTCCGAAAAAATTCTTTCCTAATTTATGATTTTACCTAATTTTACTTAATCTTTAAAACGATATGTCATTTATCGATTTCGGTTAGGTATTGTAGGAGATAAATGGCTCGTAATAACAACAACAACAACAACAACAAAACACTTTGTAGAAATAATATTGATACTTCTGCCCTTCAAGGGTCGAATTCCAAAAAATTCGTTTTATAAAATATGGTGTGACCAAAGCGGACACCTTAGCCTATAAAATGATACCTCATTTATCGAATTCGGTAAGGCATCAAGCGAGAGGAAAAAAAAGTTTTAGAAATGTTGATCTTTTTGCCCCTTAAGGGTTGAATTTGGAGAAATATGATGTAACCATACCGAATACTTTAATCTTTAAAATTATACCTCATTTATCGATTTTGGTTAGGTAGCATTGGAGATAAATGGCTCATGACAGAAAAATGTGTTGTAGAAATATTAATACTTTTGGCCTTTAAGGGTCGAATTTCGAAAAATTCCTTTCTTAAATTATGGTGTAACGAAACCGAAGGCCTTACGAAGACACCATTCTGTAAAATGATACCTCGTTTATCAATTTTATTTAATTATCAAGAGAGATAAATGACTCGGACACAAAAAAGCATTTAGAAATACTGAAATTTTTGTCCTTTAAAGGTTCAATTCAGAAAAATCTTAAAATATGATGAGACCTTAATCATTAGAATGATACCTCATTTATCTATTTCGGTTAGATATAAATGGAGATAAATGGTTCGTGACACAAAAATGCGTCGTAAAACCATTGACACTATTTCCCTTTAAGGGTAGAATTCCAAAAAAATTCTTTCTTAATATATGATGTCACCAAAGCGGAGACATTACTCTTCAAAATCCTACTTCATTTATCGATTTCGGTTAGGTATCCAGGGTGATAAATGGCTCGAGGCACAAACAAAAAACGCGTTTTAGAAAAACTTATATTTTTGCCCTTTAACGGTTCAATTCAGAAAAATAACTTTCTTAAACTATGATGTGACCACAGCGGAGACCTTAATCTTTAATATGATACCTCATTTATCTATGTCGATTAGACATCGAGGGAGATAAATGGCTCGTGACAAAAAAAACGCGTTGTAGAAATATTGATACTTTTGCCCTTTAAGAGTCGAATTCCGAAATATTCCTGTCTTAATATATATCACCAAAGCGGAGATCTTTAAAATGATACTTCACTAAGCGATTTCAGGTAGGTATCCAGGGAGATAAATGACTCGTAACACAGAAAACACATTTTACAAATATTGACATTTTTGCCCTTTAAGGGTCGAATTACGAAAAATTCCTTTCTTAAAATATAATGTTACACGGTGGAGACCTTAATGTTTAATTTGACACCTCATTTATCTATGTCGGTCAGATATCAAGGGAAATAAATGGCTCATGACACAAAACGCTTTTGCTGAAATATTGATACTTTAGCCCTTTAAGGGTCCAATTCCGAAAATTTTCTGTCTTTAAATACGATGTGACCAATGTGGAGACCATAAGCTTTAAAATGACACCTCACTCATTGATTTCGGTTAAGTATGACGGGAAATAATGGCTTGTGACCAAAGAAAAAAAAAACACCTTATAGAAATAATACATATTATTTATTTTTCCACCTCCGTATCGGCGAATGTCAAGCACAGAAGACCCGCAAAGATGACCTCCTTTACCACCCTACTTTAGATCCCGGTGCCGATTATGAGTTATGCCAACTGGCAGAAAACAATAAGACATTTGTTTGCGCGTGTCACAAAATTTATGGAGAAGATTTTGGCGTGAATGTCTCATGGCGCATTGTTCTCAACATTATCACTAGTTTTAGCATTGTGTAACATTCCTCTGTATTTATCACGATGTATCTACGTTAACCCAGTGACCCACCGCTTGTCCTATATGTTTAAAGGTGCGGTTCCGAGCACGACTGCACTCTGCAGTGCTGGTGTTTCTCCGTGCACCTCGCGTTCTTGCATTCACATATTTAACAGTGATTCTGTCTTTAACTGCTAATAACATATAGCAGTAAGTGAATGTTAAAAAGTTTATCCTCGGGCAGCTACTGTCGGTCATTAGTTAAGAATTTAATGTAATTCTCAATCGTGCAATGACACCTGTTAATGCTTAAAACCTCCATCAGTGCAGCATTTACTCTAATGAGCAATCAGACAGCTCATCCGCTTTTCAACGTCCCACTATAACAACAGCTTAATCTGTAACAGCAAGCTCATCAAACATCATCCCTGCAACTGGCCGCCCTACAGCTAGGAACAGTCGCAGTGTTACACACAGCAACTACAACAGCAGATCCTAACGGGTCAGCGCAGCACAAGCTGCTTTCAGTGTCAGAAAAACTACAAATCCTTATAATCCTATTTTAAAAAACACTACACGTGGAGAAGGCATCTCTCTTTTGAAAACTCGTGTCCAAATCTCTCATATTGTTTCGGTGTATCAACATCCAACTGCTTTGCCCCCCCTGCAAGATTATTCTGGCAACATCCAGTCAGAAGTCACCCTATCAATGCAAAAAATTCCGCCTACTTTCCTTCAAGGGGTTGAAAACCATCAGTCTTTCATTCAAGATATGAATAGGGCGCTTTCAAACTATTACTCCGCGGAGTTTAAAGGCAGAGTAGTTGAAATTGACACAATTGCAGATGTTTAGAAAACTCAACAACACTTAGATATCTTAAATATCAAATATCACAAGTTTCGTGTCGCAAACGAGAAATAATTTCCAGTGATTTAAAGAAATATGCCTCACACCATCACTCAGACAACTAGCATGCAGTATTCCGCCATCATCGCATTAAGTCTGCCCTAAGCGCAGTTTGAAAAAAAAAACACCTCTCAATTCTCTCCTTAAATAACGTATAATAAATATTGATTCCCGTACAAAGTATACCCCCGTGTACAAGATTTCAAGCCTACGGTCACACAAAAATCTACTGCAAGTTACAACCGCGGTGCGTTAAATATCAAAGTAATCACTATTTTTCAGAATGCACAAAACCTAAATACGATCCACCGCAATGCATACACTGCGGTGAAATTCCCCAAATTACAGAGGATGCAGCTACTATCAGAAAATCCTGTCAGCCACAGAAAATAGAGAGACAGAAAATTAGATTTAACTCCAATCCCTCACCTAACAGATCAAGAAACGGGATCCCATAATAAGAAGTTCAACAAACTCAGTCATGCAGCACGAACATCTAATACTTATGCCATTGTTATAAGTATAGGCTAAAGGTTGCTAAATTCACTCCCTTCGAGCACAATTAGCACAACAAGAACTTCTGCAAGGCTGGCAACGAATGTTTGTTTTCCTCCAAGTACACTTCCTGATGACAGCCATAGCAAACAATGAAAGGGAAGTTCACAACACTTACCTCCGCTATCAACAACAAATGACCTGACATCGCTTTAGTTAGCCATTGCCTTCCTAATTGAAAATTTCCTCCCTATTATTAAAGATATTATCACAGAAGTTCTCTCTTCTGTATTCCCCAATCGAAGTAAATGAGATAAATGATTTGTCTCGCATAACAACGTTAAACTGGAACGTTAATGGAAAAAAGACAACTTTTACAATATGTTTGAGCCAGCATAACATTGACATGAGTTTCAGAAATTCACCGTTTTCACCTATCTTCTTTATTTATCTGTACTCTCTGGGTGACCGATCTTCGCTCTACATCTTTCGATTTCTGATTAATTTTGAGTAAACTCTGATTAAATTACAAGTAAAAGGCTTGAATGCTTCCCAGGCATTTTGAGGTGCACAATTCCTTACTCTAACCAAGAGAAGTAGGCTTACTAATTAATACCTGAAACTTATACGAGACGAGGTTGGACCGTTTCCGAGAAATCGAATACAAGAATTGCTCCCTTTTCTTTCTTTCTTTTTTTGTAAAATCGTGTTACAAACTTGAAAACAAAAACGTTATCAACATATGAAATTTCATCCAATTTCTAGAGCCATTTCCGAGATCGTCCACTTTACCACCTCATAAACTGCTTTAAAAGAAAAATGCTACTATTATGTTAAATACAATTCTTAACGCTAATCAGGGATCAATTAATGGTGCAAGAATCGCTCCGATAAAACTATGCTCATACCTCGCAGTAACCTCACGTCTTCTGATCAATCAGGCCTTTCCAAATGATGATAAAAGAATTCCCAAGAGAAGTAACCTTCATTATGAACATAAAGCACAAGGTCAGAAGCTCAGATTAAATGCTGTTCGTTGGTAACCACATCTCTCGACAACGACCAGCCCGATTTGGATTTTTTTTTTAAATGTTGGTAGTAGTCTGAATGAGGTTTTTCCAAAAATAAAAATTGGCTGGAATATTCCGGAAAACTAAAAGTAATTTTTCTATCAACGATTTGGCTAATCATCATATATATTATTTCTATAAGGTATTTTTTTGTCACAAGCCTGTATCTTCCTTCATACTTAACCGAAATCAATGAATGAGGTGTCATTTTAAAGCATATGGTCCCCACTTTGGTTACATCATATTTTAAGAAATGAAGTTTTCGGAATTAGACCTTTTAAGGGCAAAAATGTCAATATTTCTAAAATGCTGTTTTCTGTGTTATGAATCATTTATCTCCCTTGATACCTATCTGAAATCGTTTAATGAAGTATCATTTTAAAGATTAAGATCAACGCTTTAGTGAAGTCATATACTAAGACCGAAATTTTTCGGAATTCGACCCTTAAAGGGCAAAAGTATCAATATTTTTGAAATGCGTATTTGTGTCACGAGCGATTTATCTCCCTTAACATCTATCAGATATAGATAAATTAGTATCATATTAAAGACTGAACTCTCCGCCGTGGTAACATTATATTTCAAGAAAGGAATTTTTAGTAATTCGACGCTTAAAGGGCAAAAATGTCAATTTTTCTAAAATGCATTTTTTGTATCTCGAGCCATTTTTCTCCCTGGATATCTAACCAAAATCGATAAATGAGGTAGGATTATGAGGAGTAATGTATCAGCTTTGTGAAATCATATTTTAAGAATGAATGTTTTTTGAATTCAACCCTTAAAGGGAAAAAGTATTAATTTTTCTATAACGCATTTTTGTGTCACGAGCGATTTATCTCCCTTAATATCTAACTGATATAGATAAATGAGGTATCATATTAAAGAATAAGGTCTCCGCCGTGGTAACATTATATTTTAAGAAAGGAATTTTTCGTAATTCGACCCTTATAGGGAAAAAGTGTCACTTTTTCTAAAAAGCGTTTTTTGTATCTCGAGCCATTTATCTCCCTGGATATCTAACCAAAATCGATAAATGAGGTAGGATTATGAGGAGTAATGTATCAGCTTTGTGAAATCATACTTTAAGAAAGAATGTGTTTGGAATTCAACCCTTAAAGGGAAAAAGTATTAATTTTTCTATAACGCATTTTTGTGTCACGAGCGATTTATCTCCCTTATTATCTAACTGATATAGATAAATGAGGTATCATATTAAAGAATAAGGTCTCCGCCGTGGTAACATTATATTTTAAGAAAGGAATTTTTCGTAATTCGACCCTTATAGGGCAAAAATGTCACTTTTTTCTAAAATGTGTTTTTTGTATCTCGAGCCATTTATCTCCCTGGATATCTAACCAAAATCGATAAATGAGGTAGAATTATGAGGAGTAATGTATCAGCTTTGTGAAATCATATTTAAAGAAAGAATGTGTTTGGAATTCAACCCTTAAAGGGAAAATTATAAATTTTTCTATAACGCATTTTTGTGTCACGAGCGATTTATCTCCCTTAATATCTAACTGATATAGATAAATGAGGTATCATATTAAAGAATAAGGTCTCCGCCATGGTAACATTATATTTTAAGATAGGAATTTTTCGTAATTCGACCCTTATAGGGAAAAAGTGTCACTTTTTCTAAAAAGCGTTTTTTGTATCTCGAGCCATTTATCTCCCTGGATATCTAACCAAAATCGATAAATGAGGTAGAATTATGGGAGTAATGTATCAGCTTTGTGAAATCATATTTAAAGAAAGAATGTGTTTGGAATTCAACCCTTAAAGGGAAAAAGTATTAATTTTTCTATAACGCATTTTTGTGTCACGAGCAATTTATCTCCCTTAATATCTAACTGATATAGATAAATGAGGTATCATATTAAAGAATAAGGTCTCCGCCGTGGTAACATTATATTTTAAGAAAGGAATTTTTCGTAATTCGACCCTTATAGGGCAAAAATGTCACTTTTTCTAGAATGTGTTTTTTGTATCTCGAGCCATTTATCTCCCTGGATATCTAACCAAAATCGATAAATGAGGTAGGATTATGAGGAGTAATGTATCAGCTTTGTGAAATCATACTTTAAGAAAGAATGTGTTTGGAATTCAACCCTTAAAGGGAAAAAGTATTAATTTTTCTATAACGCATTTTTGTGTCACGCGCGATTTATCTCCCTTATTATCTAACTGATATAGATAAATGAGGTATCATATTAAAGAATAAGGTCTCCGCCGTGGTAACATTATATTTTAAGAAAGGAATTTTTCGTAATTCGACCCTTATAGGGCAAAAATGTCACTTTTTCTAAAATGTGTTTTTTGTATCTCGAGCCATTTATCTCCCTGGATATCTAACCAAAATCGATAAATGAGGTAGAATTATGAGGAGTAATGTATCAGCTTTGTGAAATCATATTTAAAGAAAGAATGTGTTTGGAATTCAACCCTTAAAGGGAAAATTATAAATTTTTCTATAACGCATTTTTGTGTCACGAGCGATTTATCTCCCTTAATATCTAACTGATATAGATAAATGAGGTATCATATTAAAGAATAAGGTCTCCGCCATGGTAACATTATATTTTAAGATAGGAATTTCTCGTAATTCGACCCTTATAGGGAAAAAGTGTCACTTTTTCTAAAAAGCGTTTTTTGTATCTCGAGCCATTTATCTCCCTGGATATCTAACCAAAATCGATAAATGAGGTAGGATTATGAGGAGTAATGTATCAGCTTTGTGAAATCATATTTTAAGAATGAATGTTTTTTGAATTCAACCCTTAAAGGGAAAAAGTATTAATTTTTCTATAACGCATTTTTGTGTCACGAGCGATTTATCTCCCTTAATATCTACTGATATAGATAAATGAGGTATCATATTAAAGAATAGGTCTCCGCCGTGGTAACATTATATTTTAAGAAAGGAATTTTTCGTAATTCGACCCTTATAGGGAAAAAGTGTCACTTTTTCTAAAAGCGTTTTTTGTATCTCGAGCCATTTATCTCCCTGGATATCTAACCAAAATCGATAAATGAGGTAGGATTATGAGGAGTAATGTATCAGCTTTGTGAAATCATACTTTAAGAAAGAATGTGTTTGGAATTCAACCCTTAAAGGGAAAAAGTATTAATTTTTCTATAACGCATTTTTGTGTCACGAGCGATTTATCTCCCTTATTATCTAACTGATATAGATAAATGAGGTATCATATTAAAGAATAAGGTCTCCGCCGTGGTAACATTATATTTTAAGAAAGGAATTTTTCGTAATTCGACCCTTATAGGGCAAAAATGTCACTTTTTCTAAAATGTGTTTTTTGTATCTCGAGCCATTTATCTCCCTGGATATCTAACCAAAATCGATAAATGAGGTAGAATTATGAGGAGTAATGTATCAGCTTTGTGAAATCATATTAAAGAAAGAATGTGTTTGGAATTCAACCCTTAAAGGGAAAATTATAAATTTTTCTATAACGCATTTTTGTGTCACGAGCGATTTATCTCCCTTAATATCTAACTGATATATATAAATGAGGTATCATATTAAAGAATAAGGTCTCCGCCATGGTAACATTATATTTTAAGATAGGAATTTTTCGTAATTCGACCCTTATAGGGAAAAAGTGCAACTTTTTCTAAAAAGCGTTTTTTGTATCTCGAGCCATTTATCTCCCTGGATATCTAACCAAAATCGATAAATGAGGTAGAATTATGGGAAGTAATGTATCAGCTTTGTGAAATCATATTTTAAGAAAGAATGTGTTTGGAATTCAACCCTTAAAGGGAAAAAGTATTAATTTTTCTATAACGCATTTTTGTGTCACGAGCGATTTATCTCCCTTAATATCTAACTGATATAGATAAATGAGGTATCATATTAAAGAATAAGGTCTCCGCCATGGTAACATTATATTTTAAGATAGGAATTTTTCGTAATTCGACCCTTATAGGGAAAAAGTGTCACTTTTTCTAAAAAGCGTTTTTTGTATCTCGAGCCATTTATCTCCCTGGATATCTAACCAAATCGATAAATGAGGTAGGATTATGAGGAGTAATGTATCAGCTTTGTGAAATCATATTTTAAGAAAGAATGTGTTTGGAATTCAATCTTAAAGGGAAAAAGTATTAATTTTTCTATAACGCATTTTTGTGTCACGAGCGATTTATCTCTCTTAATATCTAACTGATATAGATAAATGAGGTATCATATTAAAGAATAAGGTCTCCGCCATGGTAACATTATATTTAAGATAGGAATTTTTCGTAATTCGACCCTTATAGGGCAAAAATGTCACTTTTTCTAAAATGTGTTTTTTGTATCTCGAGCCATTTATCTCCCTGGATATCTAACCAAATTCGATAAATGAGGTAGAATTATGAGGAGTAATGTATCAGCTTTGTGAAATCATATTTAAAGAAAGAATGTGTTTGGAATTCAACCCTTAAAGGGAAAAAAGTATTAATTTTTCTATAACGCATTTTTGTGTCACGAGCGATTTATCTCCCTTAATATCTAACTGATATAGATAAATGAGGTATCATATTAAAGAATAAGGTCTCCGCCGTGGTAACATTATATTTTAAGAAAGGAATTTTCGTAATTCGACCCTTATAGGGCAAAAATGTCACTTTTTCAAGAATGTGTTTTTTGGATCTCGAGCCATTTATCTCCCTGGATATCTAACCAAAATCGATAAATGAGGTAGAATTATGAGGAGTAATGTATCAGCTTTGTGAAATCATATTTAAAGAAAGAATGTGTTTGGAATTCAACTCTTAAAGGGAAAATTATAAATTTTTCTATAACGTATTTTTGTGTCACGAGTGATTTATCTCCCTTGATATCTAACCGATATAGATAAATGAGGTATCATATTAAAGAATAAGGTCTCTGCTGTGGTAACATATTTTAAGAAAGGAATTTTTCGTAATTCGACCCATAAAAGGCAAAAAGTCAATTTTTCTAAAATGTGTTTTTTGTGTCTCGAGCCACTTATCTCCCTTGATATCTATCCAAAATCGATAAATCAAGTGCGATTGTGAGGAATAATGTTTCAGCTTTGATGACATCATATTTTAAGAAAGAAGTGTTTGGAATTCAACTATTCAAGGGAAAAAGTATAAATTGTTCTACAACGTATTTTTGTGTCACGAGCCTTATATTTCCCTTGATATCTAATCGATATAGATAAATGACATATCGTATTAAAGACTAAG
>JARYHS010012519.1:8195660-8290300 GCA_031002005.1 Vandiemenella viatica
TTTTTAAATTTTTGTTTTTATTATATGCGATTTATCTTCTTCGATACCTAGCTGAAATCGATAAATGACATATCGTTTTAAAAATTAAGGTCTCCAGCTAGATAAAATCATAAATTAAGAAAAAAATGTTCAGAATTTGGTGCTAAAAGTGATAGCGCGTATGAGACTGTTCAAAGCCAAGTCCCCAGATTTCAGCAGCGGATATCACAGAGAAGTCAATAAACATTTTTTTATTCAATAAGTAGTTTTTTGTATATATTTTTTGTTTACGGAATTACTGTCGTTTTGCTATACAATTCCAATGTAATCATTTTATTCGGTCAGCAACAAATACCACAGAGATGTTGATATGTTGTGTGCAGTTTGTTAAGGTTGGTTTAATTCTACTAAGGTCAGTGACAGTTTGTCATAAATAAAGTGTGTTTTAAATTTTCCTAACTGTTTCATAATATGTTGTGAGTATTTTGATGTGTACCTATTACACTAAAGAAAATATTTGCTACAAAACTACGGTTCTACTATTCATTATATTACAAGCATTCAACCTCACTATTCGTCGTATTTTATTCGCGAAATTTTCGCACGGGTCGTCTAGTTCATTTAAAAGATCTTCGTAATAGTTGGAAAAAAGTTTTTAGAGAAAAAAAAAATTAAAAACTTAACTGAAATAGTTTTTTCTACATCCCAATTCGGATATATTTTTTAAATGTTCATAATAGTCCAAATAAGTTATTATGAGAAAGAAAAAATGGAAAAGTAGTCCGGAAAATTCAGGAAAAAGCACTTTTTTATAAGGACAGATTTGTCTATTTTTTTAAATACCCGTAATAGCCCGAATATGGTGTTTAAAGAAACAAAATATGGAAAAGCTGTCCAGAAAATTGGAAAATTTGGTCAAACTTAAAGTACCTTTTTTATCGACCGTTCATTTTTTTTTTTTAATTTAAATCTTCATAATAATCCGAATAAGGTTTTAGAGAAAGAAAAATTGTAAAAGTGGCCCCGAAAACTGAAAATGAATTTTCTATCGACTAATTTGGATATTTTTTTATAATATTTGTAGTAGTCGAAATAAGGTGTTAAGAGAAAGAAAATTTGGAAAAGTTGCCCAGAAGATTATAAAATTAAGGAAACCTTAAACTACCAATTTCATGGACCGATTGGGCTAATATTTTCTTAATAGAATAATAACGTGTTTAGAGAAGAAAAATTGGAAAAGTTTCCAGGAAAATTGGGAAGTTCTGTAAAACTGTAAGTGCTTATTTCTATGGACCAATTTGGGTAATTTTTTGAAAAAAAAAAAGATATTTGTAATAGTCCTAGCCTGGAAAATTCAGAAAAAACTGAAATTACTTTTTTTCTTGGGACCGGGATGCCTAATTTTTTTATAAATATTCGTAAGTCCCAATAAGGTGTTTAGAGAAAGAAAAATTGTAAAAGTTGCCCGGAAAATTAGAAAATTCGGGAAAAAACTAATTATTTTTTTCTAGGGACCGATTTGGCTACTTTTTTTAAAAATGTTGGTAATAGTCTGAATAAGGTTTTTAGAGAAAGAAAAATTTGAAAAGTTGCTGGAAAATTCAGGAAAACTGAAATTTTCTTTTTTGTATGGACTTATTTTATTATTATTTTTAAAATGTTGATAATAGTACGAATAAGATTTTAAAGAAAAAAAATGAAGTTGTCAGGAAAGTTGAAAAATTCGAGAAAAACTGAAAATACATTTTTATATGGAGCGTAACGGTCCAATTATAAGGCTTTTAGAAAACGAAAAACTGAGAAAGTTGCCCTGCAAATTCGGTCAAAAACTGAAAGTACCTTTTTCTATAAACCATTTTTTTAAAATGTTTATAATAGTCAGAATAAGATTTTTAGGGAAAGAAAAATCGGTAAAGCTACAGGGAAAATTGGAAAATTCTGAAAAAAATTAAAGGCCTTTTTTCTAATGTATATTTTTTACGAACTCAAGACCATAACTCACTAGTCGAACGATGGCTATGCGTAATTTTTTTATTTCCTTCCTTAGGGATCGAATAACCCAATTAAATGATTTCTATTCACAAAAAAAGAATGCAAGATCTGGAGAAAAATCCTGATAAATGGATTCCATCGTAAATTAATATAAAAATTGCCATGGCTTTTATTTTTGTGTTGTTTCGCGATCTGTCCAACAAATATAGTAACGGTATGTTATTTCTATTCCATTGATATTAATTGAGGACACATGTGCTTGATGATATCGAACAAGGTATTACCTCAATTAGTAATGACAGCACCTAGCCATTTGATTCATGGCAATCAAGAGTTGAAACGCGAAAAACACTATGATTGTGACTCATTGAGAGAATCAGTTCGAAAGAATGTTCCACTGTTGAATCAGCAAAAAAAATATGCTCATGAAAAATGTGAACGACGGAACTAGATGGAATTTCTTTTTGGAAGCTCCCTGTGAAACTGGAAAAACTTTATTGATCTCATTGATTTTGGCAACGATTCACTTGCAGAATCAAATTGCACTTGCACTCACTTCACCAGGAATTGCAGCTACATTGTTGAAAGGCAGTCAAACAGCTCGTTCAACATTCAAATTGCCGCTGAATATGCAAAGCAATGAAACTCCAACACGCAACCTTTCCTAGAACTACGCGATTGCCAAGGCTCTGCAACATGGAAAATTGAACGTTTGAAATTAATGTACAATGGCACAGCAAAAAGTCTTTGCAGGAATTAGACCGAATGGTGCTAATCTACGAAACAATCAAAACCGGTTAGGTGTTATGATGATCGAAATGTAATTAAAACACCTTGACATTCACCAAGATTTCAAATTCAATGGAAGAAAATAAACTATTAGGTGAACATGAAATTTTGACTTAATTTTGGAACAAAGCCACATGGTTCCAAGTCGATCACATTCCAGACACATCACACTTTTCCAGCGTTTCAGTGGTATACTGCCGATAGATTTCATATCGCACATAAAATTTCCCATTGGCATACTTCTAAATGTATGATCACAAACAAATTATTGTTCAGCCTCCGTTTGTTTCTGCTCTCTAAACTCGAAAAGTAGTCGGTCTATTTACTTGAATTTTTTTTAAAAATGTGGTAAGCGGTACGAACAAGATTTCTGAAAAACAAAAATCGAAAAACCACCCCTTCCACCCCTGTACACCCCCTAATGTTTATACAAATCCGCATATTTTGTCCGATTTATATGGAACCTTGCACACGTACTTTAAAACAAACAGAAAAATACAGTCACAATTGATTTGCAAAAACCTAACCCCTCTCCCGTTTCGAGACCTTGATGTCAATGTTCTTTATGCATAACCCCAGTTTTCATCCGAAATCTATGGATCTTTGCACACGCTTACTTTAAAACGAAGGGAAAAATACTGTCAACATTTGGTTTGCAAAATCAAACCTCTGTACCCCTTTAATGTTTATACAAACACACAATTTTTATCCGATATCGATGGCAATTTTCACACATTTGCTTTAAAGCAAACATAAACATACTGTCTACATTTGTATTTCAGAACCCCAACCCGCCTCCCGCTTTCCACCAGCTTAATTTTTGTCAATGTTCTTTATACAAAATTACAGTACCTCTCCGATTTTAGGAACTTCGCACACACTTTAAGACAACAGAAAAATACTGCCTACATTTGGTTTACAAAAACCGCAACCATTCTCCCCATTAACCTACTTAAACAAAATTTATACTTGAAGCCATTCAGTTTTTAGTAAATATCTCGAGAACTATAGGGAAATCGCCCAAAGTGGATGGTAATCCAGAATGTTTACAACATTCCGATAAAAAGGGATACAACAGAAATATCATATCCAGCCAGCCTCCGAGTAGAAGACGGAAAGACTAAATATATAGTAAATCCCAAAGGAATAGGGGAAAAAATTCAAAATTGGTTTATACACACAAATTCAGTGTGTCTCACTTATTCTGTACATGAAAATGTGTGTACTTCACATATGTTTGCTCATTTAAAAAGAAAAATAGGTATTGAAACGCATGCCGTGCAATGCGTAGACGATCGACTATCTGCTGTAGCAGCCGACTGGCTAGTCGTTTTTATAGCTCATCACACCTATCCTTTACCAAAATTAATCGTCATCAAAAAAGTCAGAATCAGAATAATGACACGTGCCTCAGAATACATGATAGTAACTGCAGCCTATAAGCCACTAAATTACCAGCTCCATAACGCCCACATTGAAGGCTTGTTTTCCAACTCGCCAACGATAATGCTAGGCGACTTGCACGCCAAACATATACGCTGGTGATGTCGCACAACAACCCCAAATGGAAGGAGACTTCTCACCGCAACGGACAGAGCAGCTGTCCAGGTAAAGGTCCCCAACTGTCCAACCTAATACTATCAAAACTCAAATGTACAGCCTGACATTCTAACAAAAGTCCCTACTCCTTTTGAGTTGAATGTTCTAAACGAAATTGGCTTGAATCAATTCCCAGCCGCCTTGAAATCCCAAACAGCGCCTTCCTAAAACTAACTACTTCCAGAGTTAGTGATTGGACGCACATACTGGAAGATATTTTAGCATTATCTTTATAATACACCTGCCGATATCGATCTGTTGCCGTTCGGCAAGCCACCACCGGTCCTTTCCATCGTTCAAGCCATAAAGAACGTCTTCCAGCTGATACTGCTGTTTTAATAGATGAAAACATAACATATGCAGATTATGGCAGAGAGAACGGTAAACCTTGGGAACGCATAGAAATTAAACTGTCTTAAACGCATTGCGAAACATCGCCTTCATCACCTGCGCTATTCACTCACATCCCGGAGACTCAAGTCAGTGGCACGCAACCAAACAATACTACCCATCAGCTCCACGTCACTAATAAAACGTCTTCCAACTAAGAAATCACCACAAACTGATAATATTTCAAACTTAATCTACGATAATCTTCCACAAATCGGTTTGCAATATCTAATATATACTGTATATATTTAATGCAATGCAAAATCTTGGCTATTACCCTCATATGTGAAAGCGAGCAGAAATTATTGTCATCCACAAACCAGGCAAATCAAATCACTCCCCTTGAAGCTACAGACTGATAACCCATCCTGATCTGGGTTTTCCATGGTTTCCCTAGATCGCTCCAGGCGAATGCTGGGATGGTTCCTCACAATAGCCCATGAGCGCCTCCATCCATATGCCGTATATCCCTTCCAAACCATTACCTTTCCTGATAGGTGCAATGCACCCTCCGCCAAACACTTTTAGTGAATCGCGGAGTAATTGTAATAGTAATAGTAAGTCAGTCTAATGATGACTGGCTCCTAATCGAGACAAAGCACCCCGAGTACTGGGATTTATACCCCCAATTCCAGTTCGGATTCGTGTGTCCATCAACTGCGTCTCACTGAAAATTTTGAGTCTTTCCCGGCGTACTGCTGATAAAGATTCTTCCCTGATGTTCTGCCGGATAAATTCTTTAGCCGTACACGACGTTTCGACAGCTTCCTCAGCTGTATTCATCAGGTGAACTGAAAATCGTAGTTGCTACTAAGGAGACACCTCACAGATTGAGTGACGCGACAGTTGGTGAAGTATCGTCGTAGTGGCAACTCCGACTTTCAGTTCACCTGATGAACACAGCGGTGGAAGCTGTCGAAACGTCAGGTATGGAAGGAGAACTTATCTGGCAGAACATCAGCGAAGAATTTTTGTCATATCCTAAAAGGCTTTGAAAGTAAGAGACATACACTAGGCCTCTTTATTGATGTCATTCAAGCTTTTGACAGAGATTGGCACACCAGTATTCTCCACAAACTAAAAGATGCTCGATATTTCCTCATTCCTACCCATCATCATCGCGAGTTTTCCGCTTTTTCTTTGTACTTATAGAAAAGACAATATCTGCAAGAAAAACCGCACGAGCAGGAGTTCCACAACGCTTCATCCTAGCACCTCCATTATTTATCATTTATATGGGATTAAAGTTTTTATCGAGTTAATGGATCAGAGGAGAAGGCACAAAAATGCTCAGGATAAAGCAGGAGGAGGGTAATACAGGAAATGCAAAAAAGCAAAAGAAAAATGGTTACAAGAAAAGTGTGAAGACGAAGAAAAGGAAATCGTCATAGGTAAAGTAGATGTTGCATATAGGATGATCAACAAAATTTTGGAAAACTAAGAAAAAATATTTAAACATTAAAGTTGTCGATTTTAAGCACAGACGACAGATTTTTTTTATATCTGCTTAAAGTCTCTCTAACAGCGAGGTCTTTAGAGACAAGAAAGGATGGGGGGCAAGGAATGGGAAGGAATTCGGCCATGGCCATTTGAAGGAAGCATCCCGGCATTTGCCCGGAGTGATTTGGGAAACCATGGAAAACCCAAATCTGGATGCCCGGACGGGGATTCGAACCGCCGTCTTCCCGAATGCGAGGCCAGAACGTTAGCCGTTACACCACCACGCTCGGTCAGACGATAGAGCTAGCCGATGGAAACAATACATTGAGTAACTGTATGATGGGGACGACTTGAATAATAGCGTAATGGAAAAGAAGGCGACGTCGACATTGACGACTTAGGAGATCCTGATTTGAGGACAGAGGATAGAAATCTAAAAGACTTGAAAGCAAATAAGGCAGTTGGAATTGATGAGATCCCTGCAGAACTTCTTAAATCCCTAGGAAAAGAAGGAATCGAAAGATTATTGAACCTGATACCAAAAAGTTATGAAATAGGAGAAATTCCAACTGATTGTAATAAAAGTGCCATCTGCACAGTTCCGAAGAAAGCACAAGCCGACAAAAGTGAAAATTATCGCACCATATGTCAGACATCACGTGCTTCAAAATTACTGACCAGAATAATATACAGAAGGATGGAAAGGGTACCACAAGAGATAATATGTGAAGATCAGTTTGGGTTTAGGAAAAGCCGCGTTACAAGGGAAGCAATTTTGGCTTTAAAATTAATGCTTGAAGGGCGAATCAAGAAAAACAAAGATAATTTTATGGCGATTGTTGATTTATAAAAAGCTTTTGATAATGTTAGGTGCGACTAGATGTTCAAAATTTGAAAGAACTTAGGTCTAAAATATCGAGATAGAAGAATAGTTTATAAACTATATAAGAATCAAGTGGCTATAATAAATGTTGAGAATCATCAGACACGCATCAGTGAGACAAGGTTGGGTCCATCCCCCTTAATATTCAACTCGTATGTTGAGGAACCATTAAAGGAAGTAAAAGAAAATTTTTCATATGGCATGAGTGTTCAAGAAGAAAAAAACAGTATTCTACGATTTGCTGATGACATTGTCTTGTTAGCAGAGCAGGCCGAGGATGTAGAGAATGGCATGAACAAAATACTGAAGGAAGATTTTGAACCGAATATATATATGAAAGCGAGACAAAGGTGATGATATGTAGCAGAAATGATGACCACAGTAGATTAAATATAAAAATAGGGTCGGATTCTGCCAAATTTCGTGTGCTGTTCTTCACAGTACGGCACACGGTTCCCTGAAAAGTAGCGCGGCAATGTCAGCGATGCTCATAGATCACCAAACCTGTCGACATATTTAGCTTGGTGATTCTTGATATACAGACAGGGAATCATTAGCTTCAGTTTAGATACTGGAGCTCATTTTACATCATTTTACACGGAGCTAACAACGAAAAGACTACCGAGGGCACTGGGCGTGAGCGTAATATCTGCGCCGTCCCTAGCAGGCGCCGCGGTCCTCGTCACAAGAGGCCGATCGATCGCAAGCTCCTCAGGCATCCGGCGCGACCGCGCTCCGATAGAGGCGAAACTTGCCACCTCGTAATAATTTTTACACACGATGTGATGATAATTTGAAACTTGATCACAATCTGACGTTCTTTGTTTGAGATCTAAAATATGTCATAAATTTCACGTGTTGCCATAAGTAAAGAAACAAAAAATTTCTAAACTGTAAATTGATAGAAGCCAGGCCTGTCATTCGGAAGGTCGCGGGATCGAATCCATCTCCGGCCTTACAGATTTCGGTTCTCCTTGATTAACCCAAATCATTCTAAGAGAATGCCAAGATGCTTAAAAAAAGTCGCAGCAGAATTGCTTTCTGTTTCCTGCCTCCAATCATCTTCAGGTTGTAATGCCAGTGACACAAAAAACAGACACACAGAAGCATAAACAATAACATTATTAGTGAGCTTATTAACAAAATGTGCGACGTTAACTTGCTGCATGATTGTAACAAAACTTGATGTCTGCTTCATTCGGCTAACAAGTGCGAATAATTAAACCACTGCTTTGGAAACTAGTACTTCATTTCTGCCACCAGATGGTTTATGCCTTTTTTCATGAAAACGGGTAGGGACGCTGAACAAAAATCGGTCTGCAGCATTACTAGCAGCAACAAAGGACGCACGCAGAATAAATATATATGTATATATCGTCCCGAGCGGGAATTGCTACTGCAGCAAAGGAACGTGACGGTCACAAACTGTTTTTGAAGCATTGGCTCTTTGTGTATTTAATTCGTTATTTTATTTCTTTTAAGTCATTATTTTGGTGAAAGCTGTTAGTCTGAAATCTCGATTCAAAGAAAAGGTCAATGTCGTTACCATCTTGGCTTCTACAATGAGATGTGGCAAGACGACTTAACATCGCGATAACCGTCACGATAGGTGGTCTCTGGATACTGTGGATCACTCTGAGCTGCTGACTGCTTGGTGGGTGGCACGAAGTCGGAAGGGCAGGTACGGCTGATCCCAGCTGGTTCCAGGGCTTCATTTGCTAATACATACGGCCAGGGCGTACTTAGTATTAATGGTGGCAGTGAAGTGTTGCCACCTGTTTGTAAACGTGTTACTATGTTAAGCGTGCCATACGTGTATTTTTTGTTAGTGAAATGAGTGGTTTAGGAGGCACACCTGGACTAACCGGAGGGACACGTCTCTCGAGTGCAGGAGGCCGTGGTGACGGCTGGTTTGATGACAGAGGGAGTCAGGTAGAAGGTAACTGCAGCTAGCAAAAGTAATGAATTCAGCGGCTCAGTTAGCAACGTGGCACTTTCCGCCAGGGTTAGCTGAACTTCAATTCGTCTTGCACAGCGTTTGTGGTCTTCATACTGTACTCTGTTTCGACATGCACTTAGTCATGGTTAAGTAACGCAACTGCATCGCTGGTGTTGATACTGGACGCTTGGGGAGCGTCCATAAACCACGTGGCTCAATTCTGGCCTCCTGTGAAACCCCCCCCCCATAGCCCGACGTGGGTTTTGCCCCCCCCCCCCCCCCCGTAGCAAGTAGCTATTTTTCCCTCTTCATTCCAGAAGACATTCCGTGCCTTTTTTTCTTGCCAAGTGACGGAAATATATATTCACATGCTGTTGTGTGTTCTGTATCTTACTTTAACTGTGACAAATAATATGAATGAACAGCTAAGTGGCTTGTCTCGGAAACAACCCTCCCACGTCGCCCAACCAACCCCTCCCCCACCAAGCCACGTAGTACATGGACGCTTCCTTGGGTGCAATAAGTTTCTTCCCACAACAATCGCAAATGGCAATGATGGGGGCAGTAGACATCTTTTGCGTAGATACATATTCGCCGCGGTGATCTATAGTACTCGTCTTGCATTAGGAAGGCCGACTGGAACAGCGCAAAGTCTCCCCTGTTCTAATACCGCCCTATAACTCACAAGCGCGAGCCTAGCGCGGCAGTTTCCCGTATTCGTTGTTGTTGCTGTTGAAGCTTTAAGGCGCGTCAACGACTGGGTTATTCGCGCCCTGACAACGTGGCTTAAAATTGAGCACGATTACCATTTTAATGGCCGACTATAAAAGGGGTGTCCCATTATTTACGTGAGGTGTTTTCTGTTATTCCGGACCCCTTCCCCTCCTCTGGTGAGACTTCATGAGATTTGGTCAGCCCCATCCCGTCTATAATGAAGTAAGATTTTGACGGACACCCCCCCCCACCGGCTCCTATGAATGGACCTCGCAACTTTTTGAGACTTTTTTCCTAGATCACATGCTCCCAAGGACGGTTATTTCGCGTCATTTGTAGACTTCTTTCTTTTTCTTTTTTTTTTAGCTCTACCATTCCACAAGAATTTTAAAACCTCGCGTGATATTTCCGTCGACCCTCATTCCCCTTGGTGAAGTTTCGTGATATTTCGCCAGACACCCCCCCCCCCCCATTTCACCTCACGTAATTAATGGTCGCCCTCAAAGGGGTCTCCTGTTCTCGGAGGAGGCGGGAGGGGGACTCCAAGCCTGCAGCAGTAAAAGCGAGGGATACAACAAAACTGAACCATCTGGAACAGGTTAGAGAGCCTTGACAATGCATCAAACCAAGACTAAAAAAATGTTTTTTTTTTTTTTTTTGCTGTCATCAGTCTCTCGACTGGCTTGATGCAATCCTCCATCCCTTCCTATCCTGTGCTGACCTCTTCATTTCTACATACCCCTTACAGCCCACGTCCTCAATTATCTGCTTCATATACTCTAATCTCTGTCTTCCTCTACAGTTCTTACCTTCGACTGTTCCCTCCACCAGCAAATTAACTAATCCTGCATGTCTCAAAATATGACCTACCAGCCTGTCTCTTCTTTCTGTAAGTTTCTTCTATAAACTTCTTTCCTCACCAATCATTTCCAAAACCCGTTCATTTCGTACTTTGTCCGCCCACTTAATTTTCAGCATTCTTCTGTAACACCACATTTCAAATGCTTCAATTTTCTTTATTTCCGGTATTCCTAAAGTCCATGTTTCGCTACCGTAAAGTGCTGTACTCCACACATAGAGTTTTAAAAAGTTTTTTCTACTTCCTAGATCAATATCTGAAATTAAAAGATTTCTCTTTTTCATGAAGGTCTTTTTGCTAATGCTATTCTGCTTTTAACATCATTCCTGCTTCGGCCATCGCTTGTAATTTTGATTCCCAAATAACAGAATTCACTTCTACAATTGCATTCGATCCTAATTTCATATTTAATTTGCTAGTATTTGTATCATTATTGCTACATTTCATCACTTTTGTCTTGCTTTGATTTATATTCAGGCTAAAATCTTCCTTCAGTATTTTGTTCATGACATTCAGTAACTTCTCAATATCCTCAGCCCTTTCTGCTGACAAGACAATGTAATCAGCAAATTGTAGCATACTGGTTTTTTCTGTCTGAACACTTATGCCACATGGAAATTTTTCTTTGACTTTCTTTATTGCTTCTTCTACATACATGTTGAATATTATGGGGGATAGACTACAACCTTGTCTCACACCCTTTTAACTGATGCTTGTCTCTCATGATTCTCTACTTTTATTACAGCCACTTGATTCTTATATAGTTTACATTCTTCTATCTCCATACTTTAGACCTCAATGCTTTAAAATTTTGAACATCTTGTCCCACCGAACATTATCAAAATCTTTTTCTAAATCAACAAATGCCATAAAAGTATCTTTGTTTTTCTTGAACCGCCCTTCAAGTATTAATCTTAAAGACAGAATTGCTTCCCTTGTACCGCGATTTTTCCTAAACCCAAACTGATCTTCACATACTATCTCTTCTACTACCTTTTCCATCCTTCTGTATATTATTCTGGTCAGTAATTTTGAAGTATGTGATGTTAGACTAATGGTGCGATAATTGTCACATTTGTCGGCTTGTGCTTTCTTCGGAAGTGTGGAGATGGCACTTTTATTACAATCAGTTGGAATTTCTCCTGTTTCATAACTTTTTGATATCAGGTCAAATAATCTTTCGATTCCTTCTTCTCCTAGGGATTTAAGAAGTTCTGCAGGGATCTCATCAATTCCAACTGCCTTATTTGCTTTCAAGTCTTTCAGAGCTCTATCCTCTGTCCTCAAATTAGGATCTCTTAAGTCGTCAATGTTGACATCGCCTTCCTTTTCTATTACGCAATTGTTCAAGTCGTCCCCATCATACAGTTTCTCTGTGTATTCCTTCCACCGACTAGCTCTATCGTCTGAGCACTGTTGTTAATTTGCTGGTTAACAATCAACACCGTAAATCTTAATACGGTACTGTGGGCGGTTTTTAACATGAATAGCATTTACATGAAACATTCTAGGAGCTCATTGAGTATAACAACCAATTTACGTAAGCTGAAAATGAAATTATATAAGCTTGCGTGTTCCAGCAGCATCCCATAATTACTGTTAATATGGTTTTAATATAATTTAGATGGCCGAAATAGTTATTGCATCAAAACACTCGATGCGAGGTTAATTAAGAAACTCATTTTTGCAATACGAATAAAATTCGTTTGGGCAACATCCCAAGCTCAAAATTTATTATCGTTACCAATAAAAATGTGCAAAATTTTTCACTTTCGATCTTCCCCTCCATCGTTCAAGGAAAGAAAAAATCTCAGTCTTTTGTATGGGTTCTTGAAATTAAAATATGCACAAAAAAACAATTAATGTGGATGTATTAACGCTCTGCGATACCTATTTGTATACAATACCAGCATTAACGGCTGCCTCGCGCTTGGTCCTTGGTGTGTCTAGAAATGCTTTATCCATCTTTTCTTCCTACTACCAAAATATTATCACGGAGAGGCAAAAAATATCACAATTCCGTGTTGAAGACTACAGATAAAACATATTTAAAAATGGCAGAGGATTTTTTTATTATAACGAAAACTAAAAAATAAAAAATTCTACTAGGCCATTCATTTACATTATGTAACCTTCACTCTGAAGTAAATATGACCAGACACAACAATAAACACCGACGAATAAAGAGTTTATTTTGGTAGGAATGCAATGTACGCGTTTTGCAAAGAAACTTTATTTTGTATGAACCATCCTTAAACTGAATTAGCAGTGATAATTTTCGTTTGGTAATGGCCGCTTGCGATTTGTTGCCGATCACTGTCATGAATCAATGCCTGTCGTTTATTGGCTGCGAGTTTTTATTTATTAATCGCTGACTGGTTAAAAATATTGAATGGAAAAAGCAAAAGATTTAATGAAAACAGATTGAAATTTAATGATTTAAGTCACACAAATTATTCTACTAATAGTTTGTTAATCCCCAATGCATTTAATTATACTTGACGCCGCTTTCCTGTATTTCCTCGCGTTGTAAGAATCACTACTAACATAATGCATACGAAATGAAACCTAACATAAAACTAGAGCATTCTGTGCTTAGGTTATAATGTACCTTACTTATATCAGTAATTATAAAATATACCTTCAAACTAGAGACCGAGCAGTCAGTTTTGTGTAGTTGGTTCAGGTCTTTAATCTTGCACTAATGGTCCCGTGCTGATACCACTTTTCGCAGGATCGTAACCTAAATGTAATTTGTTTCCGTTTAGGTTGTAACGAAGCCTCCCCCATAGCAAGGTAACACACAGGGCATGAAATTACGACAGCCGAAATATTTTGGCCTAAGGTTAAGTTTTACAGTGTCCTGGCTGCATTTCCACTTACACGTAAATTCAGATTATTGAGACACACACACACACACACACACACACACACACACACACACACACACACACACACACACAGAGAGAGAGAGAGAGAGAGAGAGAGGCCATTGTCCGCACTCCTGTGTCAACGAAATTTACTACTGCTAATCCACTTCATACAAAATAAAAAATATGTTTCTCCACATAATGTCTGATTTCCATTGCTACCAAAATAAAGTTGTAATTCGTGGGAACTTACTGTGTTTTTATCGACTTTAAGCCCAAAAATATTTACCTTAAATTAAATCCACAATTGGTTACGCTTTCCGAAGTGCTACAATTCTTCGAAAATCAGCCAAATTTCACACTTCTCCTAAAAGTTGAGTTTTTAAGTACTTTGCAGCTCAAAATGACCTAGAAACCCCGGTATATATAACTGATATATATGTATTTCTGTATGACATAGTATATATGAGTATTATCCTTTGATTACTGATGGTCAGTTCAATAATCATATAGCATTGTTGGGCGGGAGATCCTGAAGGATTGTTCGGCCGCCAGGTGACAGTGTTTTCGATACGCCGCGCAGTGCGCTCCTTTGTGGCTATCTGACCTGACCAAGTAATAGTCAGCTTAAGGTGGAATCCAAACCACAGAATCGTTCTGGCTAACTGCATATTACACAGCAAGCTGTGGCAGAGGTGAATGCTGGGGTCAATGGCCTTTGAAAATCACTGCTGAGACCGGGATTTCGATCTCTAGTCAGATACATTAACCACTAAGCTACCAGTCCATTCTATTACCTAATGGTATTTGTACAAGTTTGAAAAACGGATTTGCAAAATTGAAAACATAATGTTATGGCACAAAGTTTATTTACACAGTCAAAATTAAGTCATAAAAAGTCAAAAATTAGTCATAAATCCATTTCTTTTCCATTTTAATGGATTGAAACAATGTTTTCTATTTGAATTTGTTCCGTACTTCAAGAGATCAAAATTGTCTCTATATGAAGCATTTAAATCTCTTCAAGTTACAACACACAACATAAAAAGTTTGTTATGGGTGGATGATGCCTCCTGCATAAGCTTATGTGGCATCGTAGTGAAGAACTTGGCTGCTTCTGTGGATAATATGAAGCCTATTTGAAAACGAACTATAGATCCAACATCACAGTTGTATTTGCACAAAGAGGAATAAAGTCATCTGAAATGTTTTGTAATTTGAAAACATCAGATACTTCAGAAGACATCATTTTCAGTGAGGAAACAAGTGCTGCAGTGACCGTGTAATGTTGATACTAATGTAAAAACTGAAAAAAGAGGCATCCAAGAACAACAGGCAAAACAAGATGCAGCTGGATTGATCGTTGACGCAGCTATTTCCCAAGCTGCAAAATCCGTCAGTGTGATAATTCTAAGCGAGTATATTGGCTTTCTCGTATTGCTAATGGGCCTTGGTAACACGAGTATGAACCCACACATATCCTCTTCATCCAAGCGTTTGTCGGATGTGATAAAATATCAGCATATTTCGACCGTGGGGAAAAAAAATTCTGCTGCCTCATTCAACAAACCATATCTGAAAGTAGCACACATGCTAACTTCTCAGAACTCCTAGCATCTGGAGAACACGCAAGGGAACAGCTAATCTTGAAACGGTACGGAAGAATTGCTTCTGGAACATTGGAAGGCTCATATTCGCAATGTTTAAGAAATCTGCCCAAAAAAATGCATTCAGGCTAGGAGGGTTGCCACCAAAATCGGATGCAGCAACGTTTCACTCAATATGCACGTACCACCAAGCAAAGGATGGTTGGGTCGAGAAACGCACCCATTGCCAAGGGGATGAAGGAAAGGCTCGTCCAGTCTTATTCCAGTTACAATAATAAACGCATTCAGGAGGACGCTGGTTCGAATGCCCGTCCGGGAAACCAGATTTGGATTTTCCACGGTTTCCCCAAATTACTCCAGCCGAATGCCGGGATGCTTCCTTCAAAAGGCCATAGCCTAAATCCTTCCCGTTCCTTGTACCCAATCACATCGTGACTCTAATGATCTTGACGTCGACGAGGCACAAAGTCATAAGGAAAAAAAAAAAAACAATAATAAAAGACGCTGCACCTTATTTACTCCGAAAGTTGTATCATATTCCTTCAAGAAACCTTGTACTCCACCATGCAGCTGTCGCTAATCAGGACCGCACTGTTCAGCTGCTTGCAAAAATTGCTCTGACCTGTCTCGTGCAAATGTTCTTGAAATGAAGCAGATGAAGAAAAGGAAGACTTCTTCGACCTCAAGGAAGCTGTTGCTGATGCAATGGATGAATGTGATACAATTCATTGATAAGCCGGGACAATCCAAACGGAAAAGAAATTGATTTATGACCATTTTCTAACTTATTACGAATTTATTATGACCTGATAACTCTGCGCCATAACATTATGCATTCATTTTCGCTCTATTATCAGTAATAGAGCGATTTGGTAGCTCAATGGTTAAGTAGAAATCCCGGTCTCAGCAGGCCACTGACCCGACCTTAACCTCTGCCACAGCTTGCTGTGTAACATGAAGTAAGCCAGAACGATTCTGTGGTTTGGATTCCACCTTAAAGCTGCAGGTTCCCTACATCCGTTACTATTACTTGGTCAAGTTAGATAGCCACAAAAGGGCTCATTGCGTGGCGTATCGAAAACACTGTCACCTGGCGACCGAACAATCCTTCGGGATCTCCCGCCCAACAATGCTATATGATTAATGAATTGACCATCAGTAATGAAAGTATTGGTACATATATATACTATGTCATACAGAACTACATATATATCAGTTATATATATATATACAGGGGTTGTAGGTCATTTTGAGCGACAAAGCAGATAAAAACATAACTTTTAGGAAAATTGTGAAATTTGGCTGATTTTCGAAGAACTGTAGCTCCCTTAGTTTTGAGTTTCCAAAAAAGTTTGTACTACGAAAGTTGTAGGAAATTTTGTCCTCTTTGAAACTGGAAATAGAGTATTTGTTGCTAGGGCTCACAGAAAGTTGTGCCGAGGGTGTTGGAGGTCGAAAACTTGGTTTCGGCATACTCTCACCAACATATACACGATAAGGAAAAAAATCTTCTACGTGAAATAATGCAAGTGAAAACCACCCCGTTACTGGACTAATAGGTCCCTGGACAGATAAGGGAAAGAGCATGTTTGATGAAACAACCGATAACAATCGCAACGGGTCGGTAGCAGACAGACGAAAACGACCGGTACATACAGTATAGCCGTCTCAATTGTAAACAAACCCGAAGAGATCAGAACGGAGGGAATGGAGGTGTTGATTAATAATGTGTTGAGGATAGCGCTCCCAGCGATTAATGAACAGACAAGCTATGGTCCTAACAAAATCTGCACAGTAGTGCGCACGGCATGTAGAGTCAACGGCGGCACGGCCTACCATCTTCTTGAAGCTATTCGGGCGGGACATTTTTGTACCTTAATTTCTTCGGTCTTCAAATTCAATACCTTAAATTTCTATTACACATAAATATCAGAAATCTTAGCAATCACAATCAATTTTTATTCATTCCTGTTATTAGTCTGGATGTCATACATATCAAATTTCACCCATTTTGTCATTCACTCATTGAATGACGATCATCAAAACTGTAAGGTACTTCCGGTAGTCGCAGAAAGCTGAAAATTGGTGTACATATAATTGTTTACCCAGATTATAAGAAAAGTCTAAAACTTGTAAATTTAGTATGTCTTCTCCTTACCTATCCTAAACGTGAAATCGCTTTCTGCCCTAACTTTATGTGCCTCAGATGTACATTAGAGGCGGAGTTTATTAAGTGTAACTAACGTGTTGAATTTTATTTCCTTGCTCTCCTTACTTCGGAAAATAGCGAAAGTCAATTTTTATTCCGACTACGAAGCTTCGTCGTCATAATTCCAATATTTATCCCGAGGTCCTAGAAACAGGTAAATCGGAGATGATTTCGCTTCCAAATCAAAAGAAAAGTCCAATACTGGTAATCTTCCTTGTATTTCTTCATTAGCAACCCGAAACGAGAAATATTTGGGCGCATAGCCCAGTTCATTGTAAAACAATGGATATTGAAGACGAGAGTGAAATGCTTCTGTGGTTACTACACTAATGGTGAAACAGAAGAAAAAAATTGACGATATCAGTGCTGTGAATCAATTTCATTAATTTTCAGCCTAGTAAAGTGAAAAATATGAGAAAGCTAGTCGTAAAAAATATGATTGCAACTTTCCGTGGAACCAATCAGACAAACTGTATTTATGGGTCATAAGTACAGATTAAGATAAAAGTTAAGACGAAGTTTCGGAGCTGGATCAATATAAAAATATTAAAATTTCAAAATCTATAAAAAAAAGTGTGTTATTAAAAGAATAAGAAATCGGGGAACAAATTACAAGAAAAGTAAAAAATTAAATTCGAATTTTCATTATTTATTTAATATAATTGTATATTGCGTGTTTTAAATTTGATCACTACAATGTAATGACACATTCTCCATTCTTCAGACGGCTGTGGCGCCGCGCGTTACCACGTGTAAGTCGCGGGAAAACCACGCACCTGTTTGAGTGTCTGATTGCTTCCAAGGTACGTGGCAATCATATTTTATATGACTAGCGTTCTCATTTTTCATTTTAACAGGAAAAAATGAATGAAACTGATTCAGGATCAGTGATATGGGCAATTTTTTTTCTCCTGTTCCACCATCGACGTAGTATGATTAACAAGGTACACCATAGGAAATGTACATATCACAAGCTTGTACAGTTTCATATCTCTAGATATAATGTTTTAATCCAGTCAACTGCACTGATCGACGCATCATGTAATTCCGCCATTGTTCCCTTGTAGGCCCGAAGAGGACAGTCAGAAACGATGTGATTGATTGCCTGTAAGGTGGATCCACAGTCACAATTTGCAGAATCTACCCAGCCCCATTCATATAGTAAGTAGGCGCATCTGCCTTGTCCTGTTCGAATTCGATTGATGATTCTCCACTGCCGCCTGGGGAGATCGAAACCTTGTAGCCTTACTGAAGGATCCTCAACTAGATTTTTATTGGCTACTGATGACTGCTCCCATTGAGTTGTCCACAGCTTATTGATGTTAAAAGAGGACTCTGTAAGGTTGATTGTAGGGTCCAACCGAAGGTTCGGATTCGGCTTCGGCCACCTTCGGCCGCACATTCGGCTTCGGCCAAATTCAGCCGAATGTTTGGCCGAAGCCGAAGTTTTACATCCAGCCCCTGAAAATGAACCAACTTTTAGGAATACCGTCAACGTAGCGCGCCAACAGACGATAGCAAAGATAAAGAACCAATTGTAAAACATCATAAAAATCAGTGGGAAGTATGTTGTGAAGCGAATGTTAAATACCAAAGCTTGGTTATTTTTTTTTTTAAATAATCAGAGATCTTGTATGCGCCCAAAGATTTTGCAAAAGAAGTTTAACAGTCTACTTTAAGCGACATCGTAGAAAAAATGTAGCGCCACCATGGCCCGATAATCATCCGATTTCTTTACGGATTAATGTATTACGTATGGACCAGCCTGGTCATTGTAAACATGTTTCCGTACAACCTCGTTGAAGGAGAAGGACTTCGCAGACTTAATTTTACTGATCCTCAAACTCGACCCTAGTACAGACAAAAGCGAGAGAACTATTTTAGAAAGTCTTTAGTAAAGTTGTATTGACTTTAGAAAAAGGCTGAATGGATCAGTTTTACCACGAAGATATGAAGTGATCAAGCAAACACGTTTTTGAGTATCACGGCACATGACATGACATTTCCAAAGGTTCCAAAATAAAAAAATTAAATGGGCTCTTAATGTGTTGGAAGATCATACAAGGAAATATCTTGCACAAAAAATTTAAAGTTAAAATTTGTAGAGGGCAAATGTAGGTGAGTGAAGGATAGCGGGAAGTTGGGTGTGTAGGGAAATTGCCACCGGAGCGTGTGCTCCATTGCAATTAAATTAAATTAAAAAATCACTGAAACTGTTACCAAATACAATTCAAAAGAAAATATCCATACGGGTATACGTAATAATACTTCAAATATGAATGCAACCATCCGCTATGTTAACTTCGTTTTTATTGGTTGTGTTGCTCACACTCTACAGCTCATGATTCACAAAGTAATCATATATATTATTTCTATAAGGTATTTTTTTGTCACAAGCCTGTATCTTCCTTCATACTTAACCGAAATCAATGAATGAGGTGTCATTTTGAAGCTTATGGTCTCCACTTTGGGTACATCACATTATAAGAAAGGAATTTTCGGAATTCGACCCTTAAAGTGCAAAAATGTCAATATTTCTAAAATGCTGTTTTCTGTGTTACAAGTCATTTATCTCCCTGGATATCGATCTGAAATCGTTTAATGAAGTATCATTTTAAAGATTAAGATTTCCGCTTTAGTGACGTCATATATTAAGACAGAAATTTTTCGGAATTCGACCCTTAAAGGCCAAAAGGATCAATATTTTTGCAATTCGTTATTGTGTGACGAGCGACTTATCTCCCTTAATATCTAACCGATATAGATAAATGAGGCATCATATTAATGACTAAGGTCTCCGCCGTGGTAACACTATATTTTAAGAAATGAATTTTTCGTAATTCGGCCCTTAAAGGGCAAAAATTTTAATTTTTCTAAAGTGCGTTTTTTGTATCTCGAGCCATTTATCTCCCTGGATATCTAACCAAAATCGATAAATGAAGTAGGATTATAAGGAGTAATGTCTCAGCTTTGTGAAATCATATTTTAAGAAAAATGTATTTGGAATTCAGCCCTTAAAGGGAAAAAGAATAAATTTTTCTAAAACGCATTTTTGTGTCACGAGCGATTTATCTCCCTTAATATCTAACCGATATAGATAAATGAGGTATCATATTAAAGAATAAGGTCTCCTCCATGGTAACATTATATTTTAAGAGAGGAATTTTTCGTAATTCCACCCTTAAAAGGCAAAAATGTTAATTTTTCTAAAATTCGTTTTTTGTATCTCGAGCCGTTTATCTCCCTGGATATCTAACAAAAATCTATAAATGAAGTAGGATTATAAGGAGTAATGTCTCAACTTTGTGAAATCATAGTTTAAGAAATAATTGTTTTTGAATTCAACCACTAAAGGGAAAAAGTATAAATTTTTCTATAACGCATTTTTGTGTCACGAGCGATTTATCTGCCTTATTATCTAACCGATATAGATAAATGAGGTATCATATTAAATAATAAGGTCTCCGCCATGGTAACATTATATTTTAAGAAAGGAGTTTTTCGTAATTCGACCCTTAAAGGGGAAAAATGTTAATTTTTCTAAAATTCATTTTTTGTGTCTTAAGCAATTTATCTCATTGAATATCTAACCAAAATCGAAAAATCAAGTAAGATTATGAGGAGTAATGTCTCAGATTTGGTGACATCATATTTTAAGA
The DNA here is from genome assembly GCA_031002005.1 of Vandiemenella viatica. Lineage (NCBI taxonomy): Eukaryota > Metazoa > Arthropoda > Insecta > Orthoptera > Morabidae > Vandiemenella > Vandiemenella viatica. The sequence goes on from JARYHS010012519.1 coordinate 8,216,590, forward strand.
AAGAATGTTTTTGGAATTCAACCCTTAAATGAAAAAAGTATAAATGCTTCTATAACGCATTTTTGTGTCACGTGCCATTTATCTCACTTGATATCTAACCGATATAGATAAATGAGGTATCATACTAAAGATTAAGGTCTCCGCCGTGGTAACATTATAATTTAAGATAGGAATTTTACCTAATTCGGCTCTTAAAGGGCAAAAATGTCAATTTTTCTAAAATGTGTTTTTTGTGTCTCTAGCCATTTATCTCCCTGGATATACAACCAAAATCGATAAATGAAGTAGGAATATGAAGAGTAATGACTCAGCTTTGGTGACATCATATTCAACCTCACTTTTCACCGAATTTTTTTTTTTTTTCGCGAAATTTTCGCATGGGTCGTCTAGTTTTTAAAGATATTGCTATAATAGAAATAGTGAAAAAGTGTTGTAAAACGTAAGAAGAATGAACAAGCCACTCGATATCTTAATTAATAGAACAGAAAAATGCAGTAAATCTGTATATGTTAGCACGTGGTGGAATAGAAATTCTAACTGCAGAAGAACGGATACAAATGAACAATTTTATAACTGTGCTGAAGTGTATTTAGGAAGCAACAACTAATATTTCTAGCGATTTATCAACAGTATCTTTAATTATATCAATCACTGACATCTTAAACTCAAAACTTGCTCAGAAGGATAAAGGCTAATCTTATAATACTGCTGAAAAGCCGCTTGTGTGGGTCTGTTAACAGGAGATCTACTTTCGCAAGATAAACCTTACGGTTGATTACCGCTCTAATCGATCCACGGTTTAAAGTTAAGTATTTGACTACCGACGAAATTGTAAATACGAGGACTGATATTTTGTCATTTCTACGTCAAAACTGTGCACTGACAATAACAAATAAAACGGGTCATTTGGAGCGATTAAATCTTATTTTATTAGTGCCTATGTACTTTTTGTTTTGGTTATATTTAGTACATTTTAATTAATATGTATACGTGAAGCTACTTTAAAAATATTGGTATTGATTCTGTTTTAACTGAAAATTTAATATGTGATACTAATTTAGACAGCAGAATATCGTATTTTAAAAGCTAGACTAATTTATGCTAGGTAAGAAGGTTGAAATTTATTTTTATTGTTGTTAAAAAACGATGGTATTACTATATATAAGCTAACATGTATTTGATTTACCAAAACTAAAACTCCAAAACTAATTAATTTAATCCACGTGACAAATTATTCTGATTTGATTCGGGCTGTTACTGTTAAATTTTATAGTTTCTTTTTATTATTGCTAAATTGCATTGCTCAGAACCTGGTTAGGTACTATTTTACTGTTTTATTTTATTCTAATAAATAAATATTGAAAACTTTGTTTATAATTATTGTAAAGGTGCAATTTATATAAAAAATACCACATATAAAACAAAATAACAGTTCATTTTTTGCATGTCATATATACTTCAATGTTCTAAGATATATAATTATTTTTGAACCTTCGGCTTCGGCCGAAGGTTTTCCCAAGAGCCGAACATTCGGCTTCGGCCAAAAAATGACCTTCGGTCGGACACTAGTTGACTGCTGTGCGCCATGGTGGTTTTATTGATTTCAAGCGTTGATGTTTTGCTTGAATCATGTCTTGATGTATAGGCAGCTGAGGGTTTTTCAGAATATTTTTCCAGATTTTTAAGAGAGCTTCTGATCTTCTTAGTGATGGGGATGAGATGTTGCATAGCACTGGAAGCCATATGGTGTTCGTGCTGTGAATACATCCCGTAATTATTCTCATTGCCTGATTGAGTTACACATCTAACTTCTTTGTATGGGCACTATTGATCCAGGATAGGCAGCAGTATTCAGCAACAGAGTATGACAGAGCTAAGGCTATGGATCTTAGAATGTGAGCACTGGCTCCCCATGAAGTACCTGCAAGCTTTTGGAGAATATTATTTCTCGGTTTAACTTCGGCGGCCACGTTTGAGAGATGCTGTTTGAAAGTTTGAATTCTGACCAGTGTTATACCCAGATATTTTGGTGTGCCGCAATTCGGCAAGAGTTGGCCTCTGAATTTAACTTCTGGTTTATAGTTCGCTTGTCTGTTGCGTAAATGAAATGTTGAAATAACTGTTTTCTGAGGATTTAGATAGAGGCACCATTTCTTGAAGTAGTCATCTAACTATTCCAGATCAGCTGATAAAGTTGTTTCTGCATCAGAAAAGTTGGGGTTCCGGTTCACCAAACAAATGTCATCAGCGTAAGTAAATTTTCTTGAAGATGTTTCCGGTAAATCATGAGTAGGAGTGGCGCTAAAACAGATCCTTGGGGTAAACCATCATTTAGTATAAATATTCTGCTTCTGTCATTATCAGAGTATACCTGAAAGTATCTATTGCTCAACATTTTGTTAAGTAGTTCCGTAACTTTTCGACATGAGATAATACTCACAAATTTCAGAAGAAGTCTTTCTCGCCAAACGGTGTCATAGGCAGCTGACAGATCCAAAATGGCAGCCACACTTACTGATTTCTTCTCAAACCCATTTTCAATATGAGAGGTGAGAGTGAAAACCTGGTCATTACAATTTCTCCCTGGCCTGAATCCTGCTTGTTCTATGGGAATATGGTTATTGATTACTTCAGAAATTCTATTGTAGATCAGGCGCTCGAGGAATTTGTATGTTACACTTAGAAGTGCTATTGGTCGATAATTTGCCATTTTTGTGGGGTCCTTATTTGGTTTCAATATGGCTAATATTTTTGTTTTCTTCATTAACGGTGGAAGGTTTCCAGTTTGTAGGATATTTGAAAAGAAGTTGGTAAGCCATCTTACTGTAGCTGGTCCACAGTTGGCCAAAAGTTCAGGATATATACCATCAAATCCAGCTGCTTTTCCCAGTGTCATTTGATTGCATCTTTAGTTTCTTCTTCTTGGAATGGAATGGAGAATTCAGAAGATTGTGGGACTGCTTTTTTCTTGTTGCGTAATTTTAATCTGATATCTCTTTTGGTTTGCTTATCTTTTGTGTTCTTAGAAATCGATACTAGGTGTTAGCAAAATCATTCAGATTGATGGCAGTTTTTGATCTTCTGATCACAAGGATTGAGCAGTTTAATTTTCTAATGACTGACCAGGCTTTTCTGCTAGAGTGGGTGTAATCCAAAGATTCTACTGTGCGATGTCAGATATTTCTACGACCCTCATCTAGTGATTGAAGGAGGCGCGTTGCATTATCAGAGGTTGGATGTTCCTCATATTTCATTAATAAATTCTCACTCTCTGGGCTCCAACCAGGGATATACTCTTTGCGATATCCTCTAGGAAAGCATCGTCTAGCTACAGCTTTAACGACCCCAACAAATCTGCTATCATTATTGTAGGTTGGTTTAATCCATCTGATATTGGAGTGTTTGTTTTTCAAATTCAATCCAATTGGCTTTCTTTAAGTTCCATCTTGGTGTAGGGTGCGATCGTATAACATGTATGGACGTTCCTACCTCTAGAATTACAGGTCTGTGTTGACTATGAGGAAAATCCTTGACCACTGAACGACGGACTTTACTGATTGCACTCTGGAGGTGGGTTGTAAATCATAGGTCAGAAGTGTATCCTCGGCACCATCGAGCTGATTGAAAGGTCGGCAGATCTTTAGCATTATAAATTAATTCCAGATTATCAGTTTCCATCCAGCTTTCAAGTATTTCAACATTAAGGTCATTTTTGCTATAGCCCCAGAGGTGATGTTTACTGTTGAAGTCACCAAGTACTATAGGTGGGTGTTGTTGAGGTGGAAAAGAAGGGTTAGGCCAAATAGTTTCAGGTGGCTTGTACACATTGACTATCGTCAGATTTTCAACTAAATGTCATTATCAGAGTTTACTGACAGGAGTTGGTAATTTGGAAAATCATTCTTGACATAAATTGCGAGGCCGTACTGGGGATGAAAATTAGAGGCTATTAATTTAAAACCTGGTATTCTCCCTCTCAGGGCCGGATTAAGACAGCGCGAGGCCCGTAGCAAATGTGAAGAAGAGGCCTTTGATTTTTGCCGTCCGGGGGAAAATTGTAGAGCTAAAAAAAAAAAAAACCTACGTGGTTAATCCGGTACTGCTCCATCTGCGTTGTATCTGTTGTTCGTCTGCTGTTTGAGTTTCTTGGAGCACAATCACATCGACTGCACATTTCTGTGCAAGTATGGAAAGATTTTCACATTTTGCTCGACTTATTCCTTCGATATTCAGTTGACAAATGCGTAGAGATGGTCCAATTCTACGAGCTTGTGGGTCCTGAAAAGGACCTTCTGGCTCCTTTTTGTGTATTTTTTGACCGAGAGGTCTATTCAGACAGTTCGGTCTCATGTTATCGACGTAGTAAGCACAGAAGCATTCCACTCTCGTGTTTTACAAAGAATCGACGGTCCCCGTGTCGATCGAGGCGGCGGACGCCGCTCGAGAAGTCGCCTCGCGCGAGCAGTAGGGGTGGCAGGAAGTCGCTTCGTCTGTTTTAAGGCGGCTACACAAGAGCCATTTCGGTCCCAATCTGCAGGGGCAATCAGCAGGGCAATCGTATGGAGCTTCACTACACACATCATAACTTCGCTCCCAATTTTAGTTTACATTGTGATCATATGACTGCTAGTTGCAAACGCTTAACAATGGCTCCTTCGAAGCAACAAAAAAATAGACGTAGTTTTAACAATAACCTGCACTACAGTTTGTACTGAGAGAAAAAGAAGATACTTGTTGAAGACATGGATTTTATTAAGAAAAAAAGTTATCAAACTTGAAAATTTGGAAAGCCTAAAGCCAGATGGTAGAACTTTTCTGAGAGTTGATTCTGAAAGTTTTGTAGAAATACTCCGCTTACTGACCCTAATGTGTGAAAGTATAAGCGCCAGAGAACGATTACTTGTTACTTTGCAATTTTTGGCAAGTAGACAAACCTATAAAGATATGAATTTTAGTTCGCTGATTTCTCCACAAATGCTTTTAGACATCATACCTGAAACATGTTGGACTATCTACAAATGTCTAAAAACACTACATTAAGGAAGAAAAAAAGACTGCAAGTCTTCTAGGGAACTTCGAGCAAAACTTGAAATCCTTCTTTCGCGGTTTATGTAGTTTTTGTTGTGTTTGTCCCACAACTGGAGTACATTCTTATGAATTCCGAAAATATTCGTCCACACCTCTTTCTCTTTAGACATTTTTAACCACTCACACGACTAATGGCACGAAACGCACTCGCTCCCTGCTCTAAGCCGACTCAGCCGAAATTGTCACCATCGCTGAAATCATGCTACGAACGTCTCAATTTGCTTCCTTTCTGCAGGGACAATCTGTGAATTGTTTATCGGGCTCTGCCGATATCGGGAGCAACACACCCAATTTGCCTACTCATGCGGCAATCTGCAGGGCCCAGCCGGATTGCCCCGGCACATTGCGACCGAAATTGTGTCATCTGTATCTGCTTTTAGGCCTTTTTAGACCTAAATTGCTTTACCCCGGATGACGCTATTGTTGAGAATGTTTGTTCGATTGAAGTACTTGCACAATAACAGTATACTATTCTCAACACTTCCCCTCAACTAGGTTTGCATTGTTGACACAAAATAATTGTTTCTTCTTGGCAATAATCTTATAAAGAAAATCGACAATCATTTCATCAGTAGACTTGAACACAAATCTTCATTTTCCACTCTGAACAAAATGTCAGAAATACTTGAGACATCAGTTGTCGATAAGACAAGCTAAAACATTTGTCATTAATGTTCTTTACACTCTTGAAATTTACACCTAAGCATCTAAATTTTATGACGTAGCTCTTCAATGTACCTGAACTGATATAAACGAATTCTTGACTTCCTATTACGAGCAACATTTACTCCAACACAATTCTAGATATCAGCAGTCTTATCCTTAAAAACCCTTTTGCACTTGATGGAACTTAGGTAAAGCAATTCTTAGGGCAAATCCATGTTTTAGTACTAGTCTTAACTTTACAAATGTTTTGAAGTTTCTGGAAGGCCTTGGTGACTGTAATGCTAGTAGCAATGCCACTGAAATTGCTTTGGTTAGATGTATACATAATAAAATCTTTAAACTGAGTATTCAATTCGGTTTGCTAACATGGTTAGACCTTGGTTGCACAGGAATTTCAACACACCAGTTGAGTCAGCATTTGAGTAATCTGAGGGATAATATTCAATATTTGATATTTCAGCTGGTAAGGTGGCATCACTTTCACTTAATATACCAACATTGTGGGTTACATTAAAATTTGTTACTTTTCCTGGATTTGAGATTCCACACTTCAATATAAATAAGAAAGTATAATCACTGGAATTATTATCATCACTAATATTACCAGCTACATTAAAACTTGTTTCTTCCGCTGGATTAGAGCTTAAAATCTTCAATATCAACGAGATAATTTCATCAATGGAATAATTACTATCATAATCAAACTACATCCCTACTTACCTGCGCTAGATCACTCGATAGCCAGGGAGTTTATTTAGTAATGTGACGCTGCTCAGATTAACGCTAGCACCAGCTCAGCAATTTATTCCTCCATTTAGAGCAGAGTGTGTGCAGAAGAATTAATTACGTAGACAACAGTGTAACACGCTTCTGCCCAAAATTTACTTCAGCAGTTGGTTGGCTCCCCCTAGAAGACATCTAGCTCTTTCCCAAATAGTGCGATTTACTCTTTCTGCACGCCCATTTTGCTTCCTATTAATTTCTTCCATCTTTTGACTAACAAATTTATCATTTGCCTATTCTTAAAATTTTAATTTTTCTTCCCGATTGATTTTCTGCAAAAGCCTTGAATTCGATACATTTATCAACTACCTTATCTTTACCCTGCAAAAAGTATGGACATATTTTTCTTCTTTTGTTATCAATAAATGTAAGATGATATTTATTACCATCTAATGAGTCACCTAGTGATCCCACAGAAATCAAAATGTACTAGTTATAATTTTTCATGGACTTGAGAACCATAAAGCCCCTTGAAAGTTTTTTTTTTTTTGTTCACGACATTCAATACATAAAGCGCATGTGTAGCAAGAATTTGACTTGATAGATTTAGCATGTAATCTATACAAATCATTTACTAACTTGGAACTCACTTTCCTGCAAAATTTCACGTTTCCCTTCGATATATACCACAGCCAAACCTTTTTCAGTCATTGTTCAAATAGAAACTTAATTAGCATCTGGATGTCGTGTGCCATTTCCTCAATCGCACGTTTATCATTTATTTTTTTGTCTCGTACGCGTCTCACATTATTCCCCGACTATCACAGCGACATCCGTGTGGTATTTCTACATTTTGTCAGTGACTTATTTCATGCTTTCATAGTCAGGGTTTGTTGCTCCGGGTAGTTTTTAGCAGGAATCACTGTGAAATCTTCCCAAGATACACAACACTACATTGCACTGACCAGACTGCACAATATCACTATTAAATTTACTGTTATTATGAAATACAAAATATGTGAGCCGATGGGAAACCTCTTCTAAGCGCAGAAGATAGAGCAAACCGATGGAAGGAATACATAGTGAAACTGTACGATAGAGAAGATTTGATCAATTGCGTGTTGGGGAAAAAAGTTGATGTCGACATTGATGACTTAGGTGATTCTGTTTTGAGGACAGAATTTGCAGAACTTCTTAAATCTCTAGTAGAGGATGAAATCCAGGGATTATTCAAACTGATTTCAGAAAGTTATGAAACAGTAGAAATTCCAACTGATTTTAATAAAAATATCATCTTCACATTTCCGAAGAAAACACAGACCGACAAATGTGAGAATTATTGCACTATAAGTCTAACATCACACGCTTCAAAATTACTAAGCAGAATAATATACAGAAGAATGGAAAGTGTAGTAGGTGAGATCAATGTTATGGGTTTGGGAAAAACCGCTGTACAAGAAAAGAGATTATGGCTTTAAGATTAATACTTGAAGGGCGTTTGTTGGTTTAGCAAAATCGTTTGATAATGTTAGGTGCAACAATATGTTCAAAATTTTAAAGATGTCGGGTCTAAAATATCGAAATAGAAGAATAAACTGTATAAGAATAAAGTGGCTATAATAAAAGTAGAGAATCATTAGAGACATGCATGAGTGAAAAAGGTGTGAGACAAGGTTGTAGTCTATCCCGGTTAATATTCAACTTGTATGTAGAAGAAGCAATAAAGGAAGTGAAAGAACAAATTTCATGTGGCAAGTGTTCAGGAATACAAAAAATTAGTATGCTACGATTTTCTGATGACATTGTCTTGTTAGCAGAACAGGTTGAATACATTGAGAAGTTACTGTCATGAACAAAAATTATGAAGGAAGATTTTGGGCTAAATATAAACGGCAGAAATGAAATTGAATATAAAAATAGGGCCGGATGCGATGGAAGATAGTGAATTTTGCTACTTAGGCACTAAATTACAACAGATTGTAGAAGAAGAATGATGTTAAAAGCAGAATAGCACTATCAAAAAGAGCTTTCATAAAAAGGAGAAATCTTTTATTTTCAAGAATTAATCTAAAACACAGAAAAGACTTTTTAAAACTCAATATGTGGAGCATAGTACTTTATGGCATCGGAGAATGGACTTTGGAAATACCAGAAAAAAAGCAAAGTTGAAGGATTTGAAAGGTGGTGCTGTGAAAGGATGTTGAAGATTAGGTGGATAGATAAAGTACGAAACAAACGAATTTTGGAAAAGGGTGAGGAAAGGGTCGAAGGGTCTTAAACAAAGAAGAGACAGGATGGTAGGTCATATTTTGAGACATGCAGGATTGGTTAATTTGTTAGTGGAGGGAACAATCAAAGGTAAGAACTGCAGAGGGAGAGAGATTACAATATATAAAAGAGATATCCTAGGACGTGGGTTGAAAGGGGTATGTAGAGATGAAAAGGTTAGCACAAGATAGGAAGGGATAGAGGATTACATCAAACTAGTCGATCATTGATGACAAAAAAATATAGAACCACTACCACTAAAAGCAATGCCAGAGTATCAGTAACACTTAACAAATGATTTTCTCTGAAATTCCTAGCCTTTACATCTTGATATAGCCGCAGAATCTATTACCCACCCATAATCACTTACTTGATTTGTATGAGAGATTCCCATAGCAACAAGAAATGTATTCATCTTAGCACTTACTAGTTTTTGTTTAATGAAATTCTTGAATTTTTGAAGTTCTAGAAGCTGTATGGGGCTAGAGACTTGATTACTTCTTGCATCGCATTCTTCTTAACATAATTCGCTCTGGCCTCGCATTCGGAAGGACGCCGCACAGTGGTCCGGAATTGGAATATAGTGGACATTCGAATCCAAAAAAATTGCTTTAGATAGCATTTGTTATGCTGATCAAAAATTGTTATGTTCAATTTTTGATAGACATGATTGCTTCACACTTAAAATAAAAAAAAAGTATGGGTGGAAATCTATTTTTTTTTCACGGCCCTATATTAAAGTGTCAAAGTCAAACCTTATGCAATCATAAGTACCTATCCTACTTAATATTACAACATAAAAATTACTTGCGTATCCTTGCCGCTTTGACAACAGGGCGCAAGTGAATTTCGGCGATAAAATATAACAAACATTCGGACTAAAGTCATAATATCGATCCAAAAAAATTGCTTTAGGTAGCATTTGCTGTGCTGATCAAACATTGTTATGTTCAGTTTTTGATAAAAATGAGTCTTTCACACTTAAAATAAAAAAAATGTATGGGTGGAAATCTGTTGTTTTTTTTTTCACGACCCTATATAAAAGTGTCAAAATCAAACCTTATGCAATCATAAGTACCTATCCTACTTAATATTACAACATAAAAATTTCTTGCGTATCCTTGCCGCTTTGACAACAGGGCGCAAGTGAATTTCGGGGATAAAATATAACGAACATTCGAATAATATCAATACAAAAAATTTCTTTAGGTAGTATTTGCTGTGCTGATCAAAAATTACTATGTTCAATTTTTTTTGTATCCATGTTATGACTTTTGTAAGAATGTCCACTATTTTTTAACCATGAAATTCACTTGCGCCCTGTAATCAAAGCGGCAAGGATATCCAAGAAATTTTTATGTTGTAATATAAAGTAGGATAGGTACTTATGATTGCATAAGGTTTGACTTTGACACTTTGATATAGGGCCGTTAAAAAAAAATAAAACAGATTTCCACCCATACTTTTTTTATTTTAAGTATGAAGGACTCATTTTTATCAAAAATTAAACATAACAATTTTTGACCAGCACAGCAAATGCTACCTAAAGTATTTTTTTGGATCGTATTATGACTTTAGTTCGAATGTTCGTTATATTTTATCGCCGAAATTCACTCGCACCCTGTTGTAAAAGCGGCAAGGATACATAAGAAATTTTTATGTTGTAATATTAAGTAGGATAGGTACTTATGATTGCATATGGTTTGACTTTGACACTTTGATATAGGGCCGTGAAAAAAAAAATTGATTTCCACCCATAAATTTTAAGTGTGAAGCACTCATTTCTATCAAAAATTGAACATAACAATATTTGATCAGCATAGCAAAAGCTATCTAAAGCAATTTTTTTTAATTCGAATGTCCACTATATTCCAATTCCGGACCACTGTGCGCCGGTTCGAATCCCCGTCAGTGCATCCAGATTTGGGTTTTCCATGGCTTCCCCAAATCACTCCAGGCGAATGCCGGAATGCTTCATTCAAAAGGCCATAGCCGAATTCCTTCCCGTTCCTTGTTCCCAGTCCCATCCCGCCTCTAATGACCTCGACGTCGACGAGGCGTAAAGCAATGAGGAAAAAAAAACTTAACAATTCTTTTTGATGTGTCCTTTTATTTGGTAATAATCATATTCCATATTATTGTTTGTGAGAGCGAACAGATCTACCAGATATTGCCAGTGCCTTACCTTGAGATTTTTCTTCGTTCATTCTTCTATGTTCTTCATTAAGAAGCTTGCTCTCCATATCAACTGATGGTAGTGTGGTTCTGGAATGCCCCACAGTCATAACAAGTGGTTCATATGTTGATAGAAATCCTAGTATCATAAAGCTTTCTATTACTTGATCATCGATTTTGAAGTAAATGTCCTTGAATTTCTGTGCTGTAGTCATGAATTCCACTGTATATTAGCTCATATTCTTAAAAATGTCTAGGTGAATGGATGACAAATGGCTCAACAAGGCACAACGACCTTGAGTGCCTTGTGTTTAAACTTGTTAGATAACTTGTTCCAAGACAGACTAGCTGAATGAACTTCATCGGTAAGTTAGTGTAAACTTGGATGAATGCCAAGTGCAATAAAACTAAGAACCTCTAAGTCCTTTTGCACTTAGTCCTTTTCATTTTCTTCACTCATAGAACCATCAACATATGTCCACAACTTTATTTTCACAGAGAAGGTAGAACGTTTTGTAGTTCGTAGCGCCAGTTAATTGGGGAAGTTAAACAGCGACGACGCTCTGCAGTTTGCCGTTTCTTGGTCGGCCATTCTTAATCCAAGTGTACTGGAGGTTAGAAACACAAACTTGAAGCGCTTGAACAACGCGTTGCAACGCATGAAAACACTGCGCCCATAACCTATTGAGAATGTTTGTTCGTCTGAAGTACTTGTATGCTGGATGTGGTGGATTAAACTAGATTATAAACTTGATACAGTACTTCACTTGTAAAAGGAGCAGAAAAAGACATATTTTATACACAAAAACCAACTACAGATCAAAAATAAATACACCATAGATTACGAGATATATGTGCACTGGTTAAAGATACAATAAACCTAGTTTACAATAAGAGAATATTTTATATATTCTCAACAGCTATATTTCTCAAATTTCTTTTATACATTGTGATCAGCAAGCTTAGTTAAGACATAAAACTTTACTTGGTTCCTATGATAAGTTTGAAAGTTACTTGTAATTTACGTATAGCGTAAGTTAAACCTATGTCAATCTACACTGCTCGCCACGAACTCCCAGTGTTTGCATAGAGTAGACATGGGATACGTATGTTGATAAGTCTTGAATAGGTTGTCCCGGGCATTCACTGTGAACACAAGATAAGTCTTCCAGCTAATAGTAATCTAATAAATTAATTACATGTGTATGAGAGAGTTAAGCATTGATTAATTGTAAATTTTTATAAATTTTCAGTGAATCAGTGGTGTTTTGCTAGGTGAAAGTGTTTTAAATTGAAAGAATACTTATAATTTATTTAAAAGCAATGCAGTATCTGAAATAGTAATTAAAAGACTGTAATGTGAAATGCTGTGTAAGCTATAATGTTGTGAATGGGATTTTGGTTGTTTGTACAGTAATTGTTTAATTTTGTCAGTTTGGTGTTTAAATGCTTGTAAATATTTCATAATGTCATTTTAAAACGTTTTGTTATGGTTTAAAGTAATTTTGTATGAGTTTTAATTGTTTTTGTACTATTTTTATTGCTGGAGAAATGGTGTGTCGGTCGGCGCTTTTAATGTCCTCTCGAACATAGTACGACGCCTAAGCTCCCCAGTTATCACCAGTAAAACGTCATCTGTTGAAGTATAACTTGATGAATCATTTGCACAGCTGGATCATGATGGTTAGCTGATTCGGGTCCTGGCAGGGTAGGAGACGTCGTAACTTGTACACAGTGCGTGTGGAGCTGTTGAAGGTGATTTGTCCTCCAGATGGGCGGACACCTTGGAAGCTTTCGGAAGAATTTGCCGAAGTGGGCAGTCACTGGGTTTGACCATCTCCCTTCGTTCATCCTTCCATCATTCGCAAAGCAATAACACTACACTGAACATACAACCATCATTACAGTAATACGTACATTACCTGCCGCCGCTGAAAAGACAAGCGAAAACTGCACTAATAAAAATATCTCAAGAAGGGCTGCCAACAAGCCTGGCTGGGTCTTCTGGTAAAGAATAGTCATCATCATGTGTGTCGAAACACTCAAATAATTCTGCGTTTGAGAACACCTGTAGGCCTGATGATAAATATCCTAATGATCCCTTTCGTCCAATAATGTCAATAACAGTATTTGAAAATTTAGTCGGAAAAAAAGGTTGCAAACCACAAGGTGGTTTAGTAAATAAAGCAGCCAACTTTTTATTTCACTTAGGCTCTGTAAAGCCAGAGTGAGCGAGCACTCTAGTGGTTTCCTGTGCCTCGTTGGCTTCGTAATCCGACGCGCGGAGGGAATGCTATCGGCCGCAATGAACATTACAACAAAATCAACTACGCCGGCCGGCATTGTCGCCTTTGTGAGGAAAGGAGATGCTTTATGTTAAAGTTCGGTATCATTTATTTTCGATGTTGCTAAGAGAGATGAGTTGGTAATTATGGCATACGCGTTTCGGTTTATTATACCATCACCGGTGCCCTAGAACAAGTTATGTACAAGTTTTGATGTTTAGCATAATGTTTATCTAACTACTAGTATAAATCTGTAACTAAATGTTATTTATGGCATATTTTTACTTTACTTACAGGTAGTTTGGAATTGTTTCATATCACTTTTCCCCAGCTTTACATTTTAGTTTATAAAACATGTTCACACACGTTACTATTTCAAATGTAGCATCTGGAACAAGCGTTTGCTATTGTTTGTGTTTGATTTCCAAAGATGCTAACTGTCTATGGCAAATGTATTAGCAACCTATTTTGTTTTGTTTCGTAAGGTTAAGTTTTATCTTTGCTATAGTGGTGTGTTTGAATTCGAGTTCATTTTTAGTGCCCAGAACAATGCCTGGTACGTCAGATGTACGTATTCATTGATCCCGTTTCCCCCTTCGTTCATTGCTTTTTTTATATGAAAATTTGCTTGAATTGTCAGCATGTTTTTCCTGTGGTTGTTGACTGAAAGTATTTGCATGTCTGTTCCTATGTTTGTTTTCAACTAAATGTTCTGCAAAGGGAGAATGATTAGAACACATCATAATGCGCTTATGAGCTCTTTTTGTCGAATTTTCTGGTCGTTTTTCCAATGTAAATAGCCTTATAATGTTGCAAAGTCAATTTATATATTCCTGGCAACAGTGAAAGGCTATTTACATTGTACAAACGGCTTGTGTTCCATTGCAATTAATAATAATAATAATCCGAACAACGGAACATCGACAGTGACCTCGATACATAGAACATAAATTTTATGTCATGTTAAGTGTCTATAAAAATTCCACCCATTCCTGATCATGAGATTTGATGACGGTCATCTTAACACTCCATCAATTCGCTCAACGGCGCTTTAACCCGAGAGAACGAACTCTCAAGCTCCGTTGTTACTTGATTCTACGTCTTAACGATAGTTCCCGTCTATTGCTTTAAACCTCGTACACGTCGAGGTCATTAGAGGCGGGATGGGACTGGGACCAAAGAACGGGAAGGAATTCGGCCATGGCCTTTTGAATGAAGCATCCCGGCATTCACCTGGAGTGATTTGGGGAAGCCATGGAAAACCCGAATCTGGATACCCGGAAGGGGATTCGAACCGGCGTCCTCCCGAATGCGAGGCCAGAACGAATTGTTACGTTAAGAAGAATGCGATGCAAGAAGTAGTCAAGTGTCCAGTCCCATGCAGCTTCTAGAACATCAAAATTCAAGAATTTCATCAAGGAAAAACTAGCAGGTGCTACCGTGAATACATTCATTGTTGATGTGGGAATCTCTCATACAAATGATCAAGTAAGTGATTATGGGTGCGACTACTTGTGGTATATTGTGGTATGACAGAGTCATCCCCCAATGAATATTAATAGTCATAATTAATATTCAATTTTTTATATTTGTTTATTTAAAATTTAAATTGTTAGGGCTAATTGATGTGTAAATAATTATGTATTAAGCCTGGGCGGCCAAATTTATTATTATATAATTTAATTCATTGCAAGATTGCTATTAAGAAAGTATTAAATGTGGAAAATGTTAGAACTCAGTGGCATTCGAATAAACGGACAATGCTGAATGCCGGCGACGATCTGGCGCCCTGGCACACAACGGAACGACCAGCGCAGGCCGGCAGATACAGTTACCTGGGGAGGCCAACATCACCCAGCTCTCCGCCTGAGGGGTGCAAGGTCAGGGAAATGTGCGCGAAAAGCGACGAATGCTAGTTACGGCACGAAACACGTGATTTTGGGCTACGTTGTTTCACCAATCGTGCATGGCTACAGGGTCTACATTTGTTAATCAAAGGTTTCTTTTTCATGTACGGGGGAAGAGAAGCTGGCTCTCGGTGTGGCGGGAGAAGAGGACGCCATGAGAGGCGACTTGCTGTTCAGACGAGCTGAAGTATAGACGTATTGTCCGACACACTCTCCTAGCTGTTGGTCCACAGTTGGAGCTAGAAGCTTTCTTGCTCAGATGTTGCTGGAAACAGAGTGTCTCACCTTATAGAGGCCATCAGCAGATGCACTAGCGCGGATGGGTCCGCGAATTTGCATCCAACAGTGACACAGCGTGTCACACGTCGTCGAGCAGATACGATAACGGTAAAGTACCAATGCAAAGGTCAATGGTTCCATAGGGTTTTGATGAGGCTTACAAACCCGTAAGCGAATCCCGAGATAAGATTCTCCGCTCTCATCACGTCAATATTTACTGAGCTACCCAACTTTCCTTGTTCATTAACTTCAAATTTTAAGCATCTTGCTCATTATAATGAATTAAAATGATGTTTTTCATTTTAAATGGCGCCCCTGGGATTTTTCTTCTTTTGTAAATGTTAACTTTAATTTGTTGGCCTGCGACGCCACATTATTGTATATTGATATTGCAAAATCTTTGAAATAGTTAAAATCTGTTTATGTTTGTATTTATACGGCTAATTGTAAACGCCGGGTATTGCTTGTTCATTTTCTTTGATTATATTGTGTTTAACGTAACGTTAAATATGCCCGGCCTTGTATAAGCCAGAAAACAGAATAAATTGAATATTTTTGTATAACTTAAATTCTTGCAGCATTCGAGATTCGAGTTCACCTATTAACCAAATTAGAAAATTAATATTTATATTCCCGAGATAAAATTTCAACATGATGGTATCCCCGCCCCCTCCTTACAGCATCTCATTAGAATACCAAGATGTAAAGACTAGGAATTTCAGAGAAAAATCATTTGTTTAATGTTCCTTTAGCAGATAATTCTAGCATTGCTTTTAGTGGTAGTGATTCGATATTTGTTTTGTTGTCATCAATCTCTCGACTGGTTTGATGCGATCCTCCACCCCTTCCTATCTTGTGTTAACCTGTTCATCTCAACATACCCCTTACAACCCACGTCCTCGGTTATCCGTTTCATATATTCTAAACTCTCTTCCTCAACAGCTCTTACCTTCGACTTGTTTAATTATTTTTTTTATTCAACTTCGAGATGTTTATATAATTTAGCGTCTGTTAATTTATGACGGAGGTCTAGTGGGGTTTTTTTTTTTTTTTTTTTGCTTGCGGAATTAACAGTAAATATAACTACCTTTTTTCATACACACCTCTTTGAGCAATAAATTAGTCAATAGTTAATTAGATGCAAATTAGTTAATTATAATTAAATGATTAAATTTTGATTAAAAGGGGCACACCCCATTTCAATATTTAATCATTAAATATATCAGCATGTTTTGTTCCGTTGCAGAAATCCATACTGTAATAAGGTGATGGCGTTTTATCAAAGGAGCATTCACATTCTTGATCCACCTTAACTTTCTGAATAGGTTTCCCCCATTTATAATTCTCATGATACCACCACGTCGCGGTTCTATTTAGCACATCTAAGGACTGTGAAGAATTGTATACATCTATATATCGCGCTTAGAGTAAGATGTAGGATAATTTACATATATTGATGCATTGGTTGTGAGGTTCATTTACTGTCCGCAGCATCACTGACAATAATTATCTAAGAGTGTGGGATCCGCTCAAAAAACAGTATAGACAATACATCCTATAATGCTCAACTGGGAAGAAAATATTTCTAAAGTCCCATGCACACATCCGTAGGCGACGTCCATTCATTACCAAATGAGGGGGGGAGGGGGTGTCGACGGAAATTTCAGAAATAAGGTCAACAACAATGCGAATGTCGACTTTAGGGAGGGAGGGGTCTAGAAACGACGCGGTTACAGCCTCAGTGGAGGGTATAACTGTCCTCGGAAGCAAGAGAGCTAAAAAAAACTACGAGGTCGATCAGCAGGGGGAGGGGGGGGAGGGGTCGGACCATATCTCACCTAGTCTCACCAGAGGGGAGGGGGTCCGCAATTCCGGGAAAAACACCTCACGTAATTAATGGACGCCCCCTTAGCATTACATGAAGCAGGTCTCCTCAAGACAGAGTCTAGATAGTTATTATTATTATTACTTTAATTGTGATGGAGCACAAGCTCCGTTGGCAATTCCCTTAGTCATCTAGTCACCCCTTTTTATTTCTTAATTATCTTTTGTAATTTGAGGGTTAAAATCCTCCCCTATCTAATTTGCGATTTACAAATTTTAATTTTAAATTCTTTCAGCGTTTTTGATAAATTATTCATCACTTTGCTAAGTAATTTGTTCCAATCGCTGACACCATTACATACAAAAGAAAATTTTCCCACTTTTCCTTATGCATGAAATAGAGTGCCAGTTTTGGTCATGGTCACCTGTCCCCTTCCATGCACTATTCCTAAATCTTTGACCAATATCCATCCAATCCCCATCACCAACATATGCCCTGTACATTCTCAGCACACATCACCCTCCTCCTTTCCTCCAATGACTCCCAATCCAGCTCGTTTATCATATCAGTTACTGACTGGGTCCTGCGATAATATGCACAAATACACAGACGGAAAAAAAAATCCCAACACCAAGAAAAAATTATTGTAGAGTAATGAAATTTGGACAATGCATTTGTCAAGTTAACATGTTTAATTGATTAAATTTTCAAGATCACAGGTTAATTTAAGCTCAAGAAAATGCATTTCAAATGTGAAATACTGTTAAATTAATAGCCGGTGTAACCTCCAGAATTTTGAATGCAAGCCTGCAAACGTGAATGCATTGTGTCATACAGGTTTCGAATGTCACTTTGTGGTATGGAGTTCCATGCTTGTTGTACTTGTGCTGTCAATACTGGGACGGTCAGTGCTGGCTGTGGATGATGCTGGAGTTGTCGTCCAATGATATCCCATACGTGTTCAATTGGAGACAGATCTGGTGATCTCGCAGGCCAAGGTAACATGTCGACACTCTGTAGAGCACGTTGCGAGACAACAGCGGTATGAGGGCGAGCGTTATCCTGTTGAAAAACTCCCCCTTGAATGCTGTTCATGAATGGCAGCACTACAGGTTGAATAACCAGACTGACGTACAAATTTGCAGTCAGTGTGTTTGGTATAACCACAAGAGTGCTCCTGCTGTCATAGGAAATTGCTCCCCAGACCATGACTCCAGGTGTAGGTCCAGTGTGTCTAGGCCGCAGACAGTTTGGTTGCAGGCGTTCCCCTGGCCTCCTTCTGACCAACACTCGGCCATCACTGGCACCAAGGCAGAACCTGCTTTCATCAGAAAACACAACAGATCTCCACTCCGTCCTCCAATGAGCTCTGGCTTGACACCACTGGAGTCGCAAACGGCGATGGCTTGTAGTCAGTGGAATGCACGCTACAGGGCGCCTGGCTCGGAGCTGTCCTTGAAGTAACCGATTTCTAACAGTTCGTTGTGTCACTGTGGTACCAACTGCAGCTCGAATTTCTGCCGCAGACGCAGTACGATGCGCTACAGCTGTACGCCGAATACGGCGGTCTTCCCTCTCAGTAGTGCCACGTGGCCTCCCGGAACCCGGTCTTCTTGAGGCAGTACCATCCCTTGACCACTGCACCCAACAATCATGCACAGTGGATACATTCCGGCCAAGTCTTTCTGCAATATCGCGAAAAGAAAATCCACCTTCTCGTAGCCCTATTACACGACCTCGTTCAAACTCGGTGAGCTGTTGATAATGGCTTCTTCGTCTTCTTAAAGGCATTCTTGGCTAACATCAACTCACTATGTCAAATCTCAGCGGTAAATAACGTTCACAAACTTTACAGCGCGTATTTAAAGCAAACCTGATTTGCAAGCTCTGAGTAGCGCTACTAGCGCCACACTTATGCGCGAAGCGCGAAATTTGAATCGATGTCATCTTTCAGATGTATAAACACGCCTACCAAATTTCGTTTATCTAACACAAGTCTTTCTTGGTGTTGGGATTTTTTTTTCCGTCTGTGTATATCTAGCTGCTCTTCTTCACACGCCCTCCAACTCCTGTATTTGATAACCAAAATGTGGGTGCCAAACTGCACCGCCACATTCAACCAATGGTCTGACCAAAGTTTTGTAACCTAATTTCCTAACTTTTCGCAATATGGACTCTGCAGATTTCCTCAATTCCGTCTCAACGGAAACGGTCAGATGACGTCTTTCATGGAGGGGATTTACCTAAGTTTCCATGATTTTTGCCTATTGTAAGTATTTATCATAAGTTTTCACACAAACTCAAACGTAAATGGTGATTGGTACCCGACTAAGCGCACTTCAAGCTGGCCGCAAGGAAGTGTGTTTCGGTGGCTATGAAGTTCTAGACAGCTTTTCACTGTGTTATATAGTAAAGGTTTGTTTTTATTCCTCCAATATCTCTGTCGGCTTAGGAACGGGGCTCCAATATTCTATCTTACCTTCCAATATCTTAGAATATGCCAGACTGCTACACTGTTAACACGCTCAACGGCGTGATCACAATACTTGGACTATGAAATTCAGTGGTGTATTTTAATTTCTTGGCACAAGATTATTTCAACGGATGTTTAATACCAGATGCGTTAAACACTGAGCTTCCAAGCCGCTCAGTTAAAATAAGGACGAAATTAAATGAAAGTGGCGGAAGCCGAATGCAGCGGGTTAAAGTTCCTCAGGTAGAACAAAATGGAAGGCATTGCATGCAGTCTGTATTATGGACTGGACAGGGGGTGTCGACATTTCACACGGATCCTATAGCTAAATCCAATGCCGGAGGAAGCAAAATTCTTTGTAAAGTAAATACTGGATAGGTGAGGCAGCAAAGGGTTTTCCGTAAAACACAAATGCAGGCACTTAACGCCATACAGAGCTGAGCTCGACGTCCTTGCGACTGACTGATCATGCATATGTTTGTGTTGAGTGGGCATTATTCTATCAGAAGGCATGTAATGGCCGTGCGTTGTTTGACCGATTATGTCAGCCAGTTCTGAAGTATGACTAGGCGGGGATTTAGGACGCGTCGACGTCGGGTCATTAGCGAAGTATGATGGGTGTTAGAATGTTTAAATTCCTTGTTTACTGTGATATTGCGCACTTACCAGACTGGCAGGACGCAACCTGTCGTCCGTCAGTAACGCAGTCCGCCTCTGTGAAGTCTAACGTGGAATCTGTATATGCAGGGCAAGCTATGAACATGTTAACCGCTAGACAGTTCTTTTTTAAAAAAAAGTGAATTCAGTTTTAAAACTACTAGCAGAAATTACAGAAGCGTATAATTTTCTAATTGAGACTGGGTGTTTTTAAGCCCCTAACTAAGCGCATAATGAATTTTATTTGTAGATAAGGTAAACTACAAAGGGATTATTGGAAATAGTTTTCCATCTCCTCAGTACATACATCCTTCAGTCATAAAATCTAAAATTGTAAGAAATTTGAGATGCAGAGAAAAACCTGACTCCAGTTCCTCGGGACTCTACAAGGTTATTATGACGTTTTATTAGAGATATATCCAACATATTCGGTCCCCTTGTGCTCTGGTATACCTGTTGTCCAGTACTAATGTATGTGAATCCCTCTCTCTGCGCCCTTATCCCGACCTTCACCGCCGTGGTTGTCACTCGACGTTAAGCTGTAGGTCTCCCATACCTGTGGGATCACCCGGTTAAGCTACGATAGTGGTGGATTACGACCCCACGAGTTTACTTTATCAGATTCCACACTGCCTTCAGTTGTTTCATAATAGGAATATATAATGCGCAAAGAAATCGTAATAATAATAAGAATAATAGGAGACGTTATTAATAATGGTAATATCAAAAGTAATGTAAGATCTATTGATAGGAGCGTCTAGTAAACGTTATTTTTTTATTTTGCTGTGCGTGTAAGCACACGTTGTACACACAATTTGGAGAGGAGGGAAGCAGTAGTGGCCGCGTGCTTGATTCGGTTCACTGAACTCGGAGCGGCATCCTTACGTAACAGGTGCGACGCGCCGCGGCAGCCCAGAGCATGCATTAAGATCGCTCAATGATTCAGGTTTCAAGCGGCGACTGCAGTACTTTGAGGGGGTGGGGAGGACAAAACTATGTATCAAATACAGCAACCAATCGTCTCACTGATGGGCGCACTAATTAACGGTGAATTGGGGTATCGTTATACTGTACAACATTTTACAGTTTTATTTTTGGAGTAGTCCTGCACCTTTCCCCAACATTTTGCAGTTGGCTTCTGCTCATCTTTGGCATAGTCAAATTTGGATCTTTGGTTTTACCCTTGCTGAGGCAGTCGTACGTACTACGTACTAGTGGGAGAAGTGTTTTTAATTTGCATGTGTATAAGTGAACTTTTTGTTTATGAGGCGGGATCGCTCATGCCAGCCGCCGCACTGAGGAAATAGAGACTATAACAGTTTATTTCTTTAGCCTTCGACGCATACATTATTATTATTATTGAGTCTGAAACACAGATACACAGTTACACACTACATCTATTTCTACCAGTATTTTATAACAGCATGTGTATTGTGCATTGTTTGATAAGATTCATCTTCAATGTAAGAAAATGCCCACATAGGGCTCTCGAGCATACGATTCATGGTTTGTTCCTCAATACATTAACACTTAATACTGGTAGTGTTGTTGCTAGAATAGTTTTGTACCTGCCCACTCCAGTCAGCTCTGTACGACCATGTGGCATTAGCAGCGGTGCTGACGTGCCGAGGACCTTGATTTCCCACAGCTGTGCTTCTGCCGTTCCGGAGGAAACTTTACCCCGAGTCGCTTCTGTGCGCTGGTGATGCACAGCCGCCGCGTAGTGAATGAGCGCTTCCGTTCTCTCCTTCGGATCATCCCCTTCTTTTCCAAGTTTCGACAGAGCAATCGCATGACATTTATCGAAACTAACTCACAAAATTAGAAACACTAACAACACAGTGTAAGTATATATAGTATACAGAACTGTTAAAAGAGATATGCACAACTGCACGAACAATGCCCAGAGGTCACAGGAGTAAGGTTGCGCTCGTGTTGGAGCTGCGATAAGCGAGCAGAGCGAATCGAAGAAAAGTGAACCGTCGCGTCGTCCACAATGCAGGTGTTGACACTGGAGCAGCGCGGACACCAAAGCTAATCGCTGCGTGCGTTTTATTCGCTAATATCGGCGATGCCTTTCGACCGTTCGATTGGAGAGATTTTTATTGCGTCCCTTTTGTAGGAATTTAAATACAAAAATCACCATAACAGACTCGTTCTTGAAAAATTGTAGGATGAAATGGCCACTAAATGTAACATATACGCATAATTTTAAATGTTTTTAAATCAGTACTATTTCTGTAATTTTTAATGTGTGTACATTATAAATATAAGATTAAAGTAATAAATAAATAAAACATTAATACAGCCAAAGAAAATGGATACATAATTTATTGAAACAATATTTTTTTCTATTACAAGTAATTAGAATTGTAAATATCAAATTAAATGCATAATATGTAGATATGCGCACTAATTTATTTTGACTTGTAACAAAAGTAGATTTTAAATAAGATGCGGGTATTTTCTGCAGCTTGGCTTGGCCTTCCAATATTTCTTGGTGTCAAATTCTTACCATTTAGAGCGCTAGTTTCCTCAAGGTGATGTTAAATGCCTTCTATATCGATACTAGCGTTACGTATAATGGAGCGTGCATAAACCACGTAGCTCCTATCAACTCCCCCTCCGTGTAGCACGTAGCCTTTTCCCTCATTGATTCTAGAAGACATTATGTGCTGTTTTTTCTTGTGAGACTATCGTAAAATACATACGGAGATAATTAAATAAATATTTACGTGCTGTTGTGTTCTGTACCTCATTTTAACTGTGAGATATAATATGAATGGAGAGCTACGTGGCCGGGCTCGGTAACCTCCCCCCTCCCTCCGACCGATCTAGTTTATGGATGCTCCCTAATGTGATCATACGCCCCGCTTTCATGCTGTCTATCCCCAGCGATAGTAAAAAATGCCCCGCTTTCGCAAACAAAACGACAATTCAATATATCAATCTATTAAGGTCTAAAACAGACGATGCGGTTTTATCAGCGCGTCACAGAACAAATCACTAGCTGGATGCTGAAAATGTTGCTAACACTCAACTTCAGGAACTATCGTATAACTATTGAGTACGTTATGTCCGCCTGGAAGTAACGCATCTGTCGAAAGCCATTTTCGTTATTAACAGTAACATCAGCAAAACATGTAACGAGTTCCTTTCCTACTTGGAAAAGAGACACGATATTTTGAAACTTATTTGTTCCGCCGATAAATACAAAACAAGCGCTTAGTTCGACATTACATGTCAGACATTAAGGCTAAGTAACTCAGCTAACATGTAACAATTTCTACTTATTGTAAGTGTTGTTCGTTTTCGAATAAAAACTAGTAAAATACGAAAAAAATATATATTATTATTGGAGAATTCTTCCAATAAAAGGAAGACGTTAAGCAAATGACCCGAATCAAGTATTCTTTAGGTTCTTCTTGTTGTTCCAATAGGTTTTCATTCTTTCCGAGAAAGCTTGTTTGCATGTTTCCGACAACTTTGGTCTGTATTGTTTTTGTTGCTCAGTTATAACTTTCATTTGTCTACTCTGTGTCTCTTTCTAAGATGTGTGTTGCTCCTATGTTTGCGCTTTTGAGATCCTTTCGAATTTCATTCAGCCAAGCTGTTGGATTTTTAAGTGAAGTTAGATAATATATATATATATATATATATATATATATACTAGCTGGTACCCACGACTTCGTTCGTGATTGTAAAGAATTCATATTGACAGCTATAGACATCTAACCACCCTAGTGCACGATGGGAGACTCGATACTATTACCACACACAAGTACCAGTCTTCTGCGCTATGTAGTTCCAGCAGCAAGGTAAAATTTACGGATACACAAAAGTCTTTGGATGAAACACGAAAATATTCATGATCGACCAATTTCAAACACCATATCTCACACACTCCCACAGTTACCGAATTTCGGCCAACGTTGTGATCGATGGGAGACTCTGTGTTACTACCACACACAAACGCCAGTGATCTGCGATTAATAGTTTTCACTTAAAAGTGATACACCGTGACACATGCGTCTTTGGCAGAAATATGAAATTGCCGCAGGTTGACCATTTTCATCCCCCATATCTTCCACACCCCCATAGCTACGGACATCTAACAACCATAGTGCACGACAACAGACACGATTCTACTACCACACATAAACACCAATGCTCTATGCTATGTAGTCGTGGTAGAAAAGTGAAATCTGCGGAGACAGATGCCTTTCGTCGAGATACGAAAATATCCTTGGTCGGCCACTTACAACCACCATATCTACCATAGTACCACAGTTTCTGAAATTCGGCCGCTGTTGTGATTGAAAGGTGACTCTGTGCTACTACTACACACAAACGCCAGTTATCTGTGATCTGTAGTTTTCGCTGAAAAGTGATACACCATGACACTTTTGTCTTTGGCAGAAGTATGAAACTGCCACAGGTCGACCACTTTCAACCCCCATTTCTCCCACACCGCCCATAGTTACCGACATCTAACAACCATAGTGCACTACATGAGATACGATTCTACTACCAAACACAAACACCAATGCTCTATGCTATGTAGATGTGGCAGAAAAGTGACATATGCGGAGACAGTCGAAATACGAAAATATACTTGGTCGGCCACTAACAACCACCATATCTACCACAGTTTCTGAAATTCGGCCGCTGTTGTGATCGAAAGGTGACTCTGTGCTACTACTACACACAAACGCCAGTTATCTGTGATCTATAGTTTTCGCTGAAAAGTGATACACCATGACACTTTTGTCTTTGGCAGAAGTATGAAACTGCCACAGGTCGACCACTTTCAACCCTCATTTCTCCCACACCCCCATAGCTACCGACATCTAACAACCATAGTGCACTACATGAGATATGATTCTACTACCAAACACAAACACGAATGCTCTATGCTATGTAGTTGTGGCAGAAAAGTGACATATGCGGAGACAGTCGAAATACGAAAATATACTAGGTCGGCCACTAACAACCACCATATCTACCACAGTACCACAGTTTCTGAAATTCCGCCGCTGTTGTGATCGAATGGTGACTCTGTGCTACTACTACACACAAACGCCAGTTATCTGTGATCTATAGTTTTCGCTGAAAAGTGATACACCATGACACTTTTGTCTTTGGCAGAAGTATGAAACTGCCACAGGTCGACCACTTTCAACCCTCATTTCTCCCACACCCCCATAGCTACCGACATCTAACAACCATAGTGCACTACATGAGATATGATTCTACTACCAAACACAAACACGAATGCTCTATGCTATGTAGTTGTGGCAGAAAAGTGACATATGCGGAGACAGTCGAAATACGAAAATATACTTGGTCGGCCACTAACAACCACCATATCTACCACAGTACCACAGTTTCTGAAATTCCGCCGCTGTTGTGATCGAATGGTGACTCTGTGCTGCTACTACTACACACAAATGCCAGTTATCTGTGATCTGTAGTTTTCGCTGAAAAGTGATACACCACGACACTTTTGTCTTTGGCAGAAGTATGAAACTGCCACAGGTCGACCACTTTCAACCCCCATATCTCCCACATCCCCATAGCTACCGACATCTAACAACCATAGTGCACTACATGAGATACGATTCTACTACCACACACAAACACCAAAAGTCTATGTTATGTAGTTGTGGCAGGAAAGAGAAGTATACGGAGATACGAATTTTTGGTCGAAATATGAAAACGCCCTGCACTGACCAACTTTAATCATTATATCTCCCACATCCCCACAGCTATCGGCATTCTGCCAACGTTGTGCACGACAGGAAACTCCATGCTACTTCCACCCACAAACATCAGTGATCTGTGCTAGGTAGTGGTGGCTGAAAAGTGAAATATAAGAAAAAACACGTCTATTTTTATATATATATAAGATTTTAAATTCTTCAAGCGTCCAGCTCTTGCCAAAAAGATAATTGGTCACGTTAGTTTTGTAGCAAACAAATGGCCTTAACAGAAGTTTCTACTGTTGTGGCATGCCAAAGGCACATTCGACGGTTCTACATGCTCTTGATAACCTAGCATTGAAGTATCATCTACCTGTATCTAAATTTAGCCCATAAGGCTCTAATAAATTATTAAGAAATGTATAAGCTTCGTCACCTATAAAACACGAGCTTCAGTAAATTCAGAATTTGTTAGAGGCTTTTGGAATATTCAGTCCTCTATCTGTTAAAGAGACATACAGAGTAGCGAATCTAACTGTTCCATCGTCACCCTGTTTACCATAACCTCCAGCTTCACTTTTTATACATTTAAACTTAGCATTGACTAATCCTTACACAACGATAGAAAAAATACTACAGAGAATCATGAGAGATATGCATCAGTTAAAAAGCGTCTGAGACAACTGAATTGACGGTTGAAAGGAATGTTCTGGCACTTCATTTATCTGCGGTTGCCTAAATAAAGAGTTGTTGTTATTGTACCTTATTCTGTAATGTTGTACATATTTCGGTTGTAGTTTACACAGCGATACAGATGGAACTTCTACTGAATGAATGACGACAGAATTAGGAAACCAATTAAACTAAAAATAAATTAGGAATCCAAAAATCTTATGCTATAGCGCGTGATATTGGTTTTATTCCTGGTCCAGGTCTCATTCAGCATTATAAATACGGAACTACTTCCATCCTTATAAAAAATACCGTCACTTCAATAACTCGGAAAGCAGCTTAAGTTATTTATAAAACTAAATACACAGTGAATTATTTTGTAAAAAATTGAGACAGTTGTCATTCTGGTTCTGTCTGGATTTCGAAATAACCACAACTTTTACCAATATTGCTGTTCAAAATTCATAGCTCCCACTACCCCCGTACGACTACATTCATTGTATTGCGATTTAAATTTGACTTACTGGAAATATTTACATGTATCTGATATAGTTACGTCAGTAATAAAAGCATCTAATAATTACTGTAATATATTAGTTTAAACGCAGTACATAACTTTATTTTAGTGTTTCGGCAAATTCTTTCTTGGAGTATATTATAACAGTGGCTTAAAATATCTATATCGAACATAAATATCTGGTAAGCTCGTCTAAAATGACGTGTTGAATGCAGTATTTTAGAAATTCGTTTCTTTGCTAAATAAGAACAATTTTCACCGAATAACACTGATTATCTAGAAAATGATGTATGTAGATATTTGTTAGCTTGCTCTAACAACGGTATCGCTGTACAGAGATCTACATCGAACGAGTTTTAATTAAGAAAAAGAACTAATAATTAATATGTTGATGGCAGCTCATTTACTTGTGGACGTTTAATTGAATACCGCGCATTACCTCGAACGTCTCCGGTCGCTGTTTGTTTGGCAACGGAGATGAAAAAGCGTGACGTAATAGCCCGACGTCATGGCGTGACAGGTTTACAACATGACCAAGACTTGCATTTTATAAGAATAGATAAACAAGTAATCATGCTTCCAAAATGGGTTGTAATGTTTCAGTGCTTAACAATCTGAGGAATGCGCAGTGTCCATCCTACCGAAATTAATAGTTCAATGGTACAAGGCTGATCCGCAATACACAAGAATGGTGAGAGAGGGGAAAAAAATGTTTTAGAATCCATGGTCTAGAGCAGTGGTTCCCAATTAGTGATAAGGGTACCCCCAGGGGTACGTGAGGTTTCTTCAGGGGGTACGCGCGGTAGTCTCTTGGCTAAGGTGATCACTAAAATAATTGAAAAAAAATCCACTTTTATCAGCCAAAAGAAACATTACTATCACCCAAATATATTTTAAGATAAACTGTGTTTGTGTCAATTATATTATTGTAATCCTGTGGTTGTGAGAAGCACTCTACTGGGATGAACGAATTCATGTATTTATCATTTTAGCTGTAAGGGGTACGCGCGGTTGAGCTCCTCCTTGCAGTGGTACTCGGGAAAAAATAATTGGGAACCACTGGTCTAGAGTCTAGACGCTTTGTGTAACCGATCGGGGTGGATGAGCGGTAACGCTCTGGTCTCGCATTCTGGAGGACGCAGGTCTGGCCATGCAGATTTCGGTTTTCAATGGTTTCCCTAAATCATTCCAAGCGAATGTCTAGAGGTTTCATTCAAAAGATCATGACCGAATCCATTCCCGTTCCTTAGCTGCAGTCTTTTCGCACCACTAAGGATGCATCCATTAATTACGTGAGGTGAAATAGGGAGGGGGAGGGGTCCGGCGAAATCTCACGAAACCTCACCAGGGGAGAGGGGTGGGGGTCAACGTAAATCTCACGTGAAGTTTTGAAATTCCTGTAGAGCTAAAAAAAAAATGTGTTTAAATGACGCGAAACTCGGGGTGGTATTTCGTCGAACAGTGGGGGTGTAGTCACCCTTGGAAGCGTTAGTAGGGGAGAGGACTCCGTCAAAATCTCGAGTAATAATTCCGGAAAGCCCCCTAATGACCTCGACGTAGAGGGGGCGTAAAGCCAGAAGGAAAAAAATCATTTTCTGTTTCCGCCTACAGACCATAATTGATCGTTCGTTTAAAAAACGCCTGAATCGTCTTTCTTTTTAATCCCTCTCCTGCCAATAGCATTTCATAATTTGATATTAATGTAATAAAGTCTACGAACAATGGGAATAATGTTAATATATGCACTAAATTCGCAACAAAATAAATGTATTTCGACAGTACAACCTGTACTTTTGTTAGAAGGCAGCAATAATTTCACTACTGGAAGACGAGTAGATGGGTCGTGTTGACTCGTGACGCACGCCGGTGGCTAAGCCTGAACGAGATAAGCGAAGCCAGCAGCAAACTCGAGATCCTCATAAGTAAAAAAAACGCGCGTTAGAATCTGAACTAGCATTATTACGTTGATCACTATTCGCGTATTATTAAGCATGTTATCAGAAAATAACGCTAAAGTTTGTCTTCGTGTAAATGCAATTGGTTTTAGATAGACACGGACAAGTTTAAAGTAATAATTGCTTCTACGATAAAGCTTGCACCTTTATATTGGGTGTGGTAACACACCACAATTTTCCTTTACAGTCTTAAAAAATTCCAAATGCATACTCGTGGTAGTCATTTCCAAGATCGGGATCACCCTGTTCTGCGTTGAGCGTACATACCGATGTACCATGTGTGTGACAAAAGTAATGAGATTGGTAACGCTGTGAGCGATCTGGCAACGCTGTGTCTACCGATCTGTGCTAGAGCGGTTTGTTCATCCCCTCCACATGTTCAGTCAGAGTTTCAACTCCGTTCAGTCAAAACATTTTTGAAAGCGGCATCAGTGAAGTTGTGTTTTTGTTGTGTGTTACGAAAACAGAGCATCGGAATTTAGAGCAACGCTGTGCAAACAAGTTTTGTGTTAAACTAGGGGACTCCGCGAGGGTAACCTTTGAGAAGTTGAAACAGGCCTATGGAAAACATTGTTTATCAAGAGCACAAGTTTTCCACTGGCACAAATCATTTTTGGAAGGGCGAGAACACGTTGAAGATCAACTTCGATCAGGGAGACCTTCAACTTCAAAAATTGACGAAAACGTTGAGCGTGTGAGGGCTCTTGTGAGATCAGACCGTCGTTTAATAATAAGGATGATGAGCGAACAGTTAAATTTAAACACTTTCACCGTAGATCAAATTTTGACAGATGATTTGGATATGCGATAGGCTTGTGCCAAAATGTTGCCAAAAAACCTCACACCTGAACAGAAGGACAATCGAAGAAACGCGTGTGTTGATCTTCTGGAGAGGTTTGGCAATGACCAAGAATTCTTTAATCGTCACAGGTGATGAATCCTGGATATTTGAGTATGATCCTGCGGCAAAGAGAAGAGTAGCCCACTCCGTAAGCTCCTCGACCGAAAAAATGTCGAATGAGCAAATCAAAGATTAAAACAATGTTGATTTGCTTTTTTGAAAGCAGGGGTATCGTGCATAAACTGCCAACCAAGTGTTTTACAAAGGTGTCCCTGAAAGGCTCAGGAAAAGTGATTCGTGTGAGACCAGAATTGCAGACATGACAAAGCCCCGTGTCACACGGCTTTTTCCATTGGTGAATTTTGACCTAAAAGCGCATTCCTGTTGTTCCTCAAACCCCCTATTCACATGATTTAAGCAGGGTTCTTACTCTTTTAGCAAAAGAAAAATTAAGGCCTTTTTAAGGCAATTTTTCATATTTTTAAGGCTATATTTAACGTATATTAAAACGTTATGAAAAAATAATATGCAACTTACAGCAAAGAAATTAAAATATTCATGTTAAGATTATGATGAAATAATATTTGAGTTTATAAATTAATAAACAATAAATTTCTAATAAATTTACTTTTGTTTTCACACAATACAGTGAATATTGAAACTTTTTCCCTTTTCATATAATAAACATAAAATATAAAAACTACTATACCCCGGAAAACTGACACAAGGGCATAAAGAAATAGTACCACCTTAGTAATAAGAATTACTAACATATAAATACATAATTTAACTTAATTTGTTTTTATACATTATAGCACATTAGCAGTTACATCAGAGAAAGGACTGCCAAATTGTCAGCTCAATTACTTATCAGATTTCAGGTATAATGTTGAATGAGGAAGACTCACCCCCCCCCCTTTTTTGAAAGCTACATGTAAAAGAACCTTTAAAGATGAAAAATTTTCCATAGGTTTAAGAAACAGGTTAAATACAACTTTTTCAACATCTTTTGGGTTACAGCAGTAGTTCCTATTGGGCATATTTGATCAAATATTTTCTTATATGAGTAAAGTTTACTTTCCAGATGAGCTACAAGATGTTATAAGGATAAACATAAAACATACTGGTAAGAGTCATTAAAATGTATGCAGGTTAAATAAAAAAAATATACAATTTTTTAATGATATTTTTTTTTATTTTCACATTGTTTAAAAACGAAGGTCAATTCTCTTTTAAATCTTTCAATAGAGCCTTAATTTTACTTTCAACATCCTCAAATTCAGCTTTTTTAACTTTAGCGGTTTGACGAAAACTATTGGACTGTGTGATGTACTTAACATTCCCTATAACCTCAGCTTTATCTGCTAGTTTATCAGCATTATCTTCAAGATCTTTAATTGCAGTTTAATTGCAGTTACTAGGTGTGCCTTTTTACACTTCAAATCTTCCAAATCATCTAAAATAGATTTGCGTTTCACTCCCTGAATCCCTGTATTCTTTGCATTTTTTTCTCTTCCAGGTATGCAATATATTTTTGACGAGCCATAGCTGCATACATCCTTAACTCCTTAGTTATTAACAACTTATTTTTGCTGTTTTTGAAATGTTGACTGACTAATCTTTGAGCCACTAAAGACTCTTCTTTTAAATTTTCAACTTCCAACTGCTTGTTCACAGAGAAGCCTAGTTCAACATCAGCTTGTCCATGTGATAACAGCAACAATATTTTTATTACTTTGTGTACTCTGTTATAATCTTCTTTGCCTAGATACTTCTCTAAAAATATATCTAATCGTGGATTCTCATGATGTGGATTAAATGAGCTGAAGTGGTTTGAAGCAATAAAACAATATATACATAAGAAACTTGTTAGAAATTGCCAAGAAATGTAAGACGCAGGCATGTACGAAGCAGAACTACATAAGAGAGGATCTGTGCAAAGACTACTACTTGCTTGAAATATAAGCACTTTGACTCGCACTTGGTCAAGGTCGAGCCACAGAGAAATCTGCAGATCGGCGTGTCGCCGGGATAGTGAAATTTACTACGCCGTATCTCGGGGTTAAAAAAATCAGGCTTTTTCAAAGATTTTAAGGCTTTTCAGCAAATTTTAGGGCCTTTTAAGGGCCCTTAAAAATTAAAATGAAAATTAAGGCCTTCTAAAGGCTTTTTAAGGCCCGTAAGAACCCTGTTAAGTTCTTGTGACTGTTTCCTTTCCCGCAATTGAAACAAGTCTTAAAGGACGTCATTTTGGAACTCTGGAGAACATTCGAAAGACTGTGACCGACCAGTTAATAGCCTTACCAGTTGAAGCCTTCCAGCGCTGCTACCAGGAGTGGTGTATAGCTGCCCAAGGGAACTACTTTGAAGAGGATAATATTGTTGTTTGAAAAAAAAAGAAAAAAAACTTTGGTAAGTAAAAGCCAGTCTCATTACTTATCTCACACACCTTGTATGCAGCTGTTTGTACTCCCGAGCCAGAAGAACATTTCTTGCATGCTCCACACGCCGCGTTTGTCCGATGCGACCCACATTCGCACGGTAATGAATACCTGGAGAGCACTTTCTTACGCTTCCGAGTTTAATATTTAATGGTAGCTTGAAAATAGTCTTCACCTCATGTTTACTCAACATACTCCTACACCTAACGCACCTGCGAGGTCGGCCTTCAGCGTGGTCACGTTCCTTGTCTGTCGCGCGTCGACTTGTCCCTCGCTGTAGCACGGAGCTTTAGGAGGTGCTCTACACACGAGGGTCGTCAGAACTGCGTTTCGTTGCGCAAGGTGAAGACAGCTGTTACACTCAAATGCAGGTCGGTATGCGAAGGCTTACGAACAACCAAGAGTCCCGATATAACGTCGGCGCTTTTTTTTCCACAAACAAATCAAGAAACGGCAGGAAATCGTTCTCTTTAAATTCTAAACCGCATTCATTAAGGCCAGGCTGCTTCTACGAAGCGGCGCTCAGCATACGAGACACGTAGGCCTACGTGTAGAAACAGTCCACTAACAGCGCGAAGCAAATGGATGAACAAGTAACAAAACACAGCAAATAATTTCATTATAGTGGAAACAGAATCTCACGAGGATTCGCAAAAAATTCTAAACAACAATATACTGGCGATGCGAATTCCCTAAAAAACGAAGGCCATTCATAATTTTAAATGACATACCAACAACAAAGTCTGTATACAACCTTGCTGATGCTGTTTACCAACAAAACCTTGACGAAAAGAGAGAAAAGTCAATTTTTGGAAGGTTTTCAACCAAAATTTAAGACCGGGCCCAGAGACAGAGCAACCGTTCATAATGTTGCGGCGAGTCCTTCTGTTAGGAAACTTCTATTGCAGCAAAAGAATTTTCTACCATACTAGTGAAAGATTACGCCATCGTACCAAAAAGCATTATATGTTTGGATTAAAGACACACCAGTAATAGTTCTTGTTCCCACTGGGGAAGAAAACCACCAAGAGATCAGCGCACCATCAAAGGTTCGAGACAAGCATCACATTTCGGTGGGTCCTCACGGAGGATAAAAAACTATGCGTCATTGAGGAGTGTCCTATGCATAGGCGAGTAAGGAGAACCTTGCCCCTTCTCACCCACGGGAAGGAGCTGCTCCACGGCTGAACGTTCAGGCTGACCAGCCGAAGCTTATTATGCTCGACTTGCAGTCACTGCCTCTGCCATATCGAAGGCAAGGTCTGAATTTTCACCTTGTCACAGGCTTACTTGGCAGCTTCATCTGCTGCTCCGTTCTCCCTGATTCCCATTCAGCAAAAATGACTTCCTTTCCACAACATTGAAGATATCGGAATGTATCCTGTACATCCTAGACCAAATACTTCGCTGGGTACATTTCCCAGCGCCTGAATCCAACTGAGGGAATCACGGTATTTGGTGTACTCATAACGCAACTTACTTTCATGTGCTGGAGCAATTTTAATAACACTCCATGGAATATGCGTTGCATCTACTATACAGCTTGTCACTCGAGGTAACTCTACCTATTCCGTTAGCCTGCTTATCCATATTCACTGGGCTAAATTCATGATGCAGGTTTATAACATCGTTAAGAACTTCGATTAAAATATCGTCCCCCATGACTAATCTAAAATTATTTCGGGCCTCTTTAAAAGCCAGGGAGTGGATTTACTCCTGGTGAAAAAAAAGGAAAGTATATAACCATATTCCTCTGAAGTTGTCCTTGTACAGTAGATGGAGACTCTGGTGTGTCTACTACGATTAGTGTAGAGGTATTCAAAGGGTAGGCTTGTTACTGCATCGTAAACGAGACTTCCAGGTGCTATCACCGTCAGAAGGTGTCAACGGATGGCTCACCAGCCTCTGCACAAATGCTGGGATTGGGGCTTGTGCAATACACACTCATGGCAAGCCAAATTCTCGCATGGTGGACACTATCCAACATCCGGAAACGGGATGCGCCGAATTGTATATAATGCAGTCATAATCTAACTGCGATTGTACAAAGGTTCTATAAAATTGTAGTAGGCAGGAGTAGTCTGCACCCCATGACCTACCACACAGACACTTTAAAACATTTAGAGCCTTCAGAAATGCGATTTTCGTATCTCTAAGATGTGGCAGCCAATTTTGTCAAAAATGAGACCCAGAAAACGAACCAGATTCTGCTAAAATACTACCTCTGCTATTATTGGTCCTATAAAACAATATTTACCTAATAACAACAATTGTTTCTAGACTATATAAGATTCTGAAAACTATCCTCTAAACCTGTGGTTCCCTATTGGTAAGCGAGATTCTTCAAGTGGTACGCACTGTAATCTCTTGGCTAAAGTATTCTTCTTCTTCTTAAATCGCCTTCTCCTATTGGAGGTTGACGGTCCACATAGCTAGCTCTGAGTATGAAACTGCAGCATGGAAAGCCTCTTCAGACGTGCAATTGAACCATCTCCGAATGTCTTTCAGCCACGAATTCCTTCTCCTCCCAACAGATCTTTTCCCTTGTATTTTCCCTTCAATGATGAGCTGCAGAGCTGGTACCTCTCGCCTCTCATGATGTGTCCTAGATATTGTGTTTTCCTTTGCTTTATAGTGAGCAGCAATTCTTTTTGTTTCCCTATCCGATGAAGTACTTCTTCGTTTGAGACTTTCAGTACCCAAGATATGCGTAAGAGACGACAATACAAATAAATTTCAAAAGATTCAATCTTTTTCTCTAGATTTTGGTCTAAGGTCCAGCTTTCACACCCATAAAGAAAAACACGTAGGAGCGAATCATTCGCATTCTCAATTGCAGACTGAGATCCGATCTTATGAAAAATTTGTTCATGCTAATAAATTGTCTCCTTGCCTGTTCTATTCTAGATTTGATTTCTTTCTTGTAGTCACCCTGTTCGTCCACCACAGTGCCTAAATATTTGAAGGAGGATACTTGCTCGATCTTATTGCCTTTTATTGATATGGTTGCCTCGATTTTTCTCTTAGAAGGGTTGACAAGCAGACCAAACTCTTCACTGTGCTGAAGTAAATTGTCTATTGGAGTATAGGTAAATCACTGGGTATTGCAACAGTGTCATATGTATACCTGATATTATTGATCACTTTTCTGTTTATAGTGATCCCGCAGTTTTCGTTCTCCAACACTTCGCTGAAAATTACCTCGGAATAAATGTTGAACAAGAGAGGTGATAGTACACAGCCCTGGCGAACATCTTTCCTGATTGCAGTCGCTTCTGATTTTCCTTGGTCAATTTTGACATCTGCAGTCTGATTCCAATACAGCATGCTGACAATGCGTAAATCATTTTGGTCAATACCAGTTGATTTCAAAATCTTTATCATCTGTTCATGCCTCACGAAGTCGAAGGCTTTTTTATAGTCTATGGAACAGGCATATACATAAACATTCATGTCCATGCACCTCTGCACTAATACATTTAAGGAAAAGAGTGCTTCACGTGTGCCAAGCCCATTTCGGAAGCCAAACTGGGTCTCACCCATATGAGATTCACACTTCTTGTAAATACGGGTGTGTATGATTCGCATAAATATTTTCAGCACATGCGACATCAGACTGATCACACGATAGTCATCACATTGTGAGGAGTTGGTCTTCTTCGGCAGTGGTATGAAAGTTGATCTCAGCCAGTCACAAGGTATCTTTCCTGATGCATAAATAACGTTGAACAATGATGTTAGGAGGCTGAGACCATTTGAATCCTGCTCAGCTATAACTTAAATAATTTTAGAGTAAACTCCATCAGGACCTGTAGATTTACCACTCTTCTGAAGTTTAATGGCATGTACTACTTCACTTTTTGTGATTTCTGGACTGACTTCATTGATTCTTTTGTCTGGTGGAGGAGGATCATATCTGTCGTCTGCAAACAGAAGTTAGATATTCCTTCCAACTCTCAGGATAATTACATTGTTTGCATTCCTCAGTATTTGTCCGCGCCGCTTCCTTTGTATATTACTCAGCTCTTTTACCTTTTTGTATAAGTTGAAGTGATCGTGTTTCTCCTGGAGTATTTCAATATCTTTACATTTGCTAGACATCCATGTTTCCCTTGCTTCTCTGCATTTTCTGCGTATGTCTTTGTGCAGGTTTTTGTATTTTATGGGATTCTTGGTTTTACATTTCCTTCTTTCATTCATAAGTTCCAGGATTTCATGAGTCATCCAGAGCTGCCTTTTGTTGTTAGTAATGTATCCAATATTATTTTCCGGGACTTGAGTAATGCTATCTTTTATGAAGTTCCAGGTAGAGTCTACTTCTATAGGACAAGTATCTACCATAACTTTCATCTTTTCCTCCGGAGCAGTGCCAACATTAGTTCTCACCTCAGGAATTTCTAATCTTCTTACATCTATGCGTCTTGATATCTTGACGCCCTTTCTTGCATTTCTAAAGCGCTGCATTTTAAAGTCCATTACTACTGGGTTGTGGTCACTATTAACATCCGCTCCAGGATAGGTTTTTACGGATTTTACATATTTTCTTAGCTCTTGTTTCACCAGAATAAAATCTATCCGATTTCTTACTGTATTTTCGCCATTATCGGCGGGTGACGTCAATGTATACAGTCTTCTAGGATGAAGTTTGAAAAATGGATTAGAAATAAAAACTTCATGTTCAATACAAAAATTATACCAGTCTGTCTCTTCTTGTGTTGCGTTCACCAAGGCCATAGCTACCTACAGTATTACCTTCAGCACCATTGCCAATTTTTTAGTTAAAATCACCCATGACCAGTGTAATCTCAATTCAATTTTTTTTTTTAAATTGCAATGGAGCGCACGCTCCGGTGGAAATTTCCCTACACACCCATTTTTCTGCACCCACCTATAAATGCCCTCTACAAATTTCAACTTTAAATTCTTTCAACGTTTTTGATAAATTATTTCTCTTATTCCAATCCTTGACCCCCCCTACCTAAAAAAGAGGTTCTTCCTACACCCTTGTACCTGAAATAGAGAGCCAGTTTATGGTCATGATCATCTTTTCCGTCTCAAGCACTACTTTTAATTCGTACACCAATATCTTTCCATGCCTCACCACCAATATACGACTACCATACTCCCATGCATGACCCTCTTCACCCTCCTCCTGTCTTAAAATGAATCCCAATACAGTTCTTTTATCATATTTGTTACTGATTGCGTTCTACGGTAATTTCCAGAAACAAATCTAGCAGCCCCTTTTTCACCCTCTCCAACTCCTTTATTTGGTACTCAAACTGGGGATCCAATGTTATGGATGTTCAATCTATAAATGAATGTCTTGTTTCCAGAAAGGCAAACTAAATGACAGCAAAAGCTACAAGAAATACTTTGTTAAAATGTTGTTTAATGATACTAGATCTAAGTCCGCAATACCCAAAAAGATTAGAATATAAACTAGTTGAACTTATGTGATTTCAGTTTAGGATAGTGGATCTCTCCTTTTTTTGTAAGTTTCATTGCTTCATCCAAGGTGTAATAAAAAGGATTCTATTTCTTCATCATCTTTGTCAGCTGTTGGTGCATGAACCTGAATAATGTTCAAAGCTCGATGTGACGTTTGCAACCTTAAAAACATTACACGATCATCAAGTGGAACAAAAGCAAGGACGGCTTTTGCTATCTTCGATGACACAATCACGACAACCCCATATCTACAGTTGGTATCAGTTCCACCAGAAAAGTATAGGGTTCCTTCCTTCATAGTGTGAATCCCAGATCCAGGCCATCTTACTTCACTTAGTCCAAGGATGTCAATTTTCAACCTGCATCTCTCTGCCTCCACATTTGCAAGCTTCCCACACATATATAAACTGCGTACACTCTATGTGGCAATTCGAATTTTGTTGTCATATACTTTCATCTTTCCAATCATAGCATTGCTCAAGGCATCCCCCCCCCCCCCCCCCGGAGATCCGATTGGGGGAATAGAAACTACGGATGATTTTACATTGAACATTATTGCAGCTATATCAATCCTTATTTTAGGATGTAGCCTCTTTAAGTCTAATGAGCTATATATTAGAATTTAATTCTACATTCTGATCGATCTTGAGCCACTCTCTTCCAGTTCACGCTTGTAACTTGACGTATATTCTTATCCCAGCGATCCGGGAGTCTTCCTCCTATCACTAAGTTAATTGGGGGGGGGGAAATAAGAATGCAAACGTTACCACTGCCAAATATATTTTAAGACAAACTGAGCATGTGTGATTTCTATTAGTATAATACTGTGGTTATGCAAAGCATTCGATTGGGACGAACACATTTATTTATTTATTATTTCAGCTATAAGGGGTACACAAGGTGGTACATGGGAAAAACTAATTGGGAACCACTGCACTAAACTGAGTCTGTAGCCTAACATTCAAATACAATGCTAAGAAAGACTTCATTCTTACATGACTTTACATAATTATATGACAATATGTGCAAAAAAATAAGGTTTCAGTTTTTTAGTACATATAGTCTGAGGTAAATTTTAATATTCCGGAATTTTTTTGTGCAATAATCACTGTTTTATGTGAGAAACATTTCCAGCATATAAATATATACATATATTGGTAGCCAGAAGTGGGTAATAGATTGACTTAAAACCTTAAATATACAACACAAAGATTGGCGACAGATGCTTAACACATGGAGCAAAACTGGTGCATGGTGGGATGTGAATTCATGCGCTCTGATTATCGTTTCATGACACGTTTCCCACAATTTTATTTTATCAAAAACTAGCTTCGAGCCGGTCAAAAACGATGGTTTGAATTCAATATTCTGGCAGTTCGTTGTTTTTTTTTTTTTTTTTTTTTTTTTTTTTTTGCAATTGGTTAATTATATGGAATTGTTATTAAATAATGCTACAGGCCTTGGTTTTGTTCTACATATTTCATTTGCAGTTCACATAACAATACAGTAGTAACTTCTACTGAATTAATGACGACGGAAGTATAGAACCAGTGAAATTTAAAAAAAATGGAATTCCAAAAACATTTGCTATCAATGTAATATCAGTTTTATTCCTGGTCCAGGCACAATTCTGCACGTTAAATATGGAACTACT
Organism: Vandiemenella viatica; assembly: GCA_031002005.1. Classification (NCBI taxonomy): domain Eukaryota; kingdom Metazoa; phylum Arthropoda; class Insecta; order Orthoptera; family Morabidae; genus Vandiemenella; species Vandiemenella viatica. Next base: position 8,256,169 of record JARYHS010012519.1, read on the forward strand.
CCACCCGCATTAATTAATAGCTTTAGTAACATGGCACTTATGAAAACTGTTTAAATGGTTTGTAAAACTGATTTCAAAGTGAATTATGCTGTAACAAAATGTGTCAGTTGCGATTCTGGTCAACTTAACTACAACCACCACTAATATTGCATTCCGAAATCATAGCTTCTTTTACCCTCATATGAATAATGACGGGCATCACCTATGATGGTAATAGGAATTTATTCTGGAAAAGCTTGTAAGGAAAAACAAATAACAATCGGGTCTACTGAAGATCGCGATTCCGCCAAAATAACATTCGGTAATGACTTCTTAATACTGCTGTAGTCAATCGCAAGGCATTATTTTCAAGCAGTAATTCAGTTGTAATACAGCCTGGACCATTATTTTAAAGCAGAAATTAGGTTGTAATACAGCCTGGACCAGCATAACACAGTTGAATGTACTTCGGAAAGTATTTCTAGAGGAGTCTTGTGTTTGACCACGGCAGTATTATGATGCTAATTCCTGGTGGAATCGCGATCTCCGGTAATCCTGATTTATTTAAATAAATGCATTTTACTTTAAATGACGGAAAGTATAATATCAATAACGGATAACTGTCATTTACTTGAGTGATACATTTTTGAAGCTAGTTAACTATAGTGAATTGTTATTACATATTGCTCATAACCTTACAATGTTTTACGTATTTTGTTAGCAGTTCACAAAGCAATACAGTAATAGCTTCAACTGAATTACTGAAGACGTAAGTATAGAGACAACTTAAAAGTAAACTTGGAATCCCAAAAACGTTTGCTATAGCATGTAATATCAGTTTCCTGGTCCAGGAACAATTCAGCACAATAAATATGGCACTACTTGCATCCCCATTAATTAATACCTTCAGCAACATAGATAGTACTTATGAAAGCTGTTTACATTGTTTAAAAACTGATTTCAGAGTGAATTATGCTGTAAAAAAAATGTGTCAGTTGCGATTCTGGTCAACTTAACCACAACCTCCACTAATATCGGTGTTCTAAAAACATAGTTTCTATTACCCTATATGAAAAATGACGGGTATTATCTATGGTGGTAGAAGGTGTTTATTCTGGAAAAGCTTGCAAGGATAAACAAATAAGGATGATTTTTAATGATATTTTTCGTGATATGAGTACCATAATGTGGTTAGATTATCAGAGTATTTGGCTATGATTTATTCAAATAAATGCATTTTAAATGACGGAAAGTATAATATCAAAAACCAACAACTGTCATTAATTTGACTGATACATTTCAAGATTACGTACCTTTCGTTTAAGCTTTCTCTGAAATTTTAATAAACTTATTTTCTGCCAAAAAAATTCTTATGTTATGTTTTAACCAAATTCTTATAACTGATACAGATAAAAATAGCGTAAATATTGGATACCCTTCTCCTTACATGAATTTCTGCATCTAGTTGTCATAAATAAACAAAAAGCAATATGAATGAACGAATTTAATATGGTGGCTGTTGATTGATGAATGAAGGTTGGCACATGACCGTTCTCTAGCCAGTAGCTATAGAGGACATGCGCAGTCTCCAGATTATCATTTTATATAAAAGGATAATATGTTTTAAACTCTTACTAAGCAAATAATGTTGATTTTCGGTATCCTTACAACTTACACTATTTTTTTCAATTTAAGTTTCATAGTTTAATTTTTAGTATTAAGTACACCACAATGAAGAGAATAAAACAACAACTCAAGCCTGATGATTTCAAATTGTTTCCATTTACAGACGAGGTTTTGATTTGGGGATAAACAGAAGAAGGGTGGTCTCCACTGCCAAAGTTCCAACATTGGCCTTACTTCGAATTCATTTATGAGATTGAATGGTCACAAGTAAACAGTTTACTCCCAAAACCTAGACCTCCCTGTTGCTCACAATACCCATGTCCTCAATAACTGCTTCACAGCAGTCACTTGAACCCAAGTCTTGCGCAAGCCCAGCCACCAACCTCTAACTTGAAAAAGGGTTTTTCACCCAAAATATTGTATTTTTGGTTTGTTTGTGTATTGTTTTGTGTTACTGCTGCCCTCCTTCCTTCAACTTTCGTGAGTGTTGGGTGTTTTTTCCCCCTTTCTTTTCCATGTAAATTAACATTTAATATTATTAGTTGCTTCTTATTTATTTATATTTTTTCAATGTAGATTATTTGGATAAATTCTTAACCTATAGATAATAAGATAAATGTTTTAATTTTCGGGCAACAATGTTAGCAGGTGTTTTGATTAGATTGGAATGTAGACAGGGTCAGAATAACATTTGAAGTTAAAGAAGAGTAAGTAATTTACGGTGTCCTTTTTTTCCCTTCCTCATGAGAGCCACGTTACTTTGTTTGAATGTAAGTAGTGTCACATTGACCTCGATGAATGTAGTCGAGGCCATGATTAAAAAACTAATACTATGCAGCATATCATAAGTTGTTAAGCTTTATTTTTAATTTCCTTTGCTTTCACTGACATAGTATTAGTTTTTTAATCATGGCCTCGACTACATTCATCGAGGTCAATGTGAAACTACTTTCATTCAAACAAAGTAATGTGGCTTTCATGCTGAAAGAAAAAAAAAAGGACATCATATTTAAGTTACAGGTAACCATTCAAATGTTGCAATATGGATCTTGTAAGGTACATAGCCCTTACCAGAAATTATAGTTTGTGTTGTAAATATATTTTAATTATAGTGAGATCACAGAGTAAGTATTTTTAACTTTGATAATTCAGTTTAAGGGTCAAGGGCAGTGCAGAGAATCTTTGAAGACCAGATGAAGAGAAGAGATGAAAAAGAAATGATTTTAATGAAAGCATGAACGGACAAGGAATTAAATGAAAAAAGAAGCTTCAAAGAAGACTCTCAATGAAGTTGTAGTTTGAGAAGTAGCATGTAAATGTTATCCAATTATTATATTATTATCTTGTTGATATGAATCACAGCCATAAATTGTTTGCTTAATGAACTAAGGAAGTTGAATTAATTATTACAGAAAGTAAATAAATAAATGAAAACTTCAATGACATTAAAGTAAAGACTTTCCAGATGATAATATGTCTGATTGTACCAGATATTTAAAGCCAATAAGAAGTAATTCGAATAACTGTAAATATCTGGGAATTGTATAATAGGAAGAAAGTAAAATAAAAAAAGATACATGAGGCTTCATACGGACATACTGTCACATACAATACTTCGAAAGGAAGGAAGTACAAAAAATAGTATGACATGTAATTAGTAATGCTTCACAATCTGAATCACGAAAAAGAAAGTTATAAGAACTCGTGAAGATTTTCAGTCAAGTTTATATCGCTATACGTGAAGTCACTACTATGAGATACACTGAATGTATGAATTCACATGTGATAGATTTTATATTCTAGTGGCAATATTAGTGGAGTTTGAGGTTAAGTTGAAATGTAACCTGGACCAGAATAACAACTGAAACATTTTACTACAGCATTAGGCATGAGGAATCGTACTGAGTGTAATTTTATACAAATTTAGGATGAAACAAACTTTTTACTACTAGATAACGAACAGGAAATTGCAATGGGTGTTATAAAATAACAACTAAGCAACTGGCAATAAATGACTTGCAAGAATACTCCATTCAACCTATAATTATGGATGGGCCTTGAGACTACATGATGAGGATCGACTGATAAGTTTTGTGTTTTGTAAATTTATAGGAGATGGTGCAACAATCAATTTGGTTGCATTATGCCCGGAAAGTTCTGTTGTTTAAACCCAACCACCCCAAATTTTTGCTAGTAATGGAAGCTAAGTGTAGTAGTCATTTGAAGTATCAACTGCCACTAAGATGGACAAAAACAAATTCCGTTCACTGATAAAACACTTTCATTTAAAGAAGTGGACAGCACCAGAGATCAAAGCTGAGTTAGGTGACATTCATGAGGATTCTGCTCCTGGGATGAAGACCATCTATTTATGGAATATGCAATGTGGATTATATTAAGATGATTTGACTGCCCTGATTTTTTTGGGGGGGTGGGGGTGGATTGATTAGAGCACTCCATAGTAACATCGTTGGCATGGTTCTTTATCAAAGTGATGTCTCTTAAAAATTCCCTATCACAAAAAGTTTAAAACAGGGCTGCATACTAGCTCCCACACTTTTTGCCCTGTATTTGGCAGCTATGCTCTATAAAACCTCACCTACTCCCAAAATAGGCATGGAAATCTGATATCTGTTTGATGGAGGACTATTTAATGCAGCCAGATTCTGCTCTTGGATATTAACTGTCCTCACACAGATAGCAGAAATGTAGTATGCAGATGACAACTCCTCTCCAGCACATACTCCTCAACAGATTCAACAATCCGTTTAAATGCTTCAAGAATGCTTATGATCAATATGTCCCGACCATCAACACTCAAAACGTTTAAAGCAACCTACCCCTGGAGTTACCATCCCAGACTTTGATGTTACCATCTCCGGGACATCCCTCGAGCAAGTAGACAACTCCTCATACCTTGAGAGCATTCTCTCAACACGGTGTACCTTGGAGAAGGATGTAGAAAACAGAATTCATGCAGCACACAGTTTATGTACGCCTCTCTCAATGGGTGTTTCTGAACAAAGATTTTAAACTAAGCACCAAGCTCCTGGTGTACTGAGCTGTTGTTGTCTCTACATTACTGTACAGATGTGAGACATGGACATTCACCGCTATGACATTAAGAAAATGGAGCAATTTCACCTGCAGAAACTTCGTTCCATAATGAATATCAAATGGGGGATGATTATGTGTCCACTTTTACAATCTTAGAAAGGGCACGAATAAGCTCTCACCATCAGTCACAAACTAAGATGGATTGGACATGTTGCAACAAGACTCCCTTACCAATTTTTATATGGCGAACTCAGTAAAGCAAAACACATCGTGGTACCCTCTGAAGCATTAAAAAGACCAACTTAAAAAGATCTTGAAGAGCATAAACATAGAGCTGAATGCCTGAGACTGGCCGCATAATATCATGCTCTCAGGTGCAAAATCACCTCCGCAGCAGTCACATTTTTTGAGGAGGAGTAGCTTGTAATATATGGAAAACACAACAAATCCTACCATGTCCGCCACCCACAATTAGGCATAACTTGAGCAGAAGATTATTTTATACCAGGGTCAGCCCCAACTTTCAGATAAATAACTGTAAGCAAGCGAGAAATCTAAACTCGGAAATGAGTATTGGCCAACGACGACCATATCTCTCATTGCTTTGCATTAACCTTTTCTCAAAAGGTATGTCCTCAGGAACATGTGCATGAAATTTGAAAGCTAAGAGGCAATTACTTCGTGGTGCACCCCTAGTGGGCCACTGTGAAGGAGAACTGTGTGCTGAAATAGGGCCAATATTATGGATATCAAATACTGTAGTTGGAGGGAATGCAAAGGATAGCAGCTAGATTTCTACGTAGAAATTACCAAAAGATGCACTCTGTAACTGAAATGATAAAAGATTTGGGTTTGGAGTCACTGAAGGATAGAAGGCGGGTGAAAACTAGTGTGGGCATGTAAAAAGCTAAAATTGGCGATGAGGCCTGGATAAATATTGGAGTAACTTTGAAGCAGCAGTGCCATGATGATAAATTAGCAACTGATTTCAGGCATAAGGAAGTAGAAAAGTTCGGACTGCAGGGATCGTGATTCTGCTACAAGAACTACTGACTGACACCATAGTACTGTGAAAGTCAACCGCAACATTTATTATTTTCAAGCAGTAATTAGGTTGTAACACATGCTAGGCCATTAGCTTCAAGAAAGAATTAAGTCATAATATACCGTAGACCAGTGTGACGTTTCTAAAATTAATTCAGAAAGCATATCCAGCAATGTCTTGTTTTTGAATACTTCATTATTACAACGCCAATTCCTCACGATATCATGACTTCCAATAATCCTGAAATGTTTTAATTTTTATGTAGGGGAGTGAAGGAGGGAACAATTTACAGGTCTGGATGTGTACACATCTTTCCCCTTGCCACAAGTCTCACCTCCTTTATTAGTAAGGTTATTGGGATTACTGGAGATGAAACGGCATCATATTACTGCCATAGTCAAATATAAGACACCTCTAGAAATACTTTCTGAAGTACATTTAACAGTGTCATGCTGGTCCAGGGTATCTGAAAACCTAATTTCTGCTAGCAAATAATGGTCAAGAACATATAACAAGAGAATTATAGTCTGAAAACAATGTGACTTGCAATTGACTACAGCAGTATAATGATATCATTAGTAAATGTTGTTGTTGTGTAATAACGATTTCCAAAATACCCAGGTTATTAACCAAAGTATGATATAGTGTGTGTGTTGTCTTGCCCTCATGCCTTCATTTGTAGTAAATGATGCATTATATTCCCTATCCAATTTTATTGTCATAGCTTAACAGCAGTAGGTTGATATTGTACAGTTTTAAATTATTGTGACCTCGCTACGCTCGGTCACAATAGCACTAAAAGGAATAAACCTAATTATGTTGGTAGTCTACAGCGAATACGTCAAAACAACGTCACGTCAACGCCGGTCAGTGGCGGAATCGCAGTCTAGGATTAAACCAGTTTTAATATCACCATTATCCAAATTACATAAATAGGTAATAAACAATTATGTCAGAAGTCCTGTGAAGGAATTTACTGTAATAATATGATGAATTTAATTATATGTTAAGGGAAGTTAACATCAGGGCATAAGCTCCATCACAAATAATTAATAATAATGCTCAATATTTAAATTGTATGGCTTCAATAGGCAATTCCTGCTCATTCTTACACTCATGCAAAACCTTTATTTTATATTTGGGCACCTGGTAAGTTGACTATTTGGCATTTACGTTTATTCCATTGTGACCTCAGCACAGCCTCAATCTCTTACTAAACTATAAGTGGGTCTACTGGAGATCATAAGTCCGCTACGACAACACGCTAATGACATCATAATACTGCTGTAATCAGTCGTAAGACATTATTTTTAAGCAGTAATTCCATAATAATAAATTCAGCAGCATTATTTTCTAGCAGAAATTAGCTTGTAATATACGATGGACCAGCACAACACCGTTAAATGCAATTCAAAAAGCGTTTCTAGTGGTGCCCTGTGTTCGATTACTGCAGTATTATGACGCCAATTCCTTGCGGAATCGCAATCTCCAGTAATTCACACTAAGCAACTGTAGTACTGTGATACCATCTAACCTTGCCTTTTTTCTATTTTTTTGCATGAGCTATGATTTCCTATGGATTATTTAATCTTCTAGGAACTAGCATTTGAACAGTCAGTAATTTAATATTTGAAATCGATGTTAACCAATCCAATATGTATAGACACAAAAATAGGGTTAAGTTCATTTCGTGATACATGGCGTCACTAATATGCGATAAGATGAATGTATTAAAGCGGATGTAATTGAAGCTTTGATTTTCTAAGGGCAATATTAGGTTGAAATGTAGCCTGGACCAGGATGCCAACAAATGTCTAGTTACTCCAAATGTCACCAAAAATCGAATTTTGATTAATATTTTAAGTTACTTTTATCAATATCATGTTAATGACATAGTATGTGCGGATGTAAACTACTACTGAAGTAACTTACAACGAATAATCATACAAAACGGAAAATCTGTTTTCATATGTCGCATAAAATTACACTGGGGGCATTTGTGTTTCATTGGACTGCAATACTTTTTAAAAACAAAATTTCTTTAAATGAAAAATTTATTGCTGTTTAAATACACAGTATGCCTATGATTTTCATACGCAGTATCATTACAGTAACTTACCTGTGAATGTCACCTCTGCTATTCCAATGACGATTGAGTATCCTGACACATACAAACATGCAAACGATAAGCCTTGCAGAATATTTACTCTTTAATAGTAATTTAGATTAGCAGTCCATAAACCGCGGCAAGCACAAGTAACACAGAAAGTTTACACTAATATAAGATTTCATACGACACTTTCATGGGCATTACAGCACTGAGCACACGAATGTGAAAATAAAGTATCGCTGGAGCATTCCAATGGGTGTGGCCAACTCACGTAAACAGCCGAAACTGAACGAAATCCAAGGATTAGTTTTTCATTGTTTTTAAATCAAGTTTCATATGAAACGTTTAAGTCAAACGTCCAAATAAAATTTTTCTTGAGTGTAGTAAAATTCAGCAGGTTCAATAAACATAAATTATCAGTGTAAAAGTTTTTTTTGTATGATTCAATGAATTTAGAAGCTTAGGTTTGTCAGATTCGTGGTAATGAAATATTTTAATTCTCGGAAATAGTCCTTTATTTTTCAGTTTCTTTCTAATAATGGGTGAGAATAAATACTCATAATCTATTTCAATATTATGAATAACGAACTAAGATTTCATTCGTAGGCAGCTCTCATTTTAAAAAAAAAAAATTTATATGATTCCTGCATGTTTCCAATAACATTTTCTCTATTTGTCCCGAATAATCTTACATTATTTTATTACATTGCTGCAATTCCAAGATAGTGCAATATAAATTTCATTTCGAAGAGTGGCAACACTGTAGGTGAACTGTGTTTATTTGGGATTTGGAGTTGCGACGTAAATATTTTGTTTGTTATTTGTCGAGTTTGACGATAGTATTGGATGTAATAAATAATTTAGTCCTGTAATGGGAGACAGAAGAGAATTAGTTGCAGTAAGGAACAGCGGTTCTAGTGAAGATGAGGACGAAACTGCAGAGGCCGAAGGCCAAAGAAGAATTTACGAGCGCACATTTGACACTGCCTTGCCAGCGAGACATTCATATCTGGGTGATGATCTGGAAGAAGTTAGAGGAAGAACTGTATTTGATGATGATTCATATCAAACACTACCCCTACTTCCTGAACCTGGTGTCGTTTTAGTACCAGGTCAAACCATACCACTCACAGTTTCTAGTCCCCCAACGGTTAGTATGCTCCGCAAAACATTGAACACTGATCGAACATTCGGCGTCATTTGCATAAGGTATTTTAATTTTTCTCCGGCTGCCATAGCAAATGTTGGTACTACAGCTGAAATTTATGAGTTTCAGGATGTACCAACACCTTTTGGTTTCCGCATAAAGGCAAAAGGCCGACAGAGATTCTCGGTAATTGAAACGAATCGGCAGGTTGACGGGACCATTATAGGAAAAGTCAAAATTCTACCAGAAGTGGTTTTGCCAGATCCTTTGAAAGAAATACGTAATTTTTCTCTCAACCGTATTAGGTCATTCAGCAGATTACAGTCTAAATCACCATGTGTTTCACGAGATGCAATACAAACAAGGTGGCCAACATGGGTTTATTTACAGTACCAGACTGATTACTTGATACAAAAAATAATGCAGCACTTGCAGCATCTGAGATGTGGAGGAAATGAGGTTCCAATACCAGTAGATCCTATAGAATTATCATTCTGGGTGGCTCAAAATCTACCTGTTGGTGATGAACAACGTCTACGACTACTTCAATTGAACTCTGCAATTCAACGCCTTCGACTTGAGTTAAATATTCTTGACAGATGTAAAGTATTATGTTGCAATGATTGCAATACTGTTGTTGCAAAGAAGAGGGATGTATTTTCAATGTCTATTGAGGGTCCTCAGGGCACTTATGTAAACCCAACAGGTTATGTACATGAGACAATGACAGTTTTTAAAGCTCAAGGAATTAAGCTTGCAAACCAAGAGCCAGAAACTGAATATTCCTGGTTTCCTGGCTATGCTTGGACAGTTGCAGAATGTCGCCAGTGCCGTAAACATATGGGTTGGAAATTTACAGCTACGAAGAAAGGGCTTAAACCAGAAACATTTTGGTGCTTATGTCGTAAATCTTTGGCTCCGAAACTTGCTCCACAAGATGATGATGAGACCGTTCTCGTCATGTGAAATGAAAATCTAAGACAATCATGATACTGGTAAAAGGTATGAAGCTGTATATAAAATAAGAATAAAAATGTTAAACCATTTTGTTTCTTTCTCATACATATGAATTGTTTCAGCAGAAGAATTGGAAGTACATTAAGCTGAGTGACCTGATAATGTTAGTGAGAATTATGAAGACTGCAAACAAGAATGGAAGAAAAGTAGTATATTTTTATAAATACGTTAAGAATCTGAAGATCTTGCCGAATGGAATTGCATTTATCAACAATGCAAATGTATGGTATATTTATAACTAAGTGAGTCTTCAATCTTTATTATTTTATAATTTTGAGCTTTAACACAGATTCTGTTTAAGAGTTTTTGTGAGCGCTAGGAAAGTTAAATTTAATGTATTTGTTGTTCTTAAGAATGAGTTTGTAATTTAATAGAGGTATCCAATTGAGAATTACCCCAAACAGTTCTACTTAGAGAAGACTTATGAAGTTCTATTTGGACTCATGAGTATAAGAGGTCATATAAATCCAAGATTGAACTGGCTGATGACAATTAATTTAAAAAATTATAAAAAATATAAATTTGATCTATTTATAATGCATTCAGTTGTAAAAGCATAAATGAAAGTTTTGAGAAGTACGATCTATGATAAAATGTGAATTAATATTGCCGGTTCTGAATCTTATATAATGTTTTGTTAGTTACAAAGCATTGATGATACATTATTTTCTTTTATAGCATGTCTCTCTCTCTCTCTAATGGTGTAACATTCAGCCCTATGGCATTTTCTGCAGAAATATATGTATAAATGGACATGTATTATTTTGTATTATTAGTTAGTTGACTGGTGTTTTTTACCAAGACTTTATATGAGTATAGTCTTTATATAGTTACAGAACTGAAGCATAGTGAAGAAATAATGCTTATTAGTGTTTTAATTTTCACAATAAAGAGAAATTCCATCACTTTCTGAAACGTGCTTGCCACTACACGAAAAGTGAATTTTTTGGCGAGGACCTTCTTCAGAAAGAACAATCTTTACATGACCATGCTGATGTATTAATGTAAATACTGTTCTTACTGAAGAAGGGTCTTGTCAGTATAAGTATCTGTCAGTGTTAAGGTTTGTGTTTACATGCACCACACTTTTTTCTGTGGATTTTATTGCTGTCTTTAACATTGTGAACTACGGAGTACGTGCATTTAATTGTATTATCAGTTCAATATTACAAATTGTTATGATTTTTAATTGCACGTAGTTCCTAGAAGAAAAGTGCATGGTGGAAGGGTTTTAAAGTAGTGATGGATATTTCCCTCATATGAGTAAACGTTACTGCGTATAATGCATTATTAGTATTAGTTCCACAAGCATCTTCAAGTGAATCACTGTACTCCAGGGTATGATATTGTATTCTTCATGCTCTGTAAACATTGTACATGTGTATTTTGATAGTAACAAAGAACTCTGTAGTAAAAAGAAGAAAAACATCCTTTTTAGTTTCCATGCTGTGCTAGATGTGAACTACTGTTGGTATTCAGTACTGACATTAAAATCAAACACTACACACACAAAAGGTAGTTTTAATTATGGCTACATAACTGGATTGAAAATTGAGAGATGTATTGAATGAATGGAAAATTTGTTTTCAGCTGATGTTTCACTTTGATGATGTTGACATTGATGTGCACATTGTGAAATACTTAGTGCAGAAAGTCACAAATTCATTACGAAATTGATAGCAGTTTAGCATTTCAGGTATTAAATAAATTGTAACCAAAGACATATAATCTGGTCACTTGGATGTACTATTTTCAGAATTTAGGTTTTTACATATACGATTTCCTAAATAGTTAACTATCATTTATTTTAAATTGTTTTTACTGCAGTCTGCAATAAATAGAATCACTGAAATTTTAATGACCAATACTAATAACAACTTAGTTTTTCAGACAATGCCACATAATTCTTTCTTGCACTACAATTTCCACAATAGTAGTGCAGCTGTTGTTTACATATTTCTGAACAAAGAGCCTCAAATCTTGTGGAGTATTAGTTCACTGCCCTTGTTACTGTCCTTCTAAATTTCCAAAGTTTTTTCACTTGTCTTGGCTGCCATGTGTCATCAAATTTGCTGGAATTTCCAGTGTTGACTGCATGGCAAACTGTGGCATAGCTATCATTGTTGTTTTGCTTGAAGGGGTGGATATGCCTTCAAAGTTTGACATGTCCTGGAAGTTTATCTGATAGGGTGTATGTAACCCATCATCAATCTAAGCATGTGAAGTTGTGGCTTTAAGAACATATCCACCACTATAGGCAAAAGTACATCAACAGATCTTCTGTGTTCTTCACTGCATATGCCATAAAATTTGATGACACAAGGCTGCTGCAGAGGGAGTACCATTGGTGACATAGAATAATTAAAGGTGGGGGGGGGGGGGGACAGTAACAATTTCAACGTGGACTGTGGACAAATTCTTCATGACACTTGGTGATGTTTGCTGAGAAACATGCAGCACAACAACACTGTAACACCAAAGAAAGCTGCAGTTCAACAGCTAAAATCTTAGTGCAAGAAAGAAAAATGCAGAGCCATTTTTTAAAAAAAGATAGCTGCGGAAACTTGTGACTTCAATCCTAATGCTTATGAAAATAGTTTCCTTTATATTTTGGCATGAAATGTGGACGATACAGACAGTTTATGATTGAAGAATTTTTTGAATATGATATTTCAGCTTACAGATACCTTATTTTATGGTGTGGATAATGGAAACAATTAAACTGCTGCTAAGCTCCGGTAATTGGATAGTATAGGGAAAATAACCTATCTCTTACCACAGATGATGGCAGGAGGACCAGATGAATATAAAAAATTAACAATATTTTAGTTATGATGCAACTAAGGAAAATGGAAGCGGCTTCTAGGCGATATAAATAAGAAAAGAAAGGGAAATTAACCCACCACATACCAAAGTGGACGGATGCGATGAGAGAACACTAGTCTTGTAGGAGGTGAGGCATGTGGGGGGGGGGGGGAGGAGGAAGATGCGAGCATATCCAGACTTGCCATACAAATGAGCCAAATACAAAACATGCAGGAGAGTGGGGACTGAACTGGTTTTGTCAACTTTCTTCTTCCACCACCAGTTGCAGCCGTCCACTTTGGTATGTGGTGGGTTAATTTCCCTGTCATTCATTATTTATAACGTTATTAACTGAATTATTGTGTTTACATTTTGTACGTGTTTGTCTGGACTTCATCAGTTTTAAGAGATGGGTTATTTCCTTTGTACTATCCTAATTTTATTTTATGTTGTGTTTCATATGTACTTTAATTAGAATTTGAATACTCTTCTTCATGATCAGTGAACTTATTCTTTTGGAATTTACTTTCCTTCTATCTTTCTTAACACACACAAAAATTCATTGTACATAAATTTACTGTTTATTATTTATTTAAAATTCAAGAATCTAAAAAAAATATGTAACCTCAATATGCATGGAAGTTGGTACGTGCAGTTAGCTAAACTGCTGACAGTCAAAGTGAATTACAGTAGAACCTTAGGTTTTTTATCTACCTTTATTATTCAAGAAGTTTGGCAGATCTTTTACTTGTGTAGTTGTGATGCTGTGTTTTATGTTTACATAAACAATAAAATTTCAAATAGAAATAATATTTTTTTTTTATTTAAGTTCCGTGCTACAATGTGATCATATTAAAGGTATTGTTCTTAATATACCAGATATTTTTCTTATTTTGGTACCAATTACTCCTTTTTTGTATACCTTTTTATTCTAGAGATTGCATACTACATACAACATAAAAAGATGTTGATAACCAGCAGAACATCATTAAATATCTCTTGCTTACAGGAGATGCTAATGTTTAAATCCTTCCAAAGTTTCATTATAGAGTACAAAACTATTATGTTTATTTGACTGCTTTAGCACAATTGGATTAGTGTGTATGTAGCCCAGTGACCATTTGTCAAATAAGAATGGTATAGTGCTGTCATGCATCAATGTAGCAGTTTGTTTTGGGCATTATTACACAAATATGTGATCTGCACTAGGTTTTAGTCCTTGAAATGAGGCACAGCAATATTTAAACTCTGTGAACTTTCTCTCCAGGAATGTTATATACTCAAATGTTATGAAAAAAAAATAATTTTACCGAATCAACACATTTTGGAAGACTCAATCAACTGAAAAACAGCTAGCTCAAATTTCTCACAATTTATTGAAAGATTCAGGATTGTTAGTAAATGCTATTTTTTGGATTGACAGAACTGTCTGATAATGAAGATCCACACTTACAGAGTATCGCAACAGGTTTGTGGGTGGCCAGGTGATTTCATAATTGGTAGATTGCAGTATATTGTCATTGATGACAAAGCCTCCATTAAGCTACATGTTACCTCGCACATACAGGTACACTTCTTTCCTTGTATTTTGTAAACAGTGTCGGAGACAGTGTTAGCAGCAATTTGGGATTGTTTACTGATCATAAAGTTATCTCTATGTAAATAAAGAATTCTGTCATTTGTTTAGAAATTCAGAGTAACCTAGACATAATTTAGGCTTGGTTTGGTAAATGGAAGTACAAAACAAGTTGCCAAAGGTACAAGGTAGAGCACAAATAAATAAAAAAAAATATAAAAAATTCTGTTGTGTATGAGTACAAAGCAAATTCTACAACACACATAGGGTTATTTGACACAAAAAGTTGATCAAACAATAAAGAACACATACTTTGAACACACACGCTTTATTACATATTAATTGAATATTTAAAAAATACCTAAATAATAATCATACAAGTCCACTACAATATCATTCTGAAGAACCATCCCATCCTTCTTCATCGGAAGCGTCATCTGGTGTCTCTGCCTGCTTAATTTTCTGGCTCGTTCTCTTCTTGAGTACTTGGATCCTGTTTTAATATTTTAACAATTCCTGGATTGAATGATTTAGATTTTTTGGTGGTTTGGGTCTGATGTAGCTCAAATATGGATCCCAAGTCAGTGAAAATCTATTAATGACATCTGTGTTGCACTGAACCCAGCTAAATTTTCCAGTGTAACTCTCCCTACATTGTCAAAAATATTTGTTTCTAGCTTCTGTTGCTACTTCAGAGTGCTTAGAGGTAAAAGTGCACACTTTATTATAATTGGGCCCTCAATCAATACTTACTTGTATCAATACAATACTTGTATTACAGTTAACATTGGGTGCCACGAGTACAATATAACTTATCAGTTTCGTGACAATGGGGAGAATTTTTTTTGAGTCCACTAGATATAATTCACAGAATAGTAGAAAAACTTGACAATCAATGTTTTGTCAATACCTGTAATATCTGCTTATATCATTTACTACAATCAGTCAAATCATCGAAAGATTTTCTAGGTCGCCCCACAATGGACTGATTGTATTTTATAGGGATTTTGATACATCCTTGTAACTAATCACGGCATTTTTTTTAAAAAAAATATATACTCTCATTTCTCTTAGCAGCCTGTCATTTTGTTTCAATTTCCAATTTAAGCCTTGAAAACCTTTGTTCGAACTGTTTCATTTGTTCGGCCTCGAACGTTGGTTTATTATAAATATTTTTCTCGATTAATTTCAACTTTTGCACAAAATAATTTCCTTTCTTGTGTTTACTCATATCATAAGTAACTTTTTGGGTCATGAGCTTAATACCAGAAGAGCCCATAACAAAGAAAATCTTAGATGAATTAATGTGACAGAATAATGCAAGTTTGTTTTATTTTAAATAATCTAGAATTTTTTCGAATAAATAGACGTTTGGCACTTTTTGGTAACTAATTTTCAATGAAACTCCAAGATAGTACACTAAACTAAACCATAAAATAATTCAGACCTGGGAAATGTTGGGAAATATAACAAAATGACGCTTTAAGACATTTTGTAATAAAAAAAATTCATACAAAATGAGTCAGCTTGCAAAAATGTAGGCTACAGAAATAAAATTGTGTGATACTTCTGGATGTATGTTACTATCATTTCAATTCAAGGTATGTTACTATTACTTCAATTCTAGGTACCTGGCTGTACAATATTCTTGATTAAAATCACCACTACTCATTTAACATCACTCACAGATTAAAATGGTTCAACTTAAAATTTTCTCATATTTGCTTGGTAACGGTACATGTTTCTTGCAATGTGTTTAGAAGACGACTGTTCACAGGATGGGAAACAAACCTTATCTAAGAAACATAGTGGGCTGTAGTTATATTGGCATTTGCCTGGAATCAGATACGTACGGGTTCTTGGAATTTGCTTGAAAATCTTTTTGACTTGAGATCTGCTTTTTGTGTCAAATAGCCCTGTGTGCAACATTTGATAAGGTTGAATCTCCTAAGTATCTGAGTGCTACAGTACAGAGCGATATGAAGTGGGATCAAAACATTAATTTGGAAAAACAAATTGTATACTACATTTCAGGGGTGAAATTTTGAAAAACTGTAATACATACATAAATGAGATAGCATATAAAATGCACATGCTTTCTTTCTTTGAATGCTATAATTCTGTATAGTATCCACTGAGCATGTTGGGTGAATGGCAGCACACTGGTCTCGCATTCGAGAGGATGCAGGTTCAAATCCCTGCCCGTGCATCCAGATTTGGATTTTCCATGGTTTCCTCGAATAACTGCATGCGAACGCTGGCTTCCTTCAAAAAGGCCACAGCTGTTTTCATTCCTGTTCCTTCTCCCAATTGTTTTCAACTCATTTTTTGATTGCTTTCTATAGCCCTATCAGAAGTATCACTGAATTCATTTTGAGTTTGGGATGGGATTGTCTGTTTCCAGTTGAATTTATTGACAAACATGAGCATTACCGAAAACTTTGAAGGAATTTAAAGAAAAAATTTGTAGAGGGCAAATGTAGGTGGGTGCAGGATAGGGGGAAGATAGCTGTGTAGGGAAATTGCCACCGGAGCCTGTGCTCCATTGCAATTAAATTAAATTAAATTAAATTAAATCTTCATTTAGTTGCAATTACAGTAAATGAAAAGTAGGGAAAATAAGTCGCCACACTGATGCTTTTATGTACTCCTTCTTCCCTTGTGCCATGAAGGACTGGAGTGCACAAAGGGGAGATTAATTTTGGTGCAAATCACCCCCTGCAATCCACGATTTTGTGAACTGCTGAATGTAGATTTAGATCTATACTACAGTTCTCTCTCAAATATGATTGTCACAACACTTCTCATCAATTATTTTAGCCTTATTTTTATTAATTAATTTTGTTGGAACATGCCCCAGGAACAATTACTCTACATGCATTTTACAAATTCTAGACTACATTTCAGGGGTCAAATTTTGAAAAACTGTAATGCATTCATAAGTGAGATAGCATATAAAATGCTCATGCATTCTTTCTTTGAATGCTATAATTCTGTTTAGTATCCACTGAGCACGTTGGGTGAATTGTACCACACTGGCTCACATTCGGGAGGGTGCAGGTTCGAAAGCCCGCCCGTGCATCCAGATGTCGGCATGGCTTTGGTGAAGTGTTTTCTGTTTGAGTGTGTGAAGGTCTATTTCATCTCTAGCTAAGTTTAGCTGACTAAATCAGTTAGAAACTATGACTTATAAAATAAATAATTAGGATTATTGTGAATGAGATAAAATATTAATATCTTCATTTAAAAATAGTACTTTGAAAATTCCTAGTTGTTGGTGGTTAATCCTCATTAATTTAGCTGAAAGCGTGGAATCAGCTTAAAGACGGCAAATTTTAGTTAAAATTTCTGGTATAATTCATAACAGTTTAATTCTTGTATAACTAAATAAATATTTTAGATTGTGGTTGCAGGTGGTAGCCTTACTAACACATATTATAGACTTTTGATCTGTCTGAAATGTAACAGTTTGATATTTTCATTAATGATGAAACTAAGGAAAATGGAAGCAATTCCTAGGAGATATAAATAATAAAGGAAAGGGAAATGAACCCACCACATATCAAAGTTGATGGCTCCAATGAGAGAAAACACGAAAGGCAGACAGACAAATATACAATATTTCGGTAATGACCTTCTTCAAGTAGTTGTGAAACGGGCCATTTGGTTCTGGATGTGTGTGCACATAGAATGTCACCCAATGACTAGCTAGGCATGGGAGAAATGATGGGGGAATGGCTAAAGAGTAGATTTTTTTACTTGTGACTTTATGCCTCGTTGAGGTCATAAGAGGCAGGATGGGACTGGGTACAAGGAATGGGAAGGAATTCGGCCATGACCTTTTTGAAGGAAGCATCCTGGCATTTGCGTTGAGTGATTTGGGGAAACCATGGAAAACCCAAATCTGGATGCCCGGATGGGGATTCAAATCGATGTCCCGAATGCGAGGCCAGCGTATTATCGACTCAACCACCACGCTTGGTCTAAGGAGTAGACTATCGTTATATCCGCATTGTCTGAGATAATATATTGCAGGCGATGGTAAAATGAATTATTTCTAAAATATTAAAATAGCAATTTGTTAGAAGAAAAAGATCATAAATAAAATATTTTTGTTTACTTACCAATTGCAGTAACTTGACTCAGCTTGTAGTGTCTGGTTTTTAAGACATTTTTAAAATTTAAAAAATAATGAGATGCATTAGTTAATAAGTTAATTTGCAAAATTATCCTGGGTAGGTGCCAAGAATGGAAGTGTTCTCTATCTGAGAGAAGTGACATTCCAATTCTGAAATACTTTTTATCAAAGCAATTGTACTTTTAAAATTACCATTATAACACATATCTTCAACTATTCAAATGATATACTGATACATTGGAAAGGAAGTTATTGAAAGCAGGGTTTACAACACCTATATTATTTACTTTGAATATAAAATTGGTCGAATTATTTAACAGAACTGAATATTTGAAGAGTTTACAAAGTTAAACATTTATTTTGAACAAATTAGAGCATGATTCAAATCTCAGAGTGTTGCCTAGGGTTGAATGACGCAAGAGTGTTTATACATCGCCGGAGTTCTTTACCGTAACAGATGAGTTGCGGAGAAAACAGACGGACCCTGTTGATCAGCTGGGCGCGAGGCCAGTGATGGCTGCCTCAGGTAGAGGCGGCTGTTCCCTGGAGAATTCAGCGTGGCACGCTGCGTCCCCAGTCGAGGTCAACTCCCTTTCTGACCAGAAAACAGAGTTGTGGGTTGTACGCCGGCCAGAAACAGAATGTCTTCCTTCCCGCTTGTTGACCCTGTCGAAGACTTCCAGGCTCTGGAGTTTTAACCGACACGGGAAATTTCAGCCAGTGGGAGCGTTTGGCGGAGCGTCTTCGATCTCCATTGGCACTCCTTATGCAACACAAAACTTATGGTTTATAAAAGTTCGTAACACACTGTTTGATTCGCTGGCTCCCAACAGAGGTGTTCCGCAACCCGACTTTTTCTCAGAGGTATCGTTTCTCTAGTTTCTACTCTACCAGGAATCCTTCTTCGGCACAGGTCCTATACTGTCCTTGAATGCGTAAAGCTTTTAGCTTTACGGCCTGCTATAAATCATTCATTCTTTCAACGCAGGTAGGAGTCACCTGGCTCTCGCCGATGACAAAGAAAGGTAGAATGTTTCGGCTCGGCCCGAAACTGGCTAATTCACACGAACAAATTTCCCGTCACCAAGGGGACATCACAACTTATAATCTAATCTAATATTATATAAAAAGTTTAGCACATAAATTTTATTAGACTACTCCATCACATAAATTTAACATTATCCTTTTTTTTTAGTATTTAAGATTCATTTAGAAGGTACTAGAACTATTTGGGAAAAATTCAGCCTGGAAAGCGAGACACCTATTACAAGATTGTGGTGAATGGTGTGAGTTTCGTTTCATTAAGTGCAAGAAATGGTTTCATTGGATATGTATAGAAGAGAAAACACGGGAACTTGTTGAGGCTCTGCCATGGATTTGTCAGCTTTGTATTAGGGACAAAAAGAGCAGTCTGGTGGCTCAGTGGTTAAGGCGTCTGACAGGAGATCAAAAGGTTCCCAATTCGAATCCCTGTCTCGGCGGGGATTTTCATTGGCTCTGAACCCAACCTTCACCTCCAGCACAGCGAATTGTGTAGTCAGGATTATGCCAGAACGCTTCTGTGGTACGGGTTCCACATTAAACTGTAGGTCCCCTGTACCCGGCAGGATTTCCAGGTTAGTTTAAAAGGCTACGATTAGGGGGGGGGGGGGGGGAATGAGGAGCGAATAGAAACCCCGTCACTTGGCACTATGACCACATGGAATTATTATTTTTATAAGGACAAAAAATTGAGAGATGGACAAAAAGATCAGGAAGTTGTGCAAAAGGATTAAGGCTCTTGAGGCTAAGCCTACAGGTAAAATGGAGAGATGGTGGGTTTACTAGGGAGGGTGAGACGGATCGTTGGGAGCTGATAACAGATTAAAGGGAAAATATGGTTAACAGTATGAAGAAGCCATACACTTCAGAAGTCGTGAAAATAAATAGTTTTCACCTGTTACCAGAGTCAAGAGTCGAAGAAACTCATGTAGATGTAAGAGTAGGTAAAGTGCAGCAGACCTTTAGCAATAGAGACTTGCAATGACAAAATAGGAATCAATGTATTCTGCTGCTAGCTAGTATCCATAGGTGAGCTTTAGGTCCTCTCCTACAGGGCCAGTAAGACCCAGGCCACCAGATAACAAGGATTTTTTTTTCATACTTAGCGCAACATTATGTCAGGTAATAGAGGATACAGATTCACTTTGTAAAAGTTTCATTAAGCAGAATAGAATGAATAGTGGTAGTGGCAAGGGTGGGGAATAGTACTGATAGAAATGTAAGCTACAGTAAACAGAGTGACCTAAGAAAAGAGGCGAAGGAGGCGCAGCATACCGGCTCAGACAGGTCCTAAGTCACACTAACCGGTCACGTTTGAACGACACTGTAAGGCCTGTAAATGTGGAAATGGAGGTGTTACTTGGGGAAGGCATTAGTTTTGTCGTGGGGGTGGTGCTTGTGGTCACCATTTGTAGGTGGGTTTTTACTAGGCACTGCCTACACCTAAATAGGATGGTTGTCAGCTAAAGCTATGAGGGAGGACTGTGCCTATTATTGGTTAAGGGATGCTGGTGGGGGGATAAAAATAAGTGATCAAAGGGATACTAATTGTAGAAGCTCTATGAGAAAAAACACAAATGGTAAAGAAACAGATGTAGGTATTGAAATAATTACAGAATTTGGAACAACTGGAGAGACAAAGATTAATGCTGGAAATATCTCAAAGCCAAAAAATAAAGGGTGTTATTGGTGAATAGGGTAGGGTTAAAAGAAGGAGTACTAGACAATGAAGTTTTCCCTGGTGGTTACAGAGTGTAGCCAGATAGAGGAGCAATTGGTGGAGGGGTATTCTTCTTCCATTGTTATGCCCAACTCAGGAGCACGAGTGAACTTATCAAGCAGATGTGTTTTTCCTCTGTTCCCAAAATCTCTTCATCCTTTTGCTGTGCTCTTTCCTACATTCTTCTGTCCAAGTGTTCCTTCTTCTAATATACTGGCTGTTGTCAAATTGGTGGTTATTGACCATGCTACTAAATCAGCAAGTGTCCTGTATGATATCGTCTGCTATTCCAATTTCTTGAAGATCCTTTTCAATTTCAATTAGCCATTTGTTTTTGATTTTCATTGCAATGGCCAGCTTTAGAATTCTTTTGGTTAGTTCCTCATTCTGATAATGTGGCCGTAGAGTTTAATTCGTCTTTTCCTGAATGTGTCAGAAATTTTTACCGAATTTTGATACAGCTCGTGTGGTTTCCTTTTCATCCAAATTCTTCTGGTACAAATTGGGCCAAAGATATTCCCTAAAATTTTACCTCCTTGCTTTTCTATGTCTTCAATCAAAGATCTGCCCCCAACAATAAAATTTTCCGATGCGTATAATTCCTGCCGTTTGATTACAGTGTAATAATGTCTTAACTTGGCATTTTGAGATACTGACTGTTTGTCATACTGGATAGCAAAGATTATTATAGTTCTATACTGTTCATAGACCATGACCACAAGCTATTAGGGGTAGATTTTTGGAGTGATAAAAAAGAAAAAAATCGGGGTATTGGCTGCTTACTGTGGTGGAAGAATTAATGATGGAGATGAGATTCTTGGAAAGGAACTAAATTCACAGTTCAGAGGCATAGAATGGTTATTATTGGAGGGGATTTAAATTTACCAGGTGTCAACTGGGCAGGAAATAGACAAATAACACAAGGGAACAGAGATTTACAAATACCTTAATAAGGGAAGGACATTTTACAGAAGTGGTAGAGCAAAATACGAGGGGACCTAACATGTTGATATCTTTCTAATCAAGCCAGATGAAAATCTTGTAGGGTGTCAAATAACTGAAGGAATAAGTTAACTCATTGCAGTACTGATGGATATTACGGGATTTAGTAAACCAGTGGCCATAGCAGAAGGGGAAAATAAGTATAATTATAAAAAGGCAAAGACAATTGAAGAGATATTTCAGGGAAAGGTTCAGCAAATGGAAGGATGGCACAAGTGCAGTGGAGGTAAAATGGGGAGGGTTTAAGGAGATAATAAAAAAGGGTGAGGAAATGTTTATTCCAAATCAGAAAATAAAGAGATGTACAGAACCTTCATACTAAATTAGGGAGGTGAGAAGGTTAAAGAGGCTAGTGAGATGGGAACACAACAGAGTTAAGAGATAGGAAGGCAGTAGGGAATACCTAAAACAACTAAACAAGCAATTAATAAGAGCAAACACAGATGCAAAAGATGGGTTTATGAAGAATATTATTGGTGCTGAAGGACCACTGAATAATGCATCTAAAAATTTGTATGCTATAATAGAAAACTGAGTGGAAGGGAAGGTATTTAGAATACTGTAGATAAGAATGGAGTTGAATTTACTGAGGATTTTCAGAGATATTGAGTGACTGGTTTAGTGAGACAACTAAGGACTGTGATGCGAGGTAATGAATCAGAAGAGAGTTTCCCTAAAATTGTAAATGAGGAAACTACAAAATTTGAAATAAATTCTCAGAAATTATGATGAAACTCAGAAAGTTTAAAAAAAAAAAAAAAAAAAAAAAACACACACACACACACAAAGGGGCTGGCATAGATAATATTACCACAGATTTATTAAAGATTGTGGGATACAATATTGTACCTTATCTTGAAATTTTATTTTATTTAAAACGAATTTGGAGTCTTGCTGTGTTAATAAAGGAGGTTTTATAAATAGGGTTGAAAATTACAGTCCAATTAGTTTGACATCAGTGATAGGCAAAATGATGGAGAGATTGATATGCAACTATATCAGAAATGTCTCTGAGGAAGAAACTGGTTTGTAGATCGACAACATGGCTTTAGGCAAGAATACTCATGTGAATCTCAGATGGTGGGATATATGCAAGATATTTCAGATGAATTGGATAAGGGAGGCCAAGTTGATAGTGTGGCACTAGATCTTTTAAGGCATCTGACAGAGTGAGCCATAAAATGGTTTTAAATAAACTGAAATCTATAAAAGAACGCAGTTTTTTCTCGACGTTGTTTATTTATGAATGTTTCTACAGGAAACAAACCGAGTAATATAATTATTTGTGCACAATATTTAGGTGACATAAATGTCCATTGCCATCTTCAGATGAGATTTATGTTGCCGAAATATTGTGTACTAGCTGATACCAGCGACTTTGTACGCGTGGATTAAGAATTTCTTTGCCAGAATTGAATACAGAAAGTTGTTGGTAATGGATTGGTCTCAAACAACACTGAGTTGTCATAATATGACAGGAAAGCTATCACTATATCAGTCTACTGTTGAACCTCTCTCTTGAAGAGAATCAATTTCCAAAATATTTCTGTCGCCATTCGATAAGTTCTCAAAATTTTGTGACTACAACTGTTAATCATACTGGAACAAATGTCCTGTGCCCCTCCTACAGACTTTCTTGTCAAATTCCATCAATATTGGTATAGCCATTTAGTCGTCAAAATGTAACAAAAACACAGAGACTTTCTTCCACATTTATAGTATTATTACTGCAGATCACACACACACACACACACTGACTGCGAACAACCCCTGAGGGATCATTATAACATAAAAAAGTGTACACCTACAGCATTGCAAGACTACCTATGATTTGCCTTGCATTGCATGCCTAAATTTGTGATATCTACAGTTTAACATTCAATCCGAATAACCGATGGTCCAGGCATGACTCTTACGATCAAAAACAATTTTTAAAAATCTTTTCCTCCATGGAGATTTGAACTGGAGACCATGATCCAAACAGTAGTAAGCAAGCGCTTTAACCACTGAGCTATTATACTGCTATATGGAAAGGCAATACAGAGACCTACGCATCTGTCTATCACCATTCAGTAATTTTTAGAAATTATAACACAACATGTACCATATATACAGAAAATTCTTCAACCAAATTTAGACAGTACTTTTCTTCTTGTTTCAAAGGATAAGTGCACAAACTTTCATCAAAATCAGATGAAAACTGTGGATTTGAATGAAAAACAAACAAACCTACAAACAAACAAACGTACATACATTCATCTGTATATATATATATATATATATATATATATATGGATAGATAAATAATAATATCACTCAGATTATTTCCCGAGAAACATTCATAAACTGAAATCTATTGGATTGGATGAAAACATACTTGCTGGGTAGAGGAATTCTTAAAAGCCAGAAAGCAAAGTATTAGAGTAGGAAATACATTATCAAAAGAGGTGGAAGTAAATATGGGAGTGCACAGGGTAGTGTATTGGGACCGTTGCTGTTCATTATTCTAATGAAAGACTGTGTTGATGGGTTACAGTCAGAATTTAAGTTTTTTCAGATGATATAATGGTATGCAAAATGATCAAAACAGGTGAAGACTGTGAACAGCTGCAGGGTGACGTGGATAGAATATCTAAATAGTTAGGTCAGCATGGAATGAAGATAAATGCCAAGAAAAGTCAGTTTATTAGGTACACACATAAAAAACAAAAGGTTAATTATGATTATTGGGTGGGGTCAGATTTTCTTGTTGAAAGCTTGAATTTTAAATATCTTGGCATAACGTTTGATAATAAACTTAACTGGGCAGAGCACATTGGGCAGTTAGTAGGAAAAGGTTACATAATCCATCATTTAGTGGTGATGAGGGTGATGAAAGGATGTACCAGAGAAGTTAGGTATATCAGTCTGTTGGTTGAATATGGTGTTATGAAATACAGGTAATGGAGGGTGTGTAAAGAAGAGCACCTACATTTGTTGGTTCAAATTATTCCAGGACCCTGTCAGTAACTGATATGATAAAAGAGCTGGATTGGGAGTCATTGAAGGAAAGGAGGAGGGTGAAGAGAGTGCTGGTAATGTATTGGGATATGTTGGTGATGGGGCTTGGAGGGACATTGGTCAAATGATTAGGAATAAAACATGGAAGGCAATCATGACTACAAGCTGGTGCTTGATTTCATGTGGGAAAATTTTCTTTTGTTGGTAAGGGTGCCAGGGATTGGATGAATAATTTACCAAAAACATATAAGGAATTTAACATTAAATTTGGAAAAATAAATAGGGGAGGAATTTAACACTCCAATTATAAAATAATTTTTTTAAAAATATGAAAAGGGGTAATGGCTAAGTGAATTGCCACCAGAGTATTAGCTCCATCTCAGTTAAAATTAATAATAAAATAATCTGTTAGAAAAATTCTAGAAGCAAGACTCACTAAAGGTGGTTACAGACTACAATCAATCAAAACAACAGAAAAGTTTTCAAACATCGAAATTGACATCAAGTAAAGGTGAATGAAATTCTTTGGTCACCATAAGAGGTTACCAGAAAATCAATTGACAAAAAGATAATAGATTATGTAATTTCACTTAAAAAATCAACACCTTGGCTGAATGAAATTCGGAAGGATCTTAAAAGTGCAAACATAGGAACAACAGACATCTTAGAAAAGAGACACCTTCAGATACAAAGTAGATAAATTGGAAATTATAACTGAGCAACCAAAACAAAACCAATACAAGACCAAAGTGGTCGGAAGAACGAAAACAAGCTTTCTCGGAAAGAATGAAAGCTTATTGGAACAACAAGAAGAACTCAAAGAAAACTTGATTGGGTCATTTGCTTGATGTCTTCCATTTACAGGGAGAATTCGCCAATAATAATCTGTAAAGGAGGCAAGTGTGACACCAATATAGCAGAAATATTGACCCTTTTAGGAATTTTTATACTTGTTGGGTATCAAAAAAGTATCTAAAATAAATCTCAATAAAGCGTGGGTGAAGGGTGGCACCATAATTGAAATTTTGCAATAGTGTTATGGGGCTCAAACAATTGAGTAACTTGTGCATTACCATCAGATTCGACGACAAAGAAAGACACGGAAAAAATACCCTAATAAATTAGCTGCAGTGAGGGAATTTTTCAATTAAAGCTGCCAAACATATTCCCCACCTAATATCCAACTCATGATCGACAAAGAACTTATAGCTTTATGATTTGTGATGTAACCTTCCAGTATTTTAAATGTCATTTTTAGAGATTATTATAGATTAATTTTTCTTAAATTCCTTTTCTTAATTCCCTTCTAACATGGTTCCTGAATGTGAAGCAGAGTATGTAAAAATTATTTGGTGAACTCCATACGCCACTGTTCCAAAATCGCTCTGAACACCATCTTACACAATTGGTGGTTAGAGAAGCTGGTAAGAAGAGGACACAAAAGAGTTAAGAGACTGCCAGGCAGTAGGAAACACTTGAAAAAAATTAAACGCGGAATTAATGTATAGCAAAAATGGAAGCTAAAGATAGGTTTATGAAGAATATTATTGGTGCAGAAGGACCACTGAATGGTTTATCTAGAAATAAATATGGCTATCTTAGAAACCTAGGATAATGGATGAGATTTACACAATTATAGTTAAGGATGGAGGAGCAGTTACTGATGATTTGAAAAAGACAAAGATATTAGGTAACTTGATAATGTGACCAATAGGGACTATCGTTCAGGATTGGGAGGGTATAAATCAGAGATGCGCTTGTCAGCACAATTACCAATGAGCAGACAAAATAATTTTAATTCACCCCGAGGATATTAAAAGGAAGTAAAAAGAAGGTTGCTGTAGACAATAGTACCACAAGTGTCTTAAAGACAGAGACATTGTATGCAAGTTAAGAGTAGGAGTAGGCCCTCTTCTGCAGGATCAGATAGGTACATGTTACCAGGTCACAAGTTTTTTCAAACCTAGTGCAATATTAGGACACGTAATAGAGGATATAGGTTCACTTTGCAGGAGTTTCACTAAGGAAAATAGAGTAGTGGCAGTGGGAGGTGCGGGGAATAGGTTGGTAACATGGTGCCGGTAACAGTACACAGTAGTGACCAGTCGTGTAAAAAATCAGATGCTGATGAAAGCTCTAAGTGTCATGCATGTGATATCAAAACAAAAAATCTCAACACAGTGACAACGCGCTCGAAATCAAGGATTTAAAATCTCTGACCGGCAGTGCAGACAAGAAACCAGATGAAAAGGAACACAAAATACAGCACCTTAAAAAGATTATTTCAAGTAAAGATGAAATCATTAGACTTCTTAAGGAAGAAATCAATGACCTTAAGGAAAAAAGTGAAATGTTTAAATCATCCTGTAGTTGCGGAAGCAAACTGTGGAAAATGGACACATGTTAATGGCCGACATAGCGTTAACAGGTGAAGGGGCAGAAATAGATTATCAAAGTGATACTGATTGCAGATTCGCGATGGGGAAAGTCACAGATATTAAAGAAATAGATGAAATGGCTGAAACAATAACTGACTGCGGTAAAAGTGGGAAAGAGGAGATAAATTCTGAAAATGTAAAGCCAATAGTAAGGGTGTTAATGGTAAACTGTAGAAGTATAATGAACAAAGTAATCGAATTTGCAAACTTAATAGAGATGCATGAACCACAAATAATAATTGGGGTAGAGAGTTGGTTAAAAGAAGAAGTACTAGACAGTGAGGTTTTTCCTGATGGTTACAGAGTATACCGCAGAGATAGAGGAGCAATTGGTGGAGGAGTCTTCATACTAGTTAGCAAAAACTACCATAGTTCACTGGCATTCATAGACCAAGACCATGAGTTACTTGGGGTAGATTTCTGGGGTAATAAAAAAGAAAAAATCAGAGTGTTGGCTGTTTACCGCAGTGGAAGAATGACAGAAGAGGATGAGGCTCTTGGGGAGAAATTAAATTCATACTCAGATTTCAGAGGTGAGAATAGAATGATCATCATCGGCGGAGATTTAAATTTACCAGGTGTAAACTGGGAAGGGAATAAGATAAATAACACAAGGGAACAAAGATTTGCAAATATCTTAATAAGGGAAGGAGGATTTACACAAGTGGTTGAGCAAAACACTAGGGGACAAAATATTTTGGATATATTTCTAATTAAGCCCGATGAAAACCTTTTGAGGTATCAAGTAACTGAAGGAATAAGTGATCATGAAGCAGTTCTGATGGATATTAGAGGATTCAGTAAACCAGCAGCCAAAATTGAAGGGGGAAATAGGTACAATTATAAAAAGGCACAGGTTTCAAATTTGAGGAGATATTTCAGAGAACAATTCAGCAAATGGAAGGAAGGCTCAGGTACAGTAGAGTCAAGGTGGGAAGAGTTCAAGGAGATAATAAGAAAGGGGGAAGAAAAATTTATTCCAAAGCAAAAAATAAGAGAAGTAGAGATCCTATGTACTATAATAGGGAAGTGAGGAGGTTAAAGAGGTTGGTAAGAAAAGAACATAACAGAGTTAAGAGACAGCAGGGTAGTAGGGAATATTTAAAACAACTAAACAAGGACTTAATAACAGCAAAGAAAATGGCTAAAGATGGGTTTATGAAGAGAATTGTCAGTGCAGGGGGACCATTGACTGATGCATCTAGAAATTTCTATGGCTATATCAGGAAACTGAGGGGAAGGGAGGATGTAGAGACACTTATAAATAAGGATGGAGAAGAAGTTACTGATGATTTGAAAAAGGCAGAGATTTTAAGTAACTGGTTCAGAGAAAGCATTAGGGACAATGAATCAGAAACAGGAGGGTCTAATTCGGAGAACGAGCTTAACAACACAATTAGAATGACGATAGTAAAAAATTTGATATCCATCCTGAGGAAATCATGAAGGAAATAAGAAAGCTGAAAAAACATAAAGGGGCTGGTGAAGATAATATTACTACAGATATCTTTAAAGATAGCCGGATGTGACATTGTACCTTATCTTGAAATATTATTTAAATTGAGTCTAGACACTTGCTGCTTACCACAGGACTGGAAAAGTGCAATAGTAGTACCGGTACATAAGGGAGGGGTGAGAAATACAGTTGAGAATTACAGGCCAATCAGTTTGACATCAGTGGTAGGTAAAATTAATGGAAAGATTGATATGCAACCACATCAGAAATATATGTGAGGAACGTAATTAGTTTTCAAGCAGGCAACATGGTTTCAGGCAAGGATATTCATGCGAAATCTCAGTTGGTGGGATATATGCAAGATATTTCAGATGAAATGGACAAGGTAGGCCAAATTGATAGTGTAGCACTAGATCTGTCTAAGGTGTTTGACAGAGTAAGCCATAAAATGGTAGTAAATAAGGTAAAAACCATTGGAGTGGATAAGAAAGTCATTTGCTGGGTAGAAGAATTTTTAAAAGGTATGAAACAGAAAGTTAGGGTAGGAAATGTAGTATCAAAAGAAGTGGAAGTAAAAATGGGTGTGCCACAGGGTAGCGTATTGGGACCATTGCTATTCATTATTCTAATGAATAATTGTGTTGATTGTTTACTATCTGAAATTAGATTGTTTGCAGATGACATAATGCTGTATAAAAGAATCAAAACGATAGAGGATTGTAAACAGTTGCAGGGTGATCTGGACAGGATATCTAATTGGGTTGGTAAACATGGAATGAAGATAAATGCAAAGAAGAGTCAGCTTATTAGATACACAAATAAAAAACAAAAGGTTAATTATGAATATAAGGTGGGGAAAGAATTGCTTGCTGAAGACTTGAAATGCAAATATCTTGGAATTACTTTTGATAACAAACTTAACTGGGCAGGACACATAGGACAGGTGGTAGGAAAAGGTTTCAAAGTTCTGCACTTGTTGGAGAGAGTTATGAGGGGATTGAGGAGTACGAGAGAAGTCAAGGAATTGGGTTACAAAACTTTGGTCAGACCATTGCTCGAATATGGTAGTAGTGTAGTATGGGACCCTCATTTTACGTATCAAATACAGGAGTTGGACGAGGGTGCAAAAAGGGCTGCTAGATTTGTTTCTGGAAATTATCGCAGAATGCAATCAGTGACGGATATGATAAAGGAGCTGGAATGGGATTCATTGCAAGACAGGAGGAGGATGAGGAGGGTCATGGGGAGTGTAGTGCATGGAAGGGAAAAGATGACCATGACCACAAGCTGGCACTCGATTTCAGGCACAAGGGTGTGGGAAGATTTTCTTTTTTAGGTAAGGGTTGTCAGGGATTGGAATGAGTTACCAAGAGAAACGATGAATAATTTACCGAAAACTTTGAAGGAATTTAAAGATAAAATTTGTAGAGGGCAAATGTAGGTGGGTGCAGGATAGGGGGAAGATAGCTGTGTAGGGAAATTGCCACCAGAGCCTGTGCTCCATTGCAATTAAATTAAATAAAAATTAAAAAAAAAACAAGTATACATCAAAGAAGACATTGGATCATGAGTAAAGCTTTCCAATAAGTTTGATGTGTTAAGGTTGGAAAGTGATGTGCAGTTTGACAAAATTCAGATCAAAACTAAAGATGTGCATCAAACATACAGAAAAGCAAAACATTGAATGTTTCGAATATAAACAGGACAATAATTTTAAGATTCTACTTTTATGTGATAGCCAAGGCAGAGATTGCTCGAAAATGTTAAGAGAGAAATTGGGCTCTTCTTACAGTATAGAAGCAATAATCAAGCCAAATGCTCCTATTCGAAGAAGTAAAAACATTGATAAATTGAGCCAAGGCTACAATTACAAAGACTGTGTAGTAGTAATGGCTGGGACAAATAACGTAGAAATAGCTGTAAAGATCTTTGCAGTGCACTAAATTCTGTTACATCCTCTGTTAATGCATTAAGCAAAAAAACTAATGTAATTTTACATCCAATTCCATTCAGATATGATGTCCGAATTTAAACATGAAAATTAAATCAGCTAATAAGTACTTTTGGAAGTCCATCAACTCAAGAAAAATCTCAACAGTGATCGAGTCAGTATAAATTTTGAAATTGAAAGATTGAACAGAAGACAATTTACAAGTCATGGGCTGCACATGAACAAATTTGGAAAGAACATGTATGCAACGGATTGTGGAGTTAATTAAACAAAATCAAAATCAAATGTATACAAGAAGAAAACTTGCAAGAAACAAACTTTACTAGATAGTTGGTTTATAGAAAACCAAAGAACAGTAACAACTTCATTGTATCCTCCAAATCAAAATCATGTGGGCAAATGAGTGCTGAAACAAAACCTCTTGTGAATAAAGTATGTGACCATCCAGAAGGAAAATCAGTGGATCAAGCAAACAACATAGAGGACAAAACAAAGATTTTTTTTAGGGTAAGTGAATCATTAGAAATGCCATTAGAAATCTATAAGGGACCCCAAACTTTTAATGAAAAACCAAGCAATTTGGAACTGTTTATCCTGCATCATAATGTTCAATCACTCACCAATAAGTTAACAGAATTTGAAGTACTACTACAGTATAGATGTAATATGTATCACAGAACACTGGTTAAGTTGTGATGAAATAAATTTTATTTCATTACCAGATACAAACTAGCCAGCTGTTTCTGCAGAAAAACTTCTAAATATGGAGGTACTGCTATTTTTGTCAAGCAACACATTCAATTCAAAATATCTTAAAATGCATTAAACTCTCTGTAGAGAAGAATTTTGAAGCTTGTGCAACTCTTTTGCTGAAACCAACATAGTAGTTATAAATATTATAGACCACCAGATGGAAAATTTTCAACTTTCCTTACCCAATTGGAATCATTACTAAATAATGTGACTGCACCCAATAAAACATTAGTGCTTTGTGGTGGATTTCAATATTAACTTCCTCCAAGACAGTAGGGAAAAATCAATTTATTGAATATGGTCAAATCCTTCAACTTAATACCAAAAATAGACTCCCAACCAGGATATCAAACTGCAATAATACTCTTCTTGACCAGGTGTTTGTAACAGAGACAAGTCTCTTCTCAAAAGGGGAAGTAATAAGTATGGGCTACAGTGACCATGAAGCGCAACTCATATCACTGAAGATAAAAAAAGTAAAAACACAAATTGTAAAAATATTGTTTATCGGAGAAATTTTTGTGAGGATAACATACGCGTGTTTAACTTACTTCTATCAAATGAATCCTGGAAAGATGTCTATGATCAAATAGATGCAAATGACATCTTTAATGTATTTCACAGTACTTTTCTACACTACTTCAACCTGGCTTTTCCCAAAAAGAGGAAATTGTGGCAGAAAGAACTAGTAAAAACTGGGTTACCAAGGCATAAAAATATCGGGAGAAAGAAACCGTTTCTTACAGAATTACTGTAAACAAAACCAAGTGAATCAAAATTTTTCAAACTATGTTAAAAACTATAAGAAAATTTATAAAAGAGTAATTCGACAAGCAAAAATTATGGCAAATGATAATTATATAAAAAACTCTTCCAACAAAACCAAAGCAATGTGGCATATTATTAGACAACAAACTGAAAGTGCAAAAACTGAACGAAAGAACATCAAATTATGTACTGATAATTCAATAATTAGTGACCCCAAAGTTATAGCTGAAGAATTCAATAAATATTTTACTTCTTTGGCTGAAAAATTAATTAAAACGAACTGCAGTAAGCAACTAAAGATGTTCCCAGTCTTTCCACAATATCTAGTGCCACAATGTATCTAACTGAAACAACCCTGACGAAATTAAAAAAATCATAATGACATTAAAAAATAGTTATTCATGTGGACTAGATGAGGTCCCAGATTTCATATTGAAAACCTGTGCTAATTATGTAGCTGCCCCTCTGGCAAAAATCTTCAACATATCTGTACAAACTGGAACTTTTCCTGAAGTACTCAAAACTGCAATAGTGACTCCACTGTTAAAAAAAGGACCTCCTGATCAGTTGGCAAATTATAGACCTGTATCCCAATTAAGTGTTTTTTCAAAAATATTAGAAAAACTCTTCCTTGACAGACTTAAGTTTATCAACAAATATGCACCTCTTTCTACCCAGCAGCATGGATTCATAAATCTACTCATACAGCAATCTTTGAATTCTTAAATTCTGTTTTAAAAGCTTTGGATGGAAATGATATGGCTACAGGTATTTTCCTAGACCTATCAAAGGCGTTTGATGTAATAGATCATGGTACACTATTAACTAAACTGGAAAAAATGGGGATAAGAGGGAATGCAAAAAACTGGATAAAATCATACCTTGAAAACCGTAAACAAAGAGTGTCTGTTGACTATGAAACAACATACCAGAAAAATTGTACAAGGAAAAATTTACCTCAGATGAACAGTTTGTTAAGTATGGTGTACCCCAAGGTTCGGTGTTAGACCTATTTTGTTTCTAATTTATATAGATGACCTCACTAGGAATATTGATCCAAAAGATACAGTTCAGTTTGCAGATGACACAAGTGTTTTATTCACCTCCCGAACATTAAAATTTAGAATTAACAGCAAAAAAACCATGAGTAAGTTGAAAAACTGGTTTGACGCAAATAATTTAATCTTGAATGAGGAAAAAACAGTGTGTTTGAATTTTTGTCTACCTCATTCTGCTAACAAAAACAATATTCAAGTAAACATAAGTGAAAAGATCTAAAAAATGTAAATGAAACCAAATTCTTGGGATTATGGGTACAACAGAACATGAAATGGGATGTTTACATAAGCAAATTAGCTAAAAGACTGTCTACAGTGTGCTACGGACTAAGAATTCTTAGGAATACCACTAGTATTAGTACAGTAATGTAAGTATACTATGCTCATTTCCACTCACTGGTCAGATATGGAATTATTTTCTGGGGTCTCATCACAAAGCACTGAT
>JARYHS010012519.1:8291300-8580619 GCA_031002005.1 Vandiemenella viatica
ACGGATACCGAAGTGACGCTGCACAAAGAGGAATAAAGTCATCTGAAATGTTTTGTAATTTGAAACATCAGATACTTCAGCAGACATCATTTTCAGTGAGGAAACAAGTGCTGCAGTGACCGTGTAATGTTGATACTAATGTAAAAACTGAAAAAAGAGGCATCCAAGATCAACAGGCAAAACAAGATGCAGCTGGATTGATCGTTGACGCAGCTATTTCCCAAGCTGCAAAATCCGTCAGTGTGATAATTCTAAGTGAGTATATTGGCTTTCTCGTATTGCTAATGGGCCTTGGTAACACGAGTATGAACCCACACATATCCTCTTCATCCAAGCGTTTGTCGGATGTGATAGAATATCAGCATATTTCGACCGTGGGAAAAAAAAAATTCTGCTGCCTCATTCAATACCAACCATATCTGAAAGTAGCACACATGCTAACTTCTCAGAACTCCTAGCATCTGGAGAACACGCAAGGGAACAGCTAATCTTGAAACGGTACGGAAGAATTACTTCTGGAACATTGGAAGGCTCATATACGAAATGTTTAAGAAATCTGCCCAAAAAAATGCATTCAGGCTACGACGGTTGCCACCAAAATCGGATGCAGCAACGTTTCACTCAATATGCACGTACCACCAAGCAAAGGATGGTTGGGTCGAGAAACGCACCCATTGCCAAGGGGATGAAGGAAAGGCTCGTCCAGTCTTATTCCAGTTACAATAATAAACGCATTCAGGAGGACGCTGGTTCGAATGCCCGTCCGGGAAACCAGATTTGGATTTTCCACGGTTTCCCCAAATTACTCCAGCCGAATGCCGGGATGCTTCCTTCAAAAGGCCATAGCCTAAATCCTTCCCGTTCCTTGTACCCAATCACATCGTGACTCTAATGATCTTGACGTCGACGAGGCACAAAGTCATAAGGAAAAAAAAAACAATAATAAAAGACGCTGCACCTTATTTACTCCGAAAGTTGTATCATATTCCTTCAAGAAACCTTGTACTCCACCATGCAGCTGTCGCTAATCAGGACCGCACTGTTCAGCTGCTTGCAAAAATTGCTCTGACCTGTCTCGTGCAAATGTTCTTGAAATGAAGCAGATGAAGAAAAGGAAGACTTCTTAGACCTCAAGGAAGCTGTTGCTGATGCAATGGATGAATGTGATACAATTCATTGATAAGCCGGGACAATCCAAACGGAAAAGAAATTGATTTATGACCATTTTCTAACTTATTACGAATTTATTGGGGTGTAAGGGTTTGGGAGAGACAATACTAGTCTTTTCCAACCAAATGTCAACCTCTCCTTCACGTGGTGCACCCTGTTTGCACGGACGAGGCTCTGGCGACTGAAAGATTCCCGGTATAAGGAGTCACCCACTGCTTGCCAACGGCCTCCGAAAGGAGGGCGGAAGAGCGGGGAGTGGTTCAGGGCACCCTCTTGCCCTTGGGGTTGGAAACGGCCCCTAAAGGCGGATGAATCAGAAATGATCAACGGCATGGGGATGCAGAAGGCAACGGGAAACCACTGCATTAAAGTCCCAAAGGGTATCCCGAGGACATGTAATCCTCTCAAATTACATATATCATGATGGCTTCTTCCTGGGTAAAATATTCCGGAGGTAAAATAGTCCCCCAATCGGATCTCCGGGTGGGGACTGCTCAGGGAGGAGTCATCAGAATGGATAGAAACATTCTACGAGTCGGAGCGTGGAATGTTAGAAGTCTGAATAGGGCAGGTAGGTTAGAAAACTTAAAAAGGGAGATGGAACAACTTAAGTTAGATGTTGTTGGGATTAGTGAGATTAAATGGAAGGACGCACAGGATTTCTGGTCTGGGGAACACAGGATAATTAGCACACAAGCTGTCAATGGAGTCACTGGTGTAGGATTTGTAATGAACAAGAAAGTAGGGAAACGGGTGAGTTATTATGAACAGTTTAGTGACAGGATTATTTTGATGAGGTTAGAAACTAAGCCCGTCCCAACCACATTAGTACAAGTATATATGCCAACGTCACAGGAAGATGACGAAGAAATAGAAAAAATATACGCTGAAATTGAAGAATTAATCCAATATGTGAAAGGGGAGGAAAATCTAATAATCATGGGTGATTGGAATGCAATAGTGGGAGAAGGAAAAGAAGGGAATACTATAGGAAGTTTTGGTCTAGGAGAAAGAAATGAGCGAGGAAGCAGGTTGCTAGAATTTTGTGAAAGATATAAGCTAGTAGTGGCGAACACACTGTTTAAGAACCATGCAAGAAGAACATACACCTGGAAACGTCCTGGGGATACAGGCAGATATCAACTAGATTATATCATGGTCAAACAGAGATTCAGGAATCAAGTTCTAGACTGTAAAGCGTACCCAGGAGCAGACATAGACTCGGACCATAATTTGATAGTAATGAAGTGCAAGCTGAAATTCAAGCGAATAAGGAAGCAGCATAACCAGAACAGACTGGCAGTGAATAAGCTGAAACAATCTAGCACAAGAGAAAATTTTGCAGCAATGACAGACTTACGTCTAAGAAGTAACTGTGAAAGGAGCTCAACCGAGGACGAATGGAATGCATTAAAGACCGAAATAATGAAAGCTGGCAAAGAAACATTAGGCTTTAGGGAACAAACTGCCCGAAAACCATGGATCACAGAAGAAATTTTGGAGCTGATGGATCAGAGGAGAGGGTACAAAAATGCTCAGGATGAAGCAGGAAGAGAGCAGTACAGGCAATTTAGAAATCAAATAAATAGGAAATGCAAAATAGCAAAAGAAAAATGGCTACAAGAAAAGTGTGAAGAAGTAGAAAAGGAAATGGTCGTAGGAAAAGTAGATGTTGCATATAGAAAGATCATACAGAATTTTGGAGAAATGAAGAAAAGAGGTATGAACATTAAAGCTGCCGATGGGAAACCTCTTTTAAGCTCAGAAGAAAGAGCTAATCGATGGAAGACATTGAGAAACTGTATGATGGGGACGACTTGAACAATAGTGTATTGGAAAAGGAAGGCGATGTCGACATTGATGACTTAGGAGATTCTGTTTTGAGAACAGAATTTAATAAAGCTCTGAATGACTTGAAAGCAAATAAGGCAGTTGGAATTGATGAGATCCCTGCAGAACTTCTTAAATCTCTAGGAGAGGAAGGAATCGAAAGATTATTCAAGCTGATATCAAAAACTTATGAAACGGGAGAAATTCCAACTGATTTTAACAAAAATATCATCTTCACACTTCCAAAGAAAGCACAAGCCGACAAATGTGAGAATTATCGCACCATTAGTCTAACATCACATGCTTCAAAATTACTAACCAGAATAATATACAGAAGGATGGAAAGGGTAGTAGAAGAGATAGTAGGTGAAGATCAGTTTGGGTTTAGGAAAAATCGCGGTACAAGGGAAGCAATTCTGCCTTTAAGATAAATTCTTGAAGGGCGGATCAAGAAAAACAAAGATACTTTTATGGCATTTGTTGATTTAGAAAAAGCTTTTGATAATGTTAGGTGGGACAAGATGTTCAAAATTTTAAAGAAGTCAGGTCTGAAGTATCGAGATAGAAGAATACTCTATAAACTATATAAGAATCAAGTGGCTGTAATAAAAGTAGAGAATCACGAGAGACATGCATCAGTTAAAAAGGGTGTGAGGCAAGGTTGTAGTCTATCCCCGTTAATATTCAACTTGTATGTAGAAGAAGCAATGAAGAAAGTCAAAGAAAAATTTCCATGCGGCATAAGGTTTCAGGGAGAAAAAATCAGTATGCTACGATTTGCTGATGACATTGTCTTGTTAGCAGAGAGAGCTGAGGATATTGAGAAGTTATTGAATGGCATGAACAAAATACTGAAGGAAGATTTTGGACTGAATATAAATCAAAGTAAGACAAAAGCGATGAAATGTAGCAGAAATGATACCAATAGTAGTAGATTAAATATAAAAATAGGATCGGATGCTATAGGAGAAGTGAGTGAGTTCTGTTACTTGGGAAGCAAAATTACAACCGATGGCCGAAGTAGGAAGGATGTTAAAAGCAGAATAGCACTAGCAAAAAGAGCCTTCATGAAAAAGAGAAACCTTTTAGTTTCAAACATTGATCTAGGAATTAGAAAGAACTTTTTAAAACTCTATGTGTGGAGCACAGCACTTTACGGTAGCGAAACATGGACTTTAGGAATACCGGAAAGAAAGAAACTTGAAGCATTTGAAATGTGGTGCTACAGAAGAATGCTAAAAATTAGGTGGACAGACAAAGTAAGAAATGAACGAGTTTTGGAAATGATGGGTGAGAAAAGAAGTTTATGGAACAAGCTTACAGAAAGAAGAGACAGTCTGGTAGGTCATATTTTGAGACATGCTGGATTGGTTAATTTGTTAGTGGAGGGAACAGTCGAAGGTAAGAACTGTAGAGGTAGACAGAGATTAGAATATATGAAGCAGATATATGAGGACGTGGGTTGTAAGGGGTATGTAGAAACGAAAAGGTTAGCACAGGATAGAAAGGGATGGAGGATTGCATCAAACCAGTCTAAAGACTGACGACAGCAAAAAAAAAAAAAAAAAAAAAAAAAACGAATTTATTATGACCTGATAACTCTGCGCCATAACATTATGCATTCATTTTCGCTCTATTATCAGTAATAGAGCGATTTGGTAGCTCAATGGTTAAGTAGAAATCCCGGTCTCAGCAGGCCACTGACCCGACCTTAACCTCTGCCACAGCTTGCTGTGTAACATGAAGTAAGCCAGAACGATTCTGTGGTTTGGATTCCACCTTAAGCTGCAGGTTCCCTACATCCG
Organism: Vandiemenella viatica; assembly: GCA_031002005.1. Classification (NCBI taxonomy): domain Eukaryota; kingdom Metazoa; phylum Arthropoda; class Insecta; order Orthoptera; family Morabidae; genus Vandiemenella; species Vandiemenella viatica. Next base: position 8,296,106 of record JARYHS010012519.1, read on the forward strand.
TTACTATTACTTGGTCAAGTTAGATAGCCACAAAAGGGCTCATTGCGTGGCGTATCGAAAACACTGTCACCTGGCGACCGAACAATCCTTCGGGATCTCCCGCCCAACAATGCTATATGATTAATGAATTGACCATCAGTAATGAAAGTATTGGTACATATATATACTATGTCATACAGATCTACATATATATCAGTTATATATATACAGGGGTTGTAGGTCATTTTGAGCGACAAAGCAGATAAAAACATAACTTTTAGGAAAATTGTGAAATTTGTGAAATTTGGCTGATTTTCGAAGAACTGTAGCTCCCTTAGTTTTGAGTTTCCAAAAAAGTTTGTACTACGAAAGTTGTAGGAAATTTTGTCCTCTTTGAAACTGGAAATAGAGTATTTGTTGCTAGGGCTCACAGAAAGTTGTGCCGAGGGTGTTGGAGGTCGAAAACTTGGTTTCGGCATACTCTCACCAACATATACACGATAAGGAAAAAAATCTTCTACGTGAAATAATGCAAGTGAAAACCACCCCGTTACTGGACTAATAGGTCCCTGGACAGATAAGGGAAAGAGCATGTTTGATGAAACAACCGATAACAATCGCAACGGGTCGGTAGCAGACAGACGAAAACGACCGGTACATACAGTATAGCCGTCTCAATTGTAAACAAACCCGAAGAGATCAGAACGGAGGGAATGGAGGTGTTGATTAATAATGTGTTGAGGATAGCGCTCCCAGCGATTAATGAACAGACAAGCTATGGTCCTAACAAAATCTGCACAGTAGTGCGTACGGCATGTAGAGTCAACGGCGGCACGGCTTACCATCTTCTTGAAGCTATTCGGGCGGGACATTTTTGTACCTTAATTTCTTCGGTCTTCAAATTCAATACCTTAAATTTCTATTACACATAAATATCAGAAATCTTAGCAATCACAATCAATTTTTATTCATTCCTGTTATTAGTCTGGATGTCATACATATCAAATTTCACCCATTTTGTCATTCACTCATTGAATGACGATCATCAAAACTGTAAGGTACTTCCGGTAGTCGCAGAAAGCTGAAAATTGGTGTACATATAATTGTTTACCCAGATTATAAGAAAAGTCTAAAACTTGTAAATTTAGTATGTCTTCTCCTTACCTATCCTAAACGTGAAATCGCTTTCTGCCCTAACTTTATGTGCCTCAGATGTACATTAGAGGCGGAGTTTATTAAGTGTAACTAACGTGTTGAATTTTATTTCCTTGCTCTCCTTACTTCGGAAAATAGCGAAAGTCAATTTTTATTCCGACTACGACGCTTCGTCGTCATAATTCCAATATTTATCCCGAGGTCCTAGAAGCAGGTAAATCGGAGATGATTTCGCTTCCAAATCAAAAGAAAAGTCCAATACTGGTAATCTTCCTTGTATTTCTTCATTAGCAACCCGAAACGAGAAATATTTGGGCGCATAGCCCAGTTCATTGTAAAACAATGGATATTGAAGACGAGAGTGAAATGCTTCTGTGGTTACTACACTAATGGTGAAACAGAAGAAAAAAATTGACGATATCAGTGCTTGTGAATCAATTTCATTCATTTTCAGCCTAGTAAAGTGAAAAATATGAGAAAGCTAGTCGTAAAAAATATGATTGCAACTTTCCGTGGAACCAATCAGACAAACTGTATTTAATGGGTCATAAGTACAGATTAAGATAAAAGTTAAGACGAAGTTTCGGTGCTGGATCAATATAAAAATATTAAATTTCAAAATCTATAAAAAAAAGTGTGTTATTAAAAGAATAAGAAATCGGGGAACAAATTACAAGAAAAGTAAAAAATTAAATTCGAATTTTCATTATTTATTTAATATAATTGTATATTGCGTGTTTTAAATTTGATCACTACAATGTAATAACACATTCTCCATTCTTCAGCCGTCTGTGGCGCCGCGCGCTACCACGTGTAAGTCGCGGGAAAACCACGCACCTGTTTGAGTGTCTGATTGCTTCCAAGGTACGTGGCAATCATATTTTATATGACTAGCGTTCTCATATTTTTCATTTTACTAAGGAAAAAATGAATGAAACTGATTCAGGATCAGTGATATGGGCAATTTTTTTTCTCCTGTTCCACCATCGACGTAGTATGATTAACAAGGTACACCATAGGAAATGTACATATCACAAGCTTGTACAGTTTCATATCTCTAGATATAATGTTTTAATCCAGTCAACTGCACTGATCGACGCATCATGTAATTCCGCCATTGTTACCTTGTAGGCCCGAAGAGGACAGTCAGAAACGATGTGATTGATTGCCTGTAAGGTGGATCCACAGTCACAATTTGCAGAATCTACCCAGCCCCATTCATATAGTAAGTAGGCGCATCTGCCTTGTCCTGTTCGAATTCGATTGATGATTCTCCACTGCCGCCTGGGGAGATCGAAACCTTGTAGCCTTACTTGAAGGATCCTCAACTAGATTTTTATTGGCTACTGATGACTGCTCCCATTGAGTTGTCCACAGCTTATTGATGTTAAAAGAGGACTCTGTAAGGTTGATTGTAGGGTCCAACCGAAGGTTCGGATTCGGCTTCGGCCACCTTCGGCCAAAACAAGCACCTTCGGCCGCACATTCGGCTTCGGCAAAATTCAGCCGAATGTTTGGCCGAAGCCGAAGTTTTACATCCAGCCCCTGAAAATGAACCAACTTTTAGGAATACCGTCAACGTAGCGCGCCAACAGACGATAGCAAAGATAAAGAACCAATTGTAAAACATCATAAAAATCAGTGGGAAGTATGTTGTGAAGCCAATGTTAAATACCAAAGCTTGGTTAATTTTTTTTAAAAATAATCAGAGATCTTGTATGCGCCCAAAGATTTTGCAAAAGAAGTTTAACAGTCTACTTTACGCGACATCGTAGAAATAATGTAGCGCCACCATGGCCCGATAATCATCCGATTTCTTTACGGATTAATGTATTACGTATGGACCAGCCTGGTCATTGTAAACATGTTTCCGTACAACCTCGTTGAAGGAGAAGGACTTCGCAGACTTAATTTTACTGATCCTCAAACTCGACCCTAGTACAGACAAAAGCGAGAGAACTATTTTAGAAAGTCTTTAGTAAAGTTGTATTGACTTTAGAAAAAGGCTGAATGGATCAGTTTTACCACGAAGATATGAAGTGATCAAGCAAACACGTTTTTGAGTATCACGGCACATGACATGACATTTCCAAAGGTTCCAAAATAAAAAAATTAAATGGGCTCTTAATGTGTTGGAAGATCATACAAGGAAATATCTTGCACAAAAAATTTAAAGTTAAAATTTGTAGAGGGCAAATGTAGGAGAGTGAAGGATAGCGGGAAGTTGGGTGTGTAGGGAAATTGCCACCGGAGCGTGTGCTCCATTGCAATTAAATTAAATTAAAAAATCACTGAAACTGTTACCAAATACAATTCAAAAGAAAATATCCATACGGGTATACGTAATAATACTTCAAATATGAATGCAACCATCCGCTATGTTAACTTCGTTTTTATTGGTTGTGTTGCTCACACTCTACAGCTCATGATTCACAAAGTAATTTTTAAAGATATTGCTATAATAGAAATAGTGAAAAAGTGTTGTAAAACGTAAGAAGAATGAACAAGCCACTCGATATCTTAATTAATAGAACAGAAAAATGCAGTAAATCTGTATATGTTAGCACGTGGTGGAATAGAAATTCCAACTGCAGAAGAACGGATACAAATGAACAATTTTATAACTGTGCTGAAGTGTATTTAGGAAGCAACAACTAATATTTCTAGCGATTTATCAACAGTATCTGTAATTATATCAATCACTGACATCTTAAACTCAAAACTTGCTCAGAAGGATGAAGGCTAATCTTATAATACTGCTAAAAAGCCGCTTGTGTGGGTCTGTTAACAGGAGATCTACTTTCGCAAGATAAACCTTACGGTTGTTGATTACCGCTCTAATCGATCCACGGTTTAAAGTTAAGTATTTGACTACCGACGAAATTGTAAATACGAGGACTGATATTTTGTCATTTCTACGTCAAAACTGTGCACTGACAATAACAAATAAAACGGGTCATTTGGAGCGATTAAATCTTATTTTATTAGTGCCTATGTACTTTTTGTTTTGGTTATATTTAGTACATTTTAATTAATCTGTATACGTGAAGCTACTTTAAAAATATTGGTATTGATTCTGTTTTAACTGAAAATTTAATATGTGATACTAATTTGACAGCAGAATATCGTATTTTAAAAGCTAGACTAATTTATGCTAGGTAAGAAGGTTGAAATTTATTTTTATTGTTGTTAAAAAACGATGGTATTACTATATATAAGCTAACATGTACTTGATTTACCAAAGCTAAAACTCCAAAACTTATTAATTTAATCCACGTGACAAATTATTCTGATTTGATTCGGGCTGTTACTGTTAAATTTTATAGTTTCTTTTTATTATTGCTAAATTGCATTGCTCAGAACCTGGTTAGGTACTATTTTACTGTTTTATTTTATTCTAATAAATAAATATTGAAAACTTTGTTTATAATTATTGTAAAGGTGCAATTTATATAAAAAATACCACATATAAAACAAAATAACAGTTCATTTTTTGCATGTCATATATACTTCATGTTAATGTTCTAAGATATATAATTATTTTTGAACCTTCGGCTTCGGCAGAAGGTTTTCCCAAGAGCCGAACATTCGGCTTCGGCCAAAAAATGACCTTCGGTCGGACACTAGTTGACTGCTGTGCGCCATGGTGGTTTTATTGATTTCAAGCGTTGATGTTTTGCTTGAATCATGTCTTGATGTATAGGCAGCTGAGGGTTTTTCAGAATATTTTTCCAGATTTTTAAGAGAGCTTCTGATCTTCTTAGTGATGGGGATGAGATGTTGCATAGCACTGGAAGCCATATGGTGTTCGTGCTGTGAATACATCCCGTAATTATTCTCATTGCCTGATTGAGTTACACATCTAACTTCTTTGTATGGGCACTATTGATCCAGGATAGGCAGCAGTATTCAGCAACAGAGTATGACAGAGCTAAGGCTATGGATCTTAGAATGTGAGCACTGGCTCCCCATGAAGTACCTGCAAGCTTTTGGAGAATATTATTTCTCGGTTTAACTTCGGCGGCCACGTTTGAGAGATGCTGTTTGAAAGTTTGAATTCTGACCAGTGTTATACCCAGATATTTTGGTGTGCCGCAATTCGGCAAGAGTTGGCCTCTGAATTTAACTTCTGGTTTATAGTTCGCTTGTCTGTTGCGTAAATGAAATGTTGAAATAACTGTTTTCTGAGGATTTAGATAGAGGCACCATTTCTTGAAGTAGTCATCTAACTATTCCAGATCAGCTGATAAAGTTGTTTCTGCATCAGAAAAGTTGGGGTTCCGGTTCACCAAACAAATGTCATCAGCGTAAGTAAATTTTCTTGAAGATGTTTCCGGTAAATCATGAGTAGGAGTGGCGCTAAAACAGATCCTTGGGGTAAACCATCATTTAGTATAAATATTCTGCTTCTGTCATTATCAGAGTATACCTGAAAGTATCTATTGCTCAACATTTTGTTAAGTAGTTCCGTAACTTTTCGACATGAGATAATATTCACAAATTTCAGAAGAAGTCTTTCTCGCCAAACGGTGTCATAGGCAGCTGACAGATCCAAAATGGCAGCCACACTTACTGATTTCTTCTCAAACCCATTTTCAATATGAGAGGTGAGAGTGAAAACCTGGTCATTACAATTTCTCCCTGGCCTGAATCCTGCTTGTTCTATGGGAATATGGTTATTGATTACTTCAGAAATTCTATTGTAGATCAGGCGCTCGAGGAATTTGTATGTTACACTTAGAAGTGCTATTGGTCGATAATTTGCCATTTTTGTGGGGTCCTTATTTGGTTTCAATATGGCTAATATTTTTGTTTTCTTCATTAACGGTGGAAGGTTTCCAGTTTGTAGGATATTTGAAAAGAAGTTGGTAAGCCATCTTACTGTAGCTGGTCCACAGTTGGCCAAAAGTTCAGGATATATACCATCAAATCCAGCTGCTTTTCCCAGTGTCATTTGATTGCATCTTTAGTTTCTTCTTCTTGGAATGGAATGGAATGGAGAATTCAGAAGATTGTGGGACTGCTTTTTTCTTGTTGCGTAATTTTAATCTGATATCTCTTTTGGTTTGCTTATCTTTTGTGTTCTTAGAAATCGATACTAGGTGTTAGCAAAATCATTCAGATTGATGGCAGTTTTTGATCTTCTGATCACAGGGATTGAGCAGTTTAATTTTCTAATGACTGACCAGGCTTTTCTGCTAGAGTGGGTGTAATCCAAAGATTCTACTGTGCGATGTCAGATATTTCTACGACCCTCATCTAGTGATTGAAGGAGGCGCGTTGCATTATCAGAGGTTGGATGTTCCTCATATTTCATTAATAAATTCTCACTCTCTGGGCTCCAACCAGGGATATACTCTTTGCGATATCCTCTAGGAAAGCATCGTCTAGCTACAGCTTTAACGACCCCAACAAATCTGCTATCATTATTGTAGGTTGGTTTAATCCATCTGATATTGGAGTCTGTTTGTTTTTCAAATTCAATCCAATTGGCTTTCTTTAAGTTCCATCTTGGTGTAGGGTGCGATCGTATAACATGTATGGACGTTCCTACCTCTAGAATTACAGGTCTGTGTTGACTATGAGGAAAATCCTTGACCACTGAACGACGGACTTTACTGATTGCACTCTGGAGGTGGGTTGTAAATCATAGGTCAGAAGTGTATCCTCGGCACCATCGAGCTGATTGAAAGGTCGGCAGATCTTTAGCATTATAAATTAATTCCAGATTATCAGTTTCCATCCAGCTTTCAAGTATTTCACCATTAAGGTCATTTTTGCTATAGCCCCAGAGGTGATGTTTACTGTTGAAGTCACCAAGTACTATAGGTGGGTGTTGTTGAGGTGGAAAAGGAGGGTTTGGCCAAATAGTTTCAGGTGGCTTGTACACATTGACTATCGTCAGATTTTCAACTAAATGTCATTATCAGAGTTTACTGACAGGAGTTGGTAATTTGGAAAATCATTCTTGACATAAATTGCGAGGCCGTACTGGGGATGAAAATTAGAGGCTATTAATTTAAAACCTGGTATTCTCCCTCTCAGGGCCGGATTAAGACAGCGCGAGGCCCGTAGCAAATGTGAAGAAGAGGCCCGTAGCAAATGTGAAGAAGAGGCCCTTGATTTTTGCCGTCCGGGGGAAAATTGTAGAGCTAAAAAAAAAAAAACCTACGTGGTTAATCCGGTACTGCTCCATCTGCGTTGTATCTGTTGTTCGTCTGCTGTTTGAGTTTCTTGGAGCACAATCACATCGACTGCACATTTCTGTGCAAGTCTGGAAAGATTTTCACATTTTGCTCGACTTATTCCTTCGATATTCAGTTGACAAATGCGTAGAGATGGTCCAATTCTACGAGCTTGTGGGTCCTGAAAAGGACCTTCTGGCTCCTTTTTGTGTATTTTTTGACCGAGAGGTCTATTCAGACAGTTCGGTCTCATGTTATCGACGTAGTAAGCACAGAAGCATTCCACTCTCGTGTTTTACAAAGAATCGACGGTCCCCGTGTCGATCGAGGCGGCGGACGCCGCTCGAGAAGTCGCCTCGCGCGAGCAGTTGGGGCGGGCGCGCGGCAGAAGTCGCTTCGTCTGTTTTAAGGCGGCTGCACACGATCCATTTCGGTCCCAATCTGCAGGGGCAATCAGCAGGGCAATCGTATGGAGCTTCACTACACACATCATAACTTCGCTCCCAATTTTAGTTTACATTGTGATCATATGACTGCTAGTTGCAAACGCTTAACAATGGCTCCTTCGAAGCAACAAAAAAATAGACGTAGTTTTAACAATAACCTGTACTACAGTTTGTACTGAGAGAAAAAGAAGATACTTGTTGAAGACATGGATTTTATTAAGAAAAAAAGTTATCAAACTTGAAAATTTGGAAAGCCTAAAGCCAGATGGTAGAACTTTTCTGAGAGTTGATTCTGAAAGTTTTGTAGAAATACTCCGCTTACTGACCCTAATGTGTGAAAGTATAAGCGCCAGAGAACGATTAGTTGTTACTTTGCAATTTTTGGCAAGTAGACAAACCTATAAAGATATGAATTTTAGTTCGCTGATTTCTCCACAAATGCTTTTAGACATCATACCTGAAACATGTTGGACTATCTACAAATGTCTCAAAACACTACATTAAGGAAGAAAAAAAGACTGCAAGTCTTCTAGGGAATTTCGAGCAAAACTTGAAATCCTTCTTTCGCGATTTATGTAGTTTTTGTTGTGTTTGTCCCACAACTGGAGTATATTCTTATGAATTCCGAAAATATTCGTCCACACCTCTTTCTCTTTAGACATTTTTAACCACTCACACGACTAATGGCACGAAACGCACTCGCTCCCTGCTCCAAGCCGACTCAGCCGAAATTGTCACCATCGCTGAAATCATGCTACGAACGTCTCAATTTGCTTCCTATCTGCAGGGACAATCTGTGAATTGTTTATCGGGCTCTGCCGATATCGGGAGCAACACACCCAATTTGCCTACTCATGCGGCAATCTGCAGGGCCCAGCCCGATTGCCCCGGCACATTGCGACCGAAATTGTGTCATCTGTATCTGCTTTTAGGCCTTTTTAGACCTAAATTGCTTTACCCCGGATGACGCTATTGTTGAGAATGTTTGTTCGATTGAAGTACTTGCACAATAACAGTATACTATTCTCAACACTTCCCCTCAACTAGGTTTGCATTGTTGACACAAAATAATTGTTTCTTCTTGGCAATAATCTTATAAAGAAAATCGACAATCATTTCATCAGTAGACTTGAACACAAATCTTCATTTCCCACTCTGAACAAAATGTCAGAAATACTTGAGACATCAGTTGTCGATAAGACAAGCTAAAACATTTGTCATTAATGTTCTTTACACTCTTGAAATTTACACCTAAGCATCTAAATTTTATGACGTAGCTCTTCAATGTACCTGAACTGATATAAACGAATTCTTGACTTCCTATTACGAGCAACATTTACTCCAACACAATTCTAGATATCAGCAGTCTTATCCTTAAAAACCCTTTTGCACTTGATGGAACTTAGGTAAAGCAATTCTTAGGGCAAATCCATGTTTTAGTACTAGTCTTAACTTACAAATGTTTTGAAGTTTCTGGAAGGCCTTGGTGACTGTAATGCTAGTAGCAATGCCACTGAAATTGCTTTGGTTAGATGTATACATAATAAAATCTTTAAACTGAGTATTCAATTCGGTTTGCTAACATGGTTAGACCTTGGTTGCACAGGAATTTCAACACACCAGTTGAGTCAGCATTTGAGTAATCTGAGGGATAATATTCAATATTTGATATTTCAGCTGGTAAGGTGGCATCACTTTCACTTAATATACCAACATTGTGGGTTACATTAAAATTTGTTACTTTTCCTGGATTTGAGATTCCACACTTCAATATAAATAAGAAAGTATAATCACTGGAATTATTATCATCAGTAATATTACCAGCTACATTAAAACTTGTTTCTTCCGCTGGATTAGAGCTTAAAATCTTCAATATCAACGAGAAAATGTCATCAATGGAATAGGCCTAATTACTATCATAATCAAACTACATCCCTACTTACCTGCGCTAGATCACTCGATAGCCAGGGAGTTTATTTAGTAATGTGACGCTGCTCAGATTAACGCTAGCACCAGCTCAGCAATTTATTCCTCCATTTAGAGCAGTGTGTGTGCAGAAGAATTAATTACGTAGACAACAGTGTAACACGCTTCTGCCCAAAATTTACTTCAGCAGTTGGTTGGCTCCCCTTAGAAGACATCTAGCTCTTTCCCAAATAGTGCGATTTACTCTTTCTGCACGCCCATTTTGCTTCCTATTAATTTCTTCCATCTTTTGACTAACAAATTTATCATTTGCCTATTCTTAAAACTTTAATTTTTCTTCCCGATTGATTTTCTGCAAAAGCCTTGAATTTGATACATTTATCAACTACCTGATCTTTACCCTGCAAAAAGTATGGACATATTTTTCTTCTTTTGTCATCAATAAATGTAAGAAGATATTTATTACCATCTAATGAGTCACCTAGTGATCCCACAGATATCAAAATGTGCTAGTTATAATTTTTCATGGACTTGAGAACTATGAAGCCCCTTGAAAGTTTTTTTTTTTTTTTTTTTTTTTTTTTTTTTTTTTTTTTTTTTTTTGTTCACGACATTCAATACATAAAGCGCATGTGTAGCAAGAATTTGACTTGATAGATTTAGTATTTAATCTATACAAATCATTTACTAACTTGGAACTCACTTTCCTGCAAAATTTCACGTTTCCCTTCGATATATACCACAGCCAAACCTTTTTCAGTCATTGTTCAAATAGAAACTAAATTAACATCTGGATGTCGTGTGCCATTTCCTCAATCGCACGTTTATCATTTATTTTTTTGTCTCACTCTATTCCCCGACTATCACAGCGACATCCGTGTGGTATTTCTACATTTTGTCAGCGACTTATTTCATGCTCTCATAGTCAGGGTTTGTTGCTCCGGGTAGTTTTTAGCAGGAATCACTGTGAAATCTTCCCAAGATACACAACACTACATTGCACTGACCAGACTGCACAATATCACTATTAAATTTACTGTTATTATGAAATACAAAATATGTGAGCCGATGGGAAACATCTCCTAAGCGCAGAAGATAGAGCAAACCGATGGAAGGAATACATAGTGAAACTGTACGATAGAGATGATTTGATCAACTGCGTGTTGGGGAAAAAAGTTGATGTCGACATTGATGACTTAGGTGATTCTGTTTTGAGGACAGAATTTGATAGAGCTATGAATCATTTCAGATGAAATAAGGCACTTAGAATTGATCAGAATTTGATAGAGCTATGAATCATTTCAGATGAAATAAGGCACTTAGAATTGATGAGGTTCCTGCAGAACTTCTTAAATCCTTAGAAGAAATCCAGGGATTATTCAAACTGATTTCAGAAAATTATGAAACAGGAGAAATTCCAACTGATTTTAATAAAAATATCATCTTCACATTTCCGAAGAAAACACAGATCGACAAATGTGAGAATTATTGCACTATAAGTCTAACATCACATGCTTCAAAATTACTGACCAGAATAATATACAGAAGAATGAAAAGTGTAGTAGGTGAAGGAAGATCAGTAGGGTTTGGGAAAAACCGCTGTACAAGAAAAGAGATTATGGCTTTAAGATTAATACTTGAAGGGCGGATCAAGAAAAAGAAAGATACTTTTATGGCATTTGTTGATTTAGAAAAAGCTTTTTGTAATTTTAGGTGGGACAAGATGTTCAAAATTTTAAAGAAGTCAGGTCTAAAGTATCGAAATAGAAGAATATAAACGATATAAGAATCAGGTGGGTATTGTATAATAAAAGTAGAGAGTCACGAGAGACATGCATCAGTGAAAAAGGGTGAGAGACAAGGTTGTAGTCTATCCCCGTTAATATTCAACTTGTACGTAGAAGAAGCAATAAAGGAAGTGAAAGAAAGATTTGAATGTGGTATAAATGTTCAAGGAGAAAAAATCAATATGCTACGATTTGCTGATGACATTGTGTTGTTAGCAGAACAGGCTGAATACATTGAGAAGTTACTGACTATCATGAACAAAAATTATGAAGGAAGATTTTGGGCTAAATATAAACGGCAGAAATGAAATTTAATATAAAAATAGGGCCGGATGCGATCGAAGATCGTGAATTTTGCTACTTAGGGAGTAAAATTACAACAGATTGCAGAAGCAAGAATGATGTTAAAAGCAGAATAGCACTATCAAAAAGAGCTTTCATAAAAAGGAGAAATCTTTTATTTTCCAGCATTAATCTAAAACTCAGAAAGGACTGTTTAAAACTCAATATGTGGAGCATAGTACTTTATGGCATCGGAGAATGGACTTTGGAAATACCAGAAAAAAAGCGAAGTTGAAGGATTTGACAGGTGGTGCTGTGGAAGGATGCTGAAGATTAGGTGGATAGATAAAGTACGAAACAAACGAATTTTGGAAAGGGTGAGGAAAGAACTTTGTGGAAGGGTCTTAAAGAAAGAAGAGACAGGATGGTAGGTCATATTTTGAGACATGCAGGATTGGTTAATTTGTTAGTGGAGGGAACAGCCGTAGGTAAGAACTGCAGAGGGAGAGAGATTAGAATATATAAAGAAATATCCTAGGACGTGGGTTGAAAGGGGTATGTAGAGATGAAAATGTTAGCACAAGATAGGAAGGGATAGAGGATTACATCAAACTAGTCGATCATTGATGACAAAAAAAAATAGAACCACTACCACTAAAAGCAATGCCAGAGTATCAGTAACACTTAACAAATGATTTTCTCTGAAATTCCTAGCCTTTACATCTTGATGTAGCCGCAGAATCTATTACCCACCCATAATCACTTACTTGATTTGTATGAGAGATTCCCATAGCAACAAGAAATGTATTCATCTTAGCACTTACTAGTTTTTGTTTAATGAAATTCTTGAATTTTGAAGTTCTAGAAGCTGTATGGGGCTGGACACTTGATTACTTCTTGCAGCGCATTCTTCTTAACATAATTCGCTCTGGCCTCGCATTCGGAAGGACGCCGGTTCGAATCCCCGTCAGTGCATCCAGATACGGGTTTTCCATGGATTCCCCAAATCACTCCAGGCGAATGCCGGAATGCTTCATTCAAATGGCCATAGCCGAATTCCTTCCCGTTCCTTGTCCCCAGTCCCATCCCGCCTCTAATGACATCGACGTCGACGAGGCGTAAAGCAATGAGGAAAAAAACATAACAATTCTTTTTGATGTGTCCTTTTTTGTGGCAATAATCATATTCCATATTATTGTTTGTGAGAGCGAACAGATTTACCAACTATTGCCAGTGCCTTGAGATTTTTCTTCGTCCATTCTTCTTCGTTCTTCATTAAGAAGCTTGCTCTCCATATCAACTGATGGTAGTGTGGTTCTGGAATGCCCCCCAGTCATAACAAGTGGTTCATGTGCTGATAGAAATCCTAGTATCATAAAGCTTGCTATTACTTGATCATCGATTTTGAAGTAAATTTCCTTGAATTTCTGTGCTGTAGTCATGAATTCCGCTGTATATTAGCTCATATTCTTAAAATTGTCTAGGTCAATGGATGACAAATGGCTCAACAAGGCACAACGACCTTGAGTGCCTTGTGTTGAAAATTGTTAGATAACTAGTTCCAAGATAGACTAGCTGAATGAACTTCATCGGTAAGTTAGTGTAAACTTGGATGAATGCCAAGTGCAATAAAACTAAGAACCTCTAAGTCCTTTTGCACTTAGTCCTATTCATTTTCTTCACTCATAGAACCATCAACATATGTCCACAACTTCTATTTTCACAGAGAAGGTCGAACATTTTGTAGTTCGTAGCGCCAGTTAATTGGGGAAGTTAAACAGCGACGATGCTCTGCAGTTTGCCGTTTCTTGGTCGGCCATTCTTAATCCAAGTGTACTGGAGGTTAGAAACACTAACTTGAAGCGCTTGAATAACGCATGTAGAGAAACACTGCGCCCATAAGCTATTGAGAATGTTTGTTCGTCTGAAGTACTTGTAAGCTGGATGTGGTGGATTAAACTAGATTATAAACTTGATACAGTACTTCACTTGTAAAAGGAGCAGAAAAAGACATATTTTAAACACAAAAACCAACTACAGATCAAAAATAAATACACCATAGATTACGAGATATACGTGCACTGGTCAAAGATACAATAAACCTAGTTTACAATAAGAGAATATTTTATATATTCTCAACAGCTATATTTCTCAAAATTTCTTTTATACATTGTGATCAGCAAGCTTAGTTAAGACATAAAACTTTACTTGGTTCCTATGATAAGTTTGAAAGTTACTTGTAATTTACGTATAGCGTAAGTTAAACCTATGTCAATCTACACTGCTCGCCACGAACTCCCAGTGTTTGCATAGAGTAGACATGGGATACGTATGTTGATAAGTCTTGAATAGGTTGTCCTGGGCATTCACTGCGAAAACAAGATAAGTCTTCAACTAGTAGTAATCTTAAATTAATTACATGTGTATGAGAGAGTTAAGCATTGATTAATTGTAAATTTGAATAAATTATCAGTGAATCAGTGGTGTTTTGCTAGGTGAAAGTGTTTTAAATGGATAGAATACTTATAATTTATTTAAAAGCAATGCAGTATCTGAAACACTAATTAAAAGACTGTAATGTGAAATGCTGTGTAAGCTATAATGTTGTGAATGGGATTTTGGTTGTTTGTACAATAATTGTTTAATTTTGTCAGTTTGGTGTTTAAATGCTTGTAAATATTTCATAATGTCATTTTAAAACGTTTTGCTATGATTTAAAGTAATTTTGTATGAGTTTTAATTGTTTTTGTACTATTTTTATTGCTGGAGAAATGGTACGTCGCTCGGCGCTTTTAATTGTACGACGCCTGCTAAGGTCCACAATTATCACCAGTAAGACAAGTACTACGTCACGTGTTGAAGTATAACTTGATGCATCAGTTGCACAGCTGGATCATGATGGTTAGCTGATTCGGGTCCTGGCAGGGTAGGAGACGTCGTGGTGCACAGCTCCAAGTCGTGGGTTAGATTCCAAACTTCTACACAGTGCGTGTGGAGCTGTTGAAGGTGATTTGTCCTCCAGATGGGCGGACACCTTGGAAGCTTTCGGAAGAATTTGCCTAAGTGGGCAGTCACTGGGTTTTACCATCTCCCTTCGTTCATCCTTCCTTCATTCGCAAAGCAATTACACTACACTGAACATACAACCATCATTACAGTAACACGTAAATTCACTGGCGCCGCTGAAAATACAAGCGAAAACTGTACTAATAAAAATATCTCAAGAAGGGCAGCCAACAAGCCTGGCTGGGTCTTCTGGTAAAGAATAGTCATCATCATGTGTGTCGAAACACTCAAATAATTCTGCGTTTGAGAACACCTGTAGGGCTGATGATAAATATGCTAATGATCCCCTTCGTCCAATACTGTCAATAACAGTATTTGAAAATTTAGTCGGAAAAAAAGGTTGCAAACCACAAGGTGGTTTAGTAAATAAAGCAGCCAACTTTTTATTTCACTTAGGCTCTGTAAAGCCAGAGTGAGCGAGCACTCTAGTGGTTTCCTGTGCCTCGTTGGCTTCGTAATCCGACGCGCGGAGGGAATGCTATCGGCCGCAATGAACATTACAACAAAATCAACTACGCCGGCCGGCATTGTCGCGTTTGTGAGGAAAGGAGTTGCTTTATGTTAAAGTTCGGTATCATTTATTTTCGATGTTGCTAAGAGAGATGAGTTGGTAATTATGGCATACGCGTTTCGGTTTATTATACCACCACCGGTGCCCTAGAACAAGTTATGTACAAGTTTTGATGTTTAGCATAATGTTTATCTAACTACTAGTATAAATCTGTAACTAAATGTTATTTATGGCATATTTTTACTTTACTTACAGGTAGTTTGGAATTGTTTCATATCACTTTTCCCCAGCTTTACATTTTAGTTTATAAAACATGTTCACACACGTTACTATTTCAAATGTAGCATCTGGAACAAGAGTTTGCTATTGTTTGTGTTTGATTTCCAAAGATGCTAACTGTCTATGGCAAATGTATTAGCAACCTATTTTGTTTTGTTTCGTAAGGTTAAGTTTTATCTTTGCTATAGTGGTGTGTTTGAATTCGAGTTCATTTTAGTGCCCAGAACAATGCCTGGTACGTCAGATGTACGTATTCATTGATCCCGTTTCCCCCTTCGTTTATTGCTTTTTTATATGAAAATTTGCTTGAATTGTCAGCATGTTTTTCCTGTGGTTGTTGACTGAAAATATTTGCATGTCTGTTCCTATGTTTGTTTTCAACTAATTGTTCTGCAAAGGGAGAATGATTAGAACACATCATCATGCGCTTATGAGCTCTTTTTGTCGAATTTTCTGGTCTTTTTCCAATGTAAATAGCCTTATAATGTTGCAAAGTCAATTTATATATTCCTGGCAACAGTGAAAGGCTATTTACATTGTACAAACGGCTTGTGTTCCATTGCAATTAATAATAATAATAATCCCAACAACGGAACATCCACAGTGACCTCCATACACAGAAAATAAATTTTATGTCATGTTAAGTGTCTATAAAAATTCCACCCATTCCTGATCATGAGATTTGATGACGGTCATCTTAACACTCCATCAATTCGCTCAACGGCGCTTTAACCCGAGAGAACGAACTCTCAAGCTCCGTTGTTACTTGATTCTACGTCTTAACGATAGTTCCCGTCTATCGGATGATAGTGATTACCAGATTGGTGTGCACGTGATCTAGGCAGGGAACTTTCCATAGCGCAAGGGTATTGTATTGGTAATCAAACCATACTTATATTTTATTGAGAGACTTATATGGTCAATGCAATGTGCCGTATTTAGCGGGTTAAATTTGCAGTCAGCTTGCATGGAGAAAATTTCCATTCGATAAAAGCATCGGACATATACAGGTCGTTCGCCGGAAAACGCAACCCTCCCAGTCTGTTGCCGTCGGCAACTTGCTCGGACAGCGGAGCCAGCAGTTTCCGCCACACGCCACCGTGAATCACCGCACTGTTTAACACCTCCGCTGCCCCAACAGTGCAGTGCAGTGACCCTTACATTGTTAAGAACGGTTTCTTTGCATTGTAGATAGTTTGTGACTTCAGTCTCTTATTAATCAGTGTTGTGAATAAACGTTTCTTTGCGGTTTGGCTGGTTTGGGGCTTCATACTCTTACTAATCTGTACCGTGTTTGAGTGTGAGTAAAATTATGGTACGTTACAGTTTGCAACAAAGAATATTTCTCTACGATACATATGTGAAGAAGAAGTCGTTTAAAAAGTGTCGCAGTAAATTTCGTCGCGAATAACCTGGCGCTTTACTGCCAGCTAAATCAACAATTCTGCGTCTGGTTAAAAAAGTAAGAGAAACGGGTTCATTTTTTAACAAAAAGAGACTGTCGGTCAACCGTATTCTCACAGAGGAGAAAATTGACGATATCGCTTTTCGACTAGAACAGTCACCCAAAAAATCATTAAGTCAGTTAGGGCAGCGTGTGTCTCGAAATATGTTCAGAAGATGTGAAATGTGCATTACACAAGAGTGTCAACACTTCCAGCATCTTTTATAAGGTAAGCTAATGAATTACGTCACATTTAAATGCTTAGCACATACAAGTTTATGAAATAGTCCGCGGCCGACGGTCGAACAATGCCGGGAGCTGACCGCTCGCTCGCCGCGAGCAGTTTCTTCCTTGTAGCGCTAACAGTGGGTTGCGTTTCCCGGCGAACGCCCTGTACAATACAAAAGCTGAATGAGCCGTGTTTTCCACGTCTCGAGCTGTCAAGTGTGCAGTCTAACACCCACGTTCGATGTACGAGACATAAGGGGCCATCCATAAATTACGTCACACCTTGAGGGGGGGGTTGACATGTGACAAGGGGGGGGGGGGACGTGTCATAAACTTTGTGACAACACTTGCATAATTTGTATCACTTTTTGGCTCGTGGCGGAAGATGAAGATGCTGTTGACACATCGAATGTTCCCAACACTATCGAAATCAAGAATGAAGTGGTTATTATGCCAATATTAATAAATAGCATCATTTTTATGTTTTTTATATTTTCTTAAATGTTTGATTTATTGTTGATATATAATTTTTCAACTAGAAATAAAACAAATCATTTTGGAAGTGCTGTTTTGATTTATAAATTTAAAATTTCAAAATATGTGACGTCACACCAGGGGAGGGGGGAGTCCCACAAATGTGACAACCTGTGACAAGGAGGGAGGGAGGGGTCCAAAAATCATGAAATTCGTGTGACGTAATTTGTGGATGGCCCCTAACGAATAAGTTTGATAAAAATGAAGCTATTATTGAAATAAATCGAATATTACCAAAACCTTGCGATTCACCAACCCAATCACAACGAACGAATCCTGGAAAACCTCGGAACGCTTGAGTGTGTGTGTGTGTGTGTGTGTGTGTGTGTGTGTGTGTGTATGAGTTAGTCACTAGAGGAATTGTTTAAAAAAGTTGCTACTTGTTTATCATTTCATGATGGAGCCAACCAAAAAAAAACAAGCCAAACCAAGCGACCCCTTGATTTGCGAATTCTGGAAAAGGAAGCAAGAAGAAGATGGAGGGTAGGGACACCAGAACCGTTGAGAGGCGAAGTGATCTTCGTGTCTGAATCCGTGGAGGCGAACTGGCAGCTTGAACCGCGTCCAGAGATTCTCCAGGTGAAGCTGTGATTGAGGACATAACACGGTTGTCTGCTATAATAGTGTCTGCAGCTACTGCCACTGCACATAAACAGATTATGTTCGATTTTAAACACTCATGTAGTAACGCATGAGCGGAGCAATCCGCATGATTAAGATTCTCTGACAAACCAATAGTGAACAAAGTCGCGTGTTGTTATTACGTACTTTAAACAGCACAAAAGGTCGTAATCTAAAAGGAACATTAAGTGAGACACATTCCGTTACGTGTCTGTAATTGTTTTTTATGCATATTTTGTAATATGCTTAAAGCTCATTTCAATAAAATTTTCAAGTAAAGGCACTGGAATAGTTGGTAGATTTGTTCCGTCTCACATCAATAACAAGAATAGGGAATGTGGTTATTGCCACAAGAAAGGACACATCAAAAAGAATTATGTTTTTTTTTCCTTATTGCTTTACACCTCGTACACGTCAAGGTCATTAGAGGCGGGATGGGACTGGGAACAAAGAACGGGAAGGAATTCGGCCATGGCCTTTTGAATGAAGCATCCCGGCATTCGCCTGGAGTGATTTGGGGAAGCCATGGAAAACCCGAATCTGGATACCCGGACGGGGATTCGAACAGGCGTCCTCCCGAATGCGAGGCCAGAACGAATTGTTACGTTAAGAAGAATGCGATGCAAGAAGTAGTCAAGTGTCCAGTCCCATGCAGCTTCTAGAACATCAAAATTCAAGAATTTCATCAAGGAAAAACTAGCAGGTGCTACTGTGAATTCATTGTTGCTGTGGGAATCTCTCATACAAATGATCAAGTAAGTGATTATGGATGCGGCTACTTGTGGTATGACAGAGTCATCCCCCAATGAATATTAATTAAGTCATAATTAATATTCATTTTTTTATATTTGTTTATTTAAAATGTAAGTTGTTAGAACTCAGTGGCATTCGAATAAACGGACAATGCTGAATGCCGGCGACAATCTGGCGCCCTGGCCCACAACGGAACGACCAGCGCAGGCCGGCAGATACAGTTACCTGGGGAGGCCAACATCACCCAGCTCTCCGCTTGAGGGGTGCAAGGTCAGGAAAATGTGCGCGATAAGCGACGAATGCTAGCTACGGCACGAAACACGTGATTTTGGGCTACGTTGTTTCACCAATCGTGCATGGCTACAGGGTCTACATTTGTTAATCAAAGGTTTCTTTTTCATGTACGGGGGGAGAGAAGCTGGCTCTCGGTGTGGCGGGAGAAGAGGACGCCATGAGAGGCGACTTGCTGTTCAGACGAGCTGAAGTATAGACGTATTGTCCGACACACTCTCCTAGCTGTTGGTCCACAGTTGGAGCTAGAAGCTTTCTTGCTCAGATGTTGCTGGAAACAGAGTGTCTCACCTTATAGAGGCCATCAGCAGATGCACTAGCGCGGATGGGTCCGCGAATTTGCATCCAACAGTGACACAGCGTGTCACACGTCGTCGAGCAGATACGATAACGGTAAAGTACCAATGCAAAGGTCAATGGTTCCATAGGGTTTTGACGAGGCTTACAAACCTGTAAGCGAATCCCGAGATAAGATTCTCCGCTCTCATCACGTCAATATTTACTGAGCTAACCAACTTTCCTTGTTCATTAACTTCAAATTTTAAGCATCTTGCTCATTACAATGAATTCAAATGATGTTTTTCATTTTAAATGGCGCCCCTGGGATTTTTATTCTTTTGTAAATGTTAACTTTAATTTGTTGGCCTGCAACGCCACTTTATTGTATATTGATATTGCAAAATCTTTGAAATAGTTAAAATCTGTTTATGTTTGCATTTATCCAGCTAATTGTAAACGCCGGGTATTGTTTTCTTTGATTATATTGTGTTTAACATAACGTTAAATATGCCCGGCCTTGTATAAGCCAGAAAACAGAATAAATTGAATATTTTTGTATAACTTAAATTCTTGCAGCATTCGTGATTCGAGTTCACCTATTAACCAAATTAGAAAATTAATATTTATATTCCCGAGATAAAATTTCAACATGATGGTATCCCCGCCCCCTCCTTAAGCATCTCATTACAATATCAAGATGTAAAGACTAGGAATTTCAGAGAAAAATCATTTGTTAAATGTTCCTTTAGCAGATAATTCTAGCATTGCTTTTAGTGGTAGTGATTCGATATTTGTTTTGTTGTCATCAATCTCTCGACTGGTTTGATGCGATCCTCCACCCCTTCCTATCTTGTGTTAACCTGTTCATCTCAACATACCCCTTACAACCCACGTCCTCGGTTATCCGTTTCATATATTCTAAACTCTCTTCCTCAACAGCTCTTACCTTCGACTTGTTTAATTATTTTTTTTATTCAACTTCGAGATGTTTATATAATTTAGCGTCTGTTATTTTATGACGGAGGTCTAGTGTTTTTTTTTTTTTTTTTTTTTTTGCTTTCGGAATTAACACCTCTTTGAGCCATAAATTAGTCAATAGTTAATTAGATGCAAATTAGTTAATTATAATTAAATGATTAAATTTTGATTAAAAGGGGCACACCCCATTTCAATATTTAATTCATTAAATATATCAGCATGTTTTGTTCCGTTGCAGAAATCCATACTGTAATAAGGTGATGGCGTTTTATCAAAGGAGCATTCACATTCTTGATCCACCTTAACTTTCTGAATTGGTTTCCCCCATTTATAATTCTCATGATAGCACCACGTCGCGGTTCTATTTAGCACATCTAAGGACTGTGAAGAATTGTATACATCTATATATCGCGCTTAGAGTAAGATGTAGGATAATTTACATATATTGATGCATTGGTTGTGAGGTTCATTTACTGTCCGCAGCATCACTGACAATAATTATCTAAGAGTGTGGGATTCGCTCAGAAAACAGTATAGACAATACATCCTATAATGCTCAACTGGGAAGAAAATATTTCTAAAGTCCCATGCACACATCCGTAGGCGACGTTCATTCATTACCAAATGAGGGGGGAGGGGGTGTCGACGGAAATTTCAGAAATAAGGTCAACAACAATGCGAATGTCGACTTTAGGGAGGGAGGGGTCTAGAAACGACGCGGTTACAGCCTCAGTGGAGGGTATAACTGTCCTCGGAAGCAAGAGAGCTAAAAAAAACTACGAGGTCGATCAGCAGGGGGAGGGGGGAGGGGTCGGACCATATCTCACCTAGTCTCACCAGAGGGGAGGGGGTCCGCAATTCCGGGAAAAACACCTCACGTAATTAATGGACGCCCCCTTAGCATTACATGAAGCAGGTCTCCTCAAGTCAGAGTCTAGATAGTTATTATTATTGCTTTAATTGTGATGGAGCACAAGCTCCGTTGGCAATTCCCTTAGTCATCTAGTCACCCCTTTTTATTTCTTAATTATCTTTTGTGATTTGAGTGTTAAAATCCTCCCCTATCTAATTTGCGATTTACAAATTTTAATTTTAAATTCTTTCAGCGTTTTTGATAAATTATTCATCACTTTGCTAAGTAATTTGTTCCAATCGCTGACACCATTACATACAAAAGCCGGGATGCTTCCTTCAAAAGGCCATGGCCGAATTCCTTCCCATTCCTTACCCCCATCCTTTCCCGTCTCTAAAGACCACGTTGTTAAAAAGGGACGCTAAACTGTTACAAAAAAAAAAAAAAAAAAATACATACAAAAGAAAATTTTCCCACTTTTCCTTATGCATGAAATAGAGTGCCAGTTTTGGTCATGGTCACCTGTCCCCTTCCATGCACTATTCCTAAATCTTTGACCAATATCCATCCAATCCCCATCACCAACATATGCCCTGTACATTCTCAGCACACATCACCCTCCTCCTTTCCTCCAATGACTCCCAATCCAGCTCCTTTATCATATCAGTTACTGACTGGGTCCTGCGATAATATGCACAAACATATCTAGCTGCTCTTCTTCACACGCCCTCCAGCTCCTGTATTTGATAACCAAAATGTGGGTGCCAAACTCCACCGCCACATTCAACCAATGGTCTGACCAAAGTTTTGTAACCTAATTTCCTAACTTTTCGCAATATGGACTCTGCAGATTTCCTCAATTCCGTCTCAACGGAAACGGTCAGATGACGTCTTTCATGGAGGGGATTTACCTAAGTTTCCATGATTTTTGCCTATTGTAAGTATTTATCATAAGTTTTCACACAAACTCAAACGTAAATGGTGATTGGTACCCGACTAAGCGCACTTCAAGCTGGCCGCAAGGAAGTGTGTTTCGGTGGCTATGAAGTTCTAGACAGCTTTTCACTGTGTTATATAGTAAAGGTTTGTTTTTATTCCTCCAATATCTCTGTCGGCTTAGGAACGGAGCTCCAATATTCTATCTTACCTTCCAATATCTTAGAATATGCCAGACTGCTACACTGTTAACACGCTCAACGGCGTGATCACAATACTTGGACTATGAAATTCAGTGGTGTATTGTAATTTCTTGGCACAAGATTATTTCAACGGATGTTTAATACCAGATGCGTTAAACACTGAGCTTCCAAGCCGCTCAATTAAAATAAGGACGAAATTAAATGAAAGTGGCGGAAGCCGAATGCAGCGGGTTAAAGTTCCTCATGTAGAACAAAATGGAAGGCATTGCATGCAGTCTGTATTTATGGGCTGGACAGGGGGTGTCGACATTTCACACGGATCCTATAGCTAAATCCAATGCCGGAGGAAGCAAAATTCTTTGTAAAGTAAATACTGGATAGGTGAGGCAGCAAAGGGTTTTCCGTAAAACACAAATGCAGGCACTTAACGCCATACAGAGCTCAGCTCGACGTCCTTGCGACTGACTGATCATGCATATGTATGTGTTGAGTGGGCATTATTCTATCAGAAGGCTTGTAATGGCCGTGCGTCATTTGACCGATTATGTCAGCCAGTTCTGAAGTATGACTAGGCGGGGATTTAGGACGCGTCGACGTCGGGTCATTAGCGAAGTATGATGGATGTTAGAATGTTTAAATTCCTTGTTTACTGTGATATTGCACACTTACCAGACTGGCAGAATGACGGAGAATATGAAATTCAGGACGCAATCTGTCGTCAGTCAGTAACGCAGTCCACCTCTGTGAAGTCTAACGTGGAATCTGTATATGCAGGGCAAGCTATGAACATGTTAACCGCTAGACAGTTCTTTTTTAAAAAAGTGAATTCAGTTTTAAAACTACTAGCAGAAATTACAGAAGCGTATAATTTTCTAATTGAGACTGGGTGTTTTTAAGCCCCTAACTAAGCGCATAATGAATGTTATTTGAAGATAAGGTAAAGTAAGCTACAAAGGGATTATTGGAAATAGTTTTCAATCTCCTCAGTACATACATCCTTCAGTCATAAAATCTAAAATTGTAAGAAATTTGAGATGCAGAGAAAAAACTGACTCCAGTTCCTCGGGACTCTACAAGGTTATTATGACGTTTTATTAGAGATATATCCAACATATTCGGTCCCCTTGTGCTCTGGTATACCTGTTGTCCAGTACTAATGTAGGTGAATCCTTCTCTCTGCGCCCTTATCCCGACCTTCACCGCCGTGGTTGTCACTCGACGTTAAGCTGTAGGTCTCCCATACCTGTGGGATCACCCGGTTAAGCTACGATAGTGGTGGATTACGACCCCACGAGTTTACTTTATCAGATTCCACACTGCCTTCAGTTGTTTCATAATAGGAATATATAATGAGCAAAGAAATCGTAATAATAATAAGAATAATAGGAGACGTTATTAATAATGGTAATATCAAAAGTAATGTAAGATCTATTGACAGTAGCGTCTAGTAAAGATTATTTTATTTTGCTGTGCGTGTAAGCACACGTTGTACACACAATTTGGAGAGGAGGGAAGCAGTAGTGGCCGCGTGCTTGATTCGGTTCACTGAACTCGGAGCGGCATCCTTACGTAACAGGTGCGACGCGCCGCGGCAGCCCAGAGCATGTATTAAGATCGCTCAATGATTCAGGTTTCAAGCGGCGACTGCAGTACTTTGAGGGGATGGGGAGGACAAAACTATGTATCAAATACAGCAACCAATCGTCTCACTGATGGGCGCACTAATTAACGGTGAATTGGGGTATCGTTATACTGTACAACATTTTACAGTTCTATTTTTGGAGTAGTCCTGCACCTTTCCCCAACATTTTGCAGTTGGCTTCTGCTCATCTTTGGCATAGTCAAATTTGGATCTTTGGTTTTACCCTTGCTGAGGCAGTCGTACGTACTACGTACTAGAGGTGGGCGCCGCCTGCAAAAGTCTCGGCGGCGGCGCGCCGAGCATTTTCGGTCGGCGGCGGCGTAACGCCGGCGGCGTGGCAATTTTATGTAATATTAATAAGAAACAAAAATGTTCATTTATTTATTCAAAATTTTATATATTTTTGCACTCTTTGTAGTTATTGTGAATAAAGAAAATTTTATTTACGCGACTTAAGCTTAGTCTAGAATCTAAAATCTAAATCTTTCCGCAGAAATAACTAATCCAGCCACAAAAAATACCCTTTCGCCCAGCGTACTTGTGGCTAGCGCAAAAAGCAAAGGATTGGCAAGAAGAGAAGGACGTGGAAAGGCATTTTTCTTGTTCCAATAACTTAAAAGATTTGCATTTTTATTTTCTGATGGATCTGATGAAGCTAAATCCCTCCAACATTCTTGATCGATCGGATCATCACTATCAGTACCATCTGACCTAGCATAAACACGATGCTATTCATCAAGAGTTTGTGCAGTAATCACGTATCATTGGTGGAGCTTCAAGAAGCGATAGGGTCAACACCATCGTTTGTTCTGACAATTTCAGTGATTGCTTTCTTGATATATGAGGCACGAAATGAAGGTCTGGTCTTTTGTATTGACTCTAAGTAAGTATCTACGTCTTTGAGACCCACAAAACAGTATACAAAAGTGATGTTCTACGAATAATCTTATAACAGGGAATAGTTTGTTAATTTTGCGTTTAAACTGAAACATAATCAACGATTCGTCATCTAAGACAGAATTTACTATATTAATTATTTCAGAACGAAACAGAAGAGCCACATTAATACAATATGTCTTTTGAGACGTCATTGCCTCAAGTGCTGAGCGAAACCTTTTTCAAAAATTTTACTAGATCCTCTAAGAGATTCTAATCACTTTGATTAGTCTTTAGCTCATCTTGTCCAATCTTTTTTAACATGTTGTTTGATAGGTCACATTTACAAACTTTCCAGCATCTTTAAAACGCTGACTTGGTGTTGCAGTTTTGATAGAAGGAATATTTTTAATAGTAGTTCGTGCCTACGACTTGTTTCGTATTTGTCAAAAATTTTGAAGCTTTTTATGTTTTTGTACGGAATCTTAAATATTTCAAGGAAAAAAACGTAGCTTATGTTACTCCCTGCCAAATCAGCAACCCTCCAGCTAAAGTCCTGTCGAAATCGATTCATACACTAAATAAGTTGTATATAAATTATTCATACTTGTTAATAGCGGAAAAATGTGTCATATTATAGAACATTTTCAAGTATATTCTAGAAGATTACAAATTAAAAATTAGAACACTTTGGTTAAATATGACCAATTTCAACCACCAAATCTTCCGTACACCCACAACTACCGACAAGAAACCACCATAGTGAATGATACAAGACTGAAAGAGGCTTCTACCACAGACAAACACCAGTGGTCTACGCAAGGTAGTAGTGGCTGCAAAGTGAAATATAGGGACACGTACTATGTCTATTTATATAAATAAGATTTCCTTATACAGATGGTAAGTTCTTTTCAATTACTTCATCCGATCTTTCTGTTTGGACTGGTTCCGTCAAATCATTTTCTAAAATAGAATCGTTAGAATCACCTAGGGATTGTACGACATTATAAAACGAGTCCAGAATCTCTTGTTCTATTCCTTTGGCATCAACTTCTTGCTCCAGCAAGCAATATCTCGCTGCATTGACTTTTAATTTATTATTATTATTATTATTATTTATTTATTTTTTTTTATTTTTTTTTTTTTTTTTTTTTTTTTTTTTTTTTACGAGCATTTTAATTTCTGGAACTCCATTTATGCCATCAACTGTCAAAAAAATGACGGAACCCATGACCAAGACACAGATCATGTCCCATATTAGCTAGAGAAAGTGCCCGTCGCACTTTTGTTTCAGCATCGCTAAACTTCTAAATATTTCCAACGAAAAGTAGTTTGACTTTGAGTCATAAAACACAGATACAGAGGGTTTTTTAATTTTAGTTTTAATGAACTATGTCTTCTTAGTATCTACTTATTCACTCAATTAAACTAATTTAAAAAAAAAGTTGGGAATTGTTGCTCAAGGACACGCCGCGAAGCAAGTGTCGGCGGCGGCGGCGGCGCGCCACTGAGACACGGCGGCGTCACGCCGGCGCGGCGCCCACCTCTACTACGTACTAGTGGGAGAAGTGTTGTAATTTGCATGTGTATAAGTGAACTTTTTTTTATGAGGCGGGATCGCTCATGCCAGCCGCCGCACTGAGAAAATAAGAGACTATACCAGTTATTTCTTTAGCCTTCGACGCATACATTATTATTATTATCGTTGAGTCTGAAACACAGATACACAGTTAAACACATAACATCTATTTCTACCAGTATTTTATAACAGCATGTGTATTGTGCATTGTTTGATAAGATTCATCTTCAATGTAAGAAAATGCCCACATAGGGCTCTCGAGCATACGATTCATGGTTTGTTCCTCCATACCGGTAGTGTTGTTGCTAGCCCACTCCAGTCAGCTCTCTGTGCTGAGGTGCCGAGGACCTTGATTTCCCACAGCTGTGCTGCTGCCGTTCCGGAGGAAACTTTACCCAGAGTCGCCTCTGTGCGCTGGTGATGCACAGCCGCCGCGTAGTGAACGAGCGCTTCCGTTCTCTCCTTCGCATCATCCCCTTCCTTTCCAAGTTCCGACAGACACTAACAACACAGTGTAAGTATATATAGTATACAGAACTGTTAAAAGAGATATGCACAACTGCACGAACAATGCCCAGAGGTCACAGGAGTAAGGTTGCGCTCGTGTTGCAGCTGCGATAAGCGAGCAGAGCGAATCGAAGATAAGCGAACCGTCGTCCACAATGCAGGTGTTTATACTGGAGCAGCGCGGACACCAACGCTAATCGCTGCCTGCGTTTTATTCGCTAATATCGGCGATGCCTGTCGACCGTTCGATTGGAGAGATTTTTATTGCATCCCTTTTGTAGGAATGTAAATACAAAAATCACCATAACAGACTCGTTCTTGAAAAATTGTAGGATGAAATGGCCACTAAATGTAACATATACGCATAATTTTAAATGTTTTTAAATCAGTACTATTTCTGTAATTTTTAATGTGTGTACATTATAAACATAAGATTAAAGTAATAAATAAATAAAACATTAATACAGCCAAAGAAAATGGATACATAATTTATTGAAACAATATATTACAAGTAATTAGAATTGTAAATATCAAATTAAATGCATAATATGTAGATACGCGCACTAATTTATTTCGACTTGTAACAAAAGTAGATTTTAAATAAGATGCGGGTATTTTCTGCAGCTTGGCTTGGCCTTCCAATAGTTCTTGGTGTCAAATTCTTACCATTTAGAGCGCTAGTTTCCTCAAGGTGATGTTAAATGCCTTCTATGTCGATACTAGCGTTACGTATAATGGAGCGTGCATAAACCACGTGGCTCCTATCAACTCCCCCTCCGTGTAGCACGTAGACTTTTCTCTCATTGATTCTAGAAGACATTTTGTGCCGTTTTCTCTTGTCAGACTATCGTAAAATACATACGGAGATAATTAAATAAATATTTACGTGCTGTTGTGTTCTGTACCTCATTTTAACTGTGAGATATAATATGAATGGAGAGCTACGTGGCCGGGCTCGGTAACCCCCCCCCCTCCGACCGATCTAGTTTATGGATGCTCCCTAATGTGATCCTACGCCCCGCTTTCAGGCTGTCTATCCCCAGCGATAGTAAAAAATGCCCCGCTTTCGCAAACAAAACGACAATTCAATATATCAATCTATTAAGGTCTAAAACAGACGATGCAGTTTTATCAGCGCGTCACAGAACTAATCACTAGCTGGAATGCTGAAAATGTTGCTAACACTCAACTTTAGGAACTATCGTATAACTATTGAGTACTTTATGTCCGCCTGGAAATAATGCATCTGTCGAAACCCATTTTCGTTATTAACAGTAACATCAGCAAATCATGTAACGAGTTCCTTTCCTACTTGGAAAAATAGACACGATATTTTGAAACTTATTTGTTCCGCCGATAAATACAAAACAAGCGCTTCGTTCGACATTAGATGTCAGACATTAAGGCTAAGTAACTCAGCTGACATGTAACAATTTCTACTTATTGTAAGTGTTGTTCGTTTTCGAATAAAAACTAGTAAAATACGAAAAAAATATATATTATTATTGGAGAATTCTCCCAATAAAGGAAGACGTTAAGCAAATGACCCGAATCAAGTATTCTTTGGGTTCTTCTTGTTGTTCCAATAGGTTTTCATTCTTTCCGAGAAAGCTTGTTTGTATGTTTCCGACAACTTTGGTCTGTATTGTTTTTGTTGCTCAGTTATAACTTCCATTTGTCTACTCTGTGTCTCTTTCTAAGATGTGTGTTGCTCCTATGTTTGCGCTTTTGAGATCCTTTCGAATTTCATTCAGCCAAGCTGTGGGATTTTTAAGTGAAGTTAGATAATATATATATATATTTTAAATTCTTCAAGCGTCCCGCTCTTGCCAAAAAGATAATTGGTCACGTTAGTTTTGTAGCAAACAAATGGCCTTAACAGAAGTTTCTACTGTTGTGGTATGCCAAAGGCACATTCGACGGTTCTTCATGCTCTTGATAACCTAGCATTGAAGTATCCTCTACCTGTATCTAAATTTAGCCCATAAGGCTCTAATAAATTATTAAGAAAAGTATAAGCTTCGTCACCTATAAAACACGAGCTTCAGTAAATTCAGAATTTGTTAGAGGCGTTTGGAATATTCAGTCCTCTATCTGTTAAAGAGACATACAGAGTAGCGAATCTAACTGTTCCATCGTCACCCTGTTTACCATAACCTCCAGCTTCACTTTTTATACATTTAAACTTAGCATTGACTAATCCTTAGGCTGTGGTTACACTGGAAGCGAATTCGCGCGAACAATCCTTCGCGCGAAATAGTGCGAAATCGCGCTATTTCGCGCGAAGGAGCTGGCCGTCCAGTGGACGCGTATTCGCGCGAATACGCTTGTACACCCCGTCCAAAGCAGATTCGCGCGATTCTGTCGCCAGTTCTCTGTTGTTTGTGCCAGAAAAAAAACAGTAATAATGCCTTTATCTCAATTGCCGGAATTATACGCATTGGAATCAACAATTAAAGAAGAACAGCAGAAAGAGGAGAGGAATGGAAGAGTAATATTTTTGCCAAGAGAAAGGAGTTTTCCATTTGGTTGAATTAGGGCCGCTGTTTTGAGACCGCCTTTTCCGGATTTTTCTTCCAATTTTTTTTACTCTCTTCTAAAGGTATCCCTCAACCCTTTCCATTTCTTCTTAATGACAGCGACTATAACAAAACAAACACTCCTTAGTACATACTTGTTTAGTTTTTTTAATGGAGAAAGAATAAATGTAAATTCCCAAGTATACGTCCTAGATAGATCGGCTAAATTTCTAGTCTTACATCTTCTCTTCGGCGAAACAGTAAAAACCAGTGTAAAATAAAGAGATAAAAAACATTTAAAAAATATAAAAATAGTAAATTTTAATACATTGAGAGAAATATATGTATACAATTATAATAAGACACGTGTTATCAAAAGCTGAAACTTCATTTTTATTAATTAAAAAAACTCACGTTTCAGTTTACTTATCGTCGTCGTTAACTATTTAACTTTCTATTAAAATATAGTTATAAACTTGAAAATAATTTCATCTGAAGAGTATAATAATTATTTGAAAATTGGACACAAAAAAAGTAATTCGATGGGGCGGCTCAAACAACCGTCTCAAAGCTAAAATAGATGAATTGAACTGCGCCACAAACAATCGTTATAAATTGACGGTGGTTTGTTTCATAATATTATGCATTATGTTGAGTAATTTTATCAGAAACGATAACAAACATAAAGTTAATATATAAATACTATACGTGCTGTTACATACCAAAGGTTATTCGCCACTAATTACGATCCGAGTAATTAATTGAATTTTTTGTTTAAGAGAAAAACAAAATTATCGACTGTAAATCTATATGATTATTCCATCAATGTTGTGTTTTAATGTATGAAAGTGTTTTGAATGAACTGAATGACTGTTGTATTAAAAGCAGTACAGTGTAAGGAATATTGGTTAAAGGAATGCAATTAAGAATATTATGCAACCTATGATGTTATGAGTAAGATTTTGAATGTTTGAAAGCGTTTTATTTTGTAAATATGCTGCTGAATGCTTGTTTATATTTTCACTTAAAACGTTTACTGACGATTTCCAGTAATTTTTGTTTTTGTGCGATTTGTATTGTTTCCGTAATTGTTGCCAGGAAGTTTCTATTAAATCATCTAACACCCATCACACCAAACCAGTAGAGATACTGATGACAGCAAGCAAAAAATAAAGCCTATACTGTGTGAAAGTAATAGATATTTAACATTGCATTTTGTTTATATAAATGAATAAGTAATAGAATTAATTACCTGGTGAATTCATTTCTCTTCCAATTTCTTCTCACATCTTCATTTGGACATTTCTTTGGTGGTATAAGATAATTTTTGAACCCACTAATGGGCTCGTTCTAGAACAAGAGCAAGCAGTTTGTCTATATCCGTCGCGCGAACTGTGTGTTCGCGCGAACAAATCCAAAAAAATTTGCATCTCATCGCCCTCGCGTAAGTTCGCGCGATTCAGGCGCTCGCAGTGGACGGAGTCACATTAAATTACCTTTGTTTGGATTGGAGCGATCTCTTCGCGCGTATTCGCGTCCACTGGACGGCCCAGTGCAAGCGCATTCGCGCGAACGTAGTCGCCGGAAGAAGTGGTCACGCGATTCAAAGCGGTTTTTAGAAGCTAAGTAAAATTTATCATATCATACTCGACTGGCGAAAATTCAAGAATATGGATATTGAAGAAGAATTTTATTTTGCTGAAAACCAATTTTAGAAACTCTTTGCATCTGAAAAGAGGAAGAGGCAATTCTGGGTTAATTAAATATTCTTGAATCACCATTTGAGTGAATATTTTAAACTTTTCGGTGAATTAAAGAACCAGCCACTAAAGTTTTATGAATATTACCGTATGACTTATCACACATACTCATATATATTGAATGCAATAGAGGAAGAAATAACAAGGTAGTGTTACTTCAGAGAATGTATTTCACCATCTGAAAAACTGTCAAATTTTCAGAGGAAAAGTAATTCCAAACCGCGGGTGACTAATAGGTCTACCAATATGGCATATGATGTACGAGAAACGAGTGTATTTTAATAGTGATGTTGGTGCCATACCACAACAGTATAATATTTAATGTGAGTTGTATTAATACTTTACTATGCATTTAGACAATGTACTGCATGTAACAATAAAATCAGTTTACATAAAAATCGTTAACTTACTGCCAACATTTAAATCAGCTGCTATTTCTTCCCATAACTTCCTTGCCTTATCACGGTTATGATATCCTTTATGATCCTGATCCCACAATATTCTTCTTTCAAACACCAAACATATCATTTTTTCACAATCCATAATAATACGTAAAACAACTGAAATAACCAAAGGATGGATTCACGTGAAATAAAACCTTTTCCAACTATACGGAATCTACACCACTTGCCTCAGCCTACAATGGAATCGCTCCATTCGCTCGAAAAAAACAAACCCGTTTGAACTTCTAGCAACAACAAGCGATTCGCTCGACCAATTCGCTTTTACTGTAACCGCCTGCCTTTGTTTGTATGTGTTTGTTTATAATAGCGATATCGCGCTATTTCGCGCGAAGGATTGTTCGCGCGAATTCGCTTGCAGTGTAACCACAGCCTTACACAACGATAGAAAAAATACTACAGAGAATCATGAGAGATATGCATGAGTTAAAAAGCGTCTGAGACAACTGAATTGACGGTTGAAAGGAATGTTCTGGCACTTCATTTATCTGCGGTTGCCTAAATAAAGAGTTGTTGTTATTGTACCTTATTCTGTAATGTTGCACATATTTCCGTTGTAGTTTACACAGCGATACAGATGGAACTTCTACTGAATGAATGACGACAGAATTAGGAAACCAATTAAACTAAAAATAAATTAGGAATCCCAAAATCTTATGCTATAGCGCGTGATATTGGTTTTATTCCTGGTCCAGGTCTCATTCAGCATGATAAATACGGAACTACTTCCATCCTTATAAAAAATACCGTCACTTCAATAACTCGGAAAGCAGCTTAAGTTATTTATAAAACTAAATACACAGTGAATTATTTTGTAAAAAATTGAGACAGTTGTCATTCTGGTTCTGTCTGGATTTCGAAATAACCACAACTTTTACCAATATTGCTGTTCAAAATTCATAGCTCCCATTACCCCCGTACGAATAGATTCATTGTATTGCGATTTAAATTTGACTTACTGGAAATATTTACATGTATCTGATATAGTTAAATCAGTAATAAAAGCAACTAATAATTACTGTAATATATTAGTTTAAACGCAGTACATAACTTTATTTTAGTGTTTCGGCAAATTCTTTCTTGGAGTATATTATAACAGTGGTTTAAAATATCTATATCGAACATAAATATCTGGTAAGCTCGTCTAAAATGACGTGTTGAATGCAGTATTTTAGAAATTCGTTTCTTTGCTAAATAAGAACAATTTTCACCAAATAACGCTGATTATCTAGAAAATGATGAATGTAGATATTTCTCTAACAACTGGTATCGCTGTACAGAGATCTACATCGAACGAATTTTAATTAAGAAAAAGAACTAATAATTAAAATGTTGATGTTTGGTTTTCTTTTAGCTCATTTACTTGTGGACGTTTAATTGAATACCGCGCATTACCTCGAACGTCTCCGGTCGCTGTTTGTTTGGCAACGGAGATGAAAAGCGTGACGTAATAGCCCGACGTCATGGCGTGACAGGTTTACAACATGACCAAGACTTGCATTTTATAAGAATAGATAAACAAGTAATCATGCTTCCAAAATGGGTTGTAATGTTTCAGTGCTTAATAATCTGAGGAATGCACAGTCCCCATCCTACCGAAATTAATAGTTCAATGGTACAAGGCTGATCCGTAATACACAAGAATGGTGAGAGAGGGGAAAAAATGTTTTAGAATCCATGGTCTAGAGCAGGGGTCTCCAAACTTTTCAGCCTTAGGGCCATACTGATTACTCCAGTAAGTTCCGAGGGCCAAAACCAACATAAAATTAGAAAACTAAACTTAATTTGCTAGGGGGCGTCCGTAAATTACAGTAGAGATAAAAAAAAAAAAAAAAAAAAAAAAAAAAAAAGGTCTCCAGAAATTTGTGGATGCCCCCCTAGCTCTCCGCGGGCCGGACAAAATCTGTCCGCGGGCCGGATGTGGCCCGCGGGCCGTAGTTTGGAGACCCCTGGTCTAGAGTCTAGACGCTTTGTGTAACCGATCGGGTGGATGAGCGGTAACGCTCTTGTCTCGCATTTTTTTAATGGTTTCCCTAAATCATTCCAAGCGAATGTCTAGAGGTTTCATTCAAAAGATCGTGACCGAATCCATTCCCGTTCCTTAGCTGCAGTCTTTTCGCGCCACTAAGGATGCATCCATTAATTACGTGAGGTGAAATAGGGAGAGGGGGAGAGGGGGGTCCGGCGAAATCTCACGAAACCTCACCAGGGGAGAGGGGTGGGGGTCAACGTAAATCTCACGTGAAGTTTTGAAATTCCTGTAGAGCTAAAAAAAAAAAAAAAAAATGT
Source organism: Vandiemenella viatica (assembly GCA_031002005.1). Lineage (NCBI taxonomy): Eukaryota > Metazoa > Arthropoda > Insecta > Orthoptera > Morabidae > Vandiemenella > Vandiemenella viatica. Next base: position 8,330,475 of record JARYHS010012519.1, read on the forward strand.
GTTTAAATGACGCGAAACTCGGGGTGGTATTTCGTCGAACAGTGGGGGTGTAGTCACCCTTGGAAGCGTTAGTAGGGGAGATGACTCCGTCAAAATCTCGAGTAATAATTCCGGAAAAACACCTCACGTAATTAATGAAAGCCCCCTAATGACCTCGACGTAGACGGGGCGTTAAGCCAGAAGGAAAAAAAATCATTTTCTGTTTCCACCTAGAGACCATAATTGATCGTTCGTTTAAAAAACGCCTGAATCGTCTTTCTTTTTAATCCCTCTCCTGCCAACAGCATTTCATAATTTGATATTAATGTAATAAAGTCTACGAACAATGGGAATAATGTTAGTATATGCACTAAATTCGCAACAAAATAAATGTATTTCGACAGTACAACCTGTACTTTTGTTAGAAGGCAGCAATAATTTCACTACTGGAAGACTAGTAGATGGGTCGTGTTGACTCGTGACGCACGCCGGTGGCTAAGCCTGAACGAGATAAGCGAAGCCAGCAGCAAACTCGAGATCGTCATAAGTAAAAAAAAAAAAAACGTGCCTTATAATCTGAACTAGCATTATTACGTTGATCACTATTCGCGTATTATTAAGCATGTTATCAGAAAATAACGCTAAAGTTTGTCTTCGTGTAAATGCAATTGGTTTTAGATAGACACGGACAAGTTTAAAGTAATAATTACTTCTACGATAAAGCTTGCACCTTTATATTGGGTGTGGTAACACACCACAATTTTCCTTTGCAGTCTTAAAAAATTCCAAATGCATACTCGTGGTAGTCATTTCCAAGATCGGGATCACCCTGTTCTGCGTTGAGCGTACATACCGACGTACCATGTGTGTGACAAAAGTAATGAGATTGGTAACGCTGTGAGCGATCTGGCAACGCTGTGTCTACCGATCTGTGCTAGAGCGGTTTGTTCATCCCCTCCACATGTTCAGTCAGAGTTTCAACTCCGTTCAGTCAAAACATTTTTGAAAGCGGCATCAGTGAAGTTGTGTTTTTGTTGTGTGTTACGAAAACAGAGCATCGGAATTTAGAGCAACGCTGTGCAAACAAGTTTTGTGTTAAACTAGGGGACTCCGCGACGGTAACCTTTGAGAAGTTGAAACAGGCCTATGGGAAACATTGTTTATCAAGAGCACAAGTTTTCCATTGGCAGAAATCATTTTTGGAAGGGCGAGAACACGTTGAAGATCAACCTCGCTCAGGGAGACCTTCATCTTCAGAAACTGACGAAAACGTTGAGCGTGTGAGGGCTCTTGTGAGGTCAGACCGTCGTTTAACAATAAGGATGATGAGCGAACAGTTAAATTTAAACACTTTCACCGTACATCAAATTTTGACAGATGATTTGGATATGCGAAAGGCTTGTGCCAAAATGTTGCCAAAAAACCTCAAAACTGAACAGAAGGACAATCGAAGAGACGCGTGTGTTGATCTTCTTGAGAGGTTTGGCAATGACCAAGAATTCTTTAATCGTCACAGGTGATGAATCCTGGATATTTGAGTATGATCCTGCGGCAAAGCGAAGAGTAGCCCACTCCGTAAGCTCCTCGACCGAAAAAATGTCGAATGAGCAAATCAAATATTAAAACAATGTTGATTTGCTTTTTTGAAAGCAGGGGTATCGTGCATAAAGAATTTGTTCCTCCAGGACAAACTGCCAACCAAGTGTTTTACAAAGGTGTCCCTGAAAGGCTCAGGAAAAGTGATTCGTGTGAGACCAGAATTGCAGACATGACAAAGCCCCGTGTCACACGGCTTTTTCCATTAGTGAATTTTGACCTAAAAGCGCATTCCTGTTGTTCCTCAACCCCCCTATTCACATGATTTAAGTTCTTGTGACTGTTTCCTTTCCCGCAATTGAAACAAGTCTTAAAAGGACGTCATTTTGGAACTCTGGAGAACATTCGAAAGACTGTGACCGACCAGTTAATAGCCTTACCAGTTGAAGCCTTCCAGCGCTGCTACCAGGAGTAGTGTATAGCTGCCCAAGGGAACTACTTTGAAGGGGATAATACTGTTGTTTGAAGAAAAAAAAACTTTGGTAATTAAAAGCCAGTCTCATTACTTATCTCACACACCTTGTATGCAGCTGTTTGTTCTCCCGAGCCAGAAGAACATTTCTTGCATGCTCCATACGCCGCGTTTATCCGATGTGACCCACATTCGCACGGTAATGAATACCTGGAGAGCACTTTCTTACGCTTCCGAGTTTAATATTTAATGGTAGCTTGAAAATAGTCTTCACCTCATGTTTACTCAACATACTCCTACACCTAACGCACCTGCGAGGTCGGCCTTCAGCGTGGTAACGTTCCTTGTCTGTCGCGCGTCGACCTGTCCCTCGCTGTAGCACGGAGCTTTAGGAGGTGCTCTACACACGAGGGTCGTCAGAACTGCGTTTCGTTGCGCAAGGTGAAGACAGCTGTTACACTCAAATGCAGGTCGGTATGCGAAGGCTTACGAACAACCAAGAGTCCCGATATCCTGTCGGCGCTTTTTTTCCACAAACAAATCAAGAAACGGCAGGAAATCGTTCTCTTTAAATTCTACGGTAAACTGAATATTGCGATAAACCGCATTCAAAAAGGCCAGGCTGCTTCTACGAAGCGGCGCTCAGCATACGAGACACGTAGGCCTACGTGTAGAAACAGTCCACTAACAGCGCGAAGCAAATGGATGAACAAGTAACAAAACACAACAAATAATTTCATTATAGTGGAAACAGAATCTCACGAGGATTCGCAAAAAATTCTAAACAACAATATATTGGCGATGCGAATTCCCTAAAAAACGAAGGCCATTCACAATTTTAAATGACATACCAACAACAAAGTCTGTATACAACCTTGCTCATGCTGTTTACCAACAAAACCTTGACGAAAAGAGAGAAAAGTCAATTTTTGGAAGGTTTTCAACCAAAATTTAAGACCGGGCCCAGAGACAGAGCAACCGTTCATAATGTTGCGGCGAGTCCTTCTGTAAGGAAACTTCTATTTCAGCAAAAGAATTTTCTACCATACTAGTGAAAGATTACGCCATCGTACCAAAAAGCATTATATGTTTGGATTACAGACACACCAGTAATAGTTCTTGTTCCCACTGGGGAAGAAAACCACCAAGAGATCAGCGCACCATCAAAGGTTCGAGACAAGCATCACATTTCGGTGGGTCCTCACGGCGGATAAAAAACTATGCGTCATTGAGGTGTGTCCTATGCAGAGGCGAGTAAGGAGAACCTTGCCCCTTCTCACCCACGGGAAGGAGCTGCTCCACGGCTGAACGTTCAGGCTGACCAGCCGAAGCTTATTATGCTCGACTTGCAGTCACTGCTTCTGCCATATCGAAGGCAAGGTCTGAATTTTCACCTTGTCACAGGCTTACTTGGCAGCTTCATCTGCTGCTCCGTTCTCACTGATTCCCATTCAGCAAAAATGACTTCCTTTCCACAACATTGGAGATATCGGAATGTATCCTGTACATCCTAGGCCAAATACTTCGCTGGGTACATTTCCCAGCGCCTGAATCCAGCTGAGGGAATCACGGTATTTGATGTACTCATAACGCAACTTACTTTCATGTGCTGGAGCAATTTTAATATAGCATAACACTCCATGGAATATGCGTTGCATCTACTATACAGCTTGTCACTCGAGGTAACTGTACCTATTCCGTTAGCCTGCTTATCCATATTCACTGGGCTAAATTCATGATGCAGGTTTATAACATCGTTAAGAACTTCGATTAAATTATTGTCCCCCATGACTAATCTAAAATTATTTCGGGCCGCTGTAAAAGCCAGGGAGTGGATTTACTCCTGGTGACAAAATGTATATAACCATATTCCTCTGAAGTTGTCCTTGTACAGTAGATGGAGACTCTGGTGTGTCTACTACGATTAGTGTAGAGGTATTCAAAGGGTAGGCTTGTTACTGCATCGTAAACGAGACTTCCAGGTGCTATCACCGTCAGAAGGTGCCAACGGATGGCTCACCAGCCTCTGCACAAATGCTGGGATTGGGGCTTGTGCAATACACACTCGTGGCAAGCCAAATTCTCGCATGGTGGACACTATCCAACATCCGGAGACGGGATGCGCCGAATTGTATATAATGCAGTCATAATCTAACTGCGATTATACAAAGGCTCTATAAAATTGTAGTAGGCAGGAGTAGTCTGCACCCCATGTCCTACCACACAGACACTTTAAAACATTTAGAGCCTTCAGAAATGCGATTTTCGTATCTCTAAGATGTGGCAGCCAATTTTGTCAAAAATGAGACCCAGAAAACGAACCAGATTCTGCTAAAATACTACCTCTGCTATTATTGGTCCTATAAAACAATATTTACCTAATAACAACAATTGTTTCTAGACTATATAAGATTCTGAAACTATCCTCTAATCCTGTGGTTCCCTATTGGTAAGTGAGATTCTTCAAGTGGTACGCACTGTAATCTCTTGGCTAAAGTATTCTTCTTCTTCTTAAATCGCCTTCTCCTATTGGAGGTTGACGGTCCACATAGCTAGCTCTGAGTGTGAAACTGCAGCATGGAAAGCCTCTTCAGACGTGCAATTGAACCATCTCCGAATGTCTTTCAGCCACGAATTCCTTCTTCTCCCAACAGATCTTTTCCCTTCAATGATGAACTGCAGTAGCTAGTACCTCTCGCCTCTCATAATGTGTCCTAGATATTGCGCTTTCCTTTGTTTTATAGTGAGCAGCAATTCTTTTTGTTTCCCTATCCGATGAAGTACTTCTTCGTTTGAGACTTTCAGTACCCAAGATATGCGTAACAGACGACAATACAAATAAATTTCAAAAGATTCAATCTTTTTCTCTAGATTTTGGTCTAAGGTCCAGCTTTCACACCCATAAAGAAAAACACGTAGGATCGAATCATTCGCATTCTCAATTGCAGACTGAGATCCGATCTTATGAAAAATTTGTTCATGCTAATAAATTGTCTCCTCGCCTGTTCTATTGTAGATTTGATTTCTTTCTTGCAGTCCACCACAGTGCCTCTTCTGAAGTTTAATGGCATGTACTACTTCACTTTTTGTGATTTCTGGACTGACTTCATTGATTGTTTTGTCTGGTGGAGGAGGATCATATCTGTCGTATGCAAACAGAAGTTAGATATATTCCTTCCATCTTTTAAGTTTTCTTTCAACTCTCAGGATAATTACATTGTTTGCATTCCTCAGTATTTGTCCGCGCCGCTTCCTTTGTATATTACTCAGCTCTTTTACCTTTTTGAATAAGTTGAAGTGATCGTGTTTCTCCTGGAGTATTTCAATATCTTTACATTTGCTAGACATCCATGTTTCCCTTGCTTCTCTGCATTTTCTGCGTATGTCTTTGTGCAGGTTTTTGTATTTTATGGGATCCTTGGTTTTATATTTCCTTCTTTCATTCATAAGTTCCAGGATTTCATGAGTCATCCAGAGCTGCCTTTTGTTGTTAGTAATGTATATTATTTTCCGGGACTTGAGTAATGCTATCTTTTATGAAGTTCCAGGTAGAGTCTACTTCTATAGGACAAGTATCTACCATAACTTTCATCTTTTCCTCCGGAGCAGTGCCAACATTAGTTCTCACCTCAGGAATTTCTAATCTTCTTACATCTATGCGTCTTGATATCTTGACGCCCTTTCTTGCATTTCTAAAGCGCTGCATTTTAAAGTCCATTACTACTGGGTTGTGGTCACTAATAACATCCGCTCCAGGATAGGTTTTTACGGATTTTACATATTTTCTTAGCTCTTGTTTCACCAGAATAAAATCTATCCGATTTCTTACTGTATTTTCGCCACTATCGGCGGGTGACGTCAATGTATACAGTCTTCTAGGATGAAGTTTGAAAAATGGATTAGAAATAAAAACTTCATGTTCAATACAAAAATTATACCAGTCTGTCTCTTCTTGTGTTGCGTTCACCAAGGCCATAGCTCCCTACAGTATTACCTTCAGCACCATTGCCAATTTTTTAGTTAAAATCACCCATGACCAGTGTAATCTCAATTCAATTCAATTTTTTTTTTTTTTTTTAAATTGCAATGGAGTGCACGCTCCGGTGGAAATTTCCCTACACACCCATTTTCCTGCACTCACCTATATATGCCCTCTACAAATTTCAACTTTAAATTCTTTCAACGTTTTTGATAAATTATTTCTCTTATTCCAATCCTTGACCCCCCTACCTAAAAAAGAGGTTCTTCCTACACCCTTGTACCTGAAATAGAGAGCCAGTTTATGGTAATGATCATCTTTTCCGTCTCAAGCACTACTTTTAATTCGTACACCAATATCTTTCCATGCCTCACCACCAATATACGACTACCATACTCCCATGCATGACCCTCTTCACCCTCCTCCTGTCTTAAAATGAATCCCAATACAGTTCTTTTATCATATTTGTTACTGATTGCGTTCTACGGTAATTTCCAGAAACAAATCTAGAAGCCCCTTTTTCACCCTCTCCAACTCCTTTATTTGGTACTCAAACTGGGGATCCAATGTTATGTGTTCAATCTATAAATGAATGTCTTGTTTGCAGAAAGGCAAACTAAATGACAGCAAAAGCTACAAGAAATACTTTGTTAAAATGTTGTTTAATGATACTAGATCTAAGTCTGCAATACCCAAAAAGATTAGAATATAAACTAGTTGAACTTATGTGATTTCAGTTTAGGATAGTGGATCTCTCCTTTTTTTTGTAAGTTTCATTGCTTCATCCAAGGTGTAATAAAAAGGATTCTATTTCTTCATCATCTTTGTCAGCTGTTGGTGCATGAACCTGAATAATGTTCAAAGCTCGATGTGACGTTTGCAACCTTAAAAACATTACACGATCATCAAGTGGAACAAAAGCAAGGACGGCTTTTGCTATCTTCGATGACACAATCACGACAACCCCATATCTACAGTTGGTATCAGTTCCACCAGAAAAGTATAGGGTTCCTTCCTTCATAGTGTGAATCCCAGATCCAGGCCATCTTACTTCACTTAGTCCAAGGATGTCAATTTTCAACCTGCATCTCTCTGCCTCCACATTTGAGATCCGATTGGGGGAATAGAAACTACGGATGATTTTACAGTGAACATTATTGCAGCTATATCAATCCTTATTTTAGGATGTAGCCTCTTTAAGTCTAATGAGCTATATATTAGAATTTAATTCTACATTCTGATCGATCTTGAGCCACTCTCTTCCAGTTCACGCTTGTAACTCGATGTATATTCTTATCCCAGCGATCCGGGAGTCTTCCTCCTATCACTAAGTTAATTGGGGGGAAAAAATAAGAATGCAAACGTTACCACTGCCAAATATATTTTAAGACAAACTGAGCATGTGTCATTTCTATTAGTATAATACTGTGGTTATGCAAAGCATTCGATTGGGACGAACACATTTATTTATTTATTATTTCAGCTATAAGGGGTACACAATGTGGTACATGGGAAAAACTAATTGGGAACCACTGCACTAAACTGAGTCTGTAGCCTAGCATTCAAATACAATGCTAAGAAAGACTTCATTCTTACATGACTTTACATAATTATATGACAATATGTGTAAAAAAAATAAGGTTTCAGTTTTTTAGTACATATAGTCTGAGGTAAATTTTAATATTCCGGAATTTTTCTGTGCAATAATCACTGTTTTATGTGAGAAACATTTCCAGCATATAAATATATACATATATTGGTAGCCAGAAGTGGGTAATAGATGGACTTAAAACCTTAAATATACAACACAAAGATTGGCGACAGATGCTTAACACATGGAGCAAAACTGGTGCATGGTGGGATGTGAATTCATGCGCTCTGATTATCGTTTCATGACACGTTTCCCACAATTTTGTTTTATCAAAAACTAGCTTCGAGCCGGTCAAAAACGATAGTTTGAATTCAATATTCTGGCAGTTCGTTTTTTTTTTGCAATTGGTTAATTATATGGAATTGTTATTAAATAATGCTACAGGCCTTGGTTTTGTTCTACATATTTCATTTGCAGTTCACATAACAATACAGTAGTAACTTCTACTGAATTAATGACGATGGAAGTATAGAACCAGTGAAATTTAAAAAAAATGGAATTCCAAAAACATTTGCTATCAATGTAATATCAGTTTTATTCCTGGTCCAGGCACAATTCTGCACGTTAAATATGGAACTACTCCACCCGCATTAATTAATACCTTTAGTAACATGGCGCTTATGAAAACAGTTTAAATGGTTTGTAAAACTGATTTCAAAGTGAATTATGCTGTAACACAATGTGTCAGTTGCGATTCTGGTCAACTTAACTACAACCACCACTAATATTGCATTCCAAAATCATAGCTTCTTTTACCCTCATATGAATAATGACGGGCATCACCTATGATGGTAATAGGAATTTATTCTGGAAAAGCTTGTAAGGAAAAACAAATAACAATCGGGTCTACTGAAGATTGCGATTCCGCCAAAATAACATTAGGTAATGACTTCTTAATACTGCTGTAGTCAATCGCAAGGCATTATTTTCAAGCAGTAATTCAGTTGTAATACAGCCTGAACCATTATTTTCAAACAGAAATTAGGTTGTAATACAGCCTAGACCAGCATAACACAGTTGAATGTACTTCGGAAAGTATTTCTAGAGGAGTCTTGTGTTTGACCACGGCAGTATTATGATGCCAATTCCTGGTGGAATCGCGATCTCCGGTAATCCTGATTTATTTAAATAAATGGATTTTACTTTAAATGACGGAAAGTATAATATCAATAACGGATAACTGTCATTTACTTGAGTGATACATTTTTGAAGCTAGTTAATTATAGGGAATTGTTATTACATATTGCTCATAACCTTACTTTTATAATGTTTTACGTATTTTGTTAGCAGTTCACAAAGCAATACAGTAATAGCTTCAACTGAATTACTGAAGACGTAAGTATAGAGACAACTTAAAAGTAAACTTGGAATCCCAAAAACGTTTGCTATACCATGTAATATCAGTTTCCTGGTCCAGGCACAATTCAGCACAATAAATATGGCACTACTTGCATTCCCATTAATTAATACCTTCAGCAACATAGATAGTACTTATGAAAGCTGTTTACATTGTTTAAAAACTGATTTCAGAGTGAATTATGCTGTAAAAAAAATGTGTCAGTTGCGATTCTGGTCAACTTAACCACAACCTCCACTAATATCGGTGTTCTAAAAACATAGTTTCTATTACCCTATATGAAAAATGACGGGTATCATCTAAGGTGGTAGAAGGCGTTTATTCTGGAAAAGCTTGCAAGGAAAAACAAATAAGGATGATTTTTAATGATATTTTTCGTGATATGAGTACCATAATGTGGTTAGATTATCAGAGTATTTGGCTATGATTTATTCAAATAAATGCATTTTAAATGACGGAAAGTATAATATCAAAAACCAATAACTGTCATTAACTTGACTGATACATTTCATGATTACGTACCTTTCGTGTAAGCTTTCTCTGAAATTTTAATAAACTTATTTTCTGCCAAAAAAATTCTTATGTTTTAACCAAATTCTTATAACTGATACAGATAAAAATAGCGTAAATATTGGATACCCTTCTCCTTACATGAATTTCTGCATCTAGTTGTCATAAATAAACAAAAAGCAATATGAATGAACGAATTTAATATGGTGGCTGTTGATTGATGAATGAAGGTTGGCACATGACCGTTCTCTAGCCAGTAGCTATAGAGGACATGCGCAGTCTCCAGATTATCTATTAGTATAATAGACAAGATGTAGCGTGTAGTAGAGATGGGCAGGTCCGAGATTTTAAAGGAGTCGGGTCCGGATGTACATCCAGCGCTGCGGACCTGCATCCAGGTTCCGTGTCCGCGGACCTGTATGGGTCCGGCTCTACAATCGGTCGGGCGGAGTGTATGGCGGAACTGGATCTGTGCGGACCTGCATCCAGTTACGTGTCCGGCGGAGTTGTATGGGTCCGGTTCTACAATCGAGCGCGCGGAGTGTATGGCGGAACTGGATGTGTACGGACCTACATCCAAATACGTGTCCGGCGGACCTGTATGGGTCCGAACCTACAATCGAGCATATGGTGGATACAAATCCTACCAAGGAGAACTGCAGTATGAGTTATATCGTGTTTATCCATTAATTTATGAAATGAAAGAATATTAATTCTGATAATTTTGTTTTATTTTTGTCTGAAACTCACAATTGTACGTAATATTAGAAAATCACAGCATAATCAGACTTGATAATGATAAAAGTAAAAGTAAAATTTCTGTGGGCTTCTATAAGAATAAAATGAAATCATTTCTTAATAATGTTTAAGTACTACTAAAAAAAATCGAAAGTCATTGTTAACTGTTAGTTTTTTTTTTTTTTTTACTAAAAATGAAATTATTCAAGAGTCAACATTTTTAGATAAATATTGCCTTTCTAAAATATATCAGCTTAAGAAACAGTTTATTATAAATGAACAAAAAACAAAATTGCAAGTATAACTTATTTTAAATTGTGAGCGAGAAATTACGTGAGATTTGTTCTTATATTATGTATAGTGTTTTGCTCTGTATACTATGTGAAACTGTTTTGATTGAGTGAATAAAACGTTGTCGTGAATGCTAAATCGAGTGCGATACAATGCATTTTAATCAAACAGTAATATTTATGTTTTGCCAGCTACCATAAAGTGTTTTTGGTGCTTTCAAAATCTTTATTTTATTTTGCGCAATTTCAGAAACTTTTAATTTCGTTGTAATTTTATTTAAAATTATTTCCAATTTAGTTGAAAGTATTTTTAAGCTAGATTTAATTCTTAGTAATAATAACCGATTGTTTGAGCCATTGTTAGACGTTCTAGAAACGGCTGGATTATAAAATATTTCTGTAAAAGCGGCCAGCAGAGTAGCTCGCAATAATGTCACATAATCATTTATATATATTACTAGCTGGTACCCGCGACTTCGTACGCGTGGATTTAGAATTTGATTGCTAGAATTGGATATACAAAGCTGAAAATTATCTAAGATGTCCCAAACAACAATGAGTCGGCATAATATGACGGGAACGCCATCGATATACCATTCTACCTTCGAACCTGTCTCATGACTAAAACTGTTATTCATATCGGAAAAAGTATCCTATTTCATTCCCAAATATACAAAGTATTTCCTCATCATCGGTATACACATATATTTATCAAAACGTAAAAAAAAGATGGAGACTCACTTTCGCATACACAATATTATTAGTTTAGATCACACAAAAACTACCTGTGGAACCAGTATACCGTGAATAAAGTTAACGCTTTCTACCGCCAAAGATTTGCCAGAACATGGTATCCTTAGTATAAAATCCTAGGCTTGGCTCAAACTATGAAAAACAATTCATAAAAATATTTGTACCGAATGGGATTAGATCCCGGAGCAACGCTGAAGGATTAATAAGAAGCAAACTCGTTACCACTACACCACCCTAACATTCCACGAGTTAAGTGCGCATTACAAATATACACTATGCGTTTGTCTTTTACAGTTGAGATAGTTTTCATAATTTAATGACAATATGTTCTTATTTATACATGATATAGTATCCCATCTCGATCCTAATGTCAACAACATCTTCCTGTCAAATTTCATCACGATCGGAGTATCCGTTTAACCCAAGGAACGTAACAAACAGACATAAAGACAGACAGAGTTACTTTCGCATTTATAATATTAGTATAGATATGTATAATGTTCCTTGGAAACTCTACGAACCATGTTTCTGCAATAAAGAGATGTTAAATGTATTATCTGATTTGTCCTTAAGCCATCAGAATTCAGAAAGTTAAAAATTCTAGAGACTTTGTGATCACTTAAACTGAACGTTAAAAGTTTAATAATACTACAACGCATTAAAATTAGAAGTTAAATTATAAGTCCATTCTTATTTAGCACGTAAAACATTCCTCACCTTAGAAGCATGAACCCGACCAATAAAGTACTACCGGGTTTTAGCTACCGATTGACATTTAATAGTTATTGTAATTATCTACTAGCAGTCAGACATTAAGAAATAGTTTTTCATTTATAATCTCATCTTTAAACAGAACTGTAATCCAATCGTAAAGTAAATGACATTAAACTCTTCAAAACATAGATTTCAAATCGAAACTGTAATGAAAAATTGCATTCCAGCTCCGCGTTGCAGGTCCGGCCGTGGTTCAACCTCCGGCCACGCGAGAACTGTGGCGCTGTTACAGGTCCGGCTGGAAGCAGATCCGACAAGCTCTCGGATGTACATCCATCCCTCGCGCAAGTGATACGGGTCCGCGGAACTGCATCCATCCGGACCTACCCATCTCTAGCGTGTAGCGCCTACGTCATGTCACGCGGTGACGTCAAGCTATGACGTTGCGCTATGACGTCACGCTTTACGATATTATTTGTGGGAGTGCCCGTTATTTAATATCATTTCCAAGCAACAGTGAATAAATTAACCCACAGAACACTGAAATAAAAGTATGTATTGCGTTAAAATCGATATATCAATCATTAGATGCTTATATTTACGTAATATTCTTTTGATATGTTAAAGTATTCCTTAAATTCTTTGTCCATAGATATTGTAAGATAAAAGCTTTGTATTTCGAGCATCAGTGCTGCTAAATGTTTGGTTAGAGTATAACTAGCATGGATTAGAATTAAAGGTTCATTTGACGTTAACGCAGAGGGCATGAATAATTTAGTTTTTTTAAAAATTTAAAACTAGACGACCCGTGCGAAAATTTCGCGAATAAAATACGACGAATAGTGAGGTTGAATGCTTGTAATATAATGAATAGTGGAACCGTAGTTTTGTAGAAAATATTTTTTTTTAGTGTAATAGGTACACAGCAAAATACTCACAGCATATTATGAAACAGTTAGGAAAATTTAAAACACACTTTATTTATGACAAACTGTCACTGACCTTGGTAGAATAAAACCAACCTTAACAAACTGCACACAACATATCAAAATCTGTGATATTTGTTGCTGAGCGAATAAAATGATTACATTGGAATTGTGTAGCAAAACGACAGTTTCCGTAAAAGAAAAAAATATATACGAAAAACTACTTATTGAATAAAAAAAAAGTTTTTTGACTTCTCTGTGATATCCGCTGCTGAAATCTGGGGACTTGGCTCTGAACAGTCTCATACGCGCTACCACTTTTAGCACCAAATTCTGAACATTTTTTTCTTAATTTATGATTTTACCTAGCTGGAGACCTTAATTTTTAAAACGATATGTCATTTATTGATTTCAGCTAGGTATTGAAGAAGATAAATGGCATATATTAAAAACAAAAATTTAAAAAATCAACACGTTCTATAACTAATATTGATACTTTTGCCCTTTAAGGGTCGAATTACAAAAAATTTCTTTTATAAAATATGGTGATACCAAAGCAGCCACCTTGATACCTCATTTATCGATTTCGGTTAGTTATCAAGCAAGGTAAAAAAAGTTTTGAGAAATGATGTTATTTTTGCCCCTTAAGGGTGTAATTTGGAGAAAGTTTTTTTCTTAAAATATGATGTGACGATAGTGGATAATTTAATATTTAAATCGATACGTCATTTATTGATTTCGATTAGATTTCAAGGGAAATAAATAGCTCATGACAGAAAAATGCGTTGTAAAAATATTAATACTTTTGCCCTCTAAGGTTAGAATTTTTAAAAATTTCTTTATTAAAATGTGGTAACGGAACCGTAGACATTACGAAGACCTTAATCTTTTAAATGATACCTCGTTTATCAATTTTTTTAAATTATCAACGGAGGTAAATGACTTGAGACACAAAAAACGCATTTTAGAAATACTGATATTTATGCCATTTAAGGGTCGAATAACGAAAAATTCTTTCTTAAAATATAACGTGACTATGGCGGAGACCTTAATCTTTACTATGATACCACATTTATCTATATCGGTTATATATCAAGGGAGATAAATGGCTCGTGACACAAAAATGCATTATAGAAAAATTTATACTTTTCCCTTTAATGGTTGAATTCCAAAAACATTCTTTCTTAAAATATGATGTCACAAAGCTGAGACATTAATCCTCATACCCCTACTTGATTTATTGATTTTGGTTAGATATCCAGGGAGATAAATGGCTCCAGATACAAGAAACGCATTTTAGAAAAATCGCCATTTTTGCCATTTAAGGGACGAAAAACGAAAAATTCCTTTCTTAGAATATAATGTTACCACGGCGGAGACCTTAGTCTTTAATATGATATCTCATTTATCTATATCGGTCAGAAATCAAGGGAGATAAATGGCTCGTGACACAAAAATGTATTATAGAAAAATTTATACTTTTTCCCTTTAATGGTTGAATTCCAAAAACATTCTTTCTTAAAATATTATGTCACAAAGCTGAGACATTAATCCTCATAATCCTACTTCATTTATCGATTTTGGTTAGATATCCAGGGAGACAAATTGCTCAAAACATAAAAAACGAATTTTAGAAAAGTTGACATTTTTGCCCTTTAAGGGTCCAATTACGAACAATTCCTTTCTTAAAATATAATGTTACCACGGCGGAAAATTTATTCTTTAATATGATACCTCATTTATCTATATCGGTTAGATATTAAGGGAGATAAATCACTCGTGACACAAAAATGCGTTATTGAAAAATTTATACTTTTTCCCTTTAAGGGTTGAATTCCAAAAACATTCTTTCTTAATATATCATGTCACAAATCTGAGACATTACTCCTCATAATCCTACTTCATTTATCGATTTTGATTAGATATCCAGGGAGATAAATAGATCAAGACATAAAAAACGAATTTTAGAAAAGTTGACATTTTTGCCCTTTAAGGGTCCAATTACGAACAATTCCTTTCTTAAAATATAATGTTACCACGGCGGAAAATTTATTCTTTAATATGATACCTCATTTATCTATATCGGTTAGATATTAAGGGAGATAAATCACTCGTGACACAAAAATGCGTTATTGAAAAATTTATACTTTTTCCCTTTAAGGGTTGAATTCCAAAAACATTCTTTCTTAATATATCATGTCACAAAGCTGAGACATTACTCTTCATATTCCTACTTCATTTATCGATTTTGGTTAGATATCCAGGGAGATAAATGGCTCGAGATACAAAAAACGCATTTTAGAAAAATCGACATTTTTGCCCTTTAAGGGTCGAAAAACGAAAAATTCTTTTCTTGAAATATAATGTTACCACGGCGGAGACCTCGATCTTTAATATGATACCTCATTTATCTATATCGGTTAGATATTAAGAGAGATAAATCGCTCGTGACACAATTACGCATTGCAAAAATATTGATACTTTTGCCCTTTAAGGATCGAATTCCGAAAAATATCTGTCGTAATATATGACGTCACTAAAGCGGAGATCTTAATCTTTAAATTGATACTACATTAAACGATTTCATATATGTATCCAGGGAGATAAATGACTCGTAACACAGAAAACAGCATTTTATAAAGATTGACATTTTTGCCCTTTAAGGGTCGAATTCCGAAAACTTCATTTCTTAAAATATGATGTGACTAAAGTGGAGACCATAAGCTTTAAAATGACACCTCATTCATTGATTTCGGTTAAGTATGAAAGAAGATACTGGCTTGTGACAAAAAAATACCTTATAGAAATAATATATATATATATATGATGTGTCTTATTACTGAAATTATTTGCGTTTAAATTGGCATATTAATTATCAGTTTTTTTTACTGAAACATTACATGGTTCAAATGAAAGAAGTTGCAAATTGTTCGCGATATATACGGCCTAAACCACAATGAAATATTACATGGCATAGCTTAAGTTGTTATAGCATCCTTCGTTCTTGCTGGAGTCATTCTTAGCCGTTAAAATATCGATCTTCATCATAGGTATTAAGAAAGAAATATGTCAGAACCTGTGAAGATTTGGGATCAAGTTTATATCGCGATGCATGGAATGTATTAAATTGCGCGTGATTGAAGCTTTGCTTTTTTATTAGAAATTTTAGCGGAAAATATGGTTAAGCTTAAATGCAACCTGGACCAAGATGACAACTGAAGCTTTTTGCTACAGCACAATGAACGATAAATTACAATGAGCTTTATTTTGTAACAATTCTGATTAGTTAAGCAACTGCAGAGAAATACCCACGTTATTTAATGACATTTCTAGGCATCCACGAATAAATTAACTGACAGAACATGCTTATTAGTTGCTTAGATTTATTTAATATTAGTTTATGTAGAAGTATTCGTTGAAATCACATATATGTAAGTTAATTTTCGCAATGTTAGCGGCAGTTTTGATAGATTATTAGAATTGGCACTTGAAGTTACAGCAGAGGGCATGCGGTTTTTTTAGTAATTTTTTTTCTGTTACTTAAATCATTACTTCGTTCTAACGAAAGTGTTGCTAACATTTTTCGGTTGCGGAGTGTCTTACGTTTCAGAATTTTTAATTTAATTCATGGCGACTTTTCCGAAAAAAGGAGGGTGCAAATGTGAAGAAGATGCCATTATAACGAAGCAATTGATACAAATTTCAACAGGGCAGTAATTTTTAATTTACTTTGGTTTTACTGATGCCTTATTTCAGCCGCATGTATCTGTATCAGCTATTCAAATGTGTCAGTATAATTCTGAATAACGAATATAAAAAATTAAGATAGAAGAACCCTTATAGATTTTTTATTCGGTTTATTTCGCGATGCAATGTGACCATTGAAACGTGATAAGTATATGTATTAATATGCGTGTGAAGGAAGTATTGTTTCTCGGGCGGCATGTTTAACCCATGGAGGAAAGAAATATTTCCTCCGTGGTTTAGCGTATGTGGTTATGGGATTCTACGATAACCGTGAAGCCGCAATTTGTTGATGGATTCTTATGTAACTCAACGAAAAAAACTGAAAGTAGAGAATAAAATATTTTGATATCTTACTTAATTCTCGAGATAGCATATTGTATCTCAAAATTGACGTGGTTAGGTTGAAATGCGGCCTGAAACAGAAGAAAAATTTCGACATTGCCAAATTTGATGATGATATCGTATGTAACTCGAAGAGAAAAATCGAAAACAAATAATACATTTTCTTTCCATATCTCGCGTAGTTCTCGAGAAATTTAGGTGGTTTGGGTGAAATCTGGCCTGGACCAGAAAAAACAAATTACCAAAACCGCTATATCTACACGGTGGAAATGCACTATATGTGGTTATTTTCTTCCTGGTGGTTGTTGTTAGGTTGAAATACGTCCTGGACCAGAGGAAACTTCACCAAAATCAGTTATAATTGATTTTCAACATGCTATATCTCGAAAACCAAGAAAGATATCAAAAAATTCTATTCTTTATTTTCGATTTATTTCGTCGAGTTATACAAGAATTCATCATCAGATTGTGGCACTACGGTAATGATTGAACTGCCTGTTGTTAGATTGAAATGCAACCTGGACCAGGATAGCAACAGAAACATTTTGTTATTGCGCAAGGCAATAGGAATTATATAAGATTTATTTTTGTGTTTATTTAAACGATTGCTAAGAAATGATTTGCCAGAACACTGAAGTTGTTATGATTTAATTTAGTATCCTTCGTTTTCACTGTGGTCATTATTTCAACTGTATGTAACCTATGTCATCCGTTAACACATCGATCTTCATTGTATTATTAGCAAAGATTGTGGTTAGACTGAAATGCGACCTGCATCAAGTTGACAACTGAAACGTTTTGCTACATCACAAGGGATGAGAAATTACAGCACATTGAGCTTTATTTCAAAACAATTCTGTTTAGGTTAGCAACTAAAAAGAAATTAATTGCCAGAATACTCCAAACCCGTCAATTTTGACGGGCTATTTGGCTAGTCATTTTATATAAAAGGATAATATGTTTTAAACTCTTACTAAGCAAATAATGTTGATTTTCGGTATCCTTACAACTTACACTATTTTTTTCAATTTAAGTTTCATAGTTTAATTTTTAGTATTAAGTACACCACAATGAAGAGAATAAAACAACAACTCAAGCCTGATGATTTCAAATTGTTTCCATTTACAGACGAGGCTATGATTTGGGGATAAACAGAAGAAGGGTGGCCTCCACTGCCAAAGTTCCTACATTGGCCTTACTTCGAATTCATTTATCAGATTGAATGGTCACAAGCAAACAGTTTACTCCCAAAACCTAGACGTCCCTGTTGCTCACAATACCCATGTCCTCAATAACTGCTTCACAGTCAGAGCCATTAGAGTTCTTTCAGATCCCAATTCAAATCTGAACTCCACAGGTGGGTACTGGCCAACAACTCATCCTGCAGACTAAACACACCCCCCCCCCCCTCAAGCCTCAATTTCAGATACCTGAAATACCTTCCATCCTCACCCTATTACACCCATCACTGGCCAGTACAATAGATTCATTATATGTAGACCTTATTTCAAAATTTATTTTCAATTATTATTATTATTTCTCCTTTGAAATGTTCCACTTATCTTTCATGCAATTAATACTTGTGAGTATATTATCGTTGCTTTCCCCACCACCTCAGTCGGTTAATTTCGTCCTGTATGTGGCTGTGTTAACCGCGAGGCTTGTGCAGGCGCCCATATGTTTCTTTCCACTTGATAAAGGGTTAGTCCCAAAATATTGTGTTTTTTGTGTTTGTACATTATTTCGTGTTGCTGCTGCTCTCCTCTGGTGAGTTTTGGGTATAATTTATCTTTCCTTTCCACATATGCGTTTTCGATTTAGGAAAAGCTGAACATGTTAGGTGGGCCAAGATGATAGAATACTTCATAATCTCTATAAAAAATGAGTGACTACAATAGAAGTAGATATCATGAGAGAGATGCATCAGTTAAAAAGAATCAGTATGCTACAATTTGCTGATGACATTGTCCTGTTAGCAGAACAATCTGAGGATATTGATAAGTTACTGAATGGCATGAACGAAACTCAGAAGAAAGATTTTGGACTAAATATAAAACTATGCATGACAAAAGTAATAATGTGTTGCAGAAATGTTAACAATAACAGTAGATTAAGCACTTGTGAAAAGAACCTCCATGAAAAAGATAAATCTTTTAGTTTCAAATATATATCTAGGAGTCAAAAACAACTTTTTAAAACTCTATGTGTCGAGCACAATACTTTATGGTAGAAAAACACGAACTTTGGGAATACCAGATAGAAAGAAAATTGAAAGCATTTGATATTTGGTGCTATAGAAGGATGTTGAAAATTAAGAGCACAAATAAACATGTTTTGAATTGATGGGTGGGGGAAGAACTTTGTGGAGGAGTCTTGAAAAAAGAAGAAACAGAATGGTGAGTTACATTTTAAGACATAAGGGACTAGTTAATTTGTTAGTCGAGGGAATGGTCAGAGGTAAGGGATTGTGCACAAACTACGTGGCTCGGTCCAGGGGGGGGGAGGGGTTGGCTGGAAGGCTACGCTGGGCTACGTGGGGGGAGGGGGGGGTCCGAGCCAGGCCACGTAGCTTTCCTTTCATAACATTTTTCACGGTTAAAATGAGGAACAGAACTCACAACAGCATGTGAATATTTATTTCCGTCATTTAACTATCTCCGTATGTAATTTACAATAGTCTGACAAGAGATAACAATACAAAATGTCTTCTAGAATCAAAAGGGAACAAAGCTACGTGCTACGTGGGGGGGGGGGGGGTAGAGGCAAAAGCCACGTAGGGCTACGTGGGGGGAAGGGGGGGTTCACAGGAGGCCAAAATGGAGCTACGTGGTTTGTGCACGCTCCCTAAGAACTGTAGAAATAGACAAAGATTAGAAGTTATGGAGCATGTAGGTTCTAAGGTGTATGTTGGGTTGAAGAGGTCAGTACAAGATATGAAGAGATACGGGATTGCATCAAACTTGTTGAGAAAAAATATGCTCTTCGAAACGATAGCTAAGGGCAATGAATGAAATGAACTGTACTGCTTCAGCAATTATGGAGTAGGATGGTGGTACTTACACGGAAAGGAAAGAGTAATTGTACTTAACATTCACAAAAGAATGGAACTGACCATTGGAGGTGGTGGATTGACGGTGGTGGGGGGAGAATGGCAATGATATCAGAAATATTAATTGCAAGAAAGAAATTAATCAAAATAAGATAATGGGGTCATGTAAAAGAGGAGAATTACATTTTAAAATAATGACAAAATAATTACAATAATCAAACAAAAATTTGAAATAAGGTCTATATATCTATACTAACAAAACTGTAATCTTGGTCACTGTGTCTGTCACACTGTGATATCACGCAGACAACATTTGCTGCTGAATTAACAACAGCCAGTGATATTACTACAGTAAAGGTTATGAGGTTTATTTAATAACAGTTCTATTTAGTTTAGCATCCACCAAGAAATTAGTTGCCAGAACACTGAAAGAAAAGAATATATTGCATTTAAATTAACATTTATAGGTAACAATGAAAGGAAAGAAATGCAGCGAGGCAATATTTACATGGAAAAGAAAGAGAAAAAAACACCCAACACTCACCAAAGTTGAAGGGAGGAGGGCAGCGGCAACACAAAACACACAAACAAACAAAAAATACAATAGTTCAGGTGAAAAACCCTTGGGTTTTTCACAGCAGTCACTTGAACCCAAGTCTTGCGCAAGCCCAGCCACCAACCTCTAACTTGAAAAAGGGTTTTTCACCCAAAATATTGTATTTTTGGTTTGTTTGTGTGTTGTTTTGTGTTACTGCTGCCCTCCTCCCTTCAACTTTCGTGAGGGTTGGGTGTTTTTCCCCCTTTCTTTTCCATGTAAAGTAACATTTAATATTATTAGTTGCTTCTTATTTATTTATATTTTTTCAATGTAGATTATTTGGATAAATTCTTAACCTATAGAATTATAGATAATAAGATAAATGTTTTAATTTTCGGGCAACAATGTTAGCAGGTGTTTTGATTAGATTGGAATGTAGACAGGGTCAGAATAACATTTGAAGTTAAAGAAGAGTAAGTAATTTACGGTGTCCTTTTTTTCCCTTCCTCATGAGAGCCACGTTACTTTGTTTGAATGTAAGTAGTGTCACATTGACCTCGATGAATGGGATTACTGGAGATGAAACGGCATCATAATACTGCCATAGTCAAATATAAGACACCTCTAGAAATACTTTCTGAAGTACATTTAACAGTGTCATGCTGGTCCAGGGTATCTGACAACCTAATTTCTGCTAGCAAATAATGGTAAAGAACATATAACAAGAGAATTATAGTCTGAAAACAATGTGACTACAGCAGTATAATGATATTATTAGTAAATGTTGTTGTTGTGGAATAACGATTTCCAAAATACCCAGGTTATTAACCAAAGTATGATATAGTGTGTGTTTGTCTTGCCCTCATGCCTTCATTTGTAGTAAATGATGCATTATATTCCCTATCCAATTTTATTGTCATAGCTTAACAGCAGTTTTAATATCACCATTATCCAAATTACATAAATAGGTAATAAACAATTATGTCAGAAGTCCTGTGAAGGAATTTACTGTAACAATATGATGAATTTAATTATATGTTAAGGGAAGTTAACATCAGGGCATAAGCTCCATCACAAATAATTAATAATAATGCTCAATATTTAAATTGTATGGCTTCAATAGGCAATTCCTGCTCATTCTTACACTCATGCAAAACCTTTATTTTATATTTGGGCACCTGGTAAGTTGACTATTTGGCATTTACCTTTATTCCATTGTGACCTAAGCACAGCCTCAATCTCTTACTAAACTCTAAGTGGGTCTACTGGAGATCATAAGTCCGCTACGACAACACGCTAATGACATCATAATACTGCTGTAATCAGTCGTAAGACATTATTTTTAAGCAGTAATTCCATAATAATAAATTCAGCAGCATTATTTTCTAGCAGAAATTAGCTTGTAATATACGCTGGACCAGCACAACACGGTTAAATGTACTTCAAAAAGTGTTTCTAGTGGTGCCCTGTGTTCGATTACTGCAGTATTATGACACCAATTCCTTGCGGAATCGCGATCTCCATTAATTCACACTAAGCAACTGTAGTACTGTGATACCATCTAACCTTGCCTTTTTTCTATTTTTTTGCATGAGCTATGATTTCCTATGGATTATTTAATCTTCTAGGAACTAGCATTTGAACAGTCAGTAATTTAATATTTGAAATCGATGTTAACCAATCCAATATGTATAGACACAAAAATAGGGTTAAGTTCATTTCGTGATACATGGCGTCACTAACATGCGATAAGATGAATGTATTAAAGCGGATGTAATTGAAGCTTTGATTTTCTAAGGGCAATATTAGGTTGAAATGTAGCCTGGACCAGGATGCCAACAAATGTCTAGTTACTCCAAATGTCACCAAAAATCGAATTTTGATTAATAGTTACTTTTATCTATATCATGTTAGTGACATAGTATGTGCGGATGTAAACTACTACTGAAGTAACTTACAATGAATAATCATACAAAACGGAAAATCTGTTTTCATATGTCGCATAAAATTACACTGGGGGCATTTGTGTTTCATTGGACTGCAATACTTTTTAAAAACAAAATTTCTTTAAATGAAGAATTTATTGCTGTTTAAATACACAGTATGCCTATGATTTTCATACGCAGTATCATTACAGCAACTTACCTGTGAATGTCACCTCTGCTATTCCAATGACGATTGAGTATCCTGACACATACAAACATGCAAACGATAAGCCTTGCAGAATATTTACTCTTTAATAGTAATTGAGATTAGCAGTCCATAAACCGCGGCAAGCACAAGTAACACAGAAAGTTTACACTAATATAAGATTTCATACGACACTTTCATGGGCATTACAGCACTGAGCACACGAATGTGAAAATAAAGTATCGCTGGAGCATTCCAATGGGTGTGGCCAACTCACGTAAACAGCCGAAACTGAACGAAATCCAAGGATTAATTTTTCATTGTTTTTAAATCAAGTTTCATATGAAACGTTTAAGTCAAACGTCCAAATAAAATTTTTCTTGATTGTAGTAAAATTCAGCAGGTTCAATAAACATAAATTATCAGTGTAGAAGTTTTTTTTGTATGATTCAATGAATTTAGAAGCATAGGTTTGTCACATTCGTGGTAATGAAATATTTTAATTCTCGGAAATAGTCCTTTATTTTTCAGTTTCTTTTTAATAATGGATGAGAATAAATACTCTTAATCTATTTCAATATTATGAATAACGAACTAAGATTTCATTCGTAGGCAGCTCTCATTTTTTTTAAAAAAAATTCTATGATTCCTGCATGTTTTCAATAACATTTTCTCTATTTGTCCCGAATAATCTTACATTATTTTATTACATTGCTGCAATTTCAAGATAGTGCAATATAAATTTCATTTCGAAGAGTGGCAACACTGTAGGTGAACTGTGTTTATTTGGGATTTGGAGTTGCGACGTAAATATTTTGTTTGTTATTTGTCGAGTTTGACGATAGTATTGGATGTAATAAATAATTTAGTCCTGTAATGGGAGACAGAAGAGAATTAGTTGCAGTAAGGAACAGCGGTTCTAGTGAAGATGAGGACGAAACTGCGGAGACCGAAGGCCAAAGAAGAATTTACGAGCGCACATTTGACACTGCCTTGCCAGCGAGACATTCATATCTGGGTGATGATCTGGAAGAAGTTAGAGGAAGAACTGTATTTGATGATGATTCATATCAAACACTACCCCTACTTCCTGAACCTGGTGTCGTTTTAGTACCAGGTCAAACCATACCACTCACAGTTTCTAGTCCCCCAACCGTTAGTATGCTCCGCAAAACATTGAACACTGATCGAACATTCGGCGTCATTTGCATAAGGTATTTTAATTTTTCTCCGGCTGCCATAGCAAATGTTGGTACTACAGCTGAAATTTATGAGTTTCAGGATGTACCAACACCTTTTGGTTTCCGCATAAAGGCAAAAGGCCGACAAAGATTCTCGGTAATTGAAACGAATCGGCAGGTTGACGGGACCATTATAGGAAAAGTCAAAATTCTACCAGAAGTGGTTTTGCCAGATCCTTTGAAAGAAATACGTAATTTTTCTCTCAACCGTATTAGGTCATTCACCAGATTACAGTCTAAATCACCGTGTGTTTCACGAGATGCAATACAAACAAGGTGGCCAACATGGGTTTATTTACAGTACCAGACTGATTACTTGATACAAAAAATAATGCAGCACTTGCAGCATCTGAGATGTGGAGGAAATGAGGTTCCAATACCAGTAGATCCTATAGAATTATCATTCTGGGTGGCTCAAAATCTACCTGTTGGTGATGAACAACGTCTACGACTACTTCAATTGAACTCTGCAATTCAACGCCTTCGACTTGAGTTAAATATTCTTGACAGATGTAAAGTATTATGTTGCAATGATTGCAATACTGTTGTTGTAAAGAAGAGGGATGTATTTTCAATGTCTATTGAGGGTCCTCAGGGCACTTATGTAAACCCAACAGGTTATGTACATGAGACAATGACAGTTTTTAAAGCTCAAGGAATTAAGCTTGCAAACCAAGAGCCAGAAACTGAATATTCCTGGTTTCCTGGCTATGCTTGGACAGTTGCAGAATGTCGCCAGTGCCGTAAACATATGGGTTGGAAATTTACAGCTACGAAGAAAGGGCTTAAACCAGAAACATTTTGGTGCTTATGTCGTAAATCTTTGGCTCCGAAACTTGCTCCACAAGATGATGATGAGACCGTTCTCGTCATGTGAAATGAAAATCTAAGACAATCATGATACTGGTAAAAGGTATGAAGCTGTATATAAAATAAGAATAAAAATGTTAAACCATTTTGTTTGTTTCTCATACATATGAATTGTTTCAGCAGAAGAATTGGAAGTACATTAAGCTGAGTGACCTGATAATGTTAGTGAGAATTATGAAGACTGCAAACAAGAATGGAACAAAAGTAGTATATTTTTATAAGCACGTTAAGAATCTGAAGATCTTGCCGAATGGAATTGCATTTATCAACAATGCAAATGTATGGTATATTTATAACTAAGTGAGTCTTCAATCTTTATTATTTTATAATTTTGAGCTTTAACACAGATTCTGTTTAAGAGTTTTTGTGAGCGCTAGGAAAGTTAAATTTAATGTATTTGTTGTTCTTAAGAATGAGTTTGTAATTTAATAGAGGTATCCAATTGAGAATTACCCCAAACAGTTCTACTTAGAGAAGACTTATGAAGTTCTATTTGGACTCATGAGTATAAGAGGTCATATAAATCCAAGATTGAACTGGCTGATGACAATTAATTTAAAAAATTATAAAAAATATAAATTTGATCTATTTATAATGCATTCAGTTGTAAAAGCATAAATGAAAGTTTTGAGAAGTACGAATTAATATTGCCGGTTCTGAATCTTATATAATGTTTTGTTAGTTACAAAGCATTGATGATACATTATTTTCTTTTATAGCATGTCTCTCTCTCTCTCTTTCTCTCTCTAATGGTGTAACATTCAGCCCTATGGCATTTTCTGCAGAAATATATGTATAAATGGACATGTATTATTTTGTATTATTAGTTAGTTGACTGGTGTTTTTTACCAAGACTTTATATGAGTATAGTCTTTATATAGTTACAGAACTGAAGCATAGTGAAGAAATAATACTTATTAGTGTTTTAATTTTCACAATAAAGAGGAATTCCATCACTTTCTGAAACGTGCTTGCCACTACACGAAAAGTGAATTTTTTGGCGAGGACCTTCTTCAGAAAGAACAATCTTTACATGACCATACTGATGTATTAATGTAAATACTGTTCTTACTGAAGAAGGGTCTTGTCAGTATAAGTATCTGTCAGTGTTAAGGTTTGTGTTTACATGCACCACACTTTTTTCTGTGGATTTTATTGCTGTCTTTAACATTGTGAACTACAGAGTACGTGCATTTAATTGTATTATCAGTTCAATATTACAAATTGTTATGATTTTTAATTGCACATGGTTCCTAGAAGAAAAGTGCATGGTGGAAGGGTTTTAAAGCAGTGATGGATATTTCCCTCATATGAGTAAACGTTACTGCGTATAATGCATTATTAGTATTAGTTCCACAAGCATCTTCAAGTGAATCACTGTACTCCAGGGTATGATATTGTATTCTTCATGCTCTGTAAACATTGTACATGTGTATTTTGATAGTAACAAAGAACTCTGTAGTAAAAAGAAGAAAAACATCCTTTTTAGTTTCCATGCTGTGCTAGATGTGAACTACTGTTGGTATTCAGTACTGACATTAAAATCGAACACTACACACACAAAAGGTAGTTTTAATTATGGCTACATAATGGGATTGAAAATTGAGAGATGTATTGAATGAATGGAAAATTTGTTTTCAGCTGATGTTTCACTTTGATGATGTTGACATTGATGTGCACATTGTGAAATACTTAGTGCAGAAAGTCACAAATTCATTACGAAATTGATAGCAGTTTAGCATTTCAGGTATTAAATAAATTGTAACCAAAGACATATAATCTGGTCACTTGGATGTACTATTTTCAGAATTTAGGTTTTTACATATACGATTTCCTAAATAGTTAACTATCATTTATTTTAAATTGTTTTTACTGCAGTCTGCAATAAATAGAATCACTGAAATTTTAATGACCAATACTAATAACAACTTAGTTTTTCGAACAATGCCACATAATTCTTTCTTGCACTACAATTTCCACAATAGTAGTGCAGCTATTGTTTACATATTTCTGAACAAAGAGCCTCAAATCTTGTGGAGTATTAGTTCACTGCCCTTGTTACTGTCCTTCTAAATTTCCAAAGTTTTTTTTACTTGTCTTGGCTGCCATGTGTCATCAAATTTGCTGGAATTTCCAGTGTTGACTGCATGGCAAACTGTGGCATAGCTATCATTGTTGTTTTGCTTGAAGGGGTGGATATGCCTTCAAAGTTTGACATGTCCTGGAAGTTTATCTGATAGGGTGTATGTAACCCATCATCAATCTAAGCATGTGAAGTTGTGGCTTTAAGAACATATCCACCATTATAGGCAAAAGTACATCAACAGATCTTCTGTGTTCTTCACTGCATATGCCATCAAATTTGATGACACAAGGCTGCTGCAGAGGGAGTACCATTGGTGACATAGAATAATTAAAGGTGGGGGGGGGGGGGACGACAGTAACAATTTCAACGTGGACTGTGGACAAATTCTTCATGACACTTGGTGATGTTTGCTGAGAAACATGCAGCACAACAACACTGTAACACCAAAGAAAGCTGCATTTCAACAGCTAAAATCTTAGTGCAAGAAAGAAAAATGCAGAGCCATTTTTTTAAAAAAAGATAGCTGCGGAAACTTGTGACTTCAATCCTAATGCTTATGAAAATAGTTTCCTTTATATTTTGGCATGAACTGTGGACGATACAGACAGTTTATGATTGAAGAATTTTTTGAATATGATATTTCAGCTTACAGATACCTTATTTTATGGTGTGGATAATGGAAACAATTAAACTGCTGCTAAGCTCCGGTAATTGGATAGTATAGGGAAAATAACCTATCTCTTACCACAGATGATGGCAGGAGGACCAGATGAATATAAAAAATTAACAGTATTTGAGTTAAAAACACTAGTCTTGTAGGAGGTGAGGCATGTGGGGGGGGGGGGGGGGGAAGATGCGAGCATATCCAGACTTGCCATACAAATGAGCCAAATACAAAACATGCAGGAGAGTGGGGACTGAACTGGTTTTGTCAACTTTCTTCTTCCACCACCAGTTGCAGCCGTCCACTTTGGTATGTGGTGGGTTAATTTCCCTGTCATTCATTATTTATAACGTTATTAACTGAAATATTGTGTTTACATTTTGTACGTGTTTGTCTGGACTTCATCAGTTTTAAGAGATAGGTTATTTCCCTTGTACTATCCTAATTTTATTTTATGTTGTGTTTCATATGTACTTTAATTAGAATTTGAATACTCTTCTTCATGATCAGTGAACTTATTCTTTTGGAATTTACTTTCCTTCTACCTTTCTTAACACACACAAAAATTCATTGTACATAAATTTACTGTTTATTATTTAATTAAAATTTACGAATCTAAAAAAAATATGTAACCTCAATATGCATGGAAGTTGGTACGTGCAGTTAGCTAAACTGCTGACAGTCAAAGTGAATTACAGTAGAACCTTAGGTTTTTTATCTACCTTTATTATTCAAGAAGTTTGGCAGATCTTTTACTTGTGTAGTTGTGATGCTGTGTTTTATGTTTACATAAACAATAAAATTTCAAATAGAAATAATATTTTTTTTTTATTTAAGTTCCGTGCTACAATGTGATCATATTAAAGGTATTGTTCTTAATATACCAGATATTTTTCTTATTTTGGTACCAATTACTCCTTTTTTGTATACCTTTTTATTCTAGAGATTGCATACTACATACAACATAAAAAGATGTTGATAACCAGCAGAACATCATTAAATATATCTTGCTTACAGGAGATGCTAATGTTTAAATCCTTCCAAAGTTTCATTATAGAGTACAAAACTATTATGTTTATTTGACTGCTTTAGTACAATTGGAATAGTGTGTATGTAGCCCAGTGACCATTTGTCAAATAAGAATGGTATAGTGCTGTCATGAATCAATGTAGCAGTTTGTTTTGGGCATTATTACACAAATATGTGATCTGCAGTAGGTTTTAGTCCTTGAAATGAGGCACAGCAATATTTAAACTCTGTGAACTTTCTCTCCAGGAATGTTATATACTCAAATGTTATGAAAAAAAAATAATTTTACCGAATCAACACATTTTGGAAGATTCAATCAACTGAAAAACAGCTAGCCCAAATTTCTCACAATTTATTGAAAGATTCAGGATTGTTAGTAAATGCTATTTTTTTTGATTGACAGAACTGTCTGATAATGAAGATCCACACTTACAGAGTATCGCAACAGGTTTGTGAGTGGCCAGGTGATTTCATAATTGGTAGATTGCAGTATATTGTCATTGATGACAAAGCCTCCATTAAGCTACATGTTACCTCGCACATACAGGTACACTTCTTTCCTTGTATTTTGTAAACAGTGTCGGAGACAGTGTTAGCAGCAGTTTGGGATTGTTTACTGATCGTAAAGTTATCTCTATGTAAATAAAGAATTCTGTCATTTGTTTAGAAATTCAGAGTAACCTAGACATAATTTAGGCTTGGTTTGGTAAATGGAAGTACAAAACAAGTTGCCAAAGGTACAAGGTAGAGCACAAATAAAAAAAAAAAAAATATAAAAGAATTCTGTTGTGTATGAGTACAAAGCAAATTCTACAACACACATAGGGTTATTTGACACAAAAAGTTGATCAAACAATAAAGAACACATACTTTGAACACACACGCTTTATTACATATTAATTGAATATTTACAAAATACCTAAATAATAATCATACAAGTCCACTACAATATCATTCTGAAGAACCATCCCATCCTTCTTCATCGGAAGCGTCATCTGGTGTCTGTGCCTGCTTAATTTTCTGGCTCGTTCTCTTCTTGAGTTCTTGGATCCTGTTTTAACATTTTAACAATTCCTGGTTTGAATGATTTAGATTTTTTGGTGGTTTGGGTCTGATGTAGCTCAAATATGGATCCCAAGTCAGTGAAAATCTATTAATGACATCTGTGTTGCACTGAACCCAGCTAAATTTTCCAGTGTACCTCTCCCTACATTGTCAAAAATATTTGTTTCTAGCTTCTGTTGCTGCTTCGAACGGAGTGCTTAGAGGTAAAAGTGCACACTTTATTATAATTGGGCCCTCAATCAATACTTACTTGTATCAATACAATACTTGTATTACAGTTAACATTGGGTGCCACGAGTACAATATAACTTATCAGTTTCGTGACAATGGGGAGATTTTTTTTTTGAGTCCACTAGATATAATTCACAGAATAGTAGAAAACTTGACAATCAATGTTTTGTCAATACCTGTAATATCTGCTTATATCATTTACTACAATCAGTCAAATCATCAAAAGATTTACTAGGTCGCCCCACAATGGACTGATTGTATTTTATAGGGATTTTGATACATCCTTGTAACTAATCATGGCATTTTTTTTTTAAAAAAATATATACTCTCATTTCTCTTAGCAGCCTGTCATTTTGTTTCAATTTCCAATTTAAGCCTTGAAAACCTTTGTTCGAACTGTTTCATTTGTTCGGCCTCGAACGTTGGTTTATTATAAATATTTTTCTCGATTAATTTCAACTTTTGCACAAAATAATTTCCTTTCTTGTGTTTACTCATATCATAAGTAACTTTTTGGGTCATGAGCTTAATACCAGAAGAGCCCATAACAAAGAAAATCTTAGATGAATTAATGTGACAGAATAATGCAAGTTTGTTTTATTTTAAATAATCTAGAATTTTTTTCGAATAAATAGACGTTTGGCACTTTTTGGCAACTAATTTTCAATGAAACTCCAAGATAATACACTAAACTAAAACCATAAAATAATTCAGACCTGGGAAATGTTGGTAAATATAACAAAATGACGCTTTAAGACATTTTGTAATAAAAAAAATTCATACAAAATGAGTCAGCTTGCAAAAATGTAGGCTACAGAAATAAAATTGTGTGATACTTCTGGATGTATGTTACTATCATTTCAATTCAAGGTATGTTACTATTACTTCAATTCTAGGTACCTGGCTGTACAATATTCTTGATTAAAATCACCACTACTCATTTAACATCACTCACAGATTAAAATGGTTCAACTTAAAATTTTCTCATATTTGCTTGGTAACGGTACATGTTTCTTGCAATGTGTTTAGAAGACGACTGTTTACAGGATGGGAAACAAACCTTATCTAAGAAACATAGTGGGCTGTAGTTATATTGGCATTTGCCTGGAATCAGATACGTACGGGTTCTTGGAATTTGCTTGAAAATCTTTTTGACTTGAGATCTGCTTTTTGTGTCAAATAGCCCTGTGTGCAACATTTGATAAGGTTGAATCCATTGAGTATCTGAGTGCTACAGTACAGAGCGATATGAAGTGGGATCAGCACATTAATTTGGAAAAACAAATTGTATACTACATTTCAGGGGTGAAATTTTGAAAAACTGTAATACATACATAAATGAGATAGCATATAAAATGCACATGCTTTCTTTCTTTGAATGCTATAATTCTGTATAGTATCCACTGAGCATGTTGGGTGAATGGCAGCACACTGGTCTCGCATTCGAGAGGATGCAGGTTCAAATCCCTGCCCGTGCATCCAGATTTGGATTTTCCATGGTTTCCTCGAATAACTGCATGCGAATGCTGGCTTCCTTCAAAAAGGCCACAGCTGTTTTCATTCCTGTTCCTTCTCCCAATTGTTTTCAACTCATTTTTTGATTGCTTTCTATAGCCCTATCAGAAGTATCACTGAATTCATGTTGAGTTTGGGATGGGATTGTCTGTTTCCAGTTGAATTTATTGACAAACATGAGCATACCCATCTTCATTTAGTTGCAATTACAGTAAATGAAAAGTAGGAAAAATAAGTCGCCACACTGATGCTTTTATGTACTCCTTCTTCCCTTGTGCCATGAAGGACTGGAGTGCACAAAGGGGAGATTAATTTTGGTGCAAATCACCCCCTGCAATCCACGATTTTGTGAACTGCTGAATGTAGATTTAGATCTATACTACAGTTCTCTCTCAAATATGATTGTCACAACACTTCTCATCAATTATTTTAGCCTTATTTTTATTAATTAATTTTGTTGGAACATGCCCCAGGAACAATTACTCTACATACATTTTACAAATTCTAGACTACATTTCAGGGGTCAAATTTTAAAAACTGTAATGCATTCATAAGTGAGATAGCATATAAAATGCTCATGCATTCTTTCTTTGAATGCTATAATTCTGTTTAGTATCCACTGAGCACGTTGGATGAATTGTAACACACTGGCGCACATTCGGGAGGGTGCAGGTTCGAAAGCCCGCCCGTGCATCCAGATGTCAGCATGTCTTTGGTGAAGTGTTTTCTGTTTGAGTGTGTGAAGGTTTATTTCATCTCTAGCTAAGTTTAGCTGACTAAATCAGTTAGAAACTATGACTTATCAAATAAATAATTAGGATTATTGTGAATGAGATAAAATATTAATATCTTCATTTAAAAATAGTACTTTGAAAATTCCTAGTTGTTGGTGGTTAATCCTCATTAATTTAGCTGAAAGCGTGGAATCAGCTTAAAGACGGCAAATTTTAGTTAAAATTTCTGATATAATTCATAACAGTTTAATTCTTGTATAACTAAATAAATATTTTAGATTGTGGTTGCAGGTGGTAGCCTTACTAACACATGTCATAGACTTTTGATCTGTCTGAAATGTAACAGTTTGATATTTTCATTAATGATGAAACTAAGGAAAATGGAAGCAATTCCTAGGAGATATAAATAATAAAGGAAAGGGAAATGAACCCACCACATATCAAAGTTGATGGCTCCAATGAGAGAAAACACGAAAGGCAGACAGACAAATATACAATATTTCGGTAATGACCTTCTTCAAGTAGTTGTGAAACGGGCCATTTGGTTCTGGATGTGTGTGCACATATAATGTCACCCAATGACTAGCTAGGCAGTGGGAGAAATGGTGGGGGAATGGCTAAGGAGTAGATTTTTTTTACTTATGGCTTTATGCCTCGTTGAGGTCATAAGAGGCAGGATGGGACTGGGTACAAGGAATGGGAAGGAATTCGGCCATGACCTTTTGAAGGAAGCATCCTGGTATTTGCGTTGAGTGATTTGGGGAAACCATGGAAAACCCAAATCTGGATGCCCGGATGGGGATTCAAATCGATGTCCCGAATGCGAGACCAGCGTATTATCGACTCAACCACCACGCTTGGTCTAAGGAGTAGACTATCGTTATATCCGCATTGTCTGAGATAATATATTGCAGGCGATGGTAAAATGAATTATTTCTAAAATATTAAAATAGCAATTTGTTAGAAAAAAAAGATCGTAAATAAAATATTTTTGTTTACTTACCAATTGCAGTAACTTGACTCAGCTTGTAGTGTCTGGTTTTTAAGACATTTTTAAAATTTAAAAAATAATGAGATGCATTAGTTAATAAGTTAATTTGCAAAATTAATCCTGGGTAGGTGCCAAGAATGGAAGTGTTCTCTATCTGAGAGAAGTGACATTCCAATTCTGAAATACTTTTTATCAAAGCAATTGTACTTTTAAAATTACCATTATAACACATATCTTCAACTATTCAAATGATATACTGATACATTGGAAAGGAAGTTATTGAAAGCAGGGTTTACAACATCTATATTATTTACTTTGAATATAAAATTGGTCGATTTATTTAACAAAACTGAATATTTAAAGAGTTTACAAAGTTAAACATTTCTTTTGAACAAATTAGAGCATGATTCAAATCTCAGAGCGTTGCCTAGGGTTGAATGACGCAAGAGTGTTTATACATCACCGGAGTTCTTTACCGTAACAGATGAGTTGCGGAGAAAACAGACGGACCCTGTTGATCAGCTGGGCGCGAGGCCAGTGATGGCTGCCTCAGGTAGAGGCGGCTGTTCCCTGGAGAATTCAGCGTGGCACGCTGCGTCCCCAGTCGAGGTCAACTCCCTTTCTGACCAGAAAACAGAGCTGTGGGTTGTACGCCGGCCAGAAACAGAATGTCTTCCTCTCCCGCTTGTTGACCCCGTCGAAGACTTCCAGGCTCCGGAGTTTTAACCGACGGGGGAAATTTCAGCCAGTGGGAGCGTTTGGCGGAGCGTCTTTGATCTCCATTGGCACTCCTTATGCAACACAAAACTTATGGTTTATAAAAGTTCGTAACACACTGTTTGATTCGCTGGTTCCCAACAGAGGTGTTTCGCAACCCGACTTTTTCTCAGAGGTATCGTTCTCTAGTTTCAACTTTCTACTCTACCAGGAATGCTTCTTTCGGCACAGGTCCTATACTGTCCTTGAATGCGTAAAGCTTTTAGCTTTACGGCCTGCCATAAATCATTTGGTCTTT
Organism: Vandiemenella viatica; assembly: GCA_031002005.1. NCBI lineage: Eukaryota > Metazoa > Arthropoda > Insecta > Orthoptera > Morabidae > Vandiemenella > Vandiemenella viatica. The sequence goes on from JARYHS010012519.1 coordinate 8,364,627, forward strand.
CAACGCAGGTAGGAGTCACCTGGCTCTCGCCGATGACAAAGAAAGGTAGAATGTTTCGGCTCGGCCCGAAACTAGCTAATTCAGACGAACAAATTTCCCGTCACCAAAGGGACATCACAACTTATAATCTAATCTAATATTATATAAAAAGTTTAGCACATAAATTTTATTAGACTACTCCATCACATAAATTTAACATTATACTTTTTTTTAGTATTTAAGATTCATTTAGAAGGTACTGAACTATTTGGGAAAAATTCAGCCTGGAAAGCGAAACACCTATTACAAGATTGTGGTGAATGGTGTGAGTTTCGTTTCATTAAGTGCAAGAAATGGTTTCATTGGATATGTATAGAAGAGGAAACACGGGAACTTGTTGAGGCTCTGCCATGGATTTGTCAGCTTTGTATTAGGGACAAAAAGAGCAGTCTGGTTGCTCAGTGGTTAAGGCGTCTGACAGGAGATCAAAAGGTTCCCAATTCGAATCCCTGTCTCAGCGGGGATTTTCATTGGCTATGAACCCAACCTTCACCTCCAGCACAGCGAATTGTGTAGTCAGGATTATGCCAGAACGCTTCTGTGGCACGGGTTCCACATTAAACTGTAGGTCCCCTGTACCCGGCAGGATTGCCAGGTTAGTTTAAAAGGCTACGATGGGGGGGGGGGGGGGGTGAGGAGCGAATAGAAACCCCGTCACTTGGTCACTATGACCACATGGAATTATTATTTTTGTTTAGAGATGGACAAAAAGAACAGGAAGTTGTGCAAAAGGATTAAGGCTCTTGAGGCTAAGCCTACAGGTAAAATGGAGAGATGGTGGGTTTAGTAGGGAGGGTGAGACGGATCGTTGGTAGCTGATAACAGATTAAAGGGAAAATATGGTTAACAGTATGAAGAAGCCATACACTTCAGAAGTCGTGAAAATAAATAGTTTTCACCTGTTACCAGAGTCGAGAGTCGAAGAAGCTCATGTAGATGTAAGAGTAGGTAAAGTGCAGCAGACCTTTAGCAATAGAGACTTGCAATGACAAAATAGGAATCAATGTATTCTGCTGCTAGCTAGTATCCATAGGTGAGCTGTAGGTCCTCTCCTACAGGGCCAGTAAGACCCAGGCCACCAGATAACAAGGATTTTTTTTCATACTTAGTGCAACATTATGTCAGGTAATAGAGGATACAGATTCACTTTGTAAAAGTTTCATTAAGCAGAATAGAATGAATAGTGGTAGTGGCAAGGGTGGGAAATAGTACTGATAGAAATGTAAGCTACAGTAAACAGAGTGACCTAAGAAAGGAGGCGCAGCATACCGGCTCAGACAGGTCCTAAGTCACACTAACCGGCCACGTTTGAACGACACTGTAAGGCCTGTAAACGTGGAAATGGAGGTGTTACTTGGGAAAGGCATTAGTTTTGTCGTGGGGGTGGTGCTTGTGGTCACCATTTGTAGGTGGGTTTTTACTAGGCACTGCCTACACCTAAATAGGAGGGTTGTTAGCTAAAGCTATGAGGGAGGACTGTGCCTATTATCGGTTAAGGGATGCTGGTGAGGAGATAAAAATAAGTGATCAAAGGGATACTAATTGTAGAAGCTCTATGAGAAAACCCCGCAGGGGCCTGGTACGCAAGTGCCAGGTACGGGTTTGGCGAACCCGCGGTGCCCGAGCTGGAAACTTGTGAGCGCCGCAAGTTTCCCACACCGTAAACTCCTACCATGCTTCAACGACCACCGTAGGGCGTGGCAGTGGAACATTGTGTGCCTAGGAGAACGGGGATCTTGGCTTCATCGCCCGGATCGCGAGGACGGTACAAACCTCTATAAAAAAAAACCTCAACCTCAAGGTCGGATACGTGCCGAGGAGGTGCATGGGTGAGAGGCAGATCACTCGCTAACGTACAACCTCAGGGGCACCTGCGCACCCCTGTTGTAATAGCATTTCTTTCTTTAATGGTTTTTTACTCGTGGGACCACAATGCCTACTCCCAAAAAACCCCTGCGGCCCAGGTGTGTCGCAGGTAAATAAAAACACACCCAGTTCATACAAACGGGCAAGGGTTGAAAGCCCTCCCCCGGATGTAAACAACAGTAACGGCAAGGGTTGTGTTATTGACAATGCCTTCGTTATTATGACAAGGGTGGAGGGATCTTTTGAGAAGGTCTCTCCATTCTATGTTCAGAAAGGTTTAGAGGGGATTGCGGGTACCCTCAAATCTGTAAAAAAGCTGAGGAATGGAACACTGCTTATGGAAACATCCACCCAGAGGCAGGCTGTCCAACTCCTTAAGTGCGAGAAGCTCGGGGAGTTCGCAGTGAAGTGCGAACTCCATAAAACTCTAAATTCAAGTAAAGGTGTCATCACCAGCAGGGACCTTATGGATTTAGAGACCGAGGAACTCCTTAAGGAGTGGTCAACAGAACATGTGGTCGAGGTTCGTCAAATCAAACGAAGGGTTAACGGCAGTCTTGAGAAGACAGCCACCTTCGTCCTGACGTTCGACACTCCAACGTTGCCCAAAAACATCAAAGCAGGATATTTGAACTTGAATATTCGCCCATATGTACCGGACCCAATGCGCTGCTTTAAGTGCCAGCGGTTCGGTCATACGACGGCGACCTGCAAGGGCAACCCCACCTGTGGGAAGTGCGGAAAGGCGGCTCATGAGCCAGGCACAAGCTGCACGCTCCCACAGGTGTGTGTCAACTGCTCCGGGGCACATCCAGCCTGGAGCAGAGAGTGTCGATTGTATCTGGAAGAAAAAAAGATACAGGAGTTGAAAACGAAAGAGCGGATTTCTTATGGCGAAGCCAAAAAGAAATATAAGGCTCTGGCTCCACCAGTCTTCGCTACCAGCTTCGCGAAGACGTTATCAACTCCCATCAGGAAAGAAAGTATTGCTACCCAGACGTCCGTTGCGGACATGGGCACAAGTCCAATGTGCTCATGTCAGTGCAGATGTGGTGCCACACCCATCAAGGTCATTACACCTAGGACCTCGCACGTCGGTAGCAATACTCTGACAACATCGACAGCAGGTTCAGCATGTCCATCAGCAAAGACACTGCCATCCGCTACAGCAGTGGGTCCCTCTGCAGCAGCAGAAGCGGCCCCTGAAGCAGAAACAGCATCTGCAAAAGTAGTGATAACGGCAACGCCATCTGCCGGTAGCGGATGGCAAACAGTGCAAAAGGTTAGGGGTCCGAAATTTAAGCTGACGGACCCCGCTATGTTTGTGAAATCCCCTCCGACTTCTCCTCCCAGATCCCCTTCTGGAAAGGAGAAGAGGAGGAACAGGCCTCGGCGGATGAAAAATCCGCAAGACCCCGAGGCCTCACAACGAAAATCGTCTTCGGACACCGAAGACAATATCATGCTGGTGGACGAACCTTGTTCCGTTCCTCAGCTATCAGAGAAGGAAGACACACCCGATCCGGGGGGGGGGGGGGGTTTAAATAGGTAGAATGGCTCCCATTCTTCAGTGGAACGTAAACGGCTTTCAGGCTCACAAAGAGGAAGTCCAGCTCTTAGCACGGTCTAATCCACTGTGTCTCTGTTTCCAGGAGAGACACTTTAGACCACAACATCAGCCAGTGCTAAGAGGTTATGACATATTCCGAAAGGACGATACCGAGGGTGATCGAGCGAAGGGCGGAGTGGCCGTGTTTGTTCGGAACACTGTTCACTCCGAACCCGTTGCTCTCACCTCTGATCTACAAGCAGTAGCGGTGAAAATACACGGTCCAATACAACTGACCGTATGCTCTATCTATCTGCCACCCAGTTTGCCCGTCGACTACGACGAACTGGTTGGCATTACACGGCAACTCACTCGGCCCTTTCTCCTTTTGGGAGATTTCAACGCCCACAGTGCGTTGTGGGGTTCTACCACCGATTGCCCCCGGGGCCGAGTTGGGTAGATTGATGGAGCAGGAGGAACTTTGTATCCTGAATACAGGGCAAATGACTCATTTCACCACTGCTACCGGTACATCTTCTGCCATTGACCTTTCCTTGTGTTCTCCCTCAATCGCGGACTCCGTGCTATGGGAGGTGGATCGCGACCTACATGGAAGCGACCACTTCCCTATTTGGTTGCACGTCGAGTTCGATCGCGGGGAAGGAAATAACCGGCGCAAATGGAACGTCAGTTGTGCAGATTGGCAACTCTATTGCCGCTCTGTGCAACTACAACTTGTAGGCAGCATACAAGAGAAGGTGAATCACTTCACTGAAGTGATTCACCGTGCAGCTGACGTTTCCATGCCGAAAAGCTCCGGAACGCTGCGAAGGACGCCCGTCCCCTGGTGGAACGATGAATGTCGTTCCGCTATTCTGGGACGCAGACGGGCGTTGCGGCGTTTTAGGTTGTATCCTACATCCGACAACCTGGCAGCGTTCCGTATAGCCAGAGCTAAGGCGCGCCGTGTTATTAAGGAGAGTAAGAAGAGGTCATGGCAGAACTTTGTGAGCACTATCAATCGTTCCACACCTTCATCGAAAGTATGGGAGTCCATTCGCCGTATATCTGGAAGGTACTCCCGCGCACCAGTATCTGGGTTACTGGATCATGGACGTATTATTACTGACGAACGAAGCATAGCGCAGCTGATGGCGGAGAACTTCGCCGCCATCACTTCGTCCGATAGCTTTGACCCTCGGTTTCAGCGACGAAGAGTCGCTGCCGAGAGGCGCCCGCTGTGCTTCGATTCGTCAAATACAGAGGCCTACAACTGCCCATTTACATCATGGGAGCTGGAGTCAGCGTTGAATAGCGCTAATGACACTGCTCCAGGGCCCGATCTGATCCAGTACCAGATGCTGAGGCATCTCAGTAGGGATGCTAAAATGTACCTTCTAGATATTTTTAACGATATTTGGACCGGAGGACACTTCCCCGACTCATGGAAAGAAGCAACGCTTATCCCTATTTTAAAGCCTGGTAAGGACAAATTGTTGCCAGGTGGCTATCGTAGTATCGCCCTTGCAAGCTGCGTGGGTAAGACACTGGAGAGGATGGTCAATCGCCGCCTCGTCTGGTGTCTAGAATCCCAAAACCTTCTGAGCCGCTTTCAGTGTGGATTCAGGAAGTTCCGTTCCACCCTGGACAACCTGATCCTCCTGGAGGCGGCAATACAGGATGCGTTCATCCGCAGCCAACACCTTGTGGGTGTTTTTTTCGACCTTGAAAGGGCCTACGATACTACCTGGCGGCATCTGATTTTAAAACAATTACATGAATGGGGTTTTAGGGGAAACCTACCCCGTTTTTTAAAATCATTTTTATCTGGTCGTTGCTTCCGGTACCGAGTCGGTAGTGAAGTGTCTGATCTTTTTATTCAAGAAAACGGTGTTCCTCAAGGTTCAGTTTTAAGCGTGACTCTTTTCGCTATTGCGATAAATAGCATTTTAAGTGTTATAAGTAGGGCCCGGATATATATGCACGTAAAACATCTAATATATGCATGCAAATATGCACAAAAAAGTCCTAAAATATGCACTAACAATTAAAGAATATGCACTAACAATTAACGAATCTACACTAACAATTAACGAATATACACTAACAATTAACAAACATGGACTAACTATTAAAGAATATACAGTTATCAAATGATTTATTTTATGTCAACTCACTGATATACACGTTTCATTCCTTACAAAATGATGAATCACAATATGTTACCAACAGTTTTTCAATGTTTTCAGGGGTCAAAGATTTTCTGTTGTCAGACAAAATTAGTTTATAAGCCGAAAATGATCGTTCCACGTCAACGGACGTTATTGGGCAATACTTGTACGATGGTGCTGACTGTTCGGAACATTCATCTGGCAAAGATTGTGTGGTTCCACTTAAATACGTATTAATTGATTGAATCTTTTGCAGACCTGGGTTTGAGTCTAACACCCTGCTGAGTTTAGATTTAACTTTTTCTCCAATTTCACCAGGGACGGCATTTAAAGAAGAAATTGTTTTGTGAAGCAACTGAATAGACTCGTGAAGGGGTGCACCGCTAGTTTCTAGACCCTTAATAGCATTAGAAAGTGACGAATAGTGTACATGGATGAAATTGATATCTCGATATACAGTATCACAATCAAATGCGCACTTTGCTTCACGAACACACGCAGCACGATCGTCATGACCAATACTTGTAACCACATCTTTCACTTGATGAAAGTTCTCCTGGTAGAACAGCACTGCAGACAACCAAGTTCCCCATCTAGTGAGAACAGGTTCCGGTGGAAGAGGAACCTCAGGCAGACGATCCTTATAAAACTGTACACGCGCTGGTGCTTTTAGGAACACTTTTTTTCCACTTGAAATTACTTTGTTAACTGAAGGAAATAGAGAACGTATCTCTTCTGCAATGCGATGTAATCCATGCGCCAAACATGTAACATGGATCAGATTGGGGAAAAACACTCGAAGCGACTGACCAGCTTTTACCATATATGAAGCTGCGTCTGTGATTAAAACACGCACCTTGTAACAATCACTCTCCGATTCAGTAGGCCACAGAAGTCGCAGGGAATCGTTTATAAATCTTGCAATTGTACTGTGGTTGGTTTTCTCTAACACTTTGGTTGAAAGTAAATGTGGTTTTCCGGGTTCTTCTTGACATAGTTTGCCCACTATAAAGTTCGCTACGTATCGGCCACATGAATCGGTTGTTTCATCTACCGATATCCAGACACAGTTCCCTCCTATGTCAGACCGAATTGAATCCAGGACAGAATCGTGTAGAGAGAGCAAATAATTTTTCCTGAGGGTGGATTCATCCGGTATCCTTTGATTAACACAATACTTTTGAAGAAATGCTCGTAGATCTGGATTATTCAATTTATGCAGCGGGATATTGCTGCATACAAAAGCCTTACACAGGTCAGCAGAGAATGTATTAACAGACCGTGATACCTGAGTTAAAAGTAGCTGTTGCGTGTTCCTATTCTTTTCTTTTGACCTGAGATGTACAGCTGTTTTAGAATGCTGTTCAAGTTGAAATTTTTTCTCACATTTTATATTCTTCTCACATACTTGACAGTACACAACTTCACCATCACTAGAATAGTCACTGTTGCCTGAAATCCACTGCTTAATTAAAACTGATCTTGTGCATTTTTCTTTAGGCATTTTTGGAGTCAGATTAAAGAAACTTAATCTTAGCACACGAACACTCCTGTCAACACAAACTTTGAGAGGCTACTGTTTTTGGAAAGGAATGTACACGTCCCTTTAAAAGTACGAATCCCTCAGGTCTGGAAGCCAGGAATCTGTTCTCAGGAAAACTGGCTCGTACCGCAATTAGGGGAATATTCCCGAAAAGATTAAAGAAAACCGCTGGCCTTCCCGGTAGTTGTCGCACGAATAAACACACTGGTAGATAACGAATATTCCAAGTGGGGGTAAATACTTGTGACTGTCGTCTCCTCAAACAAGAATTTGCCGCCTGAGGGAGAATAGAGCTATTCTTTGATTTTGCCGACCCCACCCGCCCTTCCCGTGAATGTTACCGCTCAGGGCAGTAGAGAAGGTCGCCGCCACACAAATTTTCCATTTGCAGCACCTCCAAACATGTCACTGTGTGAGTTTGGATAAGGTAGAAAATTCTCTACATGTGAATGCCAGTACAAAAAAATCCTGTTTACTCCAAGAATTTAACTTACTTGTTGCGGTTGCCAAGGATGTCCAACATACAGGTACATTAGGCTTTACAGTTTCTTCAGAAGTATCGGATATTCAGTTATGAGATGAAATAAAAGCTAAAATATGCACATATCCATAAAATATGCACTAACCCTCAAAATATGCATTTGCATATGCGCATATGCTTTTTTGAAAAATCCGGGCCCTAGTTATAAGGAGTCCATAGGGTCCTCCTTATATGTGGACGATTTTTTAATTTTTATTGCATCGTCCAGCCTGAGAAGCGCAGAGCGGCAGCTGCAACTCGCGCTGAACAGGCTGAATGAATGGTCAGTGCACACCGGTTTTCGTTTCTCTGCCGAGAAAACCCGGTGCGTACTGTTTAGTTGTAGTAGGACTCTTTTACCAGAACCTCACCTTACCTTGAGGAACACAGTTTTACGTTTTACTGACACTGTTCGGTTTCTGGGCCTCATTTTAGACACTAGGCTAACCTGGCTGCCACATCTTAAAGATGTGAAAGCCAGAGCATCTAAAGCTTTAAATGTTTTAAAATGTTTGTGTGGCAGGTCATGGGGCGCTGATCGCTCCTGCCTGCTACAGTTTTACAGAGCCTTTGTACGGTCACGGTTGGAATACGGTTGTATCGTCTATGGTTCGGCACGGGACAGCTATTTGCGTATATTGGATAGTGTCCACCATGCTGGAATTCGGCTCGCCACGGGTGCATATCGCACCAGCCCTATTGTCAGCATTTGTGCTGACTCGGGCGAGCCGCCGCTTACCATCCGCCGGCAACTCCTCATGGTGCGACACTACCTTCATGTTGCCATAACACCTGGCAGTCCCGTGTACGACATAGTTCTGCACCCCAACCACGAACGGCTCTATGCCAACCGGCATAGAGCCACTAAACCGTTCAGTTACCGTACAAGGGCTATTTTAGAACAATATGGACTAGAGCTTCCATCTTTTTATCACCAGGGTTGGAGTAAATCTCCTCCCTGGCTTTTAAAGAGGCCCAGAATAATTTTAGACTTGTGTCGGTACAACAAAGTGTGTACCGCTGACAGTGTTTTTAATAACGTTTTTAGAGACGTTCTAAATGAGGATCACATTTTTACCCCGGTGTATACGGATGGGTCTAAGCAGGCTGACGGAGTTGGCTGCTCCGTCATGTTCCCTCGAGCGACTTACACATACAAACTTGATGGCAGGTGCAGCGTTTTTACTGCCGAGTGCTACGCCGTGCTAAAGTCGCTCCAGCATATGAAAGTAAATCGCGATAAGTGTTTCATCATATGCTGTGATTCCCTGAGCTGTATCCTGGCTATAGGAAATATGTATCCAGCAGATCGTCTAGTCCAGGACATCCAGGACGCCCTACTTTCCCTCCAATCTCGTGGAAAGGAGGTATTATTCTGCTGGGTACCGGGCCATGTGGGAATCAGGGGGAACGAGGCAGCTGATGTAGCTGCCAAGTCAGCCTGCGACAAGGTCAGATCCGACTTTGAACCGGTCCCAAAGTCAGACCTTGCCTCGGCAGCGAAGAGATTTGCTTTTGATGTTTGGCAGAGGCAGTGGCTGGAAGTCGAGCATAATAAGCTCCGGCTGGTCAAACCGACCGTTCAGCCGTGGAGCAGCTCCTTCCAGCGGGCGAGGAGGGATGAGGTTCTCCTTACTCGCCTCCATATAGGGCACTGTCCTCTAACTCATAGTTTTCTTCTCCGCCGAGAGGACCCTCCGGAATGTGATGGTTGTGGCGTACCTTTGACGGTGCGCCACATTTTAACTGATTGTGTTTTATTTTCTGACTTAAGGGCAGACGTTGGCTTAGCCAACGATCTGTCCCTTATTTTAAACGATGACGGTGACAACGTGGCTAAGGTTTTAAAGTTTTGTTGCTCGGCCGGTCTTGTCCCAAAAATTTTGGGCAGATCGGCCCTAGGTTTTAGATTGGATTGGTGGCCTTTTACAACCACCAATCCAAGTACCTTTTTTACATGTGACACTGCTTATATGGCTGGCCCTTTTATAGCCAGCCAGCTAACTTGTTTTTTAAACTGGTTGGCCCTTTTACAGCCAACCAGTTAATGTATGTAGTTTTATATTTTATTGCCTTGTCACAGTTTTATATCTTATGTTGCCGTCTGTGTGGCCGATCTCTTTGCAGTCGGCCACGCAGGCGGTATTTTAGTTTGTATGTTAGTATTTTATTGTGCCGTCTATGTGGCCGAACCCTCTACAGTCGGCCACACAGACGGCAATTTTGCCACGTTGTCATTCCTGGTTGTTGCTAGGGCGCTAATGACCCCGTCGTCGACGCGCCCTAAAATCCTAACAACAACAACAACTCTATGAGAAAAAACACAAATGGTAAAGAAACAGATGTAGGTATTGAAATAATAACAGAATTTGGAACAACTGGAGAGACAAAGATTAATGCTGGAAATATCTCAAAGCAAAAAAAAAAAAAAAAAAAAAAAAAAAAGGGTGTTATTGGTGAATGTAGAAGTATAATGAATAAAGTGATACAATTTGCAAACTCAGTAGAAACAAATGAACCACAACTGATTATAGGGTAGGGTTAGAAGAAGGAGTACTAGACAATGAAGTTTTCCCTGGTGGTTACAGAGTGTACCCAGATAGAGGAGCAATTGGTGGAGGGGTATTCTTCTTCCATTGTTATGCCCAACTCAGGAGCACGAGTGAACTTATCCAGCAGATGTGTTTTTCCTCTGTTCCCAAAATCTCTTCATCCTTTTGCTGTGCTCTTTCCTACATTCTTCCGTCCAAGTGTTCCTTCTTCTAATATACTGGCTGTTGTCAAATTGGTGGTTATTGACCATGCTACTAAATCAGCAAGTGTCCTGTATGATATCGTCTGCTATTCCAATTTCTTGAAGATCCTTTTCATTTTCAATTAGCCATTTGTTTCTGATTTTCATTGCAATGGCCAGCTTTAGAATTCTTTTGGTTAGTTCCTCATTCTGATAATATAGCCGTAGAGTTTAATTCATCTTTTCCTGAATGTGTCTGAAATTTTTACCGAATGTTGATACAGCTCGTGTGGTTTCCTTTTCATCCAAATTCTTCTGGTACAAATTGGGCCAAAGATTTTCCTTAAAATTTTACCTTCTTGCTTTTCTATGTCTTCAATCAATGATCTGCTCCCAATAATAAAATTTTCCGATGCGTATAATGCCTGCCGTTTGATTACAGTGTAATAATGTCTTAACTTGGCATTTTGAGATATTGACTGTTTGTCATACTGGATAACAAAAATTATTATAGTTCTCTACTGTTCATAGACCATGACCACGAGCTATTAGGGGTAGATTTTTGGAGTGATAAAAAGAAAAAAATCAGGGTATTGGCTGCTTACTGTGGTGGAAGAATTAATGATGGAGATGAGATTCTTGGAAAGGAACTAAATTCACAGTACAGAGTTGGGCATAGAATGGTTATTATTGGAGGGGATTTAAATTTACCAGGTGTTAACTGGGTAGGAAATAGACAAATAACACAAGGGAACAGAGATTTGCAAATACCTTAATAAGGGAAGGACATTTTACAGAAGTGGTAGAGCAAAATACGAGGGGACCTAACATGTTGATATCTTTCTAATCAAGCCAGATGAAAATCTTGTAGGGTGTCAAATAACTGAAGGAATAAGTTAACTCATTGCAGTACTGATGGATATTACGGGATTTAGTAAACCAGTGGCCATAACAGAAGGGGAAAATAGGTATAATTATAAAAAGGCAAAGACTTTAGAATTGAAGAGATATTTCAGGGAAAGGTTCAGCAAATGGAAGGATGGCACAAGTGCAGTGGAGGTAAAATGGGGAGGGTTTAAGGAGATAATAAAAAAGGGTGAGGAAATGTTTATTCCAAATCAGAAAATAAAGAGATGTACAGAACCTTCATACTAAAATAGGGAGGTGAGAAGGTTAAAGAGGCTAGTGAGATGGGAACACAACAGAGTTAAGAGATAGGAAGGCAGTAGGGAATACCTAAAACAACTAAACAAGCAATTAATAAGAGCAAACAGAGATGCAAAAGATGGGTTTATGAAGAATATTATTGGTGCTGAAGGACCACTGAATAATGCATCTAAAAATTTGTATGCTATAATAGAAAACTGAGTTGAAGGGAAGGTATTTAGAATACTGTAGATAAGAATGGAGTTGAATTTACTGAGGATTTTAAGATTTTCAGAGATATTGTGTGACTGGTTTAGTGAGACAACTAAGGACTGTGATGCGAGGTAATGAATCAGAAGAGAGTCTCCCTAAAATTGTAAATGAGGAAACTACAAAATTTGAAATAAATTCTCTGAAAATTATGATGAAACTCAGAAAGTTTAAAAAAAAAAAAAAACACACACACACAAAGGGGCTGGCATAGATAATATTACCACAGATTTATTAAAGATTGTGGGATACAATATTGTACCTTATCTTGAAATTTTATTTTATTTAAAATGAATTTGGAGTCTTGCTGTGTTAATAAAGGAGGTGTTAGAAATAGGGTTGAAAATTACAGTCCAATTAGTTTGACATCAGTGATAGGCAAAATGATGGAGAGATTGATATGCAACTATATCAGAAATGTCTCTGAGGAAGAAACTGGTTTGTAGATCGACAACATGGCTTTAGGCAAGAATACTCATGTGAATCTCAGATGGTGGGCTATATGCAAGATCTTTCAGATGAATTGGATAAGGGAGGCCAAGTTGATAGTGTGGCACTAGATCTTTTAAGGCATCTGACAGAGTGAGCCATAAAATGGTTTTAAATAAACTGAAATCTATAAAAGATCGCAGTTTTTCTCGGCGTTGTTTATTTATGAATGTTTCTACAGGAAACAAACCGAGTAATATAATTATTTGTGCACAATATTTCGGTGACATAAATGTCCATTGTCATCTTCAGATGAGATTTATGTTGCCGAAATATTGTGTACTAGCTGATACCCGCGACTTTGTATGCGTGGATTAAGAATTTCTTTGCCAGAATACAGAATACAGAAAGTTGTTGGTAATGGATTGGTCCCAAACAACACTGAGTTGTCATAATATGACAGGAAAGCTATCACTATATCAGTCTACTGTTGAACCTCTCTCTTGAAGAGAATCAATTTCCAAAATATTTCTGTCGCCATTCGATAAGTTCTCAAAATTTTGTGACTACAACTGTTAATCATACTGGAACAAATATCCTGTGCCCCTCCTACAGACATTCTTGTCAAATTCCATCAATATTGGTATAGCCATTTAGTCGTCAAAATGTAACAAAAACACAGAGACTTTCTTCCACATTTATAGTATTATTACTGCAGATCACACACACACACACACTGACTGCGAACAACCCCTGAGGGATCATTATAACATAAAAAAGTGTACACCTACAGCATTGCAAGACTACCTATTATTTGCCTTGCATTGCATGCCTAAATTTGTGATATCTACAGTTTAACATTCAATCCGAATAACCGATGGTCCAGGCATGACTCTTACGATCAAAAACAATTTTTAAAAATCTTTGCCTCCATGGAGATTTGAACTGGAGACCATGATCCAAACAGTAGTAAGCGAGCGCTTTAACCACTGAGCTATTAGACTGCTATATGGAAAGGCAATACAGAGACCTACGCATCTGTCTATCACCATTCAGTAATTTTTAGAAATTATAACACAACATGTACCATTTATACAGAAAATTCTTCAACCAAATTTAGACAGTACTTTTCTTCTTGTTTCAAAGGATAAGTGCACAAACTTTCATCAAAATCAGATGAAAACTGTGGATTTGAATGAAAAACAAACAAACCTACAAACAAACAAACCTACAAACAAACAAACGTACATACATTCATCTGTATATATATATATATATATAGATAAATAATAATATCACTCAGATTATTTCCTGAGAAAGATTCATAAACTGAAATCTATTGGATTGGATGAAAACATACTTGCTGGGTAGAGGAATTCTTAAAAGCCAGAAAGCAAAGTATTAGAGTAGGAAATACATTATCAAAAGAGGTGGAAGTAAATATGGGAGTGCACAGGGTAGTGTACTGGGACCGTTGCTGTTCATTATTCTAATGAAAGACTGTGTTGATGGGTTACAGTCAGAATTTAAGTTTTTTCAGATAATATAATGGTATGCAAAATGATCAAAACAGGTGAAGACTGTGAACAGCTGCAGGGTGACGTGGATAGAATATCTAAATAGTTAGGTCAGCATGGAATGAAGATAAATGCCAAGAAAAGTCAGTTTATTAGGTACACACATAAAAAACAAAAGGTTAATTATGATTATTGGGTGGGGTCAGATTTTCTTGTTGAAAGCTTGAAATGTAAATATCTTGGCATAACATTTGATAATAAACTTAACTGGGCAGAGCACATTGGGCAGTTAGTAGGAAAAGGTTACATAATCCTTCATTTAGTGGTGATGAGGGTGATGAAAGGATGTACCAGAGAAGTTAGGTAAATGAGTTACAAAGGTAGATCAGTCTGTTGGTTGAATATGGTGTTATGAAATACAGGTAATGAAGGGTGTGTAAAGAAGAGCACCTACATTTGTTGGTTCAAATTATTCCAGGACCCTGTCAGTAACTGATATGATAAAAGAGCTGGATTGGGAGTCATTGAAGGAAAGGAGGAGGGTGAAGAGAGTGCTGGAAATGTAATGGGATATGTTGGTGATGGGGCTTGGAGGGACATTGGTCAAATGATTAGGAATAAAACATGGAAGGCAATCATGACTACAAGCTGGTGCTTGATTTCATGTGGGAAAATTTTCTTTTGTTGGTAAGGGTGCCAGGGATTGGATGAATAATTTACCAAAAACATGTAAGGAATTTAACATTAAATTTGGAAAAATAAATAGGGGAGGAATTTAACACTCCAATTATAAAATAAATTTTTTAAAAAATATGAAAAGGGGTAATGGCTAAGTGAATTGCCACCAGAGTATTAGCTCCATCTCAGTTAAAATTAATAATAAAATAATCTGTTAGAAAAATTCTAGAAGCAAGGCTCACTAAAGGTGGTTACAGACTACAATCAATCAAAACAACAGAAAAGTTTTAAAACATCGAAATTGACATCAAGAAAAGGTGAATGAAATTCTTTGGTCACCATAAGAGGTTACCAGAAAATCGATTGACAAAAAGATAATAGATTATGTAATTTCACTTAAAAAATCAACACCTTGGCTGAATGAAATTCGGAAGGATCTTAAAAGTGCAAACATAGGAACAACAGACATCTTAGAAAAGAGACACCTTCAGATACAAAGTAGATAAATTGGAAATTATAACTGAGCAACCAAAACAAAACCAATACAAGACCAAAGTGGTCGGAAGAACGAAAAAAAGCTTTCTCGGAAAGAATGAAAGCTTATTGGAACAACAAGAAGAACTCAAAGAAAACTTGATTGGGTCATTTGCTTGATGTCTTCCATTTACAGGGAGAATTCGCCAATAATAATCTGTAAAGGAGGCAAGTGTGACACCAATAGAGCAGAAATATTGACCCTTTTAGGAATTTTATACTTGTTGGGTATCAAAAAAGTATCTAAAATAAATCTCAATAAAGCGTGGGTGAAGGGTGGCACCATAATTGAAATTTTGCAATAGTGTTATGGGGCTCAAACAATTGAGTAACTTGTGCATTACCATCAGATTCGATGACAAAGAAAGACACGGAAAAAATACCCTAATAAATTAGCTGCAGTGAGGGAATTTTTCAATTAAAGCTGCCAAACATATTCCCCACCTAATATCCAACTCATGATCGACAAAGAACTTATAGCTTTATGATTTGTGATGTAACCTTCCAGTATTTTAAATGTCATTTTTAGAGATTATTATAGATTAATTTTTTCTTAAATTCCTTTTCTTAATTCCCTTCTAACATGGTTCCTGAATGTGAAGCAGAGTATGTAAAAATTATTTGGTGAACTCCATAAGCCACTGTTCCAAAATCGCTCTGAACACCATCTTACACAATTGGTGGTTAGAGAAGCTGGTAAGAAGAGGACACAAAAGAGTTAAGAGACTGCCAGGCAGTAGGAAACACTTGAAAAAAATTAAATGCGGAATTAATGTATAGCAAAAATGGAAGCTAAAGATAGGTTTATGAAGAATATTATTGGTGCAGAAGGACCACTGAATGGTTCATCTAGAAATAAATATGGCTATCTTAGAAACCTAGGATAATGGATGAGATTTACACAATTATAGTTAAGGGTGGAGGAGCAGTTACTGATGATTTGAAAAAGACAAAGATATTAGGTAACTTGATAATGTGACCAATAGGGACTATCGTTCAGGATTGGGAGGGTATAAATCAGAGATGCGCTTGTCAGCACAATTACCAATGAGCAGACAAAATAATTTTAATTCACCCCGAGGATATTAAAAATGAAGCAAAAAAAGGTTGCTGTAGACAATAGTACCACAATAGTCTTAAAGACAGACACATTGTATGCAAGTTAAGAATAGGCTGATAAGTAGTAGCCATGGGAGAGGAGTAGGCCCTCTTCTGCAGGATCAGGTAGGTACATGTTACCAGGTCACAAGTTTTTTCAAACCTAGTGCAATATTAGGACACGTAATAGATGATATAGGTTCACTTTGCAGGAGTTTCACTAAGGAAAATAGAGTAGTGGCAGTGGGAGGTGCGGGGAATAGGTTGGTAACATGGCGCCGGTAACAGTACACAGTAGTGACCAGTCGTGTAAAAAATCTTTTAAAATTGTCGAAAAGTGTTCTGTTTGTAAAAAATCAGATGCTGATGAAAGCTCTAAGTGTCCTGCATGTGATATCAAAACAAAAAATCTCAACACAGTGACAACGCGCTCGAAATCAAAGGATTTAAAATCTCTGACCGGCAGTGCAGACAAGAAACCAGATGAAAAGGAACACAAAATTCAGCGCCTTAAAAAGATTATTTCAAGTAAAGATGAAATCATTAGACTTCTTAAGGAAGAAATCAATGACCTTAAGGAAAAAAGTGAAATGTTTAAATCATCCTGTAGTTGCGGAAGCAAACTGTGGAAAATGGACACATGTTAATGGCCGGCATAGCGTTAACAAGTATACATCAAAGAATACATTGGATCATGAAGTAAAGCTTTCCAATAAGTTTGATGTGTTAAGGTTGGAAAGTGATGTGCAGTTTGACAAAATTCAGATCAAAACTAAAAGATGTGCATCAAACATACAGAAAAGCAAAACATTGAATGTTTCGAAATGTAAACAGGACAATAATTTTTTAAGATTCTACTGTTATGTGATAGCCAAGTCAGAGATTGCTCGAAAATGTTAAGAGAGAAATTGGGCTCTTCTTACAGTATAGAAGCAATAATCAAGCCAAATGCTCCTATTGCAGAAGTAAGTAAAAACATTGACAAACTGAGCCAAGGCTACAATTACAAAGACTGTGTAGTAGTAATGGCTGGGACAAATAATGTAGAAGATAGCTGTAAAGATCTTTGCAGTGCACTAAATTCTGTTACATCCTCTGTTAATGCATTAAGCAAAAAAACTAATGTAATTTTACATCCAATTCCATTCAGATATGATGTCGCGAATTTAAAAATGAAAATTAAATCAGCTAATAAGAACTTTTGGAAGTCCATCAACTCAAGAAAAAAATCTCAACAGTGATCGAGTCAGTATAAATTTTGAAATTGAAAGATTGAACAGAAGACAATTTACAAGTCATGGGCTGCACATGAACAAATTTTGGAAAGAACATGTATGCAACCGGATTGTGGAGTTAATTAAACAAAATCAGAATGTATACAAGAAGAAAACTTGCAAGAAACAACTGAAACAAACTTTACTAGATAGTTGGTTTTATAGAAAACCAAAGAACAGTAACAACTTCATTGTATCCTCCAAATCAAAATCATGTGGGCAAATGAGTGCTGAAACAAAACCTCTTGTGAATAAAGTATGTGACCATCCAGAAGAAGGAAAATCAGTGGATCAAGCAAACAACATAGAGGACAAAACAAAAGATTTTTTTTAGGGTAAGTGAATCATTAGAAATCTATAAGGGACCCCAAACTTTTAATGAAAAACCAAGCAATTTGGAACTGTTTATCCTGCATCATAATGTTCAATCACTCACCAATAAGTTAACAGAATTTGAAGTACTACTACAGTATAGACTAAATCTTGATGTAATATGTATCACAGAACACTGTTTAAGTTGTGATGAAATAAATTTTATTTCATTACCAGGATACAAACTAGTCAGCTGTTTCTGCAGAAAAACTTCTAAATATGGAGGTACTGCTATTTTTGTCAAGCAACACATTCAATTTCAAAATATCTTAAAATGCATTAAACTCTCTGTGGAGAAGAATTTTGAAGCTTGTGCAACTCTTTTGCTGGAAACCAACATAGTAGTTATAAATATGTATAGACCACCAGATGGAAAATTTTCAACTTTCCTCACCCAATTGGAATCATTACTAAATAATGTGACTGCACCCAATAAAACATTAGTGCTTTGTGGTGGTTTCAATATTAACTTCCCCAAGACAGTAGGGAAAAATCAAATTTATTGAATATGGTCAAATCCTTCAACTTAATACCAAAAATAGACTCTCCAACCAGGATATCAAACTGCTATAATACTCTTCTTGACCAGGTGTTTGTAACAGAGACAAGTCTCTTCTCAAAAGGGGAAGTAATAAGTATGGGCTACAGTGACCATGAAGCACAACTCATATCACTGAAGATAAAAAAGTAAAAACACAAATTGTAAAAATATTGCTTATCAGAGAAATTTTTGTGAGGATAACATACGCGTGTTTAACTTACTTCTATCAAATGAATCCTGGAAAGATGTCTATGCTCAAATAGATGCAAGTGACATCTTTAATGTATTTCACAGTACTTTTCTACACTACTTCAACCTGGCTTTTCCCAAAAAGAGGAAATTTGTGGCAGAAAGAACTAGTAAAAACTGGGTTACCAAAGGCATAAAAATATCGGGAGAAAGAAACCGTTTCTTATAGAATTACTGTAAACAAAACCAAGTGAATCAAAATTATTCAAACTATGTTAAAAACTATAAGAAAATTTGTAAAAGAGTAATTCGACAAGCAAAAATTATGGTAAATGATAATTATATAAAAAACTCTTCCAACAAAACCAAAGCAATGTGGCATATTATTAGACAACAAACTGAAAGTGCAAAAACTGAACGAAAGAACATAAAATTATGTACTGATAATTCAATAATTAGTGACCCCAAAGTTATAGCTGAAGAATTCAATAAATATTTTACTTCTTTGGCTGAAAAATTAATTAAAACGAACTGCAGTAAGCAAACTAAAGATGTTCCCAGTCTTTCCTCAATATCTAGTGCCAAAATGTATCTAACTGAAACAAACCCTGACGAAATTAAAAAAATCATAATGACATTAAAAAATAGTTATTCATGTGGACTAGATGAGGTCCCAGATTTCATATTGAAAACCTGTGCTAATTATGTAGCTGCCCCCTCTGGCAAAAATCTTCAACATATCTATACAAACTGGAACTTTTCCTGAAGTACTCAAAACTGCAATAGTGACTCCACTGTTAAAAAAAGGACCTCCTGATCAGTTGGCAAATTATAGACCTGTATCTCAATTAAGTGTTTTTTCAAAAATATTAGAAAAACTCTTCCTTGACAGACTCCTTAAGTTTATCAACAAATATGCACCTCTTTCTACCCAGCAGCATGGATTCATAAATCTACTCATACAGCAATCTTTGAATTCTTAAATTCTGTTTTAAAAGCTTTGGATGGAAATGATATGGCTACAGGTATTTTCCTAGACCTATCAAAGGCGTTTGATGTAATAGATCACGGTACACTATTAACTAAACTGGAAAAAATGGGGATAAGAGGGAATGCAAAAAACTGGATAAAATCATACCTTGAAAACCGTAAACAAAGAGTGTCTGTTGACTATGAAACAACATACCAGAAAAATTGTACAAGGGAAAAATTTACCTCAGATGAACAGTTTGCTAAGTATGGTGTACCCCAAGGTTCGGTGTTAAGACCTATTTTGTTTCAAATTTATATAGATGACCTCACTAGGAATATTGATCCAAAAGATACAGTTCAGTTTGCAGATGACACAAGTGTTTTATTCACCTCCCCGAACATTGTAAATTTAGAATTAACAGCAAATAAAACCATGAGTAAGTTGAAAAACTGGTTTGACGCAAATAATTTAATCTTGAATGAGGAAAAAACAGTGTGTTTGAATTTTTGTCTACCTCATTCTGCTAACAAAAACAATATTCAAGTAAACATAAGTGATAAAGATCTAAAAAATGTAAATGAAACCAAATTCTTGGGATTGTGGGTACAACAGAACATGAAATGGGATATTTACATAAGCAAATTAGCTAAAAGACTGTCTACAGTGTGCTACGGACTAAGAATTCTTAGGAATACCACTAGTATTAGTACAGTAATGTAAGTATACTATGCTCATTTCCACTCACTGGTCAGATATGGAATTATTTTCTGGGGTTCTCATCACAAAGCACTGATATATTTAGGATGCAAAAAAGAGCAGTGAGAACTATATGTCACCTAAAAAGACTAGGATTGTGTAGAACACATTTCATAAACCTTGCCATTCTAAATGTTCCATGTCTGTACATCTATGAAATAGTTCTTTTCACAAGACAGTACCTCCTAAGAAACAATAAACTAATAAAAAATGATATGGTACATAATTACCTCATTAGAGGACATTCAGACATCCACAAAACGTTTTGCAGGACTGCTACATATCAAAAAAGTATTTTAAATTCGGGAATAACACTCTATAATAAAATACCAGAAGAAGTAAAAAATGCTTCCTGTAGCTCATTTAAAATAAAACTAAAGGCATTTCTAGTCAGGCACAGTTTTTACTCTGTTAGTGAATATATGGACTCATAAAAAAAAAAAAATGGGTTTTAGGAATTCCTTCAAATTTTGTTTTCATCAACTATTGTATTGTTAAATTCTCTTCACTGCACACTTGTTTTGTCATTGTATTATCAATCATGTATATAAGTCCCATCAACTCATAATAACATGTAACATCAAATCATCAAAATGACTTATCCAATGTCAAATGTGCACCTGTACTATAAATTGACTAAATGGATCAATAAAAAATCTAATATAGTACTGATATAAACACGAGTTATAGTATAGAGAGGGACCTGAGGAAGGGGATGAAGAAGGCGCAGCATACCAGGGTCAAACTCATGCAGGTCCTACGTCGCCATGACCGGCCACAATTAAACTATGCTGTGAGGCAGGTAAATGTGGAAACGGGAGTGCTACATGGGAAAGGCAGTAGTTCTGTCTTGGGGATTGTGGCTGTGAACACCACTGGTAGGTGGGGTTTCACCAGGCATGACCTTCACTTGAATAGAAGGGGCAAGGGAGTACTTTCTGAGTTGTTAGCTAAAGCCGTAGGAGAGCCCATTTCCAGTGATGATGGGGTCAGGACTGTGCCTTTTTTTAGGATAGGGGCTGCTGGTGAAAGGATGGTAACAGATGATCAAAGTGATACTGATTGCAGATCCAGGATGGGAAAAATCACAGATGTTAAAGAAATAGATGTAGTTGCTGAAACAATAACTGATTGGGGTAAAACTGGGATGGAGGAGGTTAATGCTGAAAATATAAAGCCAGTAATAAGGGTATAACTGGTGTATTGTAGAAGTATAATGAACAAAGTAATAAAATTTGCAAACTTAATAGAGATACACGAACCAAAAGTAATAATTGGGGTAGAGAGTTGGTTAAAAGAGGAAGTACTAGAGAGTGAAGTTTTTCCCGATGGTTACAGAGTGTACCACAGAGATAGACGAGCAATTGGTGGAGGAGTTTTCATACTAGTTAACAGAAACTACCACAGTTCACTGGTGTTCATAGATAATGACCATGAGTTACTTGGGGTAGATTTCTGGAGTAATATATAAAAGAAAAAAATTGGGTGTTGGCTGCTTACCGCAGTGGAAGAATTACTGATGAAGATGAGGCTCTTGGGGAGGAATTAAATTCATACTCAGATTTCAGAGGTAAGAATAGGATGGTCATTATTGGTGGGGATTTAAATTTACCATTTGTAAACTGGGTAGGAAATAAGATTAGTAACAAGGTTATAGAGATTTTCAAATACCATAATGAGGGAAGGAGGATTTACACAAGTGGTAGAGCAAAACACTAGGGGACAAAATATTTTGGATATATTCCTAAAAAATCCCAATGATAACCTTGTGGGGAGTCAAGTAACCAAAGGAATAAGTGATCACGAAGCAGTTGTGATGGATATTAGAGGATTCAGTAAACCAGCAGCCAAAATTGAAGGGGGAAAATAGTTACAATTATAGAAAGGCACAGATTTTGAATTTGAAGAGATATTTCAGAGAATGCTTCAGCAAATGGGAGGAAGGCACATGTACAGAATAAGAAAGGGGGAAGAAAAATTATTCCAAAACAGAAAATAAAGAGAAGTAGAGAAGCTGTGTACTATAATAGGGAAGTGAGGAGGTTAAAGAGGTTGGTAAGAAGAGAACACAAAAGAGTTAAGAAACAGCAGGGTAGTAGGGAAATTTAAAACAGATAAACCAAGATTTAATAATAGCTAAGAACATGGCTAAAGATGGGTTTATGAAGAGTATTGTCAGTGCAGGGGCTATGATAGAAAACTGAGGGAAAGGAAGGGCGTTGAGATGCTTATAAATAAGGATGGAGAAGAAGTTACTGAGGATTTGAAGAAGGCAGAGATTTTAAGTATCTGGTATAGTGAGAGCATTAGGGACAATGAATCAGAAACAGGGGGGTCTAACTCGGAGAACGAGCTTATCAACACAATTAGGAATGAACAGACCACAAAATTTGTAATTCATCCTGGGGATATCATGAAGGAAATAAGAAAGCTGAAAAAACATAAAGGGCCTGGTATTGATAATATTACTATAGATTAGAGGTGGGCAAAGTGACTCACTAAAAAGAGCTGTGTTCATTTGATCATTCTACGAAAAGAACTACTTCCTTTCAACAGTTCATCAGTTCATTAGCTCAGTTTAAACAAAAAGAGCAGTTATATCCATTTTGAATGTAGTATCTGTTCATTTTATGTACATTTATACTGATTATTTAGGTTAATCTCACATCGGTTGTTTTCATTTATTTTTTATTTATTCTGAAAATTTTTGTTTCTTAATTACTACCGGATTACTTTCACGCATAAAAGGCCATGTCAATGAAATATTGTTCAGCTTGCTGGGAATATTTGTTATTTGAGCATAGTTAGTTTTGCATTAATTTATTTAAAAACAATTAACAAGTACAATCAATAAAAGTTTCACGGGAGTCCAGCCAGATGGTGTCATAAAACGACGACGTTTCGACAACCTGCTCTGTTGTCTTCATCAGGTCTATTTTAGATGTTTCTTCTCGAAATCACAAACCCACGCACACTGAACGTTACTTGGGTGCAACCAGTTACCACCACCCAGCACAACGCCACTCCGTATTGACCACATTGGTGCGCCGAGCGAGAGCCATTTCCGATCGTGAAAGCTTACCGCTGGAGTTAAAACATCTAAGGACTGTCTTTGATCAGAACGGGTACTCTCGCCGACAGATAGAGCGTGCTTTTATCCAGAAGCCACCAAGACCACCGAATGAACAGATTGAACCACCAAAATCTCTTGCCTTTCTGCCATATGCCGGCAACACGTCCGGAAAGATTGGAAGGCTCTTGGCCCATTCTGGTATAAAGAGCATTTTTCGGCCAGCCCGCCAAGATACGTGATGTGCTTCGCTCAGTTAAGGATGATTTGGGCCTAAGAATTCCTGGAATTTATTCAATACCTTGCTGAATGCGGCAAAGTTTATATTGGTCAGACGATCAGAACCATCGCCGAGCGTATCACCGATCACAAACGACACTTGAGACTGGTGCAAGTGGAAAAGTCCGCAATAGCCGAACATGCGTTCGATGAAGAACATAAAATAGTGTTTGATGTAACGGTGGTGCTGGCCAGAGTCTCTTCGTTCTGTACCCTCAGTTCCAGCGCGCTGATTGGGCGTCCTGGCAACCCTCTATACACGACATTCGAATTTCGGAGGCAGCGAAGCCAGTCTGTTTGTGATTTCGAGAAGAAACATCTAAAATAGACCTGATGAAGACAACAGAGCAGGTTGTCGAAACGTCGTCGTTTTATGACACCATCCGGCTGGACTCCCGTGAAACTTTTATTGAATCAATACGCCGGGAAAGTCTCCATGTGCATATCAAGTACAATCAATTTTAAAAAACTTTTTGCTTCGATTGAAATGAAGGTTACTGTCACAAGTACAGTAAAATTTTGCCATTCAGAAGCCTACTTCTTTTTTCAGTGCAAATTTATCCAGCTTTTGAAAATATTCTTTCACAAGGCATGCTAGTAGCTGGAATACACAAAGAGAAGCAGAAAGAGAAGCAGAGAGGAACGTCATATTTCAAAGAACTAGCTCCCCAGTGGCACTTATCCGTGCTGTAATGAACGCTGGAATCGGAGAACGTCGCGAACAAACTAGCTCTTTCATTGCTGAGCCAGGGGCGTAGCTATATGGGCTAGGCGGTGCAGTGCACTGGGTCCCCTATGCTCAGGGGGCCCCAAAGCGCATTTCAGAGCCCCACGAGCCTTCATGGCAAACTGGCGACCTTTTTTTCTTTTAGCTCCACAGCCCCTGAGACACAGGAAGCCCCTCACTAAGGGCCCTCTCACTGCTCAGGGAGCCCCCAACAACTGCTCAGGGGGCCCCTAAGCACAACTCAAGGGCCCCATTCTCAGCTCAGGGGGCCCTTAACAGCAATACAAAGCAAAAAAAAAAAGATCGCCCATCTGGCCTGAGGGCCCAAAATAAATCTTTTGCACCAGGGCCCTTGTTGACCTAGCTACACCACTGTGCTGAGCGATGGAATCAGAGAATGTTGTGAACGAACTAGCCCTTCTCGATCTTCAGGATTCTTATTCTTTCAGAGCAGAGTGAATAAACAATGAATGGCGTGGAACAGAGAACAAACATGAGTCAGGCCGCGGGTGAGAGTGGCAAAGCCGAAACCGACTTATTGTTGGTGCACAATCGATTGAAATTCAATCGAGACCGACACACCACAGTCATATTTACCGCATCCAAGAAGAACTACCATTCATGTTTTGTGAGCGACAGCTCACTTGCTCTTTCAAAAGAACTGTTCTAAAGAATTGGTTCACTTGCGAACAACCCATTTCTACTACAGATATCTTAAAGATAACCTCAGGGGGGCCCCAAGCGCAGTTCAGAGGGCAAACTGGCGACCTTTTTTTAATTATTCTCTATCGTCTAAGGGGCCCCCTGGGACACAGGGAGTCTCTCACTAAGGACCCTCACTGCTCAGGGGGGCCCCCAGCCTCAGCTCAGGGGGCCCCTACCAGCATCACAAAACAAAAAAAAGGTCACCCATCTGGCCTGAGGGACTAAAATTAATTTTTTGCACTGGGGCCCTTGTTGACCACTGGATGAAATGGACAAATGAGTCCTAATTGATAGTGTAGCACTAGATCTTTCAAAGACTTTTGACACAGTGAGCCATAAAATGGTAGTAAATAATGTAAAAACTATTACAGTGGATGAGAAAGTGATTTACTGGTAGAAGAATTTTTGAAATGTAGAAAAAAGAAAGTTAGAGTAGGAAATGCAGTATCAAAAGAAGTAGAAGTAAAAATGGGAGTGCCACAGGGTAGTATATTGGGACCATTGTTATTCATTATTCTAATGAATAATTGTGTTTATCATTTACTATCAGAAGAAATTAGATTGTTTGCAGATGATATAATGCTATTAAAAGGATCAAAACGGTAGAGGAATGTAAACAGCTGCAGGGTGATCTGGACAGGATATCTAGTTGTATTGGTAAACACAGGATGAATATAAATGCAAAGAAGAGTCAGCTTATTAGATACACAAATAAAAAACTAAAGATTGATAATGATTATAAAGTGGGGAAAGAATTGCTTGTTGAAGACATGAAATGAAAATATCTTGGCATTACTTTTGATAACAAGCTTAACTGGGCAGGACACATTGGGATGTATGAGAGAAGTAAAGGAATTGGGTTACAAAACTTTGGTCAGGCCATTGCTTGAATATGGTAGTGTAGTTTGGGGACCTACATTATGGGTATAAAATACAGAAGTTGGAGAGGGTGCAAAAAAGGGCTGCTAGATTTGTTTCTGGAAATTACCGCAGAATGCAATCAGTAACAGTTATGATAAAAGAGCTGGAATGGGATTCATTACAAGACAGGAGTAGGGTGAAGAGGGTCATAGGAGTGTACAAGGCGTATATTAGTGATGAGGCTTAGAAAGATATTGGTGTAAGAATTAATAGTAATGCATGGAAGGGGAAAGATGACCATGACCACAAGCTGGCAATTGATTTCAGGCACAAGGGTGTAGGAAGATTCTCTTTTTTTGGGTAAGGGTGTCAGGGATTGGAATAAGTTGCTAAGTGAAATGATGAATAATTTACGTTGAAAGAATTTGAAGCAAAAATTTGCAGAGGGCAAATGTAGGGGTGTGCTGGAAAGGGGGAAGATGGGTGTGTAGGGAAATTGCCACCGGAGCGTGTGATAAATTGTGATGAATCGCACGCTCTGATGGCAATCTCCCTACACACCCAGCATTCTCCTTTCTTCTTCCAACCTATGTTTGCCCTCAACTAATTTTTACTTTAAATTCTTTCAGTGTTTTTGGTAAATTATTCATCACTTCTCTTCAATATTCATTTCAATCCCTTACACCTTTTCCTATGAAAGAAAATTTTTCTATGCCCTTAATGGCTGAATTCAAGTGCCAACTTGTGGTCATGGACATCTTTCTCTCTTAATTTTCCCACCAATATCTTTCCATGCTTCTTCATCAATAATGGCCTTGCATACTCCCGTGACTCTCTTCACCCTTCTTCTATCCTCCAATTATTCCCACTTCAGTTTATTTATTCATATTAGTTACCGATTGTGTTCTGTGGTAATTTCCAGATACAAACCTGGCAGCCCTTCTCTGCCCCCCCCCCTTTTCCATCTCCTGTATCTGATACCCAAAATGAGAGTCCCAAACTACACCACCATATTCGAGCAATGGTCTGACCAATGTTTTGTACCACAATTCCCTTACTTCTCTTGTGCATCCCCTCATCACTCTTTCCAACAGGTGAAGGATTTTGAACCCTTTCCCTACTACCTGTTCAATGTGTCCTGCCCAGTTAAGTCTGCTATCAAATGTTATGCAGAGGTATTTACATTTCGAGCCTTCAATTCGCAGCTGGTTCACCACTTTATAATCATAATCAACCTTTTGCTTTTTACCTATGTATGTAATAGGCTGGCTCTTTTTGAATTTATCTTCATCCCATGTTGACTCAACCAGCTGTTTATCCTATCTAGATCACGCTGAAGCTTTTTTACAGTCTTCTATTGTTTTGATCCTTTTATATACGCTGACATTACGTTGTCTGCAAACAATCTAACTTCTGACATCTTAGGGAGCGTACATAAACCACATAACTCCATTTTGGCCTCCTGTGAACTCCCACGTAGCTCGACGTGGCTTTTGACTCTAACCCCCACTCCCCAGTCCCCCCCCCCTCCCCCGCCACGTAGCACCTAGCTTTTTTCCCCTTTTTCCCCTTTTAATTCCAGAATACATTTTGTACTGTTTTCTCTTGTCATACTATTGTTAAATACATACAGAGATAATTAAATGAAGGAAATAAATATTCATATGCTGTTGTGTGTTTTGTACCTCATTTTAATTGTGAAAAATTATGTTAATCGAAAGCTACGTGGCTTGACTCGGAACCCCCCCCTCTTTTTTTTTTCTCGACAGAGTGACGTAGTTTATGAACGTTCCCTTATCTTGAAACGCCATTTAGATTGAGTCTGAATACTTCTTGGAAAGGTATGATAGTAGTAGGGCCTACCGGTCCGTAAAGAAGGAATGACCAATAATGCTGAAAATTACAGGCCAGTCAATTTGGCATCAGTTAAAGTTTAGATGAAACGGATAGCTGTTTGGAAGGATACAGGTTATCTGGTCTTCCCATTAGCTGGATATTCGGCAGCCGAATATCCAGCTGAACGCTGCCATGACGTGTACGTGTAGACTTGAGCGAGCCGGTAGAAGTTAGACAGGGACGCTCGGGTGCATCGTCTAGGAGTAACGCGAGTGAAAGACATGCTGGTTAAGTGACTAGACTATTTGCAAATTGTATCACTTTTACATGTTCACTGTTGTTGTTATTTGAAGTTAGAAAAAATAAAAATAGTATCACCAGCAAGGAAATGATCAGCTATTTGGTAGTATTTTGATATGAATTATGACAATAATAAGTTTGCTGTTTGTTTATTGTACCAAGTTGAAAATTCTCGTGGCGGAAAAAGAAAAAAAGCAGTAATGTACCCAAGATTTGGAGTGTTTTGATGGAATTAGTATAAATTTATAATACTCTGTTCAGCAAGACTTTTTCTAATAAGATACGATGATTTAAAGTTAAACAAATAGAAAGGCACACCGAAAGTCTTCGACAATGTTGTGCGATACATGATTTATAGTAGATATGAAAAATGATTCCAGAATCTTTTCTTTTAGATTTTAAATTTTTTTTATCACAAACAGTGGTGTTGTTTTATTTAATCATTTCTGGGCGGAGTTCCGGCTTACTCAAATAAATTGATAACGGTAGACTAATGTTTCATATTTGAGCAAAATTATCGATTTTGAATTACTTTTCGTGAGGCACGCTTTGACGCGAAGTTTGAATCAATTTCTTTTCTTCCCCTGTCTTCTTCCATGTACTTCCAGCATAACAAATCATTTGAAAATTGAACACCCAAAAGATTCCATAAAATGAGGAAAGCAACACTCGCTGTTGTGCCATCCTCGGGACAAGTTTGTCTTCGATATCGAAAGAAAATCAGTTGACTATGTCAGAATCGCTTGTAAAGAAATCGCTATGGGATGTAAACGACTTAAAAGCCAAAAAATATCCTTAAGTTATTGGAGAAATGGTTTCACTAGAAAATGAGTCGTTTCTATCGTAGAAACAAATGGACTTTCCAGTCTCCATGAACAAGCTTTACCCCGCTAAAAAATATCGACTCGTGCATAAATTTCCAAAAAATAAATAAATAATTGTACCTGACTTCTACCACAGGATTTATGAGAAAACAAAAGAAACATTTCACGTGCTCTCGCTGTTTCTGTGACTTCTGACGTATGGACCAGTTTACAAAACAATGCCAGCCAGCTTCCTGAGTTTCACAGCTCTTTTATTATCTTCTAAATTCAAACTAGAACATGGAGTTCTTGCTATGAAAGCATTTCTCTGGTTCTCATCCTGGAGAAAAGTATGCAAGGGAGCTTAATCGGTGGAGCAAATCGTTGGGCTATTAACCAAAACAAAATATACACCACCGAGTGTGGTGGTGTGACGGCTAGCGTTCTGGCCTCGCATTCGGGAGGACGGCGGTTCGAATCCCCGTCCGGGCATCCAGATTTGGGTTTTCCGTGGTTTCCCAAATCACTCCAGGCAAATGCCGGTATGTTTCCTTCAAGAGGTCATGACCGAATTCCTTCCCATTTCTTGGCTCCCATCCTTTCCCGTCACTAAAGACCTCGCTGTTAGAGAGACGTTAAGCAAAAAATAAAAAAAATATACTCTGAAGAGCCAAATAAACTGGTACACCTGTCTAATATCGTGTAGGGCCTCAGCGAGCACGCAGAGGTGGCGCAACACGACGTGGCATGGACTCGACTAATGTCTGAAGTAGTGCTGGGGGGAACTGACACCATGCATCCTGAAGGGCTGTCCATAAATCCGTAAGAGTACGAGGGGGTGGAGATCTCTTCTGAGCATCCCAGAAATGCTCAATAATGTTCATGTCTGAGGAGCTTGGTGGCCAGCGGAGGTGTTTAAACTCAGAAGAGTGTTCCTGGAGCCACTCTGTAGCAATTCTGGATGTGTGGGGTGTCGCATTGTTCTGCTGGAATTACCCAAGTTCATCAGAATGCACAAACAATGGACATGAATCGATGCAGGTGATCAGCCAGGATGCGTAGGTACGTGTCACCTGTCAGAGTCGTTTCTAGACGTATCAGAGGTCCCATGTCACTGCATCTGCACATGTCCCACACCATTACAGAGCCTCCACCAAATTGAACAGTCCCCTGCTGACATGCAGGGTCCATGAATTCATGAGGTTGTCTCCATACCCATACACGTCCATCCGCTCGATACAATTGGAAACGGAACTCGTCAGACCAGGCAACATGTTTCCAATCATCAACAGTGCAATGTCGGTGTTGACGGACCCAGGCGAGACGTAAAGCTTTGTGTCGTGCACTCAGGGCGCTACCTCACCGGGACGCCATGGCTACGCATCCAAGTAGTTACTATTGAAATATATGGCAGCTGACTCACTTGGCGACTGTTTGACCACGTCGCCGAATTGGAAGTGTAGCCACAAAAAACGGCTAGCTGTGCCGTACCTGGCTACCCTGGCGCGCTGGAGACGTCGCCAACAAAATATAGTCTACTGGCGTAAGCAGCACCCCACTCACTCAGTGGCCAGCCAGCTGCCAAGTTTGACGCTCGACCAGTTTTAGCACAATATTGTTTGTAAAAACAGATTTGTATTATAAAAAATGAGTTCTGATACAGAAAGCTTTATTGTAGAAATTCAAAACTGTTCGTGTTTATGGGATAGTGCATCAAAAGATTATTCAGATCGTAATTTAAAAATTAAATGTCGGGATGAAATAGTTAATTTATTCAAAGAAAAAGATTAAATGACGAAAAAAAAGGTAAGTGTAAAATTATTAACGTTTATTTATTTAAATACACTTGTCTTGCCATGGAAATGGGTTTTCTGTCACAAAATTTTCTGCTAGTTTGTCTCGAACTGTGAGTGCCGTTCTTCCTCTGTCACGATCCCGATGTGTAGTGGGTTCAAATCCCCTTACCGTCAGAGTATCTTCGTAAGAAAATCCATCTCTGGAATGTAAGAAATTGTGCAAAATGCTACATGTCTGTACAATCTTTTTTTCTAGATGAATATGTACTTTCATTGGACTGTGAAGTATCCTCCACTTGTTGGATAATATACCAAATGTGCATTCGATGAAACGGCGTGCTCTTGATAATCGGTAATTGAATATTTGTTTCTCGTAACTGAGATTATGTCCTCCGTACGGTCTCATGAGGTTTTCATGCTGGGCCGTAGCTAGAGTTGAATTTAAGGTAGGGAAGAGATGGTTACAGGTAGGGCGGAAGTTAAAATGATCTAATCTGATGAATCGATTTTTGTGGTACTTGTGATTGTGAATGAGCAAGGCAGTATTTAACTATCGGGAGGGGTGATAGATAAGAGAAAAAAATCATTTATTCAGGTTTCTATTATTTCCACAAACATATTATTATTAGGCTTTTACGGCCTCATTGGACCACTTAAAGTCATTTTCTGGTTATCTTCTTAGGCATGTCCATGCACCGTTCTTTCGGAATTTTCCAGTATCTTTTCATACGCTGTGATCTTCTTTGTCTTTCCATCCCTGTAAATACCCTCTTCATTGTGTCTCTTTTCTCTATTTTTGGTTAAAATCTTAGTTTTTAGTATTTCATTTTTATTTTTTTTATTTTTTCTGTTTTGTTTCGTAGATCATCCATGGTTATTTCTAATTCTTCCATGTCTTCTCTAACCTGCTTAATCCATCCTGCCTATTGCTTCCAAAGTTTTTCTATTCTTCTTCTTATTAATCTTGTTTCTGGTGTCCTCATGATGTGACACCAAGGAAAGAAATTCTATTCTTGCGTATAATATCTGTAATGGGCTCCAGTTCCCTGCACATCACCACATTTGGCACTATCCTCTATTGTCCCTCTATCTGATATTTTTTATTTAGACATGTTCTTGCAATTTTTATCTCCACTTTCAAAATTTCGTCAATTCTGTTTTTCTGAGTAACTTTAAATAGAGTTTCGCTTCCGTATGTTACTTCTGGCTGAGCCGCCGTCTTGTAGTGTTTTAATTGATAGACATGTATTGTTGTATGTAGACCACATTAGTTTTTGAGCTTTTATCATTTTGTTAGTTCTCGCTTGCCATGCAGGTTTTTCATTCAAGTTGTATGTTATAATTTCGCCCAGGTACTTATATTGTTCTACTATTTTTATTTTCCTATTATCTACAGTTATGTGGTTTATTACTAGAGGCTCTGACCATAATTTCAGTATTTTCAAAAGATATTTGTAGTCCTTATTTCTGTGCTATATTTTGTAGACTAATTATTTGATTCCTGACTTCTTGTCTGTAATTAGCTAGTAACGCTAAGTCATCTGCGAATCCCAAACAATTTAGGTTTATTTGATCCTTCTTGGTGGCAATTTTTATGTTTTTAGGATTTTACTTGCACCATTCTCTCATCACGCATTCAAGGGCACAGTTCAAGAGCACTGGTGAAAGATCATCTGCCTGTCTTAGCCCTGTTTTAATTATAAATGGTTCAGATAGTTCTTCTCTGAAACTTACTGTAGATTTTGTGTTTGTGAGGGTTAATTTGATCATTTTTATTAATTTGGGATGGAGTCCAAAATTCCTTAATATGTCCAGCATCGAATCTCTATGGATACGATGATAGGCTTTCTTGAAGTCTACAAAGGTTACTCCTAGTTGTTTTTGTCTGCTTTTGTAGGCATCCATTAATAGTTTTAAAGTGATTATCTTTTCTGGGCAGCTTCTCCATGGTCTAAATCCTTCTTAATATTCTCCTAGTTCCTGTTCAAGTTGACCTTTGCAGCGACTGTAGAATATTCTCGAAAAGACTTCATACATGCAATCCACGAGGGAGATACCTCTGTAATTGTTAGGGTTTGATTTTTCTCCTTTTTTATATAATGGATGTATTATACCTGTAGCTGTGGTCCAATGTTCTGCTAGCTCCTCTCTGTTCCAGATTTTCACCATGCATTTGCGTAATGATTTCTATACTGATTCCGCAGCATATTTCCAGAGCTCCACAAATGTTTGATCTTCCCCACTTGCTTTGTAGTTCTTGAGCTCTCTTAAAGCTGTGTAAACTTTATGTATTGTTGTTGGGTTTATATTTTCTGTCTGTGATTTTATTGGGGTTTCTGTGTTTATTTGAAGAAGTTCTGGAGGATTCTCGCAATTCAGTAGTCTGTTAAATGCTTCTGCTAGGATTTCCGTATTTTCTTTATTGCTATGGGCCATCTTATTATTTTTATCCTTTAGAGAGTGTAGCTCCATTTTGGTCACCTGTGAAACCCCCTTGCCCCGCCCCCCCCCCCCACCCACATAGCCCGATGTGGCTTTTGCCTTTACACTCCCCCTCCCCGCCGTTTTGATTCCAGAGGACATTTCATACTAATTTCTCTTCGTCATTTTAACTATGAAAACTGCTCTGATCCTCCCCCCCTCCCACCCTTGCAGCCAACCCCTCCCACCTAGAACGAGCCACGTAGTTTATGGACGCTCCCTTAGCATTAGTGTTGGTGGATCATATCTTAGGAGTTGCCTGCTAAATATTTTGTAGTAATCACGCGAGTTTGTTTTCTTGAGGTTTGTTTCTGTCATAAAAGGTATATATTTTTGGTATTGGCATTTAACTCTCAGCTTTCTTTGCTTTGCGCGTTCCAAGTGTGATTCTTCGGTTTTCTGACTATGATATTTTACCCAAGCTTGATGTCTATCTTCTACCTTTTTATCACATTTGTCATTCCACCATTGGTGATTTTTCTT
Organism: Vandiemenella viatica; assembly: GCA_031002005.1. Classification (NCBI taxonomy): domain Eukaryota; kingdom Metazoa; phylum Arthropoda; class Insecta; order Orthoptera; family Morabidae; genus Vandiemenella; species Vandiemenella viatica. The sequence continues at coordinate 8,398,167 of JARYHS010012519.1, forward strand.
TGGATTTATTGGGGATACTTGTTCAGCTATTTGTTTCAGTTGGGAAATTATTTCCTCCAGGTCATCAATAAATTTTATACTCCCAATTCTTTTTTTATATTCCATGTTGTTTATCAGTTTATGTGGGTCATAGGCTCTCTTCTTTTTGGGGTGGCATCTTTTGTTTGCAACGGAGTGAACTTAATTTTTACCATGTAATGATCTGATCCAGGTGTCTGTTCTTCTAAGGATTTCTCTGTGTCAATTCTTATTCATACAAATATGATCCAGCTGCCATCCTCCTTTTTTTCCAGTCTGGGTGTTACCAGGTTTTGAGTTTATTTGGTCTTCTCATGAAGTATGTTGATTTTGAGATCATGTCATGGTTTCTGCAGAATTTCACCAGTCTTATGCCATTCTTGTTCGATCTTCTTTGTGCTGGCCATTTCCATGTTATATGTCTATATCTTTTTTTCCCTTCCTAATTGGGCGTTAAAAATCTCCAATTGAAATTTTGGTGTGATTTTTGTTTATAGTTGTTGCTGTTTGATCCAGAAGTTTCCAAAATTCATCCACCTGTTCTTCATGTTCTTTCCTATTGTTTTTATCATTAGTTGGGGCATGGTCATTTATTATCATGTATATTCTATTGGCAGCTTTTATAGTTAGCATTGAGAACCTAGGAGATTGTGTTTTGAATTCTACTATTGACTCTATTATTTGGATGTTGACTATGAGTCATGTTCTGAATTATGGACACTGGTTCATTACACTTTTTCCTGGTATTCCCTTGTAAATTCTATACCCTTGTGATTCTATCGGTTCCTGATCAGTATTTCTTATTTTCTGGATTCTGGCTATCAATATCCTTTGCCGATCAGTTTTGTATGTCAAAATCATGAGTTTCATTGGTTGGATGAGGGAGGTTATATTGTGTGTTTGCTATGTTATTTATCTGCCCTGTTTTAACTCTAAATTCTGCTCTTCTATTAGTCTTGGGTATTTCAAGATGCTCTTGACTCATCTAGGTCATCTTTCAAGTGACTGCCCACCGTATATGAGTGCAGTCTTCCCAAGTTGTTGCCAAGCGGGGGAATTTTCCTTAAAAGACTTCCTTCCATGTTGACTTTCAAAGATATTCAACCATGTGCAAGCTCGGAGTTAAAACTACAGTTGTTAACTGTAGAGGTTGTTGTGTGTTTGGTCCACAAGAGCCATTTTATTTCACTCATGTCTGCCGGCAAGCCGGTTATGAAACCCCCCCCCCCCCCAATCCGCCACCTCGGAGTATAATCTCTCCGCCTATTCTGACAGCCTAACAGTTTCGTGGCCACAAACATTATGTTCGGATACCAATACTAGTATGTTAAATATAAAAATAGGATCGTATGCAACAGGAGAAGTAAGTGATTCTGTTAGTTGGGAAGCAAAATTACAACCAATGGCCGAAGCAGGAATGATGTTAAAAGCAGAATAGCACTAGCAAAATGTGTTTTCATGAAAAAGATGAACCTTTTAGTTTCAAATATTGATCTAGGTATTAGAAAAAACTTTTTAAAACTCTTTGTGTTGAGCACAGCAGTTTATGGTAGCGAAACATGGACTTTAGGAATACCGGAAAGAAAGAAAATTGAAGCATTTGAAATGTGGTGCTACAGAAGAATGCTGAAAATTAAGTGGACTGACAAAGTGAGAAATGGACGAGTTTTGGAAATGATGGGTAAGGAAAGAAGTTTGTGGAAGAAGAGATGGGCTGGTAGGTCATATTTTGAGACATGCTGGATTAGTTAATTTGCTGGTGGAGGGGACAGTCGAAGGTAAGAACTGTAGAGGAAGACAGAGATTGGAATATGTGAAGCAGATAATTGAGGACGTGGGTTTTAAGGGGTATGTAGAGATGAAGAGGTTAGCACAGGATAGGAAGAGATGGAGTATTGTATCAAACCAGGCAAAAGACTGATGACAGCAAAATAATAATAATAACTCCTTCCTTAAATCAGACGAATTCTTTGATTTGCTATATTATTCATTATCTCATTCAGATCAACTGACTTCGTTCCTTTCTTTTCAAAGGCCAGAAATAAAATGCTTCTCATTCTTTCAAGCCCATTGACAGCTTCTGTGGTGTGTCGATATCAGTCAAAGTTGAAAACGTAGATTCGCACACAGCAGTGGTCGCCACAGATGCTAAAATTTCATATGTATTTTTGAACACCAATCGCTGCCTGTACAAAACTCGCATTGTGTTTTCCGTTTTATCCTCGCGATGACTCAAATAAGCTTTGACCACAGTAGCCTCTTCTCTTAACGGAATTGTTAGACCTGAAAAATCAGTTGAAACTGAAAAATCTAATTTATTTACTACATTGAAACTTACAGGTTACATTCAAAAAAGGAAAGAATAAAATAATTTAGAGCCAGCTCTTTTGTTACCAGCAGCATCGACTGATTTTGGGGTAAGGTGTTTAACAATTTTCTTTGTACATGGGCCCCATGGACCAAAAGTTTCATAAGTGGCATAAGAATATATTCAAAGCTGAAATTGTGAATTGCACATAAATAAATAACACTAATATTTTACAAGCAGCAACATAGTTTTGTTTAATTTTCTCTCTCTTACATAACTTTTTCAATAGTACCATTTTGTCTACATCCAACTCATCAAGGCTCACTAATGAATTTAGTAGATCGTCGTCATCAAAAAATCTTCTTTGTAAATCAACAATTAGTATGACCAACGTTTCAAAATAATCAGATTTAAATGGCTGAGTATCCTGGTCTTCTATTCTTGTTCAAAGGTCCGTCATCAAGTAAATCACCCATCTGATTTGATTTTCCTCTTGATCCTCTTCTGAATCTAGGTCCTATTTTCAGAATTGAGTTAGCATCTACCAAAATTTGATGGTGTATTTAATCTGATCTCATTTTTTTATTTTTATTTTAGATACACTTTACGATTGTTGTGACGTCTTTCAATCCTGCGTTTTGGCCTGCAGGCTAAAGCAGGGATAAGATATTTTTGGCCCCAAACATGGCCATTGGGAATTCCAAGTTGAGTATGACTTAATGCTGATATTCTTAGCTCCATCGTCACCATTAAATCTGCCATTTTTAATTTCATCTAAAGTCATCAAAATCAAAGAATAATTATTGTTTACAACGTTTGTAACCGCCAAGTGTCTTGAACTATGCTGTTCAAGGAACCAGCCAATCATTTTTCTACTATACAAGGCAGCTGTTTTGACATGGTTAAAGAATTCATGTAACATGATGTAATGATCCAAAAAAGACGGAGAAAGTCTTTTCTGAGATTCTCCTGACGAGTATAAAATGCAAGAGATGATAGTACCTGTAGACGTGAGGAATTATCTGGCCATATTTATTTTCTATTCTGGTCTCAACTCCTGAAACTTTCCCATACATTACACTTGCGACATTATAGCATGCCGCAGGTGCGGATCCAGGATTTTGTTTTTTTTTTTGGGGGGGGGGGGAATTGAACGGACTTTGGTTTGGGGGGGGGTTTGGCTTGAGTGAATTTTCGTTCAGAGTACTTGCGTTCAATGGATTTTGGTTGGGGGGGGGGGGGCTTGAGCCGGGGAAAAGGTAGTATTTATAGCCTCCTCGAGCCTCAAATCCGTAGAGCTAAAAAAAAAAAAAAAAAAGTTCTGAAAACTACAATGTCAGGGGTGGACCTAGAACCTAGATACGTTTGGGGGCGGGGGGCTTCAGCCCCCTAGCCCTCCCCCCCTGGATCCGCCCCTGGCATGCCAGAGAGGTCAATGTTATTTTCTGTAAGCATATTTAACGTTTATTCTGTGAAAGTGGCTGTAACAAGGTTTTCGACTGTTGTAACTGTCAGCAACGACTCATCGACGAACCTATCCTTAATGTAACGTAGCGTTACTGCAATATTTTCTCGGTTATTTTTATCCCTCATCCCATCTTCCATTAGAGGAAACCGGTTCACGCCACATTCCTCAATATCCTTAGCAATGGAACTCCGCACTGCTAGAACCATTGCTTGAATTATTTCATTTTGAATTTCAGGTGAATGATATGTTGCGTTTTGTGTTTTATGACTGAGAGCCTCCTTCAAATTTGGATGTTTCACGCATGTGTATTCAAAAAAAATTCTGAAATAATCCTTGTTCTTTTTCTTCCTCCAAAATATAATTTCCACGCAGAGTCAATTCATTGACAACTAGAAATTCAATTACTTCAATAATAGACATCGCATAAGACATATCTTTTTCTAACATATTAACCTTCGACATATTAACGTTTCACCACAGCTAGCTGTGGATATTCTATGTAATGCCACATCGCCATGGCTTGTGTATGAGAAATAGATTACTCGGTTGCATTTTTCCAATTTCTGAATCATGTGAAAGTGTACAAAGTCTTTTTGCTTCCATGAGGTAAAAATTGCTGACAAGAGTAGCAAAAAGCAGCATCTTTCTCGACAGAATACCGCAACTATTTACATCACTTGAACCAGTCCACTACAGAGGTCCTGTAATTTTCTTTTAGATGTACATCTAAAATAACTTGCTTATCGGTTCTCTGATTTGTGCAATATCACAAGGAATACTACAGCTAACATTACCAACATGTTTCACCAAACGTGTTTCTATAGCACAAGCAGTGGTAATTGTATTTTGTGCTTCCATCTGTTTTGAGGAACGAGGTCCTTCATGATTAATTTCCTAAAGAAATCGTGTACGTTTCAAAATTTTTCGTCAAGTGATCAACCATACCCACATCGTTTGCCTTATCGAAGCAATATACGAGTTTGTCATGCTTCAAATTCATACTAGATTTTAAAGTTACTACAACCGCCTTGTGATCACTTATACCATCTTCTGTACAAACTGTATCTACAATATCAGGATTACTTATAAGAAAAAGATCTAAAGTGGACGAGGAATCTTTATCGCACCGTGTTGGCTCCTGAACCATCAGTTCAAGAGATCTTTCTGCAAATACTTCTAGGAACGTTTGGGTTATTAACCTATCTCTTCCGCCCAACCTGAAAGTGCATGTGTCCCAATTAACCGACGGTAGGTTAAAATCACCACCCACGATCAATATATGTCCCTGAAATTTTATGAAGTGACTCTCTGAAGCATTCCGCGTAAGCCAAATCAGAATCCGGAGGTCGATAAAATGACCCGATTATGAACTTTAAATTTTTACCTTGACCCATAACAACTATCAAAATTTTTTAGTTTTGGTTACGACAGAACAATTAATGGTTTTGTTAACGGCCACGAACACACCCCCGCCCATTGAGACAGCTCTGTCTTTCCGAAAAACATTGAAATGAGGGCCAAATACTTCGCTAGATTCTACTTCTGGCGTCAACCAGCTCTCAGTTTCTAGTATTATCTGAAGAACTATCAAATAAGTTTTTCTCCGTCGCGTATTGAACTAGTTGTGGTGACGACGATTTAGACGACTCCTCAACTCTAAAATATTTTTCAAGTAATTTTGAATCATCTTCAATTTCGGCTTGGTATTGTTTTCTTTTTAAGTGTATGTGTATTTTTTTTTTAAAGTCAGCGACATATCTGTAAAAGACATATGATTCGTAACTATTTAGGATACCAACATTAATTGAAATCACATTAGGTCTAACAGGGTGGAAATAAATTAGGTTGAATTTCGCCCCATGCACCCACACGCTAATCAACTCCAAGACTACAACTGAAAAGGAAGGAAACACGTGCGGGAGGCGCGGCATTGGAGAGTGCTGATTATGGGACGAGTTGTGATTTTCTTGGTTCGAGTGGCCACTAGAGTTGACTTGATTCTATTATGAAATACGACTACACTAAGCTGAAGCTCTTTCGTTTATACACAGAAGATTAGTGTGTTAAGATAATATGTGAACAGTAAGATGGGTTATTATAGAATTTATTTTTCATTTCTTGCAGAGACGATCTATCACTGCATTTTCGGCGCCCGGTGGGGTCGCACCGCCTTAGGGCCGCCCCTGCGCAGGGGTGTCGAGTATAGATATTGCACTGTGGCCATTACGTCTCGAGTCAAGCATTACTCTATCATGTGTCATCACAAAATGACGACAAATTTGATCTGGATCAAATATTTTAGTTTGTCTGTCAAATACTTGCTTGACTAAAGTGAGTAAATGGCCTTAATTAGTAGGTACACTATATTGTTTACCTCGAGTTGAATACGATCAATTCCATCTGGTTGCGGTAATGTGATGTTTTTATCTTTGGATGTGTTATTCTTGTTAGATGGCATAACGCCAGTGTGGGATTTTGTGTTTCCTCTAGTCTAGCGAGCTGAAGAGTGTTTTCAAACTTTTGGTAGAGACGGTCTGGAGATATAGCGGCTTGTCTGGATTTTTCGTTTGCTCGGTTTTAGGAGCCGCCATTATTTTGCAGTAATTGGCTGCCATTTTAACTAATCCTGCCCATCCAATTCCAGTTCGTTTCGATTGAAGCCTAGGAGAAATATCACAGGTGGCGGATATCTCCGAGTATTGAAGGGTAGGTTCATCTGTCTGCGTGCCAGCGCTGTTTGCTGTTCCTTTCCCTTCTTGGAATATTTTCTCGCTGTATTTTGCAGACACCTCTGCATTCCACCTCATCCTTGATGGTGTGTTTCTTCTACTGTCCACAATCTGTTCTATTTATCAATCTTTGAAGAAACAGTTGCTGTATCGGACATACTTTGCCAGATTTTCTCCGTGTCTTGCACGAGACACAAACAGCTGACTGAAGACTTGCTACAGCCTTCTTTCTTGTGGCTGGTTTCTCCACAATGTTTACTAATATAACCATAGTCATATCACTGCAGACATTTTGGTACTACTGTGTAATCTTTAGCAGAGATGACACTAAATTCTATGTACATTTTTCTTTGCTTCCTTATTGAAGCATTTACTTCAACAATTTGATGGACAGTACTTTTATCTCTGAGGCCGGTTCTAAATTTCGACTTGAATCCCTCAAGAAATTGCTGTCGTTCTATTTTTCCTTCGAAATTTTGCTCGTATACTTTTTCTGTGATTTCACAAGGCTCAAGTTACATGGGTACGTTGAACAGAATTCCGACTTTTCACACTTTAGAATTTCGTTTAGTTCTTTATTTTCCATGATTTTTCTTACATCTTGAGATGCTATTCCTACAGCATTATTTGTGCTATGTATTTTGTTTATTTATTTTTTATCATTCCCTGGTTTTATAATTCTCGTTAGTTTATCAACAACCTTTTGTTTGGGAGTTTCTACATTCTTGGAAGTTATGGAGACGGCTGCACTAGTATCTGTTTTTTCTATTTTTAACTTTAGTGTAAGTACCATCCCTGATTTTCTCACAGCTGCATAAACTAGATGCCGACAGTTTTTTCTGCACATTTAGTTCTCTTTTCTGAGTCTTTATTTCTTTCTTCATCTCTGCGTCTATGTGGGCCATAGCCATTTCTAAGGAAGCAAGGTTGTTATTAAATTCCCTTAGTTTGAATTCCGTCATTTTTTGGCCTAACAGTTTGTTAACATAAGTAATAAGTTTTTAGTACATGCTGCTAACTGGGTCGTTGTACTCCGAAACGGGATTTAAACTCTGTTATGTATTGTTATTTCTGTTGCTTGGAGATTTCTCGGGTGTGCAGCCGGGTCGATTAATCGCAGATGTACGAATTTTCGATGGCGTAACATGCCATCATCTTCAGGTAGCGTCCACTGGTCGGCGTGAGGAGCGCAGTCCAGGACGCGACTGCTGGTCTGCTCCGGGGGCGTCGATATTTATACCCTCCGACCCCGCCCTCCCACTCCCGCCGCGGCGCTCCGATAGTGGTGGTGGGGGTGTTGCGTTACAGCGCGTCGAGCTGTGATCATCAGTTTGTACGCCACCTCCGTCACGCACAGTGCCTCGGCTCCAGTATTTGCGGAGTCGTTTCAATGCTGGGTTCCAAGCTTGGCTTAGTTGGAACCCGTTGTCTTTGTTAATGAAGTTACTCCGTAGCCGGATCACAATGGCTTCCTTATACACATAGTCCCAGAAGTGAGATGTGTTTCTCAGATCTGAGAAACACATCTCACTTCTGGGACTGTGTGTACCCTCATAAACAAAGACAACGGGTTCCAACTAAGCAAAGCTTGGAACCCAGCATTGAAGCGGCTCCGCAAATACCAGAGCCGAGGCACTGTGTGCGACGGAGGCGGCGTACAAACTGATGGTCACTGCTCGACGCGCTCCAACGTTCTACCCCCACCACCACTATCAAAGCGTCGCGGCGGGAGTCGGAGGGCGGGGTCGGAGGGTATAAATATAGACGACCCCGGAGCACACTCACTCACTACATGGCTGACACCGCTGCATCTACTCACACTGGTCGAGACTCACAGCCGAGCATGTCTAACCCAGCAGCTTCTTGTGCATCCGAGACGCCAGTCCACAATGCAACAGCTATGAAGGCTAAGACCAAGAAGAAGAAGACGAAACTAGGCGGCGCCTTCCCACGTGCAGTAGGTTTCATGGCGGAAACCTCCCATTATCCACCGGGGGCTACTGAACGCGTCTTTGAAGGTGCCACTCCAGAAGACCTATCCCTGAATGTATGGAGACGACGCCTCGAACGGGGCAATCCGAAGAAGTGGTGCTTCTTCATCTCAATCCTCCTTGATGAACGTCGATTCACCTGGAAGATACCAACCTGTGATGCCACCACCTTCGAGCAGGTCTTGACCAGCAGAGAGCACCGCCATCTTGCTCTGAAGTGCCGACCAGTTGATCTCGAGGCGTGGCCGGAGGCACTCGAGTTCCCCACCCCGCTGGCCAGCGATTTCGACTGGGAGGAATACGTCGAACTAACCAAGAGAAGATTCAAGACCTCCAGCTACGATCCTACTACCTGCCGAAACTACAAGATCACACCGATTAGGTCTACAATATTATCTCCATCACCTTCACAAAGTGACGAAATTGCAGCTGCGACGCCTGATACTCCAGCATCACCTCCATCACCTTCACAAGGTGATGAACCTGTAACACCGTCATCTGATTCCTCAACACCGGCAGTCTTCCTGGGACCGGAACAGGGTCCGGTGCCACCAATCCACGTTAACTGCGCTGGAAACTACTGGCAATTACTGGTCCAGTTGCAGAGCGCCATGAAGCTCCCCATTTTCAGCTGGCCAGACCATCTGGGACTTAAGATCCTGCTGTCCTGCCCCGCAGACTTCGAGGCTGCCACCCAGATGCTACGGGAAGCCTCCCTGTCCTTCGACATCATGCTTCCTGGTCACAGAACAAAGAAGACAGGCATCAATACGCCGAGTACAGCAGAAAAACCACCGTCACGAGAGCTGGTTCAGTGCTACAGATGTCAGAATTTTCGACATCTCGCAAGCGACTGCACTGAACCAGCTAGATGTGTCCGCTGCGGAGGAAGACATTATGTTGTTGATTGCGACAAGCGTCGCGAGGACGCTGTTTGCTGCAACTGCGGCTCGTCACACGCTGCTTCTTATCGCGGATGTCGAGCTTGGAAGCAGCAACGTAGCAAGAAGAAACGAAGCCAACGTAGTGGGTTCCATATGCAGCCCGCAACAAGTCGGCAAGAGCGAGGGCCCTGCCCTCCAGTGACCACACGCACTGAGCAGTTCCGAGAAGCCTACTCGCAGCCAAGTAAACAACGAAGTAGAGCTACAACAGCGGAATCAACTGGGCAACGTGCTGCTACTACTACCAGACAGCGGCCATCACAGAAACAAGTAAGGCCGAAGATCACCAGAGGGGAAGGCAGCGGAGGAGGTAGAGTAACATGCGACCACTCCTTCTCCAGACACGCTGCCGATCAACGAGAAAGAAGATTAGACGAACTCATCACCCTTCTCACGCAGTTGATAAATCACCTGACAACAAAAGAAGACATGTCTGCCTCCTCGAGGCAGCCCTAACTTCGCCACATAAAACGCGGCGTACCACTTCTGATGTAACAAGAAGGACGCGGCGGCAACCATTAGAGAAGAAAATCATTAACAGCCTATCGCGAAGACCCACCGACAGTGAAGCTACAACCAATCCAAATGCTGTAGGAGTAAATGTCTAGCGACAAACACTCCGCTATACTCTGCTCAACGGAGCAGTTACTAGGCTATAGGCAGACCAGCCACCACGAGTCTACGGGTGCGGGCTAATATTGGGCCGTACTTGCAGCAGCCGACCCCGACGTCGTTCCGGGCCTCTTACGGAACCACTTACGAGTAGGAGCCACCGAGCCTGGCTGATGCCATGCCACGACTTTTCCAGAATATACGTGTATATCTGGAAGAAAGCCACTACGACGGGCGGGAGTGGCACGACGACTCAATAAGGGCCTGTGACTTCATCGCAAACCAGAACGAGGCGTCCCGGGAGAAATGGAAGCGCAGACTGGCTCTCAACAACCAGGAGGAGAGGTGGTCTTTGGCTGTAAAGATCCACCTCGACGACATTAACTTCGTGTACGACATGCTGAAAAACTACAAGAACCTCATGAAGTGTCTCACAAGACACGAATGCAGCCAAGAAGCGGATCATCCGTGATGACCCAAGCTGGCCAGAGGAGTGGCCCGAAGCGTTGGTGTTCCCAACACTCTGGGCACACGACTTTGACCTGGAGCACTACATCGCCAAGCTGAAACGACGATTTAACATCATGCCGTACCCGCGAGACGAACCAGCAGCAGACGAGACGGAAGAGGTCGACGAACCCCCACGAACGGATACGCAAGAAGGGAAAGATCGGCCACTGCAGGAAGAAACACAGCTGACGGAACAAGGGCCAGTCGTACCATTCACGGCGGAAACTACGTCGAGCTGATTGCTGCGCTCCACGCGGAAACGTCGGATCTTCTTCTCGCCATCCCACTAAAGGGCGGGCTGAAGTTTCTCCCGCAGCATCCCGACCAACTACAACGCCTGACCAAGTTCCTTCAAGCGAACGGGATCGTCCACGCCCCTCAACTGCCCAGGAGGCCCTCCAAATTGGTGGTCCGTGGACTACCAAGCGTCATCACGGAGGAAGCAGTCGCCTCAGAACTCAGCAGCTGTGGGATTGCTACCCTCGCAGTACATCAGATGCGGCGCCCGGGCACGAACGAGCGCCTCCCTCTGTACACCGTTCAACCAGTCGAACGCGTGCCGAGAGAGAGGCGCCCTTCGAGACAACTCGGACACAAGGTCCGGGTAGAACAGAAGAAGAAGCCGCCGCTTGCTCTCACTCAGTGCTACCGGTGCAACAATTTCGGGCATTTAGCTCGGGACTGCACCGGGGCACAGAGATGTTTGCGTTGCGGCGAAAACCACAGAGTGGCCGAGTGCCCGCAACCAAGGAAAGCAACAAAGTGTTGCAATTGCGGGGCCACCACACACGCAGCAAGCTGGGGTGGGTGCCCGTCCCGCCTCAACCTGCGCCGGGCCAAGCAAGCGCCCCCCACCACCACCAATGAGCAACATCAACGAGCAGCCAGTCGCGGAATGGGACTCATCCGAGGCCCGGAACGGAGGCGACCGGGCCAGCTCAGCGAGGAGCAGCCAACGCAAGGCGCACTCGCCGTCCAGCCGCCGAGCTGAACGGACGGGAGGGCCACACGAGGCTGCCACCTCCCAGCCAAGCCGCGAGCGATGCCAAGATGGCAGCGCTCCTGCAAGCGGTCCAGGCGATACCTGGCCAAGTAGCTGCCGCCATCACGGCAGCCCTTACCAGCATCACCATGGCGAACCAAAGGCCGTAAAGTGAGCTGGTGTACTGCGGCCTCCTCTCCAGCTGAAAGCGAGCGCCGTCGTGGGCGGCGTGCTGTTCGTTGTGGAGTCTACGTGCAACCAATATACTGACAACAACAACTAAAACCGAGGCTGAAGACCGGAGCAACGGTAAAGCAGCCAGCCTGTCGGGCCTAGCCCGGCGGGCAAATGACAATGATGAGCAGACCAGCAGTCGCGTCCTGGACTGCACTCCTCACGCCGACCAGTGGACGCTACCTGAAGATGATGGCATGTTACGCAATCGAAAATTCGTACATCTGCGATCAATTGACCGGGCTGCACACCCGAGAAATCTTCAAGCAACAGATCCGCCGGGAAAACTTACGATTACACATCGTTATTACTGTCACCTTCCGTTGAGCCCATGATGTCAGCTGAGTCTTTATGCAAGCCACAGGTGTTCACTCGTCAGCTGGACGCCAGCGTGCTTACATTCCGTGGCGCTGAAGCACTGACGCTACGCAGCGCGGCTGCGGCCGTTGATCCTAAACTCGTTCCCACCGCTGAACCATTCAGCAATTGGACATAATCACTCATACAACGTTCGTTTTTAACCCGCAATTAACGAGAGCTTTTATATGTACTGACACACGCTATTTACACCAGCAAAACTTGTTTTGTCACTTAAGGATCGTCTTTTTCCAGCACGAAATGCAATCAGCAACGAGAGCGACGTGACACACAACCACACGCGACAGCCATCTTACTTGAAGCTTCAGTCACTGTAGAACCTACAGAATTGAATGCAATATTGTGGTAGTCCATACGTGGCCCTCAATCAATTAAAGCCAATTAATTGAGGTTGCATCATAGGCCTGTCAAAAACAGGGTGGATATATTAAGAAATTGATGCACACCTAGGCCCCAATGTATCAGTGGTTTGTTGACGTATTCAGTACTGCCACACTGTACAAACAGTGGTGGCTGACCAAAGAACATTAAGACGCAATTCAGTGACATATATCGTGGATTGTCAACACGGACCACTAGGAACTGCCTGCTGGCACCAGGACTGCAGTCATAAGTCTCTGGCCAAGATAACAATGCCGTGCTCATCCCTTCAGGTTTCGTGCAAGGGCTGAATGGAATGATGGTCTGTTGTCTACAGTGATGATTATAAAGTGCATGTACAACATAGAACTGTTGAATATTACTGTCCGGGGTACATTTGCTCATCATACAAATGCTCCACTCCTGGCTTAAAGGTGTAGAGAATCATCAGTTACAACTCCTTATTGTTAATGCAGCAGAAAGTAAACACAGCCTGCTATATCCATCATATTGTTAATCCAAATCTGCTGCCAGGCCTTTGACAGAAACACAACAAGCTGCTTTAGGAGGATAATGGATGTCCACATAAGGCTGCTACAATGCAATGCAATTACTCTGGCAAGAAAGATCACCAATCCATCTCCCACTGAAAATGTATAGGATATGATAGGGCAGCAACTGACTCTGACTAAATGGCAAGCCACAATGATATTTGCAATACCAGATATGACTGTCAGAAGTAAAACTTGTATTACCAATATAGGGAGTTAAGCTGTACACTTATGCCACTGTTGGGACACTTCATACTGTGAAACATCTGCTTAATTTTTTCTGGTATTGTTGATAAATAATCCTAAAAATAGTAGATTAAATATAAAAAAGGGATCAGGTACAATAGGAGAAGTGAGTGATTCCTGTACAATGTACTGTATTGTCTGTAAGGAGGCTTTGCACTCACAGTTAGCAGAAGCTACCCAGACCCATTTAAGTAACAAGTAGCCGCATCTGCCTTGTCCTGTTTGAAACCAGTTGATTTTCGATTGCTGTTTAGTGAGATTGAATCCCTGTAACTGTACTGAAGGAGGGAAGCCAAAACAGATCATGAGGTAAGCTGTCATTTAGTTTAAACATTCTGTTTCTGTCATTATTAGAGTATATTCGGAAGTACTTATTGCTCAACATGTTGCTAAGTAGGTATGTAAGTTTTCAACAAGGGACAGTACTTACGAATTTCAGAAGCTCTTCTCGTGAAACAGTCACAGACAGCTAATAAATCAAAAAATGCAGCCATGCATACAGATTTATTCTCAAGCCCATTTTCAATATGAGAGTGAATACTTGGTCATTGCAACTTCTCCCTGGCCTAAATCCTGCTTGTTCTATATGAATGTGGTTATTGGTTTAGGAATAACAGAAAGAAGAAAAACTGAAGCATTTGGAATGTGGTACTACAGAAGGATGCTGACAATTAAGAGGACAGATAGAATACGAAAACGTGTTTTGGAAATGGTGGGTGAGGTTAAGAAAATTATGGAACAGTCTAACAGAAAGAAGAGACAGGATGGTGGGCCATATTTTGAGGCATGTGAGATAGCTTAATTTGTTAGTGGAGGGAACAGTCCAAGGTAAGAACTATAGAGGAAGAGAAGCGATTAAAATATATGAAGCAGATAACTGGGGATGTAGGTTGTAAGAGGTACGCTGGGATGAGGTGGTTAGTGCAAGGTAGGAAAGGGTGGAGGATTGCATCAAACCAGTCTTGAGACTGATAATCGGGAGGAGGAGGGGGGGGGGGAGAGCAATTTTATATTTCTTCTCACTTCAATCTTTATCGAATTGTAATGATCTTTGAGAATGTTTTCTCCTTACTGACAGTGTAGTATTCAGTGCTATGAGGCCAATTAAGGTGTTATCCTGGTGTTTTCTTGTTTTAAATAATTTTCGAAACCTCCGTTTGCCTTAGATAACTATGTACATTTTTTCAGTGGTAATGCTGTAGAAAAACCTCTAGGGATTCTAGAAGCGGCTAGAATCCTGAGAGGTTTTTCTACTCCATTTGCCTTGTTTGAACCCTGCTTGCAGTTGAATGAAATTTTCTGCCAAGATATTTTCACTGTAACTAAGTATCACAGGCTCTAAACTTTCTACACTACAGCAAAGCAAATGAATAGTGTGGGTGCTTCAGGAACTTTTAGGTTGCTTTTTTGATACTATGAAAGCAGCTAATTTGGCCTTCCTCCATGTTAACAATTCACCTGTTAAATGGAAATTCCACTTCATTTTGGCTAAAATTTTCACTTGTACAAATCTCAGTTTGTTAATACAAAACATTTGTATATTTACCACTGACAGTACGAATACAGTGCATGGTAATTCAGAAAGAACTACTTCCTTAAGAGGGTTCTCTCTCTTGCTTCGATTTGAAAATTGTCCATTTCTCTTCCAGTCTGCAGCAGGTACACACGGACTGTAAGCCTTGTGCTATAATGATTAACAACAATTTCTTGTTTGCAGATGAGTCTGGTACATTAACATAAGCTCTTCATTCAACCAAATGCCAAATTGGTCATCACAGTTCGCATTTAGCAAGCCAGTTAATCAGGTACTAATTCACGTGAGAAAGAAATTGAAGTTTACGATCAGTTAATCGTGTCATTAAATCCTGCTATCCAAAAAGTGAAGTTTCTGCTGACGCAGAGCCCAACAAGATATTTATTTCACTGAAGTGACAGGATTACATTGGAGACATTGTGAGAGTAGTGGTTTATACACAGGAGAAATAATATCCGTCTACTATGTTTTCTGTAGGGGATGACAGAATTCCTGTGCCACTGAGTGTTTCCTTGTGATTTCAGGTCCAGATTTGTGAGTTAATGAGAGAAGAAGTTCTTTGCAGTCGTGGACCACTGTTTACTTCATCACCGCCTCACTCAGTCACACTGCCTACTGTATGTCAGGGTTTACGCAGCACTCGATTTAACTGTAAACATAACTGCTGCCAAGTGCCCCCAGCTGTATTGGGAAAAATTACAGTCCATGGCCTCCCCCTCCACCCCGGTTTTTGTGTTATTTCAACATTTAAGAATTAATTGGAAGATTACAATAAACCTATTTTATCCCTTAGCATTATTTCTCTTTGTTATTATGTAGAATAAATCTTGTTTGTCTTATTAATGATCCCAATATTACCTACTTAAATTTGTCCCCATCTGATACACATAACCTATCTAATTCCAATCATCCATCTCACAAAAAAAAATTATGAATAATCCATTCCATCATAGTAATACTGTGCACTTATTATCTAACTTTATTGCATAGACAATTTTCAAATTGATTCCTGGCTTCAACCATAATAGTTGCTCCATTTTAGGAATGACCTTCACTCTTTCATACAATATTTCTTTTGCACACAGATTTTTCTAGTGAAACAACATTTGTAAATTGTCATGTCTTTTTCATTACACTGGTTATCATCATTTCCAGTCCCTCTGGTAACTACAAATATGAGGTACCTGCTCTATTCATGCTGAACAAAATCAATCACACTTTGCACATACAAATTTCAAATCACACTTCTCTTTTGTTGATTCTTCCTTCACATAAAATTCTACATCATCTCCTGTTACCATGATATATATTGATCGAATTTTCCATTCAATTACTATGAAGAGAATTAATGAACAATCATTCAGTTTTACATTAATAATCAGCTTTACTATCGTATTATATGGAGAGAAATTTCTGTACACGAACTACCCCAAGCATCTTATATAAATTCATCACTCTGCATACAATTATATAAAAAAAACCCTCACATACAATTTACATGAAATTTACTTGAATTACTTTGTTTTTGTCTCGGCAAAGATACCAATTTTCATATCTTATTACCCTTTCCCATTACCCTTTACTGGTTCAAAAACATTACTTGCACACAAACATTGCAGAAGTGAACACAGTATTCTCTTTTACCTGACCTGTGAAATGGTTTCTTTCTTTAATACATTTTTCTTCCTACTCTTTTCACAGTATAAGTATTTAAATACTTGTAGAATGCCTTGTTGGAATTTTTCAACAACATGCAATACCTTAAATATATTTCGTACTTTTCCAACCACTCATTCGAACAACACAGGTTCTTCCATCCAAATATCAGCATCGTGCAAATCGTCAAACAATGATATACTGGTAGGCATTTTCCCAGACCTCCGTAGCAAAATTTCCGTCCTTTAAGAAATTCGTCCCAAAATTCCTTTCCTTACCCTAATGTATTCATTATTGTTCCCAAATTTCACTATTGCCAAGACAACCTCATTTGTTGTTTTCTCCTCCCTCACATTGTATGAGTTTAGTTTTGAATCTGTGTCAGTTAACTTAGATTTTAACACTTCCACTTATACTTTTAATCATTTAACTTTGATGTAACTGGCTCCTTAACGGTTCTGTCTTTTACTTAGCATTCTTCCAGACTCTGTATCAAATTTCAAATTAATTTTCGAAAATTAGTCCAAAATTTTTTGTAACATCTCTCTCAAATTTGAAACACTTGCGTCCATATTGTCGCTCTAAGGTTTATCACTCTTAGACCAAAATAACAGCCACCAGGCAAATATGAACAAAACAAGACAGACAAAAATGGTCAAAGCCAGACAACACAATGAAGCCAAAGAATCATAAGAAAAAACACACATTAGAAAATCACGATAAAGAGAAACTATTAAGTATCACAAAAAACCATTAATAAACCCCTCAACTTTTCTTAAGGAATGTATCTTCATATCAATTATTTTATGTTCTTTATCCTAATGAAACTTTTAGTTCTGTTTTTCCCAAACAAAATAAATGGAAAATAATCAACAAAAAACTTGCACAAAACAGTTCATTGTTCCTGGATGAAAAATCTGCTCTTTACAGCAAAAAACTAGCATTATTCATTTTTCCAGCTTTCTATCTTCCATTGAAATATCTGTTCTTCAGTAGTTCTCATTGTCTTTTGCCGCTACTGACGTCCATTTACCATACTCGTGAAACGGATCTAGACTGCCATTCCATTCTTTCCATGAAGTGGTAACAATCAACCTCTAGCAGATTTTGTGTCTCGCCCTGGCTTAACTAAGATGCAGAGATAATATTTGTCTAGGAATGAGAAGTATTTGTGGATGCAGTTTTTCCTTTTACTGATACAATATTCTCTGTGCCACCTAATCTTTCCTTATGATTCAAGTCCATATTTACTGAATTTATTAGAAAGTAAGCTCTTTCCATTCACGGTCTATTTTTTACTTCTTCACCACCTCACTCCGCTTAACTGTCCACTTCCTGTCAGGGCTTAGGGTTTACTGAATTTAACTACAATCACAAAACTTGTCTACCCACTGCTGAGTGCCCTAAGTAGTTTTACAATTGTGCAACTTCCTGCTTATGAGTCAAAACAACAAGCACCTCCAGCTGTCGTCAATCCTGCATGTATCAGGAAAAATAACAACTCATTCCATCACAACATACTGTAGTTATTTCTCACAGGATTAAGGAATAACATAATTTGTGTGTGTGTTCTTGACTGTCCTCAACTTTCATTTGACATGAATTTATTTTCTCTATTCTTCCCAACTAATGTTGCCTTATGCAATTTTTTCCTGGTCTGTTATCGTGTAAACTACAGAAACAAAGGTTATAAGAGAAAATATGCATTGAACCAATATATTCCATTTGTATTTGTCCACTAGTGGAAAACATAAGTAGCCTAATGCAGGCACATGACTAAGCAAGTAGAACACCCCAAAAACTGTAGATGGCCCCCAACAAAAATGATGATGACTATGCAGGTTGAGAAATGTCACATTAAATTCATGTGGTGAAACTTGCTGTGTACCAATCTGATCCACTAGCAATTTGTTTCAGCTGTTCACACATTATGGATGGCTGAGAAGGGGTGCTGACCTGAAAATGTTTTATGTGTATTCATATCTTTTCCACATGTCAATGCCTTCCTACTGATATCTGTGGTTTTAAAACACATAAATTCTAACACATTTTGGCATAAATCTTAACCATGAGTTTAGACGAGATACATGGTATGATTGGAGATAAAGACAAACTTTGTATGTAGAGTATAGGAGGGGGAACAATGTTGGGGGATGGGGGGGAAGTAGTTAATTGATAATTAAGATAACAAGATAATAAGATAACAAAGAATCCAACCTTGATTCAAGGGGAAAAAAGTTGAGTGTCTAAATGGATAAGACATGAATCCCCTTCAAAATAGGCCCCTTGTTATTGCACACACCTAGTACAATGGCCCTTTTATTGCTGGAAGCACTTCTGACAGCTTTTCTTAAAATTATGTGCTGCAATGCAATAACAGTGTGTACTACTTCCTCAAGGCTCTGCAAAAGGATCTTTTTAGAGTTGCTTACAGCTTTGGAAACAACCACAAATCACTTTTAACATATCAGTCAATTAGGGAGCCTGGCAAATCTGCATAATGCCATGCATGGACAGGAAGCTGTTGGCCAGGACCCATTAACGAGCTGGAGAAATATCGTAACAGAGCTGCCAGTTGCATGCTGCCACTCTTCACATATCCAAGTCCTCAATCAAAACACAGCTGGCCGAACACAAGCTGATCCTGGCAGCAGCAGCAACATGTCAAATTCTAGTTATCCATGATCAGTGTGACTACTTTATCGCTAACAACAGCATTTCAGCTTGTTGAAGGTCTTCCAGAATGTGCATCATTATAAACGAAACACTGCTATCTTTGAATGGGTTGAATTAGCAGTATTATTTAACTATATACATTTGCATCTATTAATTTTGCACAGTTTCCTCTGTTTCATTGAAACCCTTTCACCCCCACTACTGCCACCCTGTTCTCCAAGGCTTACCCAATAGGCTACACTGTGTATGTACCTTCCTTGCCAAATGGTTTGTACTTCTTGTTGTTAATAAGGTGCTAAACTGATATACTGTAAGATTATGTTTGGCTCTTGTCTCCACTGCACTCCAAGTTAGTAATGAAAGGGTTTATTTTCCCCCTATCTCCTGTTATTTTTACTGTCAAAAATTTTCCATGACAGAAAAAAAGGAACTAATAATAAAAAATAAATAAGGAAAACAGAGAAACAATTGTTTACCGCAGGTAATGGCAGGATGCTGTAAAAACAGTAATAACACAAAATTTCAGTATATTAACTGTTCATGTACTGTCTTGCTATCACCTGCGGTAAGTGATGGTTTATGTCTATACTATTATACATGTGTAGAGACGGCATTTCTTTTGTTACAGAATCACACAAAAAATCTCAAATAGATTTGAAAACCTGAAGTTTCATTTAAAATCTGAGTTATGTTTTATGACACTACATGGTCTGGCAGTGAAGGAGGACATTAAAATCAGTTCCTAACCTCAAACTTTCTTAATCCTTTGTCCTTTTTTCTAGGTAAATTTAGATGGTCCAAAAGGTGTTCAGTGCAGACAAAGGTGGTTACACAGTGTGACAACTATGGTATCTTACCCTAATTCAATTTTAAGTTATCATGTTCCCATAATAAGGATTGTATGTTCAATCTCCAATCATTTTTCTGATATGTGCAGCTTATATATAAAAACGGATGTTGGTACATTTGTACATATACGCAGCTTATATATAAAAACAGATGTTGGTATACATATATAAATATATATTAGACACCATTTGACTGTTCACCATAACAGATGCTCAATCATATTTTTAACGGAGAAGATTTCTAACAAAAAATTCCAAAAACCACCCTCCCCCTTTTCCCTTTACACCGCACAACTTTTTTATCCAATTTTGATGGATCTCTGCAATCTTATAATTTAAAACAAAGAGAAATATACTGTCAACATTTAGTTTGCAAAAACCCAACCCCTCTCACCCTTAATTTTTGTCAATGTTGTTTATACAAAGCTACAGTCGACACCGTTTGACGGGTCACCATAAAAGTTGGCACATATATTTATTTTTTCACAAAAAAAGGTTTCTGACCACAAAAAAATCAAAAAAATCACTCCCTCGCCCCCCTTACGCTTCTTAACCCATTTTTTATCCAATATCAATGGAAGGATGCACATGTTTACTTTTTTAAAAAAAATGGGAAAAATGCTGTCAAAATTTGATTTGCAAAAACGATACCCCACTCCCACTTTCAACCCCATTAATTTTTTGTCAATGTCGTTTATACATACCCACAGTTTTTATCCAATAATATGGAACTTTGCACACGATTTCTTTAAAACAAAAAGAAGAATACTGTCAATATTTGGCTCGCAAAAACCCAACCCCTCTCCCCCTTTCCATCCCCATTATTTTTATCAATGTTCTTTAAACATATCCACAGTTTTTATGTGATATTGATGGAACATTGCACATTATAACTTAAAACAAGCAAAAAAATACTGTTTACATTTGAGTTATGGAAACTCAACCCCTCTCACCTTTTAAGCTCACACCTCTTAATTTTCATGTACTTTATAGAAATCCACAGTTTTAAATCCCATCAGAATTGATTCAGTAGTTTTCAAGTTATGCAAGATTATTCATAAAATAAATGTGTCTTAATGTCTCAATGTACATCAGATTTTTAACTTGGACCCCAAGCTTTTAAGTTGGTAAAACCCATTAAAAATCTGTATTTTTGCATGATGCCAGAACAAGCAGATGTATTCCAGATACAGATTTACGTATGTTGTATGTATTAATGCACGGATGGTACATCGAACATCAATTTTTGCAGATGCTGTATGTAATGTAAACTGACATTCCATATCACAGCATCCAATCCAGCCCGTTCAGGGAATTGTCTGGGTATTTCAATGTTTATCTTAGTTATGGAAATGTTTGGAGCCAAATTAATGAAACTTGGTACCCATAATTCAAATCAGAAAAAAAAAAATCGTAAAAGAGTAAATCAATCTCAATTAGACAATGCAACGCCCTGCTAGTTCTTAAATAAAAGAAAAACTCATAAGTATTAGTTAACCAAAAGAATAGTGCAAAATTGTCTAACAAATTTATTGTAATCAGTATTTATGCTAGAAATTTATGCTACCTGAGTAGATTATAAAATGGTGATTGCCATAAAATCATTGTAATGATATGATTTTTGTTTGCATATATCATATTGAACTATTTGAATACTTGATTACTCTATACCGTTATACAACATATTTATTTGTAAGAATGGAGATTTCCCCCACGAATGATTGCAATAAAGTCTTATTTCAATGACTAGCTTCGCAGCCTTCCTCAGGTGTGAAAAAAATCTATAATGGTCGTCTGACAAAGAGATAATGCGGCAATACAGCTGTCATAGCTCTCTTACATAATGCGTGGTTCTATCCGCGGTCCACGCCTTCAGGCTAGCTGCCAGCGGATACGCATGATGGTCTTCATGGCAGACCGTGGACCCTAATATGGAAATATATGGAGCTGTCATATGGCAGCAGTTAGACAGAAGTAGAACACTCTCTGTGAAGTTTGACCGAGGTCAGACTCTGATATATCCCACTGCCTTTATTGAAAATATCAGCCAGTCGAATTTTGATCACTTCCTTGACTACTGAGTCCTGCAAGTGTTAAGTACTAGCCAGTATCCTAACATTATCAAAATCTGCCTTGTTGCAATGGTTGTACATGTGCTCAGTGAATGCTGATTGTCTTAGGGGGAGATAGTTATATTTTTCACAGCAGTTTTGTACAGTGCAGATAATTCAGCTGCACTCTCATGTGATGCAATAAATTCAGAGAACTCTTAAGCCAAGATGATCCTTTACTGAACAGAGACAGTTCCATATTTTGGCTGGTGGTTGTTAGAAACTTTTTATTCCATGGAGTGTGAGGATTCTGCCAACTTTTTTCCAAGAGGTTGCTGACAAATGGCACAATGTAGTAGCCTTGGGCATTTCATCATGTCGAATTGGAATTTTCTTCGCTTACGACATAACTGCCCTTTCTATCTGCCTCTAGGTGTACTGGTTCTGACTGAAGACAGTTCTCACGTGTTCCATGTTATGAAGTAGGCTGCTTGGTACGTGATCATCCCTGCCTTCCTACAAGCACATTTAAAACACTGCACATTCTAAGCAGCACAGCACTGTGTAAACTACCTTTGCCTAGGACAATACAGCAAATCAGAGCATACAACAACTACCAAAGGGCAGAGTTTAAAACATTAGAACGCAGGGGCTTAGACTTCACAATTTTGGGACTCAATAGTCAAGGAAGCGATCAAAATTCAACTGGCTGATACTTTCAACACAGAAAATGGCTTTTGTCTTAAAGACGGCTCTGTAATAGGGTCCATAAAAAAGATCTACAGGTGTGCCAACTGGCAGCCAGGGGACAAAACCACTCCCTTATATAAGACGACTTGTGAGCTGTCTCTTCATCTGCTGGTCGGCAGACCATTACAGGTGTTTCCACACCTGACGAAGCCGGTGGAGCTAGTCATCGAAATATCGTGTTTTCACACCACAATCTGGCAGTACACCTGTGAACGCTTTACTGTAAACTTATTTATTCATCCAACAATACCACCAAATATATGAACACTGATCAATAGGGGAATAAAATATCCACAAGTTCATTATATTGTCTGAACAGCTGGAAAATAATGAATCTTCTGAGACTTCCTAGTTGCTACTCTTGTCACAGCCTGGTTTGGTTATCCTGATTAATGTCATTTTCCTTGGAAACATCAAAGCAAGTTCTGCCATCAGTGGAGGACAGGTTAAGAACCTGTAAAAATTCCAGTGGCAGGAACCTTTAAACCCTCACACAGATATTTTATTTCCAAGCCACCAGTCATCACTGTAAATAAAAGAGTACATGCATACCAGAGAGATTACACAAGGTTCAATATAACAAAAAGTACAAAAGTAAGCATATTCATCATGTTTTCTATTTTTTTCTGTCATCAACCATACATACTCAGCATAATGTGATATCTTAAATACAGAAGAAAATATGGAAAAATTTAAGGACCTTTCACTGGGGACAACAGCTCCATGTTACTCATTCACAACACTTCACTCGAGGCCTAAAGTCCAATTGATTCCTTGTACGAAGAACAAGATCAGAGGTTGCCACGCAACTAGCAGTCTGAGCCAATCCAGCAGCTGTCCATAGAGCACATGTGGTCTCTCCCATCTTTGTGCTGTTAAGGTCAACAACTAAATAAAAAATTATAAGGCATTACCAGCCTCAAAATCCTTCACTGCTATTTGTTTCCTTAAACTGTGAATGATTGACATATTTTAGTAGTAGCATTATTCTATTACCGTTCATATTTCTCTCATTCAACATCAATTCTAGGAACATGATTTAGATTAAATAGTTTTATACCCTCCTTCTTTTTGACCATGTGTTTATTTAATAGATCTGACACATCTATTCAGTTACTCTGCTGAGTGAGAAGCCTTTAAACTGAATATTACTGTAGTATATTTAGGTCTATGTTTTAATTTAAAACACGTGTTAACAATCACTGTAGAGAAAGGTAAAAAATATGAGACCAAAGAAGAAATTGAAACCTGTTAAAACTGTCATGAAACGGAAAGGTGGCTGGAGGATATAAAATAACAAAAACAACAAGAATGTTAGATTCTGGATACAAGCTATCACTTAAAATGTTGTAACAGTGCCTTGAGGGTGGCAACTTCTACATTTCAACAAATAATTGCTCTATCTATCTATCTATCTGAGCCATTGGGGATTGTTCCTGTGAACACCACTGGTAGGTGGGGTTTCACCTGGTATGGTCTACACCTGAATAGAAGTGGCAAGGGGTTGCTTTCCAAGTTGTTAGCTAAAGTTGTGAGGGAGCCCATTTCCAGCGATGATGGGGTCAGGACTGTGACCTTTTTTTATGTTAGGGGCTGCTGGTGAAGGCAAGGAAATAGATGATCAAAATGATACTGACTGTAGACCCATGATGGGAAAATATCACAAATGCTAAAGAAATAGATGAAGTTTCTGAAAAATTAACTGCCTGCGGTAGAACTGGGAAAGAGGAAGTTATTACTGAAAATATAAAGCCAGTTATAAGGGTGTAACTGATGAATTGTAGAAGTATAATGAATGAAGTAATATAATTTGAAAACTTAAAAGAGATACACGAACCACAAATAATTACAGGGGCAGAGTCTTGTTTAAAAGAAGAAGTACTAGACAGTGAGATTAGCAAAGGGGTTTTCATACTGGTTAGGAAAAACTACCATGATCACTGTTGTTTTTACTTATGGTTCTTCACCTCATCGAGATCATTAGATGTGGGATGGGACTGGGGACAAGTAACGGAAAGAAATTAAGCAATGGCCTTTTGAAGGAAGCAATCCCGCGTTCGCCTGGAGTCATCTGGGTAAATCACAGAAAACCCAAATCTGTATTCCCGGACGGGGATTCGAACTGGTGTCCTCCCAAATACAAGGCCAGAACGTTAACTGCTCACCCACCATGCTCTAGTGATTCCCTGATGTTCATAGATAATGACCATGAAATACTTGGCATAGATTTCTGGGGTAATAAAAAAGAAAAAATCAGGATATTGGCTGCTTACTGTAGTGGTAGAATGACTGATGAAGATGAGGGCTCTAGGGGAAAAATAAAAGTCGTACTTAGATTTCAGAGGTGAGAATAGAATGGTCATTATCGGTGGGGATTTAAATTTACCAGGTGTAAACTGGGTAGGAAATTAGATTAATAACACAAGGAAGCAGAGAACTGCAAATACCTTAATAAAGAAAGGCGGATTTGCAGAAGTGGTAGAGCAGAACACTACAGAACAAAACATGTTGGATATCTTCACAATAAAGCCTGATGATAACCTTTTGGGGTGTCAAGTAACTGCAGGAATAAGTGATACTTACTATAGGACTGGAAAAGTGAGATAGTAGTACCAGTACATAAAGGAGGGGTGACAAATAGGGTTGAAAATTATAGACCAATCAGTTTAACATCAGTGGTAGGTAAATTAATGGAGAGTGACATGCAACCTCATCAGAAATGTATGAGAGGAACGTAAGTGGTTTTAAAGTCGGCTTTAGGCAAGGATATTCATGTGAATCTCAGTTAGTAGGATATATGCAAGCTATTTCGGATGAAATGGACTAGGCAGACCAAATTGATTGTGTAGCACTACATCTTTCAAAGGCTTTTGGCAGAGTGAGCCATAAAATTGTAGTAAATAAGGTAAAAAGTATTACAGTGTATAAGAAAGTGATTTGCTGCGTAGCTGCCACTAAAAATATCCAAATGAGTTTTAGAACATAATTCATGAGAATGGTCATTTAGATCAGATAAAACTGGATAGTACCGAAAAGCCTACACAACAAAGAATTGGAATGCAGCATCCATTAACAATAATTATATGAGATATCCTGTTTTCTGGATGGAATTAGCCAGTTTTATAAGATCTAAACTAAAAAAAGCCAGTATCAATTGATAATATTCATCCAGAACTGCCAAAAGCCCTAGAAGAAGTAGACATAAAAAGATTATCTAAATTAATATTGAAATTTCATAAAAAAGAGATTTTTCAATGGATTTTAATTGAAGAATCATCTTCACGCTCTTTAAAAAAGTGCAATCTGACATGAACATGCTTAAATTACAGACTACAATAATATACAGAAGAATAGAAAGTAAAGTTGAAAAGATTACAGCTAAAAATCAGTTTAGGGAAAGACTGGAGTATCATAGATGCATGAGAATTAATATTAGAAGGGTGGATCAAGAAGATACTTTTAGGACATTTGCTTTTGATAAAGTTAGATGAGACAAAATGTTCAAAACTTTAAAGAATTTTGGTCTAAAATATCAAGGCACAAAAATAATTTATTTCCAATATAAGAATTAGATACCACAATGAAAACAGAGCTTGGCGGAAGGGGGTATAACCCTGACATGTGTTTTGGTGATCTCCGACTGCTGTGTTAAAATGGCACACCAGCAGATACCAAAATCCAATACTAGCAATTAAAGTCCTTAAGTACGAACTTGCAGGTAACAGATAGTTAATAATACTATGGAAGAAACATCAGAAAGCTTTTTTGCTTTTTGAAGACATGACTGCAGTCCACAGAGCTACAATCTCTGAAGCAAGGAAGTTATATTTGCTGTTCATAATGAGTAATGCGTATTTCATCGGTTTAGCATTGGCATTAAAAGCAGTTTAGAAAAATAATTCTGGGTACTTGTTATTCAACTGAAGCTATTTAGGTAGTGCTGCAGATCATGACAAATTCTGCATTATATACTTGCCACTTTTTCCATTAATATAGCATTTATACAATATTTTATGCTTTTAGCAGGCATCATATTAATCAAATATTCCAGTTATTTTTGTGGGATTCGCGCTGCTTTGATCGATGATTTGCTTCTATCATGGACGTGAACAATGGAGTGGTGTGACAACCGTCAGAAGTGATACTTCCCTCCTAAACAGCCCTGATGAAGGCACCAGGTTGGGCGCTGAAACATCAGAAGTAAAACATCGATCAATGCAGCGCAAATCCCACAAAAGGAAGTGGAATATTTGATTAATATGGCATTTATTCATTTTACAACTAAGAATGTCAATCAGTAATCCATTTTCAATATTGTAATAATTTATATTTTCTTACGATTTTCTCTTCTTCATATTTCCTGAAAAAAATTCATTGTTCCCTTTGTTGCACGAATAGCTGTGGTTTTCTTGGTAAAACGTGATACATATGTTTCAGATTGGGCTACTAAAAATAATGTAGGGATAAATCACCCCCAGCACATCGGGGCTACACTAGGGGTTAATAATTAAAACACGTATAGCAAATGGTATGATTGACACAAAATTTGATTCACAGATACAGAAACCTGAAATCAGTTATGAATTTCAACACTTTTAACAAATAATCTTGCACGACTTGAAAACTACTGAACTGATTATGATGGGATTTTCACAGTAACTAATCCTGTTTGCTGCCTAACAAAATTTGAAAGCTTAGGCTCTGACTTAGAAACTGCTGTATCTCTTAGGGGGCATCCATAAATTACACGAGGTGTTTTTCCAGATTTCTGGACACCCCCCCCCCCCAAGAAATTGCCCTTGCAACTTTTTGAGACCTTTTTTTTTTTTTAGGTATTACCCTACCAAAGCCGGGTACACTCCCATATTTCGATGAGATACCCACCTAAAAATGACTTTTGCGTCATTTGTAGACCCCCCCCCTCCCCCTTGGTGAGATTTTGCCGAACCCCCACCCGTCACCTAACGTAATTTATGGACGTGCCCTTATAATGCTACACGACCTGCTGCGAGGGTATGAAATGAAAATATATGTAGGTAATCAATGCATATAACTAATTTCAGTAAGATCACAATTAGTTGTCTTCAATGTGTATATGGAAATAGTATGTCACCTCACATTTCTCATTCAAATGGTCTTTGCCATTGTATAATTATGTTAATGAAAAATGAGAGTTATAAACTGTAAAATTTTCTTTAATCTTAACCTCAGAATGACATCTATGCCCCGCCACACCTCTGGCCTGCTGGGAAGTCTAACGAACTTTCTAAAAGGTTCTGTTATTTTCTAGAAAAAATTGGTAAAATTTGATACACCTGTTTTAAATTGTGCAACTAAAATTACTGTATGGACAAATCACTCTCAATCATACTGGGCATTGCCGGGTTCCCTGCTAGTCTCTGTCAGTCTTCATTCAGGGTAACTCCCTTCATACTAACTCATCATCATAGTACATGCTGACTGTCACATTCCCCAGACTGCCAGTGACCAGAGATGTTAGAACAAAATGAGCTGCTAGAATGCAGTCATTAAATTTCTTTTCATAGTACTTCATTCTAAATTTAATTCAGCTGTTTAGTTACAAAAATATTCTAAAACATTATGGCTGAAAAACATGGAATAAAATTTTATTTTTGACTCATAAAGTCCTTCAAGTTAACCATTTTTCAATCACTACTATCACGTTGGTTGACCATCTTTAAGAATTAGGTATTTACATTGGACATCAGATTTGGTATTAGGCTTTTAAAAGTAAAAAACATGGTTGATTTTTTTATAGTCTGAATTTTAGCCAGATCAGTTCAATCTATCAAACCTTGGACCTTAAAAATGAACCATTCTATAACAACAACTATACCTAAAATACAGTAAACGCTTTAACAACCAGGACTATTCTAGACTTGTGATCATATGCAGTAAATGGTCACCTTGTCTCATGTAATGAGCCTAGTGTCTGTCTTTACGCATGATAATGTCTTTCAAACTAAACAGATATCCTTCAACTTTTTTTTACTTATGGTTTTATGCCTCATTAATGTCGAGGTCATTGGAGGTCGGATAGGACTGGGGGACAAGAAACGGAAAGGAATTCAGCCGTGGCCTATTGAAGGAAGCATCCCGGCGTTCGCCTGGAGTGATTTGGGTAAACGATGGAAAACCCAATTCTGGATGCCCAGACGGGGATTCAAAGCCAGGTCCTCCCGAAAGCAAGGTCTCAGCATTAGCCGCTCACCCACAGAGCTCGGTGGATATCCTTCAAATTTTGCAGAACTAACCCTACGGTTAAAGCACAAGTCAAGTTCATAAATCAACGAGACTTGATCGACGGGTGGCCTTTGATCCTACTCTAAATCCCTATTACTGTACAAGTACAGACGATATGCCAGATTCTCGTAGGCAGAATAGCAGCTGCCGGAGGTGTCACAACAAAAACCAACCACATTCCAGTCCTGGTCACTCAGTACTTTCCATGCTAGGAATAAATTAATCGAGTCCTCTGGCAAGGTTATAAATAACTTCAAACCTGAACGGAATTGAGATACCTCCTCTCCAAAAGTCCTCCCCGACATTCCTAACCAGGTCAACCTCCTAGTTCACAAACACAGTCTTCCCTGTCCTGCAAGACATCCCCAAAGCTCTCTACCAAGTAACAGAGCTCACTGGTTCAACATACACCATGCCTCCACCTCTTCCACCAACCATCATAGGACATGACACGTATTTTCCAACTAACCTGCAACCAATGTCTGGCTTCCTACATAGATCTGACCACGAATCCACTGGCAAATAGAATGAATGGTAAATCTGATATTTGCTGTGAGACAGCTACTGGAAAAACATTATGAGTATGGAAAGGATCTTCTGTTGGTATTTCTCGATATTGAGAAAGTATATGATTGTGTACACAGGAGTAAGGTATTGAAGGCCTTGGAGAAGAGAGGAGTTCCCAAAGAAACCATCAGGAGAGTGACAGAACTGTACCAAGGAAGTGTGAGCTATGTGAAAATAGGGGAAGGAAGATCAGATTGGCTGGAACAAAGGAATTGATTAAAACAAGGAAGTGCTCTGTAACCACTACTCTTCATTGTAATCATGGATGAAATAATGCAGAAGGTGGCAGTGAGGATGGGAGAGGAATACATGAAGGTGATGGCTTTTGCACAACGATCTGATGATCTGGGGAGGTGATGAAGAGTAAGTGCAGCGGCAGTTGGATGTATGGACAGACAGTGTGGAGGAGTATGGCCTGAAATTTAATGTAAAGAAATGTGAGTACATGGTAAAAACCAGAAGGAAAAATAGGTTAACCCAGGGAATTATGACGGCAGGGGAACAACTAAAGAAGGTAAACAGGTTCAAGTACCTGGGGAGTGTATTAGAGGAATGTGGAGGAAATGATGGTGAGATAAGTGAAAGAGAGGCGTTCCTAAGGAGCATTAGAAGTCTGATATGAAATAAACAGGTGCCACAGAGAAGCAAGAGAGTAATCTATCATACATACTATGTGCCTATTATGACTTATGCTGCTGAAAGGTAGACGATGAGAAAGTGGGACATCAGCAGAGTACAAGCAAGTGAAATGAAGTTTTTAAGAGGTAGAATGGGAGTTACCAAAATGGAAAGAATAAGGAATGAAGTGATTAGATGTACCATAAAAGAGGAACCCCTACAGGAAAGGATACAGAGGACCAGACTGAGATGGTATGGACATGTAAAGAGAATGGAGGCTCAGAGAATCCCAAAAAAAGTCCATGAAATTAAGATGCATGGTAAATGACCCAGCGGAAGACCAAGAGATGGATGGCTGAAAGGAGTGGAGGAGGGTGTACGGAAGAGAGGAGAGAACTGGAACAAAGTGGTGACAAAGAGGTGGTTGGAGGGAGAGACTTGTGCATAAAGCAGACTGTGCCAGAGGCTGGAAACTGTTAAGAATGACGATGATGATCAACAAGAGAACATTGGCTGGGTGTTATAGGAGAATGCCTCGCACAGTAACTGTTGGTCTCCTACAACTCTCTTGTTCATAAAGGGCCAAGACCCAAAAATTACTATGTAATCTAAATTACTATATCGTCTAAGGTAAGTAGGGTTTCATTTCTCCATCCTAATTTTTGGGGATCTAGTCATCCACAGAGTTCAAAAGTCATTGTAGTTTCTACAAAAACTGTGATAGCCAGCCTCCCCGCCCCGCCCCCCAATGTAAAACAGTTGAGCATTACCTTCCATGGACTCCTGAAATCTATCACAAGCCCTCAACTCACATCCTCCCTGGTATGATCTCCCTTCCTGCACCTCTAATGGTCTTAACTCCACTAACTAAATCCTTCATCATAAGCATTAGTTTCTATGTTCCTTTCCAAAAAGGCAAGTCCTTCTCCACAAAATCCCAGTTACTTCCGTCTGAACATTTGGAACTGCTACCACTGCTGGCAGCATTCATATATACATAGCATTAGGTCCATGACTGCCTAAGAGATTTTTATATTACTTCAAAATCAGACACTTCTAATAATTTTGCAAATACAGGGTTCGGCAGGGAGGTGTTAAGTTTTTCAAAACATTGTTACGCAGATGTTTTTGAACAAATTTCAATTTTTATTGTCTCCACAGTTTACATATATGATGCCATTTAAGGCATAATTGCTCAACAATAACAGATTGCAATTCACCTGTGAAAAATGACGTCATCCAAGTGGCGACCGGTCTCGTCCACGCATTGTTGGAGGCGGGTGAAAAAATTGTCCATACATCTTTCAAGCATACAGCGTGGAATTGCTCGAATTTCTCGAGTTATGGCATCTGAGAGATCTTCTAGAGTCCTTGGTTTTTCAGTGTAAATCCGAGCTTTCAGGCAGCCCCATAAGAAATAATCACATGGTGAAAGATCTGGCGATCGAGGAGGCCACTCCACATTCCCACGCAATGAAATGAGGCGCCCTGGAAAATTGTTCCTCAAAAAAGCCATGCATTGTTTTGAGGTGTGACAAGTTGCCCCATCTTGTTGAAACCAAACCCTATCTAGGGCAATCCGATGTCTTCTTAATTCAGGCATCAAAAATTCTCTCAACATCGTAAGGTAACGCTGTGAGTTGACCGTCACAGTCCTTCCGTTTTCTTGAAAAAAGTAGGGACCTATTATGCCAAATCGAGCCATTCCGCACTACACAGTTAGCCTCTCAGTATGTAGGGGTCTTTGATGGACTTCCCGTGGATTATTTTCCGACCAGTACTGACAATTCTGTTTGTTTACAGCACCTGTCAAATGAAAATGAGCCTCGTCACTGAATATCAGAATACTGTCATTTTCCAAGGTTTCGAGCATTGTTTCTGCAAATCTAAACCACCGTATATAGTCATTGTTCTTCAGTTCTTGAACCAACATGATTTTGAAGGGGTGAAAGTTGAGGTCTAAGTGCAAAATTCGGTGAACTGACTTGTCTGACATGTGCAATGCGCGAGCGTGTCGTACCGCTGAACGCTGAGGGCTGGCCTCCACTGCCTGTCGTACTCTTTCGATGTTTTCTGGTGTTCTTTCACATCCACGAGCTGTTCCAGGTCTCACAGTTCCTCTCGTTCTGAAGTTGTTAAACCATTTTAGTATTGTTGGGCGAGATGGAACGGCACCATGTCGACCAACATTGAAATGAGTTCGAAATCTTCGCTGTGTCTGCACTACAGAATGACCGGTTGCAACAAAGGTGTCGTAAACAAAGACGAGTTGTTCCATCATCCACGGCTCCATGGCTACTGAAATGGCAAACAATAAGTACTATATATCAACTAATGCGCAACAATCAGTCCCCCTACCACGTATAGTATGCCCATCTCAAAAACGTAACACTTCCCTGCCGAACCCTGTATGTTGTAAGGAATTAGTTACATACCAGTTGTATGAAAACTTCCTTATGGAAATAATAGTAAAATTGGTAAGAACTTTGCAATTCAATTCAAAGAAAAAACTGTTTCAATGTCACTAACTAAGCTCTGCAATCAAATGAGGTGGGAAAGTGGAGTCGCCCCATCTGAGCTTTCATATGAGCAGCAGTTCTGGACCACAGTGACAAGTGGCCAATGTCTTCCTAACAATATCTTGTTACTACCTCTGAGCAAAAAAGAAAAGGGGAACAAAAAGGAAGAATGAAAAAGTGAATGCCTAGTGTTGGAATATAGATAGGATAAACTGGAATTACTGCAAACAAGAATTGTGAGAAAAATCTTGTGTTCAGTTAAAACAACAGAACTATGGAAATTAAAAAATACATTGTAATAAATAAATATACCAGAACACAAAAAATATAACAGAATCAATGAGGAAAAGGAGATCACTGTTTTTGGACATATCTACAGAATGAATGATAACAGACTAATGAAAAAAAAATCAATTACCTTTGGGGAATAAAATCTGGATTCAAGAGGTTAAGAAAGATTTGGAAAGAAATAAGATAAGAGAAGAGGAAATTATGGAAAGAGAGATCTTAAGAAAGAATGTATTTAAGTTTGGAATGATCCCAAGGCAGAAGAGGAAAAAAATCTGCTCCAAAGTGGTCTGAGGAGAGAAGAAAGAAACATAGTGAAATGATATTGGATTGAAAGGAAGAAAAAAAAAAACAACAAAGAATGAAGATCTGGAATTTGAATGTGGTCCCAGAAGGCCTTATAGGAAAGAAGAAGCTCCCATTGTATTAACATGTGTAAGGATTATTTTTATTTTAACATTATTGATAAGAAGTATGAAAAATGATTTATTCCACAAGGGAAAAAACCAGTTACTGAGGAAGTGAGCCATTCACCTATAAGTCAAACACCATCAAGAAGAGTGAAGGGACTGGCCAGGTAGTAAGGGTCACACCTCTCACAGATGAATAACAACTCAGCCTTACAAATTGGACAGATGCGGTCAGATTTAAATTGGGAACAGTTTTGAAAATTATCATGAAGTCACAAGAAACTAGGTTAGGAAATTAACTTGTTGAATTATATTATTATTCTTGAGTCATAAACGTCAAATACACAGTGTGTGAGGGAGATAATTAAGTACACCAGGTGTGAGTTAGTCTCTGTTTCTCAGTCTCTTCTTGCTTGCCACATGTTTTTGTCTAACTATCTGCACCGTGGCGCCTGGGAATGGGTAGACAGCTGTAACATTGCTGAAAGCCACAGAGTTCAACGCTGTGCGATGGCACGGCAATGTGGGAAATTTGCTTGACTTGCCTGCAAAGTTAATGCCTCTTCTGGACCCGATAGAAGGAAAGTAATTAATCTGAGTGGTGGTGAATTAGACACTGTCACCATTTCAGCTCTATCTAAAGGGCTAAATTTTGGCCCGGAACCCAAGACCATTCCATACAAGGAAATTCACACTGGCGTCGAGCTGGCCGTTCGTGGTTTGCCTGTGAGGGCTGCTGAAGAGATAAGGCGAGAAACCAGCCAAATCTTAAGCAAGGCCAAACCGCCTCGGCCCAACACCACAGCTGCTGAGCGTAAAGCACTTTGGTCATTGCGTCGCAACAAAGATACTATCGTCCTACCAGCAGACAAGGGGAACGATTCGGTGGTTCTTACGATGGTAGAATATCACCGGAATGTAGAAGAACTTTTGGTGGATGCGTCTTACCGAAAGATGTCGAAAGATCCAACCAATGCGGTAGCGAAGAAAACAACACCTCTGCGCTGAAATGTTCGGGGCTACCAGAAGACACTATTAAACAGTTACAACCCCGCACAGCTGTTCCACCCAGACTTTATGGATTGCCTAAAATCCATAAACAAGGAACACTATTATCGCCAATAGTGTGAACTATTGGATCGGCCACTCATTATCTGGCTCGATACCTGACCAAGCTGTTATCACCAATTGTGGGAAAATGTCCTCACCACGTGAAAAACTCGGCGGAATTTATTAATATCGTTAATAGAACTTCACCTGCGTCAACAGGATTTGATGGTGAGCTTCGATGTGGTTTCCCTCTTCACCAGGGTTCCTCTGGCTGATACACTGGCTCTACTACAACAGCACTTCGAGCCCAGGTTAGTTGAGCTGTTCCGCCACACATTACAATCATTGTACTTCTTGTATGACGGGCACTACTATGAAAAGATCGAGGGAGCTGCAATGGGCAGTCCCCTGTCACCTGTTATAGCTGATTTCTATATGGAAGATTTTGAGGAGAAAGCGTTGGAAAGTGCCCCCCTGAAGCCCAGTGCCTTCTATCGGTACGTGGATGACACATTTGTTGTTTGGCCCCATGGTAGAGACAACGTAGATAAGTTTCTCCTTCACTTGAACAGTGTCAACAAAAACATCCAGTTCACGATGGAGGTTGAAAAGGAAGGCTACCTTTCCTTTTTGGACATTCTTATTAAAAAGAAATGCGATGGAACTTTAGGACACACGGTGTATAGAAAGCCAATGCACACAGAACTGTACCAAAACGTGCACAGTCATCATCACCTGGCACAGCGCAAGACAGTACTAACTACTCTTGTCCAATATGTGATAAAGACAGCCTTCCTAGTGAGTTAAAACATCTACGTGATACCTTCAGAAAGAATGGGTACAATGAACATCTGATACAGTTGGCATTCCAGGAAATAAAACGCAGACCTAATAACCATGATAATGGTCCACACGATAACTTAGCCTTTTTGCCATACTCTGGCGCCACAATCGAGGGTTGGAAGAAATGGTATTAAGACCATTTTCTTACCACCATCAATATTAAGAAACATTTTGCGCTCTCCAAAAGATGACTTTGCACTTCGTATACTGGGAATTTATTGCATCCTGTGTGAATGTGGAAAGAAATACATCGGCCAGATGATACGGTGTGTTAAACGACACTGTTTGGAACATGCCCGACATGTTCACCTGGGGCAAAAAGACAAATCCACGGTGGCAGAACATAGTTTGGCAGAAGGACATGGATTCGATTTTGAAGTGACTAAGGTGCTGACACATTTGAGAGGCTTCTGCGACAGCATCATTAAAGAAGAGTTTGAAATTTGCCTCGCGTCTGATTTGGTTAACAGGGATTGCGGGTTCCAGATAATTGATGCATGGATTCCTGTTATTGAGGCTGCTCATCACCAACGCTCTGCTTTTTGTATCCTGCGGGCGTCTAATGACGTCTGAGATGCTGCTAAGCAACATAACAATATCTGTCGTTGCCATGCCTGTTTTCAAACAACGCGCTCAAGGCTAACAACTGCACCTGAAGATGGCGACGGAGATTTATGTCGCTGAAATATTGTGCATCAATTATAATATTACTCGGTTTGTTTCCTGAGAAATGTTTATAAATAAACAACACCGAGAAAAATTGCATTCATTTATAATTTTAAATACATTTTGCTTAGTACTTCACAACCTCTAGTGCATTTGATGTTGCTCAAAACAGATTATCTTTGTTGCAGCATGATGGGCGCATAGGGCACTTGAGCATATCGTTCATGGTTTGATCCACCATACTCGCACTTAATACTGGTAGCATTAGTGTAACCCCATTTCACTAGGTTTTCCTTGGACCTGCCCATTCCTGTTCGCAATCAATTTAAGGACCACCAGAAGTTGCAGTTCTCTTCGTGATCAGGTGGCAAGTGCTCTACAACTGTCATTGGTCCCAAGATGTTGGGGACCTTAGTTTTCAACAACTGTACTCTTGCCTTTTCAGGTGACCCAATTAGTTCCAGTGATGTTCTCAGGAAGCTTTTTTCTGGACATGCAGCGTTTGTTATGTGAGGGTCCTGTAAAGTGTCACTCCCAGATATTTTCGATACCTGATCACATTACTTTCAACATAAGCCGAGCTTTCCTGTTTTTTAGGTGAAAGGTACACTCTTCAGTTTTAAAGGTCTTAAATGATTTCCCCCCATAATAGCTTGATAAGCCTTCAAGGTATAATGATAAATTGTTATATCTTTGTAATGTACATATATCCAATGGTTTGTAACAAGGTTCCGTGGGTGAGTAATTTGTGAATTAGAGATTATATAGTTTTAAGTTGGCAGCATACAGTTTTAAGGGTAATGTTTGGTAACATGGGCCATTTCTTTCTCTTCATACCTTAAAATCAATAAATGAGGAATCATTTTAAAGATTAAGGTAGCTGATTATGCACAGTAATAATTAAGAAAGGAATTCATCGGAAGTCAACGTGTAAAGGGCAAAAGTATTAACTACCAAGGTCACATGTATTAGACAGTTCAGAACCAAGCTGTTGATGATAAAGATTAATCGTGTAACTGTAACATAACACATAAAAAAGCATGAACAACGTTTCATATGTGGCACCACCTACGTGACTAACGTTATTTAATGAATATAGTGTGTTTTTTAAGTGTTCATCTCGCCCTCCTGTCTTCATGTGGATTAAGTAATGGGTTATTTTCCCCTATCCGATATTATTTTAAGTGACTAACGGCAATTTCTTTGATTCTGTCATCCACGCTATATTACAGCAACCCATATCACAGAGATACCAGTAAACTGTATTTATTTTCTAGAACTTGGCAGCTTTTTGGATATTTTTTTCTTATAAGTAATGTTCCTCTTAGCAATGTAAATTACCTCGAATTTGTGTCATATATATATAATGTTATTAGGAAATAAAGGCACTGAACATTCAGATAGGAGAAAAACCACCGCTTACCATAGATGACGATTCCTCAGCATCAATACACAAAAGAAACACGTACACACACAGCATATATAATTTTCGAGCCTGCGGCCCTTCTTCAGTAGTAGTGAGATGGCTGCATGTTAGAGGCTGGCAGCTGACTGAGTCAGCCCGGCAGGCTGGTAGCTCAATATGGCGGGAAGTGAGGGTGGGGAAAAGAAATGCATAAGCTAGAAAATACTAATAAATAGATAATAAACATGTCCATAGGGACCTGTCGCGGAAGCGCAGTCGACAGTTGACGGTCCTAAATAGCCTATTAAATAATAGCTGTATGTGCAAAAAAGAAAACTGAGACATGTGCAAAATAAAAGTCAAAATTTATTAAAAATTAAAATTAAGCAAAATTCGAAGTTACAAACTAAAAAAGATAGGCTCTGGTGAGCGATGGTATTGTGGGAAAAGTTAGGAGGTGATGGGGAAGGGTGGGAGGAGAATTGCTGCTATCTTAAATTTAGCTCTGGTGATTGTCTGGTACCCAGTTGGTACTGATAAGCCAGTTCCCACCTTCCGATTTCCGAAATGCTGCTTTTGTCCAAGAGGACTCTGATGGCGTGGACTGCGAAATATGTTAAAATTGTTGGTGCTGTGAGTGGTGGCATGATAAGATACAGGGTGGTCAGGGTTCTGGGTGATTACCAATTACCTGTGTCCTTCCATTCTGATGGCCAGTGGGCTTGTTGTCAGATTAGTGTAGGAGGCTGAGCAGTGGTTACAGGTGAGTTGATACATAAAGTGGGAGGATACACATGTGGCAAGTCCTATGATGGGGAAGCTTTCCCCAGTTACGGGGTTGGTAAAAGTGGTAATTTGCAGCGGGATCTGTTGCAAGGAAACTTTCCTTGGGGCTGTCTTGTAGGCTCAGGGAGAGGGCCGGGGGAGGGGGGCGTGTTTATGGACTAAAGTTGAGGTCTGGCTTGGAGGTCTGCTGAAGCAGGAGGATTTTTGAAAGGAGGTTTCTCATCTCTGGACAGGCTCGGAGGAAGTCATACCCTTGGCCTAGGTAGAGGTTAGCATATGAGGGAGCCATACGAGTGCCTATGGCAGTGCCGCTGACTTGGTGGTAAATTTTGCCATTGAATGGAAAAAAGATGTTCGGTATTAGCTTGGCAAGGGTGATCAAGAGGGATCTGGTGGGGAAGCTATTGGGGAGATGCTGATCTAGGAAGTGTTTCATTGCGCTGATATCCCCTTATATAAAACGCTAAGTCTGGAGTCTGCATACGCCCTCTATAGCTACTATAGCCTTCACTTGCCAATCAACAGCCACAATATTAGATTCGTTCCATCATCTTTCTGTTTAGTTTATTTACAACTAGATGCAGAAATTCATGTAAGGAGAAGGGGATTCAATATTTACGCTATTTTCTCTGTATCAGTTATAAGGACTAGGTTAAACCATAACCAAAGATTTTTTTGGCAGACTTTAAGAAACAATGAAGTTCATTAAAAACTCTGAGAAATGTAATGCGAAATATATTAGTCAAATAAATTACAGTTATCCGTTTTCGAAATTACAGTCTCCGTCATCTAAAGTAAAATGCATTTATTTATGTAAAATCCTAATCAAATAATAAACGAAAGATATCATTAAAAATGACTTATTCATTTCTCCTTATTAGCTTTTCCAGAATAAATTCCTACTACCATTATATATGATTAGGGATTGCAATCCAGCAAAGCGGGATCCTGCATCATTAGACAGTCTGGTGGATCCTGCACAAAATTAAGCAGATCCACAATCTACAAAATGCAGCAAAAACGCGTGCCAGTCTGCGTGACTCGCTGCCCCACTCGGTCTCTATTGGATGTATTACACTGTTTGCCTGTACCCTTGCAGTTGGCATTTGGCTCGTGTGAACAACCTTTCCCCCCCCCCCCCCCCCCCAACCTCGTCATTTGTAAGTAAATAGATACACTTTTACGTATTCATCAAAACTTACATTTTTTTCAAATACACATTTCTGTAATTTGAGTTATGTTGCGTATTTAGTACGATTTTCTAACTATATAATTATTTTGTATGTGTCGCACACAATATCTGAACTACACAGCTACAGCTTTTTATTCATGGTTTCATTGTTCCCGTTTTCTGTATTCACAGATAAAGTAATTGTGACAATTTCCTTGTTTGCGACTGAAAATTTGATTATTCGTTGATAGGAAACCAATGTTATCGTAATTTTAACGATCGCATACCAATTTATTTAGCAGCTATCAAAAGGCAATCCTTTGACTTATTGCTGTTTTGGCCGCTGCCTCAATGTGTTTCTTTGACAAAAGCCACCTGTTTACATGTGCTGCTCAGGCTTTCCATTAATTCTGCAGTAGTTGCGCTCTGAAAAGTCCCATTAAAAATGGCTTGAGTGGACTACATATGTAATCCACGCGACCAGTGCAGGGTTAATCCCTCTTCTCCTTCTTATTATTCCAACTAAAGGCAAAAAAAGTTATACTGAAGTTTTCACGGGTGTATCGACGAATTGTGTTGTAGGAACACCATACTTGGACGGCTGCCTCCGCCATCTTCCTCGCGTGTGAAATTTCGCGTTTTTACAAAGAAATCCAGAGATACAACATATGAGGGCTTCACTGCAATCATTCACCGAGAAAGTCTCCTTTCTTACTAAAAAGTAATAATTTCCGCTCTTAAAACGTCGTTACGCCACGTAAGTAAAACTGAAATACTTGATAGTTTACGTGATAGTGAGTAGTTTCTTTTAATAACAATGAATCAACTGTAAGATCAATTAAGGAATCAGGAGATATAATAATGAATCCCACAAAAACAATTCTTGTGAAAAAGGCCAAGTCTCGTGCTTGTTCAGTGACAAAAAGTTATGAGATCTTGTTCTGAGCCAAGACTACACTTTACAGACTATATTCACTTCCCTTTGTGAAATGGAATGCTTTCTCTCGGTGTTATGGAACGTTTATTTAGAATTAAAAAAAAAACTCTGGTAACTTGGCCACTAAGCACACCATGTTTTTAAACTTATGTGAAGTATTTTATGGCACATAATATGACCTAACACTTAATATTTTCCATTTTTTATTATTTATTTAAAAATTGGTTTAGATTAAAAAACAAAAATGGAAAACCTCGAAATATAATTAAGACATGCTAAAAAGTTTTAATGTCATTTTGTCAATTAAAATATTGTTTACTGTTAATTTTTATCATTTAATTATTAATTTAATGATTATTTAATTTATTAACATTTTAAGTAACTATGTTTTAAATATATGAGTTAAAAAACTGTTTGCGCCAATCCCACGTGGATCCTGCAGGATCGGCGCAAATCCCACACGGATCCCGCCAGATTGAAAACACTGCGGGATTGCAATCCTTATATATGATACCCTTAGTTTTTGATACATGTGCTAGCTATTAAATGAGATTTAAGATAACTTTTTTATTAGATTTAAATCATCAAGGATATGACTATTAACTGTATAAGTGACGTGACACTCGCAATTCAATGACATTATTTCCACAAAATAGCAGTGAGCAGAGATATAAGAAATACGGAGAGCAGGGGGAAAAAATTAATGAGAGGCAATTATATGTCACAAAGTTACAATTAGTAAGTTCATTTAAATTTACATATTGCTTTTTATTTATCTACGACAACCAGATGCAAAAATTCATGTAAGGAGAAGGGTATTCTATGTTTACATTATATTACCTGTATCAGTTATAAGTACTAAGTTAAAAAATAACATAAGAATTTTTTTGGCAGTGGATAAGAAACAATTGTGTTTATTAAAAACACAAAGTTTACACGAATGTGAGAATCGCGAAATACATCATTCA
The DNA here is from genome assembly GCA_031002005.1 of Vandiemenella viatica. Classification (NCBI taxonomy): domain Eukaryota; kingdom Metazoa; phylum Arthropoda; class Insecta; order Orthoptera; family Morabidae; genus Vandiemenella; species Vandiemenella viatica. The sequence goes on from JARYHS010012519.1 coordinate 8,439,505, forward strand.
AATAAATGACAGTTATCCATTTCTGATATTATACTTTCCGTCATTTAAAGTAAAATAAAGTAAAGTAAATAAATCAGGATTACTGGATAACACGATTCCGCCAGGAATTGCCATGGTAAAACGCAAGAATCCTCTAGAAACATTTTCTGAAGTACATTTAACTGTATTATGCCGGTCCAGGATGTATTACAACCTAATTTCTGCTTGAAAATAATGGCAGGCTGTATTACAACGGAATTACTGTTTGAAAATAATATGTCTTGCGATTGACTACAGCAATATAATGACGTCATTACTGAATGTTATTTTGGCGGAGTCGCGATCTCCAGTAGACCCGATCATTGTTCATTTTTCCTTACAAGCCCTACTACCACCACAGGTGACGCCCATCGTTATTCATATGAGGGTAATAGAAGCTATGATTTTCGAAAGCAATATTAGTGGAGGTTGTGGTTAAGTTGACCAGAATCCCCACTGACACATTTTGTTACAGCATAATACACACTGAAATGAGTTTTACAAACCAATTAAACTGCTTTCATAAGTGTCATGTTACTGAAGGTATTAATTAATGCGGGTGAAAGTAGTTCCATAAAACCGATATTACATGTATAGCAAATTTTTTCGGGATTCCTAATTTGTTTTTTATTTTGGAGTGAAACAGAATGGGGGGGGGGGGGGTGAGGCCTTGGAGTGGTCCAATAAACTGTACATAATCTTTGATCCTCTCACTGACTGCAGGTGTGGGATCACGGTTGAGGGGGTGATAAGTGTTGGCGTCAGATAGCTGACATGGTGCTTCACTAACGTAATCACAACGGTTCATGACCACTGAAGTTTTGAGCCCTTGTCTGCCGGCAGAATGATCAAGTCTGGATCAAAGGAGAGTTCCCTGATGGCCCGGGTTTCTGAAAGAGCCACGTTGGTGCCAATGGGTAGTGATTTTATGAAACTAGGAAAGCCAAAGTCTTGGAAACGAGATCTTGAAACAATTGGAGGGGATGGTTTTGTGGGAGAGGGGGTGGATCAAGAATGGAGGGTGGTTGGAACCTTTGGAGACTGGGCTCCAGGTCATTCTGAGTGCCCACATTGTTGCTTTTAGAGGCAAAGTGGTACCTCCTGCAGAAAGCTAAGGACGCACGTACTAGGGTGATCAAATTTGTGAGTGGGTGAGAAAGTGGGACCCTTGGAGAGTACTGAGAGTTGTGGTTCTGAGAGGAGAGAGGCTGTCCTGCTTTGAGATGGGAGTGGTACAGAGTGGATAATTTGCATAGATGGTTATGTTCATAGATTCTACAGCCTTTTGCAAGATTTGTTGAAGGTGAGGAAGGACATGTGGCGTTGACAGCAAACGTATTTTGTTTAGAGATATAAGATATCATGAGTGTTGGCTGGCCAGGTCAGTGTATTGTTGCAGCACCAGGGCAGTTAAGGCTAAGGACTGCCTGTACCAGAGTGTGTGTAAGAGAGGGTGAGAGGGGCAACCAAATATGGGAAATTTTATTGTGAGGCCATTTGGGGGAATATTGAGGTTAAGACATGCTGTTAGGAAAAGGATGTGTGACGGTAATTTGGTCAGTTGGACGGTATGGCCTCGGAATGCATAAAGGTATTTGGTTACAGGAGACATATTGTTGTTTTTGATGTGGGAAACTGTGGGACCAGGAGAGCCAGACAGTAAAAACTTAGTTACTGCTGATGGAAGTTAACTGTTAGAAATGATAACACAAGCGACTAGCAAACACAGCGAATGTTGGCTGCTTCTGCTGTGATATAGATAAGGAAAATTTAAGTCGAGACGCACGTGTTTGGGCCAGCTGGAGAGAGCTCCATGTCGCTGGAAGCCAGGCACAAGAATGTAGTGAACGGTGTCTAAAAGTAGTTGTTAATACAGCATTAAGATGAATTGTTACCTAGAGCGTGAAAAATTTCACAAAAGAGCGGGAAAAACTGAATAGTTCCGCGTGCAAGTTATGTTTTCAAAAAAGTAAATATTTGAACAGAAAAATAAGAATTTTGCCAATGGGTTATTTGGTCAAACAAAACACATCACAAAGCATGAGAAAGAGTCAAGGAAACTAAAGATAGAATATAAACATAGTGAACACAGGAAAACCGGCTATGGCCATGTGGGTTAGTAGGAAACAGAGGCACAGATAGCAGATATATTAAACATTTGGGTAGGAGAAAATCCACCGCTTACCATAGATGAGATGCCTGTGGTGTTAGAAGCTGGCCGCCAACTGAGTGAGCCCGGCATGCCGGTAGCTCATGGTGGTGGTGGTGGGGGGGGGGGGAACATGGTGGGGAATGAGGGTGAGGGAAGAAAGGCATAAGCTAGAAAATACTAATAAATCTTTATATATAAAGATGAATGTATGTTTGTTTGTTTGTTTGTTCTTCATACAAATCCACAGTTTTCATCCGATATCGATGAACCTTTCACACTTATCCTTTGAAACAAGGAGAAAAATACTGTCTACATTTGGTTGAAAAATTATCTGTATAAATAACACATGTTGTCTCATAACTTCGAAATACGGCGATAGACAGACACGTTGGATATGGTCGTCTCCGTACCGTGTTTCCGTATAGTGGACTGGCAGCTTAGTGGTTAAAGCGCTTGCTTACGAACGTCGTGGTCTCCGGTTTAAATCTCCGTGGAGGCTAAGATTTAAAAAAATTGTTTTTCATCGTAAGAGTCAGGCCTGGGCCGTAGGTTATTTGGATTGAATGTTAAACTGTAGATATTAGAAAGTTAGGGGTGCAATGCGAGACAAATCGTAGATAGTCTTGCAATGTTGTAGGTGTACACTTTTTTACGTTATTCGCAGTCAGTGTGTGAGTGTGAACCACAGTAATATTATTATATATACGGAAGTAAGTCTCTGTCTTTTTGTTACGTTTTGACGACTAAATGGCTATATCGTTGTGATGCAATTTTATAAGGAAATCTATATGAAGGACACAGGATATTTTTTCCAGTATGATTAACAGTTGTAGTCATGAAATTTTGAGACCTTATCGAATGGTGACAGAAATATGTTGGAAATTGATTCTCTTCAAGAGACAGGTTCGACGGTACAATGATATAGTGATAGCTTTCCTGTCATATTATTCCTACTCGATATTGTTTGGGACCAATCCTTCGTTAGCAACTTTCTATATTTAATTCTGGCAAAAAAAAAAAAAACCCTAATCCACGCGTACGAAGTCGCGGGTACGGGCTAGTAGATAATAAACCTGTCCATAGGGACCAGTCGCGGAAGCGCGGTAGATGTCAGCTGTTGGGCCTGAATTGCCTATTAATTAATGGATGTATGTGCAATAAAGAAAACAAACATATGCGAAATAAAAATTGATTGAAAATTAAAATTAAACAAACTTCGAAGTTGCAAACTAAAAAAAGATAGGCTCTGGTTAGTGATGGTTCTGTGGGAAAAGGGGGATTAGGAAGGATAGGGAAATATGATCCAACACATACCACAGATGTGGACAAATACAAAAACACAAACCCAAGAGAAGCACAATATTTCGGCATACAGCCTTATTTGTGCAGAAGTGAGACACCAGGCGGAGTCAGATGTGTACAAATATTGGATCGATAATCAATACTGTTGACGGTATATTACTGTTGAAAGTGGTAGACCAACATAATAACTGAGTGAGTATACATGTATAAAAAACAAATTTTGAAAACTGTAAGTAAAAATAAAATATCATAAATATACGAATATAAAAAATTTAAATAGTAGAGATAATAAGTGCTGGGTCTGGTGGGAGGAATTTATCGGTGATTGAGGCCAGGAGGATGTCTGGTGTCGAGGATATTCTGATAGGCTAGTTCCCATCTACGTAGTTCAGAGGAGGTTTTGTTGTAAGGAAAACTCTGATCGTCCTAACTGAGAAACAAATGTTCAAATTATTCAGTTTGTGCGAACTGGCATGTTTTGCAACTGGATGGGCTTCATTGTTAGTATATACTGTCAGCCTGTGACCATTCATTCTGATAGCTAGGGGGTTAGTAGTGAGGCCTATATATGAGCTGGAGCAATGGAGACATGTAAGTTGATATATGAGGTGTGCTGTCATGCAAGTAGCATGACCAATGATGGAGAATGTTTCACCTGTGGTAGGATTGGAATAAGTGGTAGTGGCTGGATACATACTGCATGTTTTACAATGGGGTCTGTTGCACAGGAATGATCCCTGTGGTAGTTTGGGGGAATTACTGGGTGAGTACTTGTGAACCAAGACATTTTTTAGATTTGGTGGTCTGCTATTTGTGCATGGGGCAGTGGGTAGGATTTTATGGAGAATGGTGCGCATCCCAGGGAAGGAATGTAGGAAGTCATACCCACGGCAAAGGATTAGGTTAATAGACTCAAGACCAGGGAAGAACTGAGTGATGAAGGCGGGGCTGTGGGGGGTCCCCAGTAGGTGTGGGCTAACTCCTGCTATGTGGCTAATCTGGTACTGCTCGGAAAGCCCTATCTGTTGTTTACATTAACGACACATCTACCAGCCTTGGTTCCAAGCTACAATTAATTAGTCCAGATAGTTGGTCGAAGCTGGAGTTTGAACTGATAGCAATGATTGAAAACAATTGTCCTTAGCTGAAAGCAGTCTGAGCAACTAGGTGGAGGGGCAGAAGGGATGAATCAAGGAGGAAAATTATAATGTACAGGTAACATTAATACAACAATTAAGAAAAATAAAAGCAAGCAAATAATAATCATCATAACCAATTTCTAAGATCAGCAAACAGGATTGTGGTAATGTACACTCTTCTTCGATAATCTCCGTTTTTTTCCCACCACTGCTCTTCCAGTATTTTCTCCCACTCTGGACTGCAACTGTCCAGGTCTTTTGTATTTGCTTCATTGAACTATTTTTACATCTTTATCTTTTTCCAGATACTGAATTTTCAAAATATGCCTTGAATAGTCTATTTGGTACTATTTCATCACGTGACCAATTGAGTCTCGTAAGATAACTAGATTTTTTTTTTCTTTTTTTCTGTAGACCAGATGGGATCTCTTCTGATTCTATCGCATCTAGTCTTCTGGATACTTGATCTGAGGAATTTCATTTCAGTTGTTTGAATCTGGCTATTCCACCATTTAGCTTCTAGTTCATTGATTATGATGGAGAGGAGGTATGTTTTACATGAAAATAATTTTTCTGGCTGAGGAGATCTTTTGTCTATTAATATCTGTGAGACAGGATAGCAATTTGGAGCTGTTTTAAACCAAGTCTGCGAGAACTATAGTTATCTTCTGTTTGGATACTGTGCTCCATCCTTGTATTAAAAAAAAAAAGTTTACTAAACACATTTAAAAATTGTTTAAGTACTATTAAGAAACTAATCATAAACCATTTATGCACCAACAAAAAAATATTACACAGAAAAATTTCAAAGGATACGGGTTGCAGAACATCTTCTTTAAATCTACTTTCTCCTTGCAATATGGACACGTTTGCTTTTTACCAACAATGCACCATCCACGAATACAGAATTCATGAAAACTACATTCATAATTAAAGAAAATAAAAGGTAAAAATTTAAAACCTGTACAACAATATAGTGTTTCAAATTAAATCTGGTACAAGAATTAGGATCTAATGTAACACAAGTCAATAATTAAATGAATGTATAATCGCTTCATGGCCCACTTGCTTGAAGTATACATGAATAAATAAGCGTTATGTATTTATAAGACGATTTTCACATACAGTTCATTTGAAACTAAAATATAAACTCATTTGTGATAATTATGGGAAGGAATGAAAATGAGGAAGTAGAGGGGAGGCAATTCCATTACTCACTGAAGATGAAGACAGAAGAGCAGCAATAAAAAAAGTTGTGAGGGGATCAGACGCGTAAACTGCTTGTCGTCGTCCTCCTCCCTTCATATCTGGAAAGTGACTGGTTCATTTTCTCCATCCTCCATTAATATAATTACACCATCTTAGAAATAAGCACTGTTTGTGATATAATGCCATTACCACTGCACTAACAATAAGCTCTTTCAGTACAAAATCCTAAATCAAGTCAGAAACACAAGTTTCCCCTTATTAAAAATACAAACATAGCTTCTATAATACAATATTGGGACTTATTGTTGCTTACCAAGGCAGCCAGACACAATATAAAGTAAAGTTACGAACATATCACGATACAAACAGAACTGAAAAATATTTGTTATGATGTTTAGACTACACAATTCAGATGTTAAACTACGGACTGAATGATTTTATGAATTGACAAGAAACTCTAAAGATAATACTTTATGAATTTTTGCCATCATCTTTATTAATACATTGATATAACATGGAAGAAAGCAGCAGCCAACCTTACAGTAATAGCACATACAATCATCTAGCAAAATATGCAATTCAAAAGCAAATTTTTACTCACAGAACCAGTAAATGATTCTGAACCATTCTGAAACTTTGCAATACATGCTTTGTTCGATATTTGATGACAATTTCTAAATGACATGAATCAGTAAAACACTAGAAAGTAAAATCGTGTGGACTTATGATCTGGTAACTTTTCATTTGATTTTCAAGCTGGAATTTGAACCTTGTGGAACCAGGAACTTTTAAGAGTTTTACTCAATTGTAGGAGATACGCCATGACATTCCCTGATTCAGATTCCTTGTGAAGCTGAAGTTCCAGCCAGAAGAGAAGTGGAATGTGTGGTAAATCAAAATCTTTGCTATGTATCTATCTCATATATATTTTGTCCAGAAAGTTAGTTTCCCTTTGGCCTTTTTCAGAAAATAGACATAATTTTGTGAAATTATTTACTGCAAAAGATACAATCATTCCAATCTGAACCGATAAATGTATCATATCATGGGACCAATTTTTGGATTCATGTGGCTGGCTTGGACTGGAACTACTGTTTTAGAGACATCTGCATGAATTTAAAAATGTCAAGCAGAATGGAATTAAGAAAAGATGATAATGTGATTGAGGGCAAGTCTTCAACTACAGAATACCACCATAAGATTTGCTGCACAATAACTCCTATGAAGTTGAACACTGTGGCTCACACCAAACATGAATGATGCTAATGGTTCAGGTGCTGTATTCAGTTCTGAAGACTTTTCCAGCTACACAAATTTCACTAATCTTGTAAATTTACTAACACTATGTGACTGGCTATACTGACTAAATGCAAAACACACTATGACCAAACACCACAACAAATGTAATATCTCACCCACTTTTCCCGTTTTACTATTTTTAATGCTCTTCTCTAATAAATTATAGCCTCATTATAACAGACACCAACAGCATTAATTCTTTATTTAGCATTCAAGATACAGAAACATGTATCACAAGTCTTGTATGTTCTAAACAGTGAGTTCTGTTAAATAAACTTTAGGGTAATCTGCATTCCAGTGTTGCAACTGATATCATATAACTACTGATTCTGAAAATATTTCTTTTAGGTTCTAATCCATAGATATACTTCCTTCCGTAATTAAAAATACTTATTTTCTCATGTCAGGTATAAAATAAACTCCAGATACTAGTTCAACAATGTGAATTTGAACCAAAGATATTCAACGTCATTTTTGCATCTAAGTTTTTTCTTAATCGTGGTCAACATAACCTAATTGCAAATATAGGGATTACACTTCATCACCATCTGTCGGAATGAACTAGTTATGTGGTACATTTAATTTTTTCCTTTTCCATTACCATCTTCAATTTGAGCAGCAAATATTTTTCTCAAGTCCAAATGCACATGGAGAGACATAATACATGATTGGTCACTAGTCATGTGGCAGGTCTCAATGTGTACATATCTGATTCCCTTGTTATATATCTAACCTCTAAGATGACTGAGGTTTTTGAGTTTGTGCTGGTCCTCCTACCTTCATCTGTGCAAATGTTGGATTGATTCTCTATTCATCCTTAATTTCACTGCTAACAGTAATTTCATTGTCACTATTACGAAATAGCAAATTCATCGTGATGAGTGCTAATAAAAAATTATAGGACCAGAAAAGCAGAACTGAAAGAGAACTATAACATTTCTAAGTCGTCTCAGAAGAAAATGAAACAGATTGTCAGAAATGAGAAGGGAGGATTCTTAAATGACTAAAATGACAAATTGCAATATAACTGAGATGGGTAACAAAGATTCAACATGTCATGCAATAGGTGAAGGGAAAAGGAATTTACCATTGACATAATAAACTACTCAACTGATAACATAAGTAATCTCATAACTGGAGAAAATGGTATAAAAGGAGCATGTAAAAATTATTTTTATCAGTTTGACTAACATTATTTGGAGTAGATGCACAAATATGATACGATAGAGCAACAGCTGCAGCAAGAAATGAGGTCAGAATGACCGGTATTTTATTGAAATGTGTTACTCCTATAACAGAGTAGTTTTACTTAGCAGCATATCAGGTAGGTGAAAATTTATTATTATTAGTATTATTATCAGGTTGTATATTTTGGCGAGAGATTGCAGAATACAATTTTTGGCCTCTGACATTTACAAATTTCTGTGGTCAGATAATATAGAAATTTTGACACTTCTTTTTTCAGTTTTTTGGCTATCTCTCTTTTTTAATGAGTCATAGCCAGAAATACTTTATTTCAACAACTTATGTAGGACAAAGTTTTTTCAATACTCAAAACTAAGCAAGCTGTAATTCATCGATAATCAGCAAAGTTTAAACTATTTTTAAAAGCTGGATTTCTGCCTACTTTGTTGCTCTAAATGACCTGATCTACAGCATTTATATATATATATCATTCATGTGGCGGGTTGGGATGTGACCACATCTTTCCCCCTGCCATATGTCTCGCCTCCCACATGATTAAGACTAAAGTCGAAATATTGTGCAATTCCTTTGTTTTTGTGTTTTTACGTGTCTCGCCCTCCTGCCTTCATCTGTGGTAAGTGACGGGTTTCTGTTTATTTTCCCTATCCTATCTTATTTTCAGTGCCTCGCGGCAGTTTCTTTGTTTCCTTTATCCAATATATATATATATATATATATATATGGGGGTGTAATGGGAGTGAGATGCGTTGTTCCAATTATATAGCAACAATAACATGAGAACTCGGTAAGTTTGAGCAAGTTCCAAGCACATAACCTACTAGAGGTGCCCCTGTTAAGCCGAGCAGTCCAATGGAAGGTTTGGGTATCAACCCCAGCAGGAAGTTGGGTTGGCGAGCAAATCAGTGAGGGAGGATCTGTCATTGAAGCAGGAGTGGGGATTAAGCTTCACACTTAAGAGTTCATGATGAGTGACATTAAGGTTAAATTTTCCGGAGTTAAAATAACTGCACCATCGGACCTCAGGTTGGGGGCAGCTTTGATGTCCCAAAAAAGTAGTTTTACCAACGGTAGAACCCAAACATTGCAAGTCTGTACCTAAAACTGCCATTCACTACTAGGTAATGACAAGCTTGAAGAAATTGAAGAAGAACTTAGCAAGATCAATTGGAGCGTTGTCAGTCTGAGTGAAGTATGCCGTCAAGGTGAAGACTGTTACCTTCTGAATTCTGGCAATCCATTTTACTACTGCACTGAACCGTGCTTGAAGCGACATCCAGCAGAATAGCTCGTCTGGTTCTAATTGTATCAAAAAAGTATAAAGTACAGATCTTGCAGGATTATTCTCCCACTTCATGCCACTCAGATGAGGAAACTTGCGAGAAAGGTAGAAACTTTAACTTCAAATTGGTTAATGGCGACTTTAATGCCAAGGTCGGCCCATGGAAACAGGGCGACTCAATGGTGGGTAATTATGGGATTGATGAGAGAAATGACAGATGAGAGATTAGTACAATTTGCAGAATTCTCAAAAATGCTTATCATGAACACATTTTTCAAAAACCATCCTTCCAGAAAGTGGACATGGAGAAGCCCATACTTCAACATTAAAAATGAGATAGATTTTGGCGGTATTATTTCAATGCAACATGCAGGGGAGACAGCCAATATGATAACCTGGAACCCAGCTTCCTACAATTGCTACCTCCATCCCAGTTAGCCCTCTAAAGATCCAGAGAAACTGAGTAATGCCATTACAGTCTCATTTTCAATGATGGTGAAACCCTGACATTCCCCTCCCCGTGGTAAAGAGGGGGCAATGTATGTGTATTACAATTTTGTTATATACAGGCGGCTAACGAATGAAGGGCCCGAATATCTTCCGGGATAAGATGACTCCTCTAACAAGTGCCGACAGCCTCTTGAGGGTGGATAAGCGGGTAGAGGTCAGGGCACTCTGTTGTCCTTGTGGCAGGAAATGGTCCGAAAAGGCGGAAGAATCGACGACTGGTCAAAGGCATTAGGATGCAGAAGGCAACAGGAAACCACTGCATTAAAGGTCCTGAACGATATCCCTTGGCATGGCATGGCTATGTTCAATGTAAAATCATCCGGAGTTTCTATTCCCCCAATTGGATCTCCGGGGGGGGGGGGGGGGGAATGCCTTGAACAATGCTATGATTGGAAAGATGAAAGTATATAACAACAAAATTCGAATTGCCACATGGAATGTACACAGTTTATATGTGAGTGGGAAGCTTGCAAATGTGGAGGCAGAGAGATGCAGGTTGAAAATTGATATCCTTGGATTAAGTGAAGTAAGATGGCCTGGATCTGGAATTCACACTATGAAGGAAGGATCCCTATACTTTTTCTGGTGGAACTGATACCAACCATAGATATGGGGTTGCCATGATGTTCCACTTGATGATCGTGTAATGTTTTTAATTTTGCAAACGTCACATCGAGCTTTGAACATTATTCAGGTTCAGGCACCAACAGCTGACAAAGATGATGAAGGAATAGAATCCTTCTATAACACCTTGGATGAATCAATGAAACTTATATAAAAAAAAGGAGAGATTACACTTGTCATGGGTGATTTTAACTCAAAAATTGGCAATGGTGCTGAAGGTAATACTATAGGGAGCTATGGCCTTGGTGAATGCAACATAAGAGGAGACAGACTGGTACAATTTTGTATAGAACATGAAGTTTTTATTTCTAATCCATTTTTCAAACTTCCTCCTAGGAGACTACATACATGGACGTCACCCGCTGATAGTGAAAAAAATACAGTAAGAAATCAGATCGATTTTATTCTGGTGAAACAAGCTAAGAAAATATGTAAAATCCATAAAAACCTATCCTGGAGCAGATGTTAATAGTGAACACAGCCCAGTAGTAATGGACTTAAAAATGCAGCAGTTTAGAAATGCAAGAAAAGGTGTCAAGTTATCAAGACGCAGAGATGTAAGAAGATTAGAAATTGAGGTGAGAACTAATGTTGGCACTGCTCCGGAGGAAAAGATGAAAGTTATGGTAGATACTTGTCCTATAGAAGTAGACTCTACCTGGAACTGCATAAAAGATAGCATTACTCAAGTCCAGGAAAATAACATTGGATACATTACTAACAACAAAAGGCAGCTCTGGATGACTGATAAAATACTTGAACTTATGAATGAAAGAAGGAAATGTAAAACCAAGGATCCCATAAAATACAAAAACCTGCACAAAGACATACACAGAAAATGCAGAGAAACAAGGGAAACATGGATGTCTAGCAAATGTAAAGATATTGAAATACTCCAGGAGAAACACGATCATTTCAACTTATACAAAAAGGTAAAAGAGCTGAGTGATATATAAAGGAAGCGGCATGGACAAATACTGAAGAATGCAAAAAATGAAATTATCCTGAGAGTTGAAGGAAAACTTAAACGTTGGAAGGAATATATTGAACTTCTTTTTGCAGACGACAGAGATGATACTCCTCCACCAGACGAAAGAATGAATGAAGCCAGTCCAGAAATCACAAAAAGTGAAGTAGTACATGCCATTAAACTTCAGAAGAGTGGTAAAGCTACAGGTCCTGATGGAGTTTACTCTGAAATTATTTAAGTTATAGCTGAGCAGGATTGAAATGGTCTCAGTCTCCTAACATCATTGTTCAACGTTATTTATGCATCAAGAAAGATACCTTATGACTGGCAGAGATCAACTTTCATACCACTGCTGAAGAAGACTAACTCCTCACAATGTGATGACTATCGTATGATCAGTCTGATGTCGCATGTGCTGAAAATATTTCTGCGAATCATACACACCGGTATTTACAAGAAGTGTGAATCTCATATGGGTGAGACCCAGTTTGGCTTCCGAAATGGGCTTAGCACACGTAAAGCACTCTTTACCTTAAATGTAGTAGTGCAGAGGTGCAGGGACATGAATGTTTATGTATATGCCTGTTTCATAGACTATAAAAAAGCCTTCGACTGCGTGAGGCATGAAAAGATAAAGATTTTGAAATCAACTGGTATTGACCAAAATGATTTACGCATTGTCGGCATGCTTTATTGGAATCAGACTGCAGATGTCAAAATTGACCAAGGAACATCAGAAGCGACTGCAATCAGGAAAGGTGTTCACCAGGGCTGTGTACTATCACCTCTCTTGTTCAACATTTATTCCGAGGTAATTTTCAGGGAAGTGTTGGAGAATGAAAACAGTGGGATCACTATAAACGGAAAAGTGATCAATAATATCAGGTATGCAGATGACATAGTTGTAATAGCTAGTGATTTACCTACATTCCAACACGTAATAGACAATTTAGTTCCCCACAGTGAAGAGATTGGTCTCCTTGTCAACCCTTCCAAGACAAACGATGTAGTCTTCTCTAAGAGAAAAATCCAGGCAACCATATCAATAAAAGGCAATAAGATAGAGCAAGTATCCTCCTTCAAATATTTAGGCACTATGGTGGACGAACAGTGTGACTGCAAGAAAGAAATCAAACCGAGAATAGAACAGGCAAGGAGACAATTTATTAGCATGAACAAATTTTTCATAAGAGCGGATCTCAGTCTGCAATCGAGAATGCGAATGATTCGATGCTACGTGTTCTCCATTTTTCTTTATGGGTGTGATAGCTGGACCTTAGAGAAAAAGATTGAATCTTTTGAAATATATTTGTATCATCGTCTCTTACGCATATCTTGGGTGCTTAAAGTCTGAAAACGAAAAAGTACTCCACCAGATGGGGAAACAAAAAGAATTGCTGCTCACTATAAAGCAAAGGAAAACAAAATATCGAGGACACATCATGAGAGGCGAGAGGTACCAGCTACTACAGCTAACCATTGAAGGGAAAATACAAGGGAAAAGATCTGTTGGGAGGAGAAGGAATTCGTGGCTGAAAGACATTCGGAGATGGTTCAATTACACGTCTGAAGAGGTTTTCCATGCTGCAGTTTCATGCTGAGAGCTAGCTATGTGGACTGCCAACCTCCAATAGAAGAAGGCAACTTAAGAAGAAGAATCCCAGTTAGATCCAGCTCCCCTCCCTCAAACCCATCCCTTAATCCTATTCCAGGAATTCCTCATGTCAACCCTCTCATCGCCTTCTTCCTAAATTCAATCCCCCACTCCAACAACCTGACCCGTACTGAAATGTGAGTGATGAGTGAACTTTCAAAAAAATAAAAACATCATAATTCTCCCAGCTGACAAGGGCTTGAAGACTGTGGTCATGGATCAAAGCAACTACACAGATGAAGCCCTCAGGCATCTCTGACACCTCCACTTACTTACCTCCTAACACTGACCCCACTAATTAAATCTGCACAGAAATCCGCTTTTTCCTCAGTCTCCAAGGTCCCTTACAGGGTTTTTCACACCATTCCATTTGCCTTCTGACTCCTAAGACCCCCCCGGACCCCCCACCCTGTATCTTCTGCCCAAGATACATAAGGCGGGCAATCCTGGACGTCCTATAGTTGCTGCCTTTGGGTCTCCCACAGAACGCATTTCTGCATTTGTTGACCACCTACAACCTTTCGTCCAGGCCCTTCCATCCTATGTCAGGGACACTTTTTAGTTTGTCTGTCAACAGTCCCTACACCCCTACCAAAATATTGCTTCCTGGTCACTATTGATGTATCATCACTCTACACCAACATACCTCATGGCCAGGGCCTCAGTGCCATAGAGCATTACCTCGACAGTCGCCCTCCGCACAACTTCCCTGCCACTCGTTTCCTCAATTCTTTGACTCAATTCATACTTACCAAAAATTTCTTTTACTTCCAGTCCCAGGTTTAGCATGAGATTCGAGTCACTGCTATGGGCACTTGCATGGCACCTTCCTATGCCAACCTTTTCAAGGGCATACTAGAGCAACGTTTTCTTCAAGAGATTACCCGACAAACCACCGTGTGGTTCAGGTATATAGATGACATATTTATGATGTGGACCCACGGTGAAAACCTCCTTGACTTCTTGTACTCACTGAATAACTTCTCCTCCTTAAACTTCACCTGGCCCTATTCTCAGACTGACATCACTTTTCTGTACTTGTTCTGTACAGAATGATCGCTTACACACCTCTGTCCACATAAAACCCATTAACCTACAACAATATCTCCATTTTGATAGCTGCCATCCATATAATACAAAACATTCCGTTCCATACAGCCTAGCCATTCGAGGGAAACATCTGCTCTGATCATGAGTCCTTTACTCTCTACACTAACAACCTGACCCAGGCACTCATGAATCGCAATTATCCTCCAGAACTGTCCCCCACACTGACACAAACAACCTAAAGCCAACCAGAACCCTGTTTTTTCTCACTCAGTTTTTCCCTGGCCTGGAATCGCTAAGCCAAATTCTTTGTTTGGGCTATGACTTTCTTAGATCCTTTCCTGAAATACACCGCATTCTTCCCACTATCCTTCCCACCACACCCCGAGTCACCTTCAGCAGACCGCCTAATCTAAAAAACATTCTTGTACATAAATATCAACCCTCTAATGTTCCTAAACCACCATTTGGATCCTTTCCTTGTAAGAGATCATGTTGCAAAACTTGCAGTTTGCATCCACCTACCACTACCTTTAGCAACCCTACTATTGGTGAAACCTACCCCATAATAGGCCATGCCACTTGTACAACCACCCATCTCATTTACCAGATCACCTGCGTCCACTGTCCAAGTTCCTACATTGTTCTGACCTCAAATTCATCCATCAGAATGAATGGTCACAGACAAACAGTTTACTCCCAAAACCTGGACCTCCCTGTTGCTCACCATGCTCACAACACCCATGAACTTAATAACTGCTTCACAGTCAGAGCCATTAGAGTACTTCCAGACACTACCTCCCAACCTGAACTTCGCAGGTGAGAATTGGCATATCAAACATCCTGCAGACTAGACATCCCCCAGGCCTTAATTTCCGTTAATAACTTCCATCCTAATCCCATACACCCATCACTGGCCAGCACAATGATTCTTATTTTTTTTTCAAATTTTTAAAAATATATTTTATTTATTTATATGGGCAGCAAAAGTGGAACATTTAGATGCCATCAGACTAGGTTATATAGATAAGTCCAGTTTTGATGCACATACAATTAAAGAAAAACATTCCCCACCCTCCAAAGTAGAAAACCTTCTGATAATACACATTGCTGACAAAGGGAAGAAAATGGATCTCCTTGAAGAGCTAGAAATCTATATCCATGTCAAGAAAATGCCAGACCTCATATTAAATGAACAGAAAGAACTCTCTAATAAAGTTTTCCTATACAATTTCTTAGACTTATTTGTTAAATCCAGCACAGATTAAATAATTTGCAAGTTATCTGTTATTCCCATATATAGTTCTAAATAAAGGCACTTATTCAACCTATTCCAAACAACTCCTTCAGAATATTAAAGCCCTGAGTAATTTATCTAGACTTTAAATGCTACTTTCTATTGTTATAGGCTGCACGCTTGCATTTTGCAACTGCATAATTGATTACATAAAAAAATAAATGAAAATCATTTGATGATGAACAATTTGTGTTTGAAACCAGTAATGGTTAATAAACATACAACATCAAACAAACTGTAACTGGTTGCCGTTTTTTTAATATCAAGAAATTTGATACCACAGTCACCGAGCTCCACTAATCCATCATGGATAAAATATTATTACATTTATAGGACTTTGTCCAGTCCAAAGTTACAGGATCAAGTCTGAGTGAAATAGCTATTTGTACACTTTTACCTCACATTAACACATTTATTACACCTTTTAATCTTAGACTTTGTGTCAACACCAACTGCACTGACCCACGTTCGACGACCAACTGACTGCCTTGTTCCTACTGATGAGCTCACCATGCGCCCCCCGGGCTACACATTTCCGTGGCCTCGGACACGGTGCCAATGACTACACTAACCAGCACTGATATTTTCAAACCTCACATCCTTGTATACAACATAGGAACACAAAAAGTTTCTGCTACAATTGGTTGAAGAATTAGGAATAATGAATGAAAGGGACAGGATGATCGTCACCACAAGCTGGCACTTGATTTCATGCATAAGCGAATGGGAAAATTTCCATGTGTGTAAGGGTGTCAGGGATTGGAGCAGATTACCAAGGGAAGTTACGAATAATTTACCAACAATGATGAAGGAATTTAATATAAAAATTCACACTTTGTCAAAGTAGCTGGGGGAAGAATTTAACATTCAAATTATATAAGATAATTAAAAAAGAAAAAAAAAAGATGACTGTGGGAATTGTCACTAGTGTGTGCTCTATTGCAATTAAATTACATTAATAGTAGGTGGAAATGCAATATCAAGAAAAAACATAAAATGCTTGAAGATTTCTTGCAGTTCAATGAATTTTCAACTGCGTAATGTGCCATCATCGTCGAACAGAGATCAATTAAAGATCACTGCTTGACACGTCAGAGTATACCACACCTGGAGTGGAGGGGATGGGTCGAATGGCGTAAATACCGCCCCCGCAGGGCCGGCGCAACAGTCGCGTCCTGGACTGCGCTCCTCACGCCGGCCAGCAGACGCAACCAGAAGATGACGGCACATTACTATGTCAAAAATTCATTGAACTAGCTGCATGCCTGAGAGATCTTCAACCATAAGATTCACCAAGAAACTCTACAATTACATAAAAACATAAAATTTTGCTGACTTTTGATGAATTGTAGCTTGCTTAGTTATGATTTCGGAAAAAAACTGTCCTACGAAGGTTGCAGAAAAGTTTCTCCTCTTGCAAAGTGAAAACAGAGTATTTATTGCTAGTACTCATCAGCTGAAAATCTGAAAATAAAATCCCAAGTTTTGAGATTTCTTTTTTGCCACAGAATGTTGAGCTGAAGTTGTCAGGCCAAAAACTTGGATTATGTATCCTCTCACCAATATATATATATAGATTGTTTGGAAACAAAGGCGATGAGAGCGGATATATTAGATATTGGGATAGGAGAAAAACCACCGCTTACCAAAGATGAGGGCTCCAGCGGCGTCAAAACACGAAAAAACACACAAACACAATACAAATTTTCGAGCTTAGCTCTTCATCAGGTTGTAGGATGAGGTGGCTGCCCCGTGGAAGCTAGCAACCAACTGAGGAGACCACACGGGGTGCACATGGTCGGCTGGTCGGGGTGTCGACCTGTCCCTCTCTGATGGCGGCATCAATTCTTCGGTACATATAAAACCCACCAATCTACAACAATACCTCCACTACGACAGTTGCCATCCTAATCACATCAAACGCGCCCTCCCATACAGCCTGGGAATCCGGGGCAGGCACATTTGCTCCAACGAACAGTCCCTTAAGCAGTACACTAATAACATTTCTGAAGCCCTAATATCCCGCAATTACCCCCCAGATTTAGTTCATAAACAAGTTACACGAGCCACATCAGTACCGACACAATCCATCAACACCCCACAACCATCAAGAACCAACCAAAGCCCAGTTTTGGTCACCCGCTACTTCCCTGGCTTAGAATCCATCAACAGGATCCTAAGACAAGGATATGATCTCCTCCGAGCCTGCCCAGAAATGAAAACACTCCTACCACAAATCCTTCCCCAGCCCCCCAGAACCTATTTCAGTAGACCCCCCAACTTGAACCAACTCTTGGTCCATAAATATGGAACCCCTCAGCCCACAAGACAGCCCCAAGGATCCTTTCCGTGTAACAAGCCCCGTTGCAAACTTTGCATGATGCACCCGCCTTCGACCACCTTCACCAATCCCGTAACAGGGGAAAGCTTCTATATCACTGGATCGGCTACCTGCGTAACTTCTCACCTGATCTATCAACTTACCTGCAACCACTGCCCAGCCTCCTACATAGGTCTGACCACAAATCCACTGGCCATCCGGATGAATGGACACAATCGGTCTGGACTGAGAACCCTGACCACCCTGTTTCTTTTCATGCCACCACTCATAACACCAACAATTTCAACACCTGCTTCACAGTCCGCGCCATCAAAGTACTCCCAGACAAAAGCAGCATCTCAGAACTGAGAAGGTGGGAACTGGCCTTTCAGTACCAACTGGGGACCAGACAACCACCTGGACTAAATTTAAGATAGCTCCAATTTTCCTCTCTCTTCCGACCTTTGCCCTTTACCTGCCATCATTTCCCCCAAAACCATCGCTCACCAGAGCTTTCTCTTTTTGTACTTAGATCTATTGCAATAAAAAAAATTTCTCTCGTGTGTTTTATATTATTTTATTTTTTCCGTGTGTAGCATTTTTTCGTGTGTAATATTTTCAATAATTTTGCGTGTGGAATAATTTTTTATGGGGGCACTTATAGATCGTTTTCAGTAGATTCCACCCCCTCCCCCCCGGGTTTCTTTGGTTTGTTTTATGCCAGTGACCTTATGACCGCAACCGCGTTTCCACTGTGCAGTCTAATTATCATTTTCGGGCTTAGGTCCTTCCACCCCCACCCCCGCCCCCGCCATGTTGTTTCTCCCCCCTCCCTCTCCACCCCGACCAGCCGACCATGTGCACCCCGTGTGGTCTCCTCAGTTGGTTGCTAGCTTCCGCGGGGCAGCCACCTCATCCTACAACCTGATGAAGAGCTAAGCTCGAAAATTTGTATTATGTTTGTGTTTGTGTGTTTTTTCGTGTTTTGACGCCGCTGGAGCCCTCATCTTTGGTAAGCGGTGGTTTTTCTCCTATCCCAATATCTAATATATATATATATAAATCTTCTATCTGATTTACTGCTCACTAGATCCTATTTGATTACACCAATACTGAACTATATTTGAAAAATGGAAACTATGGAAACTGTGAAAGCATTGAATATACAGGGAAGGACAAATAGCAGCAAGTTGGTAAGGAAAAATAATAATTAAACTTTGCAAAGAAAGGATAAAAAAGGAAAGAAATAGGATGAAAAGTTGCAAATACAATGGCATCACTAAGGAAATATCAGAAAATCAAGCTGTAATAAAGGATAACAGAATACAAAATCAAACCATGATAAAAGCAAATTTAGTTGTGGAACAACTGATCTCGTATTTTGAGTACGTCTGATGACAGCCAAGTACATTCTTTATTTATTTGTGTCAGTAACACTGAGGAAAAGACTTGGCAAATGTTTCATGTCGAGTGTGGCACTCTATGGGGCAGAGATGTGAACACTGTGATGAGGATGAAAAACTTAGAGGCATTTGAGATGTCAGTGTTAAACAGAATGGAGAGGATACGCTGGATGGAGAAAGTGAGTCATGTTGAAGTGCTGGAAAGGGTTGTTGAGAGGAGGAAACCACTGCAAGTCATAAGAGAAATGAAGAACTGGATGGGATCCTTGTTGAGAGTGGAGTGCTTGCTAAAAGATGCCTTGAAAGGACTAGTTTGTGGTAGGAAGGAGAGACGGAGAAAGAGGTACAAGATTGTAGATGATATCAAGGGAAATGGAAATTACATGGACTTGAAGAGGAGAGCAGAAGACAGGATAACATGGAGAGCTACCAAATGAAAACCTGTTGAAGAACAGAGCATTAATGATGATAACATGCAATGGAAAAACAAATAAATGAACAAATATCACCACATACTCATAAGTTAACTATTTACATAATTACTAAACAATGTGTGCCTTAAATTTGGCAAAATGAGGCATGATAACTGATCCATACCAGTATTGTGGAAGCAAAAGATTGCACAGAGAAATTTAGCAGATGTTTTGTTGCGCACTATTCACCATATTCACACAAGGTTTGCTCCTCTTGCAAACTGTCCTCAAATTTTCCAACGCATCATTGTCACTTATTTAATTATTGCTAAGTGCTCTCAGTTTTTTAATGTCCCGGGGGCAGGTTTTCTGAAGATTACGCATTCTGGATGTTTGAGGTATTTTAAGGAGCCCATAAAGCAGCATTTTTTTAAAAAAAATAACAATATGAGAATCTATTGCTCAACAGTTGTCTACCAACATTTCCCACAGTATATGTTCAATGTATGTCCCAAAAAATTATGGATCAACAATCACAGCAGCTGGTTGCTGTTTCTTGTCTCATTATATTTTGTGTCTACATGCACTGTGATGATGAAGCTGTGTTAGCTGAATATTTTTATTTTGCAATATAAAAAAGAAAAGCAAGTGAATGTAGCGTTACCCAACTAACAATGATACAGTTATTCCTGTTGATAAAAATAGAACTAAACAACTGCTTATTAAAAAATTTACAAGGATCTCAAAACTGATTTAAAAGTATCGATTTGTACGATTTCAAAAATGTGGGGGCGGGGGGCAAACAAATAAAGGTAGGTCAAGTCGATTGTGTTGCACCAGATCATTTCAAGGCATCTGAAAGATTGAGCCACAAATTTGAATTAAAAAACAACATTGGAATGGATATAAAAATGATCAGCTAGGTAAAGCAATTCTTAAAATATAGAAATTAAAGCAGTAGGTAGGGAAAGAGGTGGAAGTGAAAATGGGAGTGCCAAAGGTTAGGGTATTGGTACTATGGGTATTAATTATTCTGAAGGAAGGATCATTGTGTTAGTCAGAAGTTAGGTTATTTGAAGACAGCGTAATGGAGATGACTGAAAAGCTGTGGGTTGGCATGGACAGGATATCTAACTCACTAGATCAACTTGGAATAAAGACAAATGCCAAGGTACATTATTTTCTTTCTTAAAAAAAGGGTTGTTTATGATTACAGGATGGGTGAGGAGGGAATGTACCAGAGAAGTGAAGGAACTGGGTTACAAAGCTATTGCTTGAATATGTTCTATAGGACCCACATCTTGGATATCAAATACAGGAACTGGAGAGGGTGGAAAGAAGAGCAACTGGATTTGTTTGTAAATATTACTGCAGAACACAATCAGTGACTGATATGATATAGGAATTGGTGATACATTAGATGACAAGAAGAGGCTGTAGAAGAATTGAGAGTAGCGTATGGAATGGAAGGAGTGATGTTCCGACAGTTAACAGCAGACACCGATACCTGATGATGACAGCCGATCTTGCTGTCGAAACGTCGTGTTACTTTGAGACCATCCGGCTGAACACCTGTGAAGATTATATTTCATCACTACGCCGGGAAAATCTCCACTCACACATATGCGTTTACTATTATTAAATATATTGGGGTTAAACCGAGGTGTCAATTTCTCTACACAACTAATTCTGCATTACATCAAACAGTCGGTCTGATTTTTCTTCACTGTTTGAAGCAAATTGTTCAATGCCACCCTTGATAATTTATTCCTGTCCCTCATTCCATAGGTTATAAATGAAAAGTTTCCTACCCTGATCGCATTTGTACAGGCATAATATCAAATATAGTTTAAACAAGATACCCCAACATATAAACTTCTATCAGAGTAATCAGAATTATTTTGAAGGTATACAGATAATGACAATTTCAGAACTTAATCTAGGGCAAAAGAACACTATCTCTTTACCAGTACACCACTAACACTGTACAGTAACAGTTCGTTTTACACAAGATAAAACGTACCTGGCAGTTGCAAAATACTTAAAACCCACTGCTTGTGAAACTTTTATTTTGAATATATTTGTTGTAAAAAGGATACACATGATCACAAGACAACTTATATGTATTTTCTATCAAACCCTCTTCATTTTCTTTGACAAGGAGTTGATTCCCACAGACAGCGCACACTCCTCTCTCTAGGTGTCTTGTGGGTATACCATCAGGCTGGTAGTACTGCAAATAAATACACTCCTTCAGAATTTTATAACAAAATATTACAAAATTTTTGGTAATTAATTAACATGTTAGTTTATAATATAATTATATGATGATTTTAAAATACAGAACCTTACATGGTTCCAGAGAAACAAGGGAAAAATAATTACTGCTGTTATATATTTGGTATTGCATGGTTGACACTAGCTGGAAGAGAAACTTTTTTCTCAGAGTGCTGCTCAGCATAAATATTTCTATATGTTAGCAGGTGGTTGTATAAAGTGGATGAATTTGACTGTAGTAATATAAATAATATTTGAGGTTTCAATTTTGTTATACTCAATGACGGCCTTTTCAATAGGGAGAAAGAAATTATTCAGCAAATTATTTACATATATACAGCCTGTATTAGTATAATCATTTGTTGAGTGAATCAATATATTTTACTAATTGATGATACAGATTTATTTTCCCATCCTGAGACCACTAAAACAATTGTGAAAATCCTACAGATAGGTAGCTAATAGGGATGTGTTTCACCTAAGACCTAGCAAGCCAATAGTAAAGAGACTATGGGTTTCAAAATGCAAATAATGCGAAGAAAGGACGTATCTAAAAGAAATGGTATATGAATTGGTGTATTAGTGCAGGCTAGTAGAATGGAGGAAATTATTGGTTTGATGGAGAGAGAAAAAAATAGGTATCTTGGGACTGAAAGAAGCAAAGTTGAAAGGAAAGGTAAAAAAATTGAGAGGAGATTTTCAGTTATACCAGAATTGGAATGAGAAAGGGAAGTGATATGGAGTTACTGGTTGTGACAGAAAGGGTAAAGAGGAATGCAAAATAAATTAGTTAAAGGATGATGATAGCAGTGAATGATAGAAGTTTGGAGATATTGCAAGTGTATACTCCAAAAGTATAATGGTCACAGTGTTTTAATTATAGGAGACCTGAATGTAGATCTGTAAAGACAAGAATATCTGCAGATATGTGGAAAAGGCAACTAGCAATGGAAAAAGCTTTTGGACTTCTGCAAGAGAAATTTGTTAATAATTTTTTTTTTTACTTGTGGTTTTATATTTTGTCAAAATTGAGGTCATTAGAGGTGGGATGGGACTGGAGACAAGGAACAGGGAGGAATTCACCCATGGCCTTTTGAAAAAAGCGTCCCAGTATTCACCTGGAATGATTTGGGGAAACCACAGAAAACCCAAATCTGGATGCCAGGACGGGGAATTGATGATAAGTAAGTCTTTGTACAAAAAATAAATAACTCATTAGGTACATTGACACAGCAGGGATAGGCAGATGAAATCTGTAATACTGTGAACAATTTGTAATGGTTAACTGAAGAGTAGTGCTGCAGATGTCATCAGCAATCACCACCCGACAGAAAGGAAAACAGGAAACTAAAGGTACTGAAACTGAAAGGGGAAGATAACAAAGGAGAGTACCCAAGAAAAATGACTTAGACACTCACAGGGGAAATGGGGACATTGAAATAGGATAGGGGAAGATTTAGTAGCAGAAACAAAAGGCAGAAGAACTAGCAGTACAAAAAGATGAAAGTAAATACTAGGATGAAATAGGATTACAGAAACAGCAGTATAGATGAAGATAACAAGTTTTTAGAACAAGTATAAGTGGAGAAAAGCATTAATTAAAAAGGAGGCAAAAAGCAAAGGACAGGATAGAGTGGACAGAGAAATGGGTACTGATAATGGAGAAGGATAGCAAACTTAAAACAAAACACTGAATGGCATGCTAAATTGGAGGAAAGATAAGAGTGAAAATCCTCTCTTACTGGATGAAAATGAGATAAAGAGTAAAGTTAAAAGGGAAGAAGTTCTCTGGGGACCTACTAAACCCAAATTGGACAGTGGAAGAGGCACTGATAAAGGGAGAACAACAACATAAACAAAAAAAAAACAGTACAAGTAAAATACCCAACACAGGCAGAAGTGGATAGATATCTGAACAAGGCACCAACTACTGCATAAACTGTGGAGCACTGGGAGTTATAGGTAAGTAGTGGCTATAATGAGAACAAAATGCAAGGGAAGAACCACCCCAGAAATTTGGAAAAAGTGTAACAGTGTAAAATTTTTAAAGGAATCACTACAATTTGCACTGTGCAAATTTTTTTGAGAAGATCCTAGAGAAGAAAATACATGACAAAGTCAAAAATGAGGTAAGAGAGAGAGAAAAAAAAAGCACAATTTCAGGCGAGGCAGATAAATAGCAATCCTAATATTTGCTATATGGCAGTAGCAGGAAAAATACTATGAGTAAGGGTAGGAGCTTCTGAGGAGTTGCTGCATATTGAAAAAAGCTGATGATAATGTAGACAAAAGTCTGACAAAAAAGAAAGGAGTCCATAAATGAGCAATAAACTGAGTGAAGGAGATATAGTAGGGAAGAGTGAGCTTTGTCAAAGCAGGGAGAAAAAGAAGAGAGTGATTAGCACATTACTTTTATTTGAAATGGGATAAAAGAAGGAAATTAACTCTTACATCTACTGTTAATCATTGTTATGTAAGAGATAATGGAGCAACTGACTGAAGAAATTGAGGAATATATATATATATACATTTTGCAGGTGGTCTAATGATGTGGGGGAGATACAAAAGAGAAAGTTCTGAGTCAATTATAAATCTGGGCAAACAACTTACCACTATGTGTCACAAAATTCATATAAAAAAACCAGGAAGAAGGAGAGGCTATATAGAGGAGGGATTATGATATCAAGTGAACAGCAAAAGAAGATAAATAGTTTTAAGTGTCTGGGAAGCTTTCTGGAAAGAAAGAGGGAAGCTAGATAAACCATTAGGAAGTGTCAGAAATTTGATACGGAACAAGGATGTTCCCAACACCACTCGGGGAACGAGTTATCAGGTGCACTACCTGGGTAGTAAAAAAATGGAATATTAGTAAGTAACAGGAAAGTTAAATGAAATAAGAATGTGTTGGAAAAGGAACCACTGCAGGAGAGAGAAAGGAAGAATCAAGTGGTATGGACATGTCAAGAGAATGAAGAAAGCAAAGAAGTGTCAAATATATAAGAATGCAATCTTTCTCTGCGTTGAAAGTAAAGGTGTTGTGAAAATGGAGGGGTTTGTGTGCTAAGCAAATCTTGCAAAAACCTGAAAACTGTGGACGAGAAACCAATTTTGAAGGCAAAATCAAGATTAAGTTACTATCAACAATACTTACTACATTTTTTGTCACATCAGATCACATGGTGTTATTATTTTATCTAAACTACATTATCTCCAATTTTTCATAATTATGTTTTCCAAATGTAGCATTATTATTCTCAAATAACTTCACTTTACTGAACTGATGCCTTCTTGGTGATATTCTAATCTCATATTTAAGGTTTAAAAGATACGTTACACAATACTTACAGCAAAGAACTGATAGTTCGCATTAGAATATCAAGTCAGACAAACCACAATGGAATTACCACTCGGCATCGTGAAAGAAGTTTCACTTAAAAAAGACACAGTAACACAGTTAATGAATTAATTAAATTCTAAGTCAAAAAATGTACACAGCATTTAGAAATTGCATCGTTTTACCCTTTCTTTCAATTATAAAGAGCCTAAAGAGCAGAGATCTAATGACAAAATAGATATTTTGGACTGTAATATCCAGTGCCCTAAAACATGTTAAAAATATCTTTATTACAAGGTGTTACAATAGAATTTTGACAACACAGTGTTAGCTTTCACTATACTTATTTCAATCAAAAATATTACAGAACAAATGGACCACATCTAGATAATAAATCTTTATTTAGAAAATGTCAGTAAGTATATTTATCTTGAATACATAGGAGGTGATTTAAGACCCGAAATTTCCCATCGAATTCAGCTAGGATGGCAAGCATTTGGCAGACATTCTACTATCCTCAAATCTAATATGCCAAAAAATTTAAAGAAAATAGTTCATGAGCAGTGTATTCTTCCTGCGCTGATATGTGTGGTAGGGGTATCACGTAAGTGAGCCCAGCGGTGACTCTTCAAACGCTGCGAGGGATGCCTTGCTAACAAGAGGACAAAAAGCCTTCGGGCCAATTGCGGTGGATATGGGGTGGCAATGTCCATTGGCATGGTATTCCGTGGGTGGCAGTCGCTTGAGGTGTCGGGACCTGGCCGTGCCCAAGTCCTATATCCGAAGACTAGCCACAGCAGACCGCACGGCGGGTACCCCTAAAACAGTTGGTTGACTGCCCAATCCCAGGGAAACCTGGGTAACGGCCGTCGGATTTCTGTCTCAGACGTACATTAGCGGTTCGCAAACAAGAGTACCAAGTCAACTTAGATCAGAATGAGCTTCTTGGGGCGCAAACTCAACCTCTTCTTAAGGGCCTTGATATGGGACTGGCGACCCCGGGTTCCTAAGCTTGGGGTGGAGACTGCACCAAGTAATTGGTGAGGAAGGTTCCGCAAGTACATGCCGTGGGCGCTGGTTGTGCGGAGGATTGAGAGCCCGCGGCACCGCCACGCCAAGGAGACTTCACCAGTAATTGGTGAGGAAGTCTCTATCGGCTGCGCTGTCTGTGTCCGGCGGATGGTACCAGAAGTCCCTCTCCAGGTAAACTGGGCGGTGACACACAGGGATCTGGTGCACCCTGCCACCGGGAATGCACACTGTGCTGATGCCTCGATTATTCTGACTCTATGCCGGACGTGGTTCAGGGAGATGAGTGTGTTCTGCAGAACAGTTTCACTCAAAACGGTACCGGTAAGCCGGCATCTACCGCTAGAAGGTGGGGTTGCATTCCGGTTCTCTGATGTGGCTGCTGCTGAGGCAGATGTTGGTGATCAGGTTAAGTGGTTCCCCCTGCCGCCGGTATGGACCGAACAAACGGACCAGTAGAGCCTGGTCTTCAGAAGACCGGGGTCTTAGTGGAGTGGAATGGTGCAACCCTCCCACCGGTAGCACCAATTGTCAATGCCCGGGAAATAAGACCGAAGGATCACTGCAGTAGGACTAGTGGTGCAGTGAGGTGATGTGACCCTGATTGGAGGAGATGGACGGTACTGGTAAGCTGGCGTGATCTGGCAACAGCCGGGGTCATCTCCAGATTGTATAGATTGGCCTTCGCTGGGGCAGGTGATCAGCGATCAAGGAATCATGCGCTCCCCTTGCTGCCGGTATGAGATGTTTGCTGCCAAAGTAGGTCCTTTTATATTTGGGGACTGGTTGTGCAAGGGTCCGAACATCTGACCCAAGTGGGGCAGCGACACCTTTGGAATGGTTTGGCACGGTCGTGCACTACAACAGTGCTCTGCGAAGCTTGGACGAGTGTGTGGGAACCCATGCCCTTCAGAGATACAAAATTGCTGATGGTTGGTGTGTGGGGGAACACACACTATGAGCTTGCCCCGTAGTGCATGACCCGGTGACTGGCTGGCGGCTTGTGCTGCTGGTTGGTTGCTGGGGAGGCGTGCGCAAAGAGCAATCCCGTGTTGCTGCTCGGCTGCTACAGCTTCTGCCTTTGTCCTGCGGGGGCAGGTGTGGCCGGGGCGCACGTGGAATAGCAGAGATGCTTAAGCTATACAGCCAGGTTGGAAGGGAAGGGTATTCGGCCTGGTTCGTGGCAGGCACTGTGTCCGCGATTGCTCTCTGTGGGCACCATTAATGGGTGGCGAAACCCGCCTTGCTCAACGTCCCCGTGGAAATGGTGGGTGATTCGGAAGAGATCTTGTTCCTGCGGCGGTGGTGGATGCTGGGTGATGGATGTTCGGGGTCAACTGCGAGGGCTTCTTAAGAATGGAAATTTAGTTGTGCCCGTTGACCAGACCCATCATTCTTGGTACTTCATGTACTGATATACGGCTGTGTGACCTGGACACTGAATGAATTTACAAAAGGTAAACTAAAGATTGCCCAAAGAGGAATAGTAAGGTCAAGGCTAGGCTTAACAATAAAGGACAAGAAAAGAACAACTGACATTAGGTCAGTTACAAAAGTCACAGACATCTTAGAGAAGACAGCATCTTTGAAGTGGCAATGGTCCGGCCATACTGTGCAGAGAAAAGACCAAAGATGAAAAAAAGAAAAAACAGTGTTAGAGTGGAGCTGAAGAAATCACCAGAGACTGAAAGGAAGACCGCCAGACCAATGTGACAAGAACATTCGAAGAGTTGTCAGAGTTAACTAGCCTAAGATTGTGCGACCTGGAGAGGACGACTCAAGTGCTACTTTAAGAGGACAAATCAGAAAATGATTGAACTGCCTGATTACTGATGGAATCTTAAGAACATCTTGGGCCACAAATACTTACCTTCTGATTCTCGCAAACACTGACTTGGGTCCTTTCCATGCAAAATCTACAGCAAACCTTCTGTCACTACAACATACTCCAGTCCGATCAGAGGATAAACATCTCCCATCATAGAGCAGGCTACATGCACCATAACACATACCACCTAACATGCCTCCACTGCACTAGTTTGTTCATAGGCTCTCAATCAGAGTGAACGGCCACAGGCAAACCTTATGCCATCCAGAAGTAGCCCATGCTGGATCCTACAATCTCACAACCTCAACCACTTTATTAGAGAGCTATTGGTGTTTTTCTAGAAACTAACTCCACTCCTGAACTGGTATGAACTCCAGCTAGAAATGTAAGTTTGATACCAGACATACTCCTAGCCTCCACCTACTTCATTCACTTTATATTACTACTAGTTGACCTGACAGACATTGTTCTGTACAAATTTCCATCAATTTCTTTGCGATTGTCTTGTGAATTTGAGAAAATCTATTGAAAATGTGTTAGCAAAGTAAAAAAAAAAAAACATATTTGTGAGTGATCACTGTATTTATTAATGACTACTGTAAACCCATGGCTGATTTTTGTGTATCGTCACGGGTCTGGGATAGTTCCAGTTTTTAGGATGAAAGATTATGACAGGTTAACCCGATTTGACCAAATATAAACTTGACCTGTTTTTCAGGGCGAATAAAATCTCTTGAGCTTGAAGAACTCAGAAACATTAATATATATACGTATTAAACATGAACAGGGGCAACAGCGCAATCGTATAATTGCTTAAATACATACTTGTATTTGACCCTTAAGGTTCACTCTGCAAAATTTTAAAAATTTCTGTTTGCTTTGAAAGCATTATGTTGTTTTTTTTTTAATTGAGACTGCGCAAACAATTATAATGTAATCATTGATCATAGTATCTGTAATGGCCAGAGAACTTAATACACAGTCCAGATTATAAACAGTTGAGCAACTCCGAAGAAATGAACTACCAGAATATTTGACTTGGTAGCATATTTGGTCTGATATCCATTTGAAATAACCTAATAACTCACGTAAAGTGAACATGAAAAAATACCATTAAGAAAAGTGAAATAGCTAAAAAGCAAATAAACTAATGCATAAACTTTGATCAAGCATCAAAATTAGTGAAAGTTTTAATCAGATTGAAATTTAACTTAAGCTGGATGACAATTGGCATTCGTGGTTACAGCAGAGACCACTAGTAATTTAATTACTTTTTTTTTTAAGTTGCTTTCATTAGCAACATGTTACTAAAAAGCAGATCCATGTTCAGCAGCAAAATTTTTCAATATTTTTTTAACTATGAAATGCTACAAAGATCAAACTTAATGAATGGCAATTAGTTTGGCAGCAGTTGCTTGGCTATTAAATTATTCCAATGGTATCTCTGGACGCTGTTTTGCGAGTGAAAGCTGACATGTGACACCGTTTCTCCGGCCAATGGCTATTGAGGTGAGGGAATGCGTGAGCTTGGGAAACTATATAGTAGCTTGTAATGCTAGAAATGTGTGCTGTGCCTTGATTGTGATCGACTTTAAACCATGTGGTTTTGTTCCAAAATTTAAGTCACTATAAATTAAGTCAGAATTTCATTTGAACAAAATGATTTATTTTCTTCCAAAAAATTTGAAGTCTCAATTAATATCAAGTTGTTATATTTACATTTTGATCATTGCACCATCACACTGGTTTTGATTGCTATGTAGATCTTGCATCATTCAGTCTAATGCCTCCAAAGACTTTTTATGTGCCCTTGTACATTTATCCCAAATGATCAATTTGTAATGCTGCAGAACTCTAGCCATCATACAGTTCTTCAAAATGTTACATGTTTAAGTTTCATTGATTTGCATATTCAACGGCAACTTAAACGCTGAATGAGCTATGTGACTGCATTCCAACGATGTAGTTGCAATTTCTGATGAAGCATGTGTCTGCAGGAGAATCATTGCCAAAATCAATCATATATATTATTTCTATAAGGTATTTTTTTGTCACAAACCTATATTTTCCTTCATACTTAACCGAAATCAATGAATGAGGTGTCATTTTAAAGCTTATGGTCTCCACTTTGGTTAGATCGTATTTTAAGCAAGAAAGTTTTCGGAATTCGACCCTTAAAGGGCAAAAATGTAAATTTTTCTAAAATGCTGTTTTCTGTGTTACGAGTCAGTTATCTCCCTGGATACCTATCTGAAACCGTTTTATGAAGTATCGTTTTAAAGATTAAGATCTCCGCTTTAGTGACGTCATATATTAAGCCAGAAAGTTTTCGGAATTCGACCCTTAAATGGCAAAAGTATCAATATTTTTGCAATGCGTTTTTGTGTCACAAGCGATTTATCTCCCTTAATATATAACCGATATAGATAAATGAGGTATCATAATAAAGAATAAGGTCTCCGCCATGGTAACACTATATATTAAGAAAGGAATTTTTCGTAATTCGAACCTTATAGAGCAAAAATGTCACTTTTTCTAAAATGCGTTTTTTGTATCTCGAGCCATTTATCTCCCTGGATATCTAACCAAAATCGATAAATGAGGTAGGGTTATGAGGAGTAATTTCTCAGCTTTGTGACACCATATTTTAAGAAATAATGTTTTCGGAATTCAACCCTTAAAGGGAAAAAGTATAAATTTTTCTATAACGCATTTTTGTGTCACGAGCGATTTATCTCCCTTAATATCTAACTGATATAGTAAATGAGGTATCATATTAAAGAATTAGGTCTCCGCCATGGTAACATTATATTTTAAGAAAGGAATGTTTCGTAATTCGAACCTTATAGGGCAAAACTGTCACTTTTTCTAAAATGCGTTTTTTTGTATCTCGAGCCATTTATCTCCCTGGATATGTAACCAAAATCGATAAATGAGGTAGGATTATGAGGAGTAATGTCTCAGCTTTGTGACATCATATTTTAAGAAAGAATGTTTTTTCAATTCAACCCTTAAAGGAAAAAAGTATAAATTTTTCTATTACCGATTTTTGTGTCACGGGCGATTTATCTCCCTTGATATCTAACCGATATAGATAAATGAGGTATCATATTAAAGAATAAGGTCTCCGCCATGGTAACATTATATTTTAACAAAGGAATTTTTCGTAATTCGACCCTTAAAAGGCAAAAATGTCAATTTTTCTAAAATGCGTTTTTTGTATCTCGAGCCATTTATGTCCCTGGATATCTAACCAAAATCGATAAATGAAGTAGGAGTATAAAGAGTAATGACTGAACTTGGTGACATTATATTCAACCTCACTATTCATCACATTTTATTTGCTAAATTTTCGCACGGGTCATCTAGTGAGATCAAAAAAAAAATTTCCACTTCCACTGGGAGCGTCCTAGAAGAAATACTCTCTAGTTCCATTTTTCACAGGCCTGCCACCTGTAAGCAGGTGTGCACCACACGTGGGAGGCAAATTGAGTGATCGACTGGTGCCGCCTCGATAGTTGCCACTCCATTGTTGATATTGGGGCAGCAAATTTATGTAGTAATGACTTTTTTTTTTTTTTTTTTTAGCTCAACCGCTGCTTCAGGGGGCGATCATACTCGGGGTGGTGGCAACATGGAGGCGGCAAAATAAAGATTGAAGGGGCGGCAGGCAATCTCATGACCTGGTTCGTGGAAAATTCCTAGCTACACTGGCTGTAGTTAGACATAGGGCGGCATAATTGGTATTGCACAAGGGTGTTCAAACAGCTAGCGATTGTTCACTTCTTTCATGAGCATATTTTTGCTGCTGTTTCAACAGTGGAACATTCTTTCAAACTGATTCTCTCAATGCATCAGAATCATATTGTTTTTCACGTTTCAACTCTGGATTAAATGTGTCGTAGATTGGGCGATTGGGCGCTGTCATGACTAATCAAGGTAAAACCTTGTTGAATATCATCAAGTATCCTCATGAAACCAAAGAAGGAATACAAAACAAACTGAAAATGGGGAATAATAAGTTTGAAGAATATAGAATGAAATTGAATAATAGAAAAAAAAACCATAGTACTAAAAATAAGCCAAAAGAGTAAACACTGTCATATTAAATTACAAGACCACCAAGTTGAAGTTGTTGACCAGTTCAAGTACCTGAGTAGCATTATTGCTAGTAACGGTAGAAGTGAGTTAGAAAGAACGAGTAGAGTTTCTTCTTATTTTTAAACAGAAAACATTTAATTGAGTTATTTTCATAATGGGAGCATTAGGAAAAAAAAAAATGAATTACTCATTTCTTTTGAATCATGAGTTATGGTCTTCAGTTCGTAGAAAAATCCAATAGAAGAAAGCACTCAGAGTTTTTTCCGAATTTTCCCAGCAGCTTTACCAATTTTTCTTTCCCTGAAATGTTATTCGTGCTATTGCAAACATTAAACATTCAAAATAATAATAATAATATTTTTTAAAAAATGTTAAATTGGTTTATAGAAAAAAAAAAGCACTTTCAGTTTTTCCCGAATTTTGCAATTTTGTGGGCAACTTTTCCAATATTTCTTTCTCTAAAAACCTTATTTGGATTATTATGAACATTTAAAAAAATATATCAAAATTGGTCAATCTGTTCTCAAGTGATGCGATTACCAACAAACAGCATTTCATTTTTATTTACATACATTTTAAATAGTGTTCCACCACTCTGAACTTTTCCATACCTATCGACAATTTATTTCATATTAATTACCGACTCTCTCCTCATTTATCTCCTTGACAAACGCAGTCATGCGATTAACTACAGTGCTTATAGACCTCCTTTGTCAAATAGTTAATTCTTCCTGACATGAAATCCTGCTCTAAATGATGATACGTGC
Source organism: Vandiemenella viatica (assembly GCA_031002005.1). NCBI lineage: Eukaryota > Metazoa > Arthropoda > Insecta > Orthoptera > Morabidae > Vandiemenella > Vandiemenella viatica. Next base: position 8,472,683 of record JARYHS010012519.1, read on the forward strand.
AGATGCTCCATCTTGTCTTCCTGATGCTACTGTGTTTACACAAGGCTTAATAACATTTCACTTGGTTCCTAAAAAGTACATTTCACCTTTCTGAAACAGCCTTCAGTAAATACTACACTAATGACGTAGACGGTGACTAAGAATTTGGTTCTAGTCACAACATGGACATGAATTTTGTTCCTCCAGTTAACTATGGCACCAGCATTGAAGAAGCAAAGGCCCTAAAATTGACATTTGTGTGACTTTCCTGGTGATGTCCCTCATACTGGCAAATATGTGAACTAATCCATTTGAAGAATGATTTGATTCAGTTAGGTAGATTTCCTGGTATCTCTCTGAATTCCAGCTGTGAATCAATTACCTTTATTTAAAGACTTAACAGAGTGAACATATATCAACTGGATTTCCCACATCAAGTTTAGACTTCCATGCATCCACATAGTGGAGGAAGTTTGACACCATGGGTAACTTCAGGAAAAAGCCATGCTGCCAGCTTGGGATCCAGTTATTTCGTAATGTGAAACTCAGTTTCTTAACAATTCTTCCTGCAACCTTTCCTATTGCGGTTGTAATACTGATTGGCCTGTAGTTTCCAAGATCCATCATCCGCTCCATTTTAAAAATAGATGGTACAATGGTTTCTTTCCCCTCCTGGGGTAATATTACTTATTCCATATATTTTCAAAAGAATTTAGTTACAAGTTGTACCAAGAATTTATTGAGTTAAACTATGGGATTCCTTCTGGAACCGTTGAAGACGAGTTCACGGATGACAAGATTCCCATTGTTTCTTCATCTGTAAATATAACTTTGTCAAGGAATTCTTCCGACTTCGTTTAATCAGTCTATGTAAAATTCCACAATTTCCCTCCTGCAATTATACAGCAAATGATTCTGATATATTTGATGCTTCAGAAATTAAGCTGCCTGCCTGATCTTTCAACACACATGGAACTGTGGCGCGCTAACTTTATATATAGATGTAAAACAGTTTACTTTTTTTAGTGGCTACTTATTACTCGTTAGACTGCCTTGCTTCACATATGATTTTGGTGAAGATATTACAAATGCTCCATCTCTTTTTAAAGTGTTTTACTGTTAGAGGGTACTGTTGTCATGTATTGATGTGATTTTGACCATAGAGTTTCTAACTATCTGGCGATAAAACAATGACTTTATAAAACCAATTTTTTGCCAAAATCTGAGGAGGAGGAGAGTAATACCACAGTGGGTTAATTCATGCAAGGAACTACTTTCATATATGTGAGTTATAAAATTTTCTTCTATCTCCTTTTTTTACTGTGTATGGTGTATGATAAATATATTTTTTGTTTGTGAAACATGTAGTTTATAATGTGGACAAAGAGGACCATCCCTGCATTCACCTAGATTTCTGTGGAAAACTGTCGTCAGGGCAACTAGTACCTGGGGACCTGGTTTCGTGCCCAGTCCGACATGCCTCCCCAATCCAAATGTGGTATCTCAGTGCTCCAAGCCACACTCCAAGATATACATCTACGTATATACTATATACTTCACAAATTTGTGTGTGGCAGAGGCTACTTTGGACCAATCTCTGTTCTGTGAATTCTGATACCACATGGCATGGAGAAATAAAAACTCATATAAGCATCTCCTGTTACTGAGATCCAAGTAGGCTGGTGGATGAAGCAATTCACCGCACTTGCAAATTAAAATAGGTGTTCAGGTTTACCAATATGGTTAAATGAATCCTACGTCATGCGTCTGCTAGATATATTAATCAATTATCTGACGCTTTTATAAGGACTACAGCATGCAGTTACAAATCAAGTGGCTCTTCTCTGTATTCTCTATATACTCTCAATCAGTACCTTGTAAAGCTGATCCCAAACAGCACAAAAGGAGTCCAAATTTGGATGTACAAGAGTTTTGTATGCTGTCTCCTTTGTTTGTGTAGTACAATGTTTCAAAATCTGCCACATAGCCAGCTTGCTGACATCCTTTTCTGACCAACAGTACTCTTCTGATGTCCTCAACATTTTCTCTCACGTAGCATTGAACGTCTGCTGTACCAGGTCGGCCTCAAGATGATAGCGCGTTCACAACTTCCCATACTTGGTTCTGTTGAACCAGGTCAGAAAGGGGGGGGGGGGGGATTTAAATGATTTGGTGGGGAACGGAACAGGGAGGGAGGGAAATTCTGACCAATTGTAACTGTGGGAAAGTATAATATCTGTAATAATCAGTCATAGTAGAACAGACTACAATATGGACCTTACCTATGCAATATACCCCACTGTAAACATGCAACATTCATCCTGCCATCACCTCCTATTCCAGTCCTACCACACTGCAACCTTTTCCTATTATCAGACATGCCACTTACACTACTACCCACCTTGCCTATCAGCTCACCTGCCTTCACTTCACAGCTTCTGATATTGGCCTCACTACTAATCAGAGTGAATGGCCACAGGCAAACAGTTTATACTGCCAACATAGACCATGCCAGCTCACACAACTCTATCAATTTCAACACCTGTTTTATGGTGAGAGCAGTCAGTTTTTTCCTGACGCTACAGGGTGCGACAGCATAACTTCCTTTTTTCAAAACTTAATAAAACCCATTGCATGAATCAGAAAATTTTTATTTGTTTTTTATAATGCAGGCACAAACATAAAGTTTTGTTTTACTTAGTTTTGAAGATCAAATCAGGTAGGTGACGCCTCCCATTCTGCACACACTGAATAAACCGATTTCTGGTGCTTGTCATGATTCCTGCCAGCATTGCAGGCATTATGTTGGCAATTTCTTTCTGGATGTTGGTCTTCAAATCTTGTAGGGTCCTTGGATGGTTCACATAAAAACGGGTCAAAAACCCATAGAAAAAAAATTGTTTTTTCTTTGTTGTGTGTGTGTTTTTTGTTTTGTTTTTGTTGCTGCTGCCCTCCTCCCTTCAAATTTGGTGAGTGTTGGGTGTATTTTCCCTTTCTAGTTTTTTCTTTGTTGTTAGTGTTTTTTTGTTGTTGTGTTGCTGCTGCCCTCCTACCTTCAACTGTGGTGAGTGTTGGGTGTATTTTCCCTTTCTAGTTTTTTCTTTGTTGAGTGTTTTGTTGTTGTTGTTGTTGTTGTGTTGCTGCTGCCATCCTACCTTCAACTTTGATGAGTGCTTGGTGTATTTACCCTTTCTTTTCCATGTAAATATTGCCTAGCAGCATTTCTTTTCATTGTTACTTAATATTTTATATGTTATCCTTAATGACTTCTCTTTCTTTAACCATGAATAACAAAGGATAGGGAAAATATCTCATCACCCACCAAAGTTGAAGGCTGGAGGGCTGAAATGAGTATTCAACACACGAGACAAACATTTATGTTTGTTTCATGAACTGTATATTCACTGCAGCCCTCTAGCCTTCAACTTTCATCAGTGATGAGTTATTTTTCCCTGCCCTCTGTATTGCATAAAAGACCTTTCATTCTCCTTAGCAATTTTTAAAAAAAATCTATTACACTGGAATTCTACTAGGTGAATTAGGTAAGTGTAGGACCTATTAAGAAGGCATGAGTGATATATTTTAATAACTTCAATAAAATTAACTAAGTAAATAATAGTAATTCAATACAACACAAGGATATAATCCTATTACTAATACTTACGACACAGATGATGTTACACATACGTAATTTAATCTACTAAGTCTTTTGAGAAATTAATTTCAAATATTTAAAAAGAAAAAAAATGGTGCAAATAATAAATAACATTTCTAGTCAAATGAAAGAGTAAATATGGAATAACTATAAAAACGTAGTCTCTATAGCAAAGCCTCACTGCAAGAGTTTTCATTCTTACCCCAATGTGTGAAGCCATTTTATCTGCACAAATTTCTGCCATATCTCTTCCCAAGACTCCATAATAGAGGCCATAGAATACAAATATTAAGCCTACATCCATCCAAATATGTGGCTTAACATTGAATACCAGATTCAATCCAAAGAAAGTTGCCATCATTATAACATATCCAATTATGCCAAGAGCATAACTGAGCTTGTACAAAAAGTAGAACCACTTGTAAACTAACCTGAGAAATATAAATAAAACTAATTAAGATAATGAATAAAGATAAAATTACTTACAACATTATTTGAAGTTAATATTAGAAAAAAAATCAAAACTATTTGTTCACACTAATAAAGCTAAAAAATATACACAGACGAAAATATTCAGCTAAATATGAAGAGATACTTCAGGACTAGGATCCAACCACCAATCAATTACAAAATGGGCACTAATAACCCAGTCATTAACATTCCCTAAAGCAACAACAACAACATCAATTACAAATACAGTGCAAAAAAAAAAAAAAAAAAAAAAAAAAAAAAAAAAAAAAAAAATATTTTCTGAAGCTGCAAAGTTTTTTTTAGTGAAAACAAAACTTACCTTCATATATGGTCACTCAATTGCTTGGACATAATGTAACAACATTGGAGCTCACTTTCAAAGTTGTGATATATTTAAAATTAACACTCTATGGTACAGAAATCTTTGAAATGCTTTGATGAATTGCAACTAGCACTGTCATAAGACTTTGGAAATGGCAGTCGAGATTTAATCCTGACTTGTATCTAAGTAAGGTTAAATGCATGACACAGCAGGGCAGAACAAAATACAATGAAAGCTCCTTATTCACAGGGGGAATATGTTCCGTAAACATGCTGCAAATATGGAAACCGCAAATATGGAATGGTAATTTGTATGGGCTTACAGGGGATATGTTCCAAGGTTAAAAAAAATCAAATTAAAATCAATTTATTAAGAGATTTTAAGTAACATGTTTTAATTATTATAGTCAGGCTTAGGCAATGTTTAAAGAATTTAGTAATTTTTCCCTGTTTTGCCACTTTTAAAAGATTTTTTCAATTTGGATTGATATTCAGCTGAGGCATGAACAATTTGTCTTTTAAAAATGTCACCATTTCAGTGCTCGTTGAAGTCTCTTCTTCAATGGGTTTCAGTCAAATCTTCTTCTTGCGATTCTAGCAACTCTTGAATGTCACTTGATTTTATCTGTTCAAAACCATCACATCCTATTCCATTCACAACTTGAACAATGTTTGCAGTTAAATTTTGAATATGCATGGATTCTCCATTATTTCTGACAGTAAGATCAGGCCACAGTTTTCTCCAGAATGATTTCAAAGTGTATGGCTTCAGTTCTTACAATGATTCTTTTATTGTAACAATGCATTTTGCTATGTCAACATAACATTCATAGCAGGATTGCATTCTATGGTGTCCAATATGATTTTAAAGGTTTGTCTAATATAATAGAGATTAAAGGCCTGGATTATTCCTTGGTATATAGGGTGAAGTATTTATATTTGGATGCATAGTTTCATGCTCACGAGGGTGACCTGGTGCATTGTCCAAAACTAAATGACCTTAAAGTCTAAATTATTTTTCTTTAAATACGTTTCAAATTCACGAACAAAACAATTCTGTAACCAGTCACATAAAATAAGACTTGTAACCAACGCTTTTTCATTTACATGCCAAAACACTGGCAGGTTTGTCCTTGTTTTGATTTTTCAAAGCATGGGAATTTAAAGATCTGTAAAGCATTAGTGCCTTATTAACACGATCAACTGATGCGTCAGAACACAGCAGCAGAGTAACTCTATCTTTTGCTGCTTTGAAACCAGAGGCACACTTTTCACTTTTGGATATAAAAGTATTGTTTAGCATTATTTTCCAAAACAGGGCAGTTTCATCTGCATTAAACACTTGTTCAGGTTTGTATCCACCATCAGCAATTATGTTTAAAATTCTTTCTGGATATCTGCGGTGTCTGCAGATACAGTTTCTCCAACAATTTTGATGCTATGCAATGATTGTCGCACCTTAAATTTATTGAACCTACCTTCCGATGCTTGAAATCCTCCACTTGTACATTCGTCACCCAGGGTCTTTAAAATGCACGTAGAGACGCTTTGCCTTCTCGCAGATCATAGGACCATATAAGGGCACTCTTTTCTGGTTAACTGTCTTCAATCCATATTGATAAGGCAGCTTGCACTTTTTCAACTGCTGGATCATGAACAATTTATGCTGAGGTTGAAGATATAGAATTCCGTGTTTTGTCTTCGGAATTCTCGATGAATGGTACAGCTGATTCATTAACATTGAAAGAACGTGATATGGATGCAAATGACTCGCCAAATTGTAAATGGTCCAACATTTATATTTTTACTCTAAGCGGAAACACAACTTTTTTCCACGTAGGAACTAATTTTTCTTTGCTTTTGCTAGATATTATAAATTGCAAACAAGGCAGATGAGACAAGTGTTATTTACTCAGAATTATTGCAAAGGCTGACTAGTTGAAGTAATAATAGATTCAGAGCCGATCATAGCTGAGCGGCTTTTATCAAAGGCCATAGCAGAATGTGTAACAAAGTGGCAGCGACGCGTGTCAACAATGAAATTTAGTTTTAGTGACAATAAGATTTGCTTTTTCAGTCGTTTTGATTAGATAGAGCGACTCTCGGCGCATGCCAGCAATACTCAAACGATGCTGACATGTTAGTAAAACATACCGAATCTGCAGAATGTACCGAATGGATATGTGAATAATAAAAATATCAAGCGGTGAATACTTAAATTTGTCACAATTATTTTATCCACGAATACAAAAAGTTGTCACAATTATTTTATCTGCAAATACTGAAACCAGGAATAAAGAGCTTTGACTGTATGTCCATACTCTACGACAGGTCACAGGGCTCCTCTCAATGCTACCCTATTGGTGCACAATTCCATCTCTAGATGTGGAGTGGAAGTAAACTATTGACTACCGCTAATGTGAAATATCTAAAAAGAAATCCAATTAAACTTTCTAAATGGTCAAAAATATAGTTCACTATTCTGAAGCCTCTGAACATTACTGTTTGATACATAATTATACTTTACAGAAACCCTGCCAACCTGGTCCCAGCACAAGCCAGGACAAAATGTTGGAGTGATTAAGACTGGTCCAGCTAACCTTGCTGGTGGTGCCTTGTTATGGGCTCCTTTGAAGGGTCAGTGAAGACCTTAACAGCTCACTCTGCAGAGAAGACAGATTTTGCTACAGAGAATGTCATGGAAGAGCCACCCTTTGTTTACAATTATCCAATGACAAGCAGGATTAGGAGATACCATTGGTAGAAATCTTGGTTTGCAATGGCTGTGTAGGCAGAAGAGGTTTTTAGTAGGATGGACTGGCCAAAACCACACAGCACTAATTTTCACGTGTGTTGTGACAGTCCACTGCAGTTTTGGTACCTTACACCACATGTCTCTTATCATATGTACTCTGATGGACAGGCCTGAAATCACAGTGCGTGGGTCTCTTCCTAAGCTGAGAACCACCTTAAACAAAGTCACGCCTGTGGCACTGTTTGAAGCTCAGTGAAAATGGAATCAGGACAATGGAGGAGGTTTTGAGTGAAAATGGGAACATCTAGTCAGAACCTGCATGCTGGTAGCAGATATGTGATGGATGCCAACCTGGCACCCAAAGATCGACACAGAAATCTATTGCTGCATCCGAATGTGGTGTAAGAACGTAGCTTATGCTTGGGGTGGAGCATAAAGCTTGGATCTTAACTCTGACCGTGTGTAGCCTTGGATGCTACAGTTTTGGCTTAATTAGTATAATACGGCCGCCACATAGATTTTAACCAGAAAACTATGAAAAGGTAAAGTTCAATAAATAGTTGATTGCCATTTAAACAATTATATTCTTCCAAATTTCACAAAACCAAACACTGTACAGGCAATCAGACGACTTTTCCAAAGTAATGTTTTAAAAGTTCGATTAACCGGTCAAGCCAGACCACACCCCAATAGTTCAAACTTTTAACTATAATAATTAAATGAAAGAGAATCACACACTCCCATTGTTCCACAGTTTAGTAAAATCAAACAATTCCGAGGCTCCACTTTGCAGAAAATTACTTTAACGCGACATTATGTTCAACTTGAATGAAAGAAGAGACATTACTCCAAAATAAACTTTCACTGATGTACTAGGTATAAGACTTTCCGGCCTACTGAGCTACATGTTATCGCGCTGACTGCTTCCATACGACTGAGACCGAACAACTGTACGCACACATCTATATCACATAGCACTTCCTGCTTCTCGAATATTCCTAGCGACTGTTCTCACATGAACCGAGAGAATGTATTCACTTCCTTATTCACAGGGGTGGCTGCTGGGAGGCTGATCAGATATGAAATCGCATGTCTGAAGTCATTACATTGGTTAATCTGACCTTGACAATAAAAATAATTAAATCTTTCTGAAATTTTAAAACTCATTAGATCTTTAAGTAAATGTTAACTTTAGTTATTATACAAAATATCCTAACTTTAATCGTTTAGCCGAAAATAAATACTTTAGATATGAACTTCCATACCAGGCGAATGCCAAAAACTGATGAAATTGAAAAAATTGAAAATACTATCTTGAAAACTGCAAAACTGATTTCTAACTTAAATTAACATAAACACTAACTATAAAAATGAAATGCAATAATATTCTATCCAATCGCACTCGTAGTTCTGAGAATAAAATTTCGCTACACAGTTACAAAATTTAACAGATATCTTACAGTGGGCAGGCCTATTTAGGATCTTCGCTGCCAACTCAGAATGGGGAAGGTTCTATAAAATGCGGGTTAAACATCGGAAAGTCACTTTATCCCTGGCTGGGGACCACACCCAGAAGACCACTCATTTTTGAGGCTGAAAAACTTCAAAAATTCCCACAAACATTACTATCAGTGGAAATAATATAAGGACACTAATGGATCGAAAGGACAACAACAATAGCCCCAGAGAAGAACTGCTCTCATTACTCATGAAATAGCTGGACTAAATATTCATGTCACTGCTTTGCATGAACGAGGCTTTTGGAGGAAGATGGGATACGTGAAGAAAACAACGTATACACTGCCTTTTTGGTAAGGAAAAGGAGAGCATCACATTCATAGGTTCAGATTCATGGTGAAAAGTAAACTGATAAGTGAATACTTCATGACACTCTGTGTACCATCATATGGACAGTATATCTCCTTACATGCTAGCACTTTAAAGGATAATGAAGATGCAAAAAAATCAGTTTTGTCACCTACTGAACAAAACCTTACCAATATACCAATCAGTGATAAGCTGCCAATGCTTGGTGATTTTAATGCAAGAGTGGGGAGAGAAAAAGTCAGCGTAAACAAGGCACAGGAAATTGCAATTCAAATTGACTGCTACTTGTGCTGAATGTGAGCTCTTTATCATTAATACTCAGTTCCACCTGCCAAAACCGCTTTAAGACCATGTGGATGTCATTACTTGGCAGCTTGATAAAAAGAGGGATCTCGTCACTAAGGGAGTGTGCATAAACCACGTAGCTCCATTTTGGTCTCCTGTGAACCCCTTCCCCCCACATGGCTTTTGATTCCAGAAGACATTTTTCACTAATTTCTCTTGTCAACAATTGTAAATTACATAAGGAGATAATTAACTGAGGGAAATAAATATTCACATGCTGTTGTGTGTTCTGTTCCACATTTTAACTGTGAAAAATGTAATGAAAGGAAAGCTACATGGCCTGGCTAGGAACCCTCCCTCCCCCCACATAACCCAGCGTAGCCTTCCAGCCAACCCCCCCCCCCCCCCCTGGACCGAGTCACGTAGTTGTGCACGCTCCCTAAGACAACAAGAAACATTGATGACTGCTGAACAGTCCACAAACTTCTAATGAGTTGCCTGAGATTATCAACAAGTGTAAAAAAAAAAAACACCCTACCAGTCCAAAAAGACAATGAAGAGCACAAATTTAGACCAGGAAACCAGGCACAACCTTGGAGAAGATAGTGTTCTCTGGTGCAAAGCCACATCTGTGGCTGTCACACTGTTTGAAAACAAATGACGATATACAATGAAAGGTTGTTGTTGGACATGATTGGATATGTCAAGTTTTTTATGTACATCATCAATTAATTGCAATGTGTGCTGGTGATTAGTTTAAGCCAGGATTGGCTTTATCAGCCATCAATTATGCCCACATAAATAAGTGACCCACCAAGGCCATGTTCACAAAATCACTGAGTATGCTGTAAGAATATAATATTTCTGAACATACAATCTCCTCTCGATTAGTTGTTTAGTAAACCTCATAATGAAACTAAAAATACATGAACTAAGTGACATGTAATAATGTTATAGCATTTTCCATAAATTGTTAACGATAAAAAGTGAATTAACTACAAAAAGGACAGAAAAACCACATAAAAATACACAACACAAAAACTTAGATAAAATACTAACACACAATTAAATTGGTGATCATATAAAAGTACTAATTGCATATTAGTGGACAGCAACGTAAATAAAATCAAAACTAAAAGAAAAATAGAATACATCATACAAAGAAGAAAGAAATCAGCAACAGAAAACCAATAACATATCAATAAGGAAAGATTATTTTGCTTTTTGTTGAGAGTCCTAGAATGATACAGAGTCCTTCGCAACATGAAAACAAAGGATTTGTGCCACGAGTCATTGTTTTATAACACTCTGCAAGTGTGACCAATCTTTCATTTGTACATATAACACTGTAAAGATCAATCAGTCACAACCATATACATCACTTATGTGACTTTTGTTTATGCCAAAATAGTCTAAACAAATAAGTTTCTAATGGACACAAAAAATGCAAGGAAGGAAATGAGAAAAATAGACTCAGGCTGGAGTCTTAAAGTGAGAGAGAGAGGAAGGAGGGAGGGAGGGAGGGGGGGGGGAACCACTTATCTCAAAAGAGAAATAGATATCTGCACTCAAATAATCATTCTGCTGAGGTGAGTTTTAAATGGTTGTAGAGAATTTAAATGTAAGTACCCTTACTTGCCTTACTGTTACAGTATTCTAGGACATAAGCACTCTCTACCAGGATCTGTTACTTTTTAAGTTCCTTCATAGAATGTGTTGCAATTCTTAATCTTGTTATTAATGCAAGAAGATTTGAACTGCATCTGTACAAAAATCAGATCTCTATTCTGATATGATGTAAACTTATTTTTCTTTTGGTGCCTTTCTTTGAACATCTTTGCCCTCTTCTCCAGAAATTTTTTTTTTTTTTTGGCTGTGTATTTTTGATAAATGTATGTCGAGGTCATTAGTGGTGGTAAAGGATTGGGGCAAAGAACAGGAAGGAATTCGAACCTGGACTTTCCAAGGGCCCATCCCAGATGTTGCCTGGAATGACTTCAGGGAATCATGAAAAACTGAAATCATGATGGCCAGATGGAGATATAAATCTTTGTCCTCCTGAATGTCAAATCCAAATGTTACCACTCACCCACAACCTTCGCTATCCCCAGATTCTGTAATGCTGCAGTGACTCTTTGAGACACACAGTTTGATCTCTTGCAAAAATGACAAATTCTGTAACAATACAAATAGGCTGTTCTCAGAACATTAATTGATATGGCACTAAGGAGGGAGAACCATGGACTGTAGTTCAATATTCCTACAAGTTTTTCCATATCGCTTATGCTGATAGCAACAATAAGTACAAAACCTCCTCCCATTTTCTTGCGTTACTGGGGATACATGCTGGGCAGACAAACATTTCCAACAGTAACAAAGCATTGATCGTTCTCAGATCTTGGAAACACTGAACAAATCATATACACTGGGATACAGCCCACGTCTATCCACAGTTAAAAACATGAAATCTCAACCAGGAAATGCAGAGGCAAACAACTGACAAATGCCCATCTATATTGTGCTATCCCACCCGCCCAAGGAAAATGACACACACAAAGTTAAAACTTCAGAGCAGGGACTGACATTTATCATGCAACATCTGATGGAGCAAGGAAGTGGCTGGCCCTGTGAAGAAATAAGTCTGTTCATGTGTGAAGCAATTGTTTCCGGTACCAAGCTGCCGGAAGAACGACATTCCATCACGTTGTGTGTGAGGTGACCGCTCTTCAGTTAAAGTCACCGGTGGGTGTCTACAAGACAGACGTGTGAGAATTGAGACTTTCCCAGCATATTGCAGAAACGTACTCTTCACAGGTTCTCCGCCAGATAGAACGGATGAAAGAAAAACTTTCGGCGGCTAGCTCTGCCACCATCATCAGGTCCGTTGTTATGTTTGTGACAACTGGAGCTGTATTGACATTTCGTGACAGTCCTAAGAGATGTGATTGATCAGCTCTGGAAGCCTCGTGGATCCGTAGCAGGCCTGCCTCATATTGAGCCATTGCCCTTCTGTCTTCTGTTGTGCCCTGATTGGGCGACTGAGCAGTCAGTCGTAGATGGGGTATTAACTACACGAGCCCTTTCAATAATTTTTTTTAAATTTTTTTTATTTTTTTTACTTATGGCTTTATGCCTCATTGACGTCGAGGTCATTAGAGGTGGGATGGGAATGGGGACAAGGAACCGGAAGGAATTTGGCCATGGCATTTTCAAGGAAACATACCGGCATTCGCCTGGAGTGATTTGGGAAAATTATGGGAAACCCAAATCTGGATTCCCAGATGGGGATTTGAACTGGTGTCCTCCCAAATGCGAGGTGTTAACTCTTGGTTGCGAGACCATTCATTTCTACTTATCTATGATTGATCGGCTCCAGAATCTCCTGTAGACAGACAGACATGACTTACGATGTGGATGCAGCATACCAATTATGAGTGACCAATGTGGTGGCAAGAACCATGTATGGAGAGCCACTTGTAATAATTTTCTTTTCTTGTTGTAATTTGAGTTAACGGTGCATTTATTTCTGGAGGAATAATACTAATGTACAAAATGAGGGCAGAGAATTGGATCATCAAAACTTCCGAAGAGTGTAGCTGGAAGATTTTTTTTTTTATTAATCCATAAATTGATTCCAATTCAAGAGCATGTTTACTTCCTTAAGTGTTGTAAAACACCTCTTAAATAGTGTAGATTATTACAGAACATACGGTCTAACTTCGGTGTCTAAAAACTATTTTTTTGATTGCATTTGGAAAAACTTAGGTTTTTTTTAATGATTTAATTACTTTTTATGGATTATTCATTCATTAAGAATAATTTTTCCCTCTTGCTCCAATTGTTGGACATCAGGTATTATTCCTTACACAGTCCACTCTCTGCCCTTACCCTTTTTCAACAGTGGTTTTATGTAATTTATTACACACAAATCTGTTGGAAATTTGCTCTTAAACGTTCCTTGATGTTGGCTAAATGCCAACTGATAATGACAATTCCTAAACGAAATATTCGTTTCAAGATTCTTACTACGTTTGATTTACATATTCCAATTATTTTAACCAGAAAACTGAATAACTAAATAAATGAAGTCAGAAAATAAAACAAAATCCTATGGGGCTTTATCAGTATTTACTGAAATGGGTGCTCATCTCAAATACAGAGTGAGCTGTGGCACATATTTCTCCCATCTTGAAATGATTATAATTTCTTGTCTCATTCATAAGCTATTTTTAGAGATTTTGATCTGTACCATAAGATCTCAATATTTGAAAACACCATCAAAATGGCGGTGGTAGTTTTTGCATGACACCATTTCAAACTCTTCGGCATATGCAGTTCATTTGCTGATAATTTACAGCTTTTATGTTTGACCACAGAATGTAAAACATTTGATCGCAAAGAGTTTAAAATTTGGGTGTTTGTTTATGTTATTCTGAGTAGTTGTATTAATCAACATACTCAGGTCACTGAAGGCTGCAATATCTGTTCGAGCAGTAACAGCCACTTTTTTGTTTAAATTTTTCTGACCCATGATTGAAAGGTTTTTATCATGAAAAGCTTTCCAGTACCACCTATACCACTCCTAAAACAATGCAAAAAACAAACAAACAAAGATTAGGTGATCCCTAAACAAACAATGTCGCATACCCCAAAAATCTATTAATCATGAACAAATATTAGGTGACTTGCCCTAATACTTACAGGTATACTGTAAGTGGTTTACTCTAATACTTTTCAAACCTGAAAGAGGTACAATGGTAGTATGATATGTACAATAGAGAGTTGAAATCACAACCACAAATTTAAGCACCAGTGGCACGACACTGCTCGATGCATATGTAAAAACTGATACATTAACTTGCAAAGCTGATCATTAGGCTAAGGTATTTACAATTGTAGGTGTAGGAAGTAGTCAGTCACAAGAAGAATATTACCCTACAAACATTACTATAATAAACAATACGAAAACAATGCAACTGTATGCCACACAGATTACTTGTTATTAAATTATAATGAAATTTGTATGTTTCAAGACTGACTCTCAGCAGGAAAGTGGTATGGAGCCAGCCATAAGTTGCTGCAGAAAATCTACGATTTATAAATCCTTCACTCACACCCACCTGATAGTAAAGACTCTGTTGTGATAGTGACAATATATTAGCTATCCTTATTCCCTCCCATGACTATTAGGGATTTTTCACAAAGGGTAAACCTTTGCACTCTTTTTCCTACTGTTCTGTTCCCCATTTCAAATGTTTCATTTATAAAAAGAGGTAGAGAGGAGCAACCAGTCAATCAGACCAACCTGAAGATTCCCCACATGACACACGACTGACGGCCCTAATATTGTTTCCAGCAGAATTCGCTAGGACCACATAAACATATGATTTTCACAATGAGGTTTATTACTAGGTGTGTTTCTATGATTTTATTAACAAACTGGATTAATCAATTACCAAATTAACACTGACAAAATAATTGGTGATACTTGATAATAGCTAACAAGATGTGTACAGATCACTTCTTAAGCTCAAGAGATCTAACATTGTTTTTAACTTGAATTATCTTCGTAACTGCAATAATTGTGGGAGGAAAAATCACAAACCAATGATGTTGCCAAAAGATTGTGTAACGTAAAGCAAAGAATGACGTACCTTGGAGTGGTTCCTTTTATGGGCTTCTGAACAGCCTTCCTAACTACAAATCCAGTAATGCAAGAAAAAAGCAGCCAGAGAAAAATAAAGCGCCACCACTGATTTTGCAAAGATAACACTAAAGGAAGTATCCACATTCCTAGGAGAGTAACAAACTGGAAAAAAGAGAAACAGAAGCTAATTAGGAGTCAGTACAATGTCCTCTGGTCATTAAAAACATAATTCAGTTCTGTAATAACAACAACAATAATAACAAAGCAAGTTCAAAATGAAGATCTAGGTATCCAAAAGGCTTTCAACAAATGAACCTGTAATCAATCTGAGACCAAATCAAGAATTATATGAAAAATGTGAGAAACCTATACTAAAGTGAATGCATGCAGCAATAATGATATAATTGTGAGATCTGCAATTTCCAGGAAAACTGAATGATTCAATTTCCTGGGGAGAAAGATAATAAAAAATGTAAAGTTAAAAAGAGAGGAGGAAACTGCAAAGGTAACAGATCGATCTAAATGAAGGCCATGGAGAAGAGTACGGGCATTTATGAAAGAAGGTTTAGGAAAAATAAGCCAAACATTGGAGTAATAGTATAAAAATAGAAAAGCACTTGGGAAATGAAGGAAGCAGTGGAATTTTGGCACACATGACTGAATTAACATATTGATAAACAATACCTGAAACATGAAAAAATCTCCTATGACATAAATGTTAGAATCCACCATTTTTTATTTCAGTTTTTTTCTCACTTGTATGTGAAATTCTGCCCCGCCGTACCCTTGTTCCTCAAGGAAAATAATTAAATCATTTATAGAAAATTGGCATAACTAAATGAGATATATTAATATGAATTGAGCTCTTGTTAAAAGTAAAATAAGCATTGCTAATGGATGTTGTGATGCAAAAACATTGGTGAAAGCAAAAAATTCATGATTAGCCTGCAGCAGGCAACATCCACTGGATTTTTTTTCAATACTATAGTTAAAACTCGTACATTATTTGAAATGTATTTCCTGACTAAATATGTTATAATTTTAGAAGTGTACAAATCTGTTACATTGGTTACAATCTATTGGCTAATACATTTCTTGCAATTAGCTTATTTGCCACAAGGTGCCTCTCTCCTCCTCACCAAACCTAAATTCAAAAGTCAACAACTCTCTTTACTTCACATGGATTCTGTTTTATATTGACATTTGAATTTGATGTAAAAGGCTGGTCAGTGGCAGTGCCATTCGATTTTTGTTCATTTTTCCTAGGCGTTAGGCCTATTTTTTCAGACAAATTTTGCAGTATCAACTTCTTTCTCAATCTATATATTATTTTTTTTTCTGCATTCGATATTCATTTTTACTAGGGCTTGCTCATATTTTTTGGGAAATTTGGGCACTTTTTGTTTCCCTGGTCATGATATTCTCAGATTCAAGTGCCTATAATTTTTACAATTTTTTAGAGGAGAATTTAGTTTTATAGCATATTGTGATTGCTATGTCTATCTTCCAATTTAATTTTTTTAGAAGTCACCGGAATACAGTTAAAGAGTAAGCAAATCTCTTCCATTGAATGTTCAGCACGTACGGAAGTTATCAATTTAGACCTTTATGTACCATGAAGTCAGCAGTAATCAGCAGTACTTCACAAGTTGTGTTAAAAGAGGGCATCCTTCCTCTAAAAATTGATATCTAATTCATTATAGCTAGTAAAGATAAACGTGTACCGCATTGTTGGCCGGGAGATCCCGAAGGAATATTCGGCCGCCGCGTGACAGAGATTCGATTAGCCACGCGTGCGCCTCTGTCATGGCAGCCCTACCCCGGTAATCCTACCGGGGAAAGGGGAACTACAGCTTTACGTGGAATCCGAACCACGGAGCGTCCTAGCGTGCTTCACATGAGCAAAGCAAAGCTCTGCCAGAGGTAAAGGTCAGTTTTAGGGTTCATAAAAATTCCAGCCAAGACCGGGATTTGAACCGGGGACCTCTCACTCCCCAGTCACGCACCTTAACCAACTGAGCCACCAGACTACTTATTATAGCTAGTAAATTGATTTATGAGGTAGAGAAATTTGAAAATACACCAGTTTCACAATGGTTGTTTAAACTGAGATAGGATGCAGATTCAGAAGGGAACAGAACCAAAAATTATATATATATGGGAAGAGGAAACTACATAGAGTATTAAATGATGTAGCCTGATCTCAGACTACATGCTTTTTAGGAGAGAATGATGAAAAAAGTTACAAGAAGCTGAAACATCGATTATTCAGAGACATTTCAATTACCACAGGAAGAAGCAATCACAAAGCAGTGATGATAACTATAAAGTAATAACTGAGAGCAAAAAAGAAAACTGACAGGATTGTTTACAAAATGGAAATGGCCTCAAAAGAATTTTTTAGAAAGTATCTCAAGTATAACTTGCCACACAGTCAAAATAACAACACACACCATTCAAGAGATGTGGCATTGGTTTATATGTATAGTCAGGGAAGGTTTGAACATACAGGAATATACATACGTATACCAAAACGGTCAATCACAGACGGGAATGATTCATTGTGGTGTATGCTTGAAAGTTAAAACATTACCAAAAAACCA
Organism: Vandiemenella viatica; assembly: GCA_031002005.1. Taxonomy (NCBI): domain Eukaryota; kingdom Metazoa; phylum Arthropoda; class Insecta; order Orthoptera; family Morabidae; genus Vandiemenella; species Vandiemenella viatica. Next base: position 8,490,226 of record JARYHS010012519.1, read on the forward strand.
GAGGAGGATAAATGCACACCTAAGAAGAATGGGAAATTATAATGATTTAGAAAACTTAGTTAAGAGGACTTCTTGAAAATGTGATGTCTGAGGCCTTTAATATACTATATGTTAACTAGATGACCCATGCAAAAATTTCGTGAATTCAACGAATAGTAAGGTTGGGGGTTGGTAATCGGATGAAAGAAGAACCGCCTCATTTGTTTCAATTGTTTGGTGTAACAGCTACATAAGTCAAAACCATTGAAGCAGTTTATTAATATCTCTGTGATATGTGCATTGCTATCTAGTGCCTTGGCTCTGAACTACCTGATACATGAGACATTCACAGTTAATACTTTTGCCCTTTAAGGGCCAAATTTAAAAAAAAAAATTGGTTCATAATTTATTATGTTACCTGATAGGAGACCTTTATCTTGTAAATGATACCTCATTTATTGATTTAGGTTAGGTGTCAATGGAGATAAATCGCTCTTAACAAAAAAAAAACACATTATGCTAATATCGATACCTTTGCCCTTAAAGTGTCAAATTTTGAAAAATTCCTTTCTTAAGCTATGATGTGGCTAAAGCTGAGACCTTTCTCTACAATATAATAATTCATTTATCTATTTCAATTAGATATCAATGACGATAAGTGGATAGTGACAAAAAATTACATTACAGAAAATAATGACAATTTTTCCCTTTATGCGTCAAATTCCGAAAAATTAATTTTTTAAAATATGATTTTACCAAAGCGGAGACCTTGCTCTCTAAAATAATACCTCATTTCTCGATTTTGGTTACACTTCAAAGGATATCTAGTGATTAAAAAATAAGTTATAGAAATAATGATAATTTTACCCTTTAAGGGACGAATTCCGAAAAATTCCTTTCTTAAAATATGATGTGACCATGGCGGAGATTTTAATATTTAAAATGATAACTCATTTTCCTATAACGGTTAGATATCAAAGAAGATAATTGGCGCGTGACACAAAAATGCGTTGGAAAAATATTGAAACTTTTGCCCTTTAAGGGTCGAATTCAGAAAAATTCCTTTATTAAAATATGATTTGACCAAAGCAAAGACTATATTTTCTAAAATAATTCATCATTTATCTATATCAGATAGATATGAAAGGAGATAGATAGCTCATGACAAAAAAATACCTTATGGAAATAATGATAATTTTACTCTTTATGGGTTGAATTCCGAAAAGAATCCTTTCTTAAAATATGATGTGATCCCAAGACTTGCGAATTTTTTTCTTCTCTGTTTGTATTTTTTTTTTTTTTTTTTACTGCGATTCAATCTTGTAGCATTAAAAATTTGTTCTGGAACAAATTCTCTAAATTATTTATTTTCTTTTGAGAAATACGCAAATGTTTGTATAAAGTAAATCATATAAACATTTGAAACAAAAATTACGTGCACACCAAGAGCATTTCATGACGGATACCCTTCCACAGCCACATGCAGTATTTATTACTGATGTAGGAAAGCAGATTTTGTTAACATTTGCAAATTTCAGCATTTCTTTCATTAATTTTAAACCATATCAGGCGTATTTAACCACGTCAAAATACAGGCAAAATGTGGTGAATAATTGAATGTATCTTAAGACCATCTTCACGAAAAGATATTTCAGATTATCTTGCAACAGTTTGGACATGCTTAAAAGCCTTTTTATTAGTATATTTATCTGACAATAGAAATTCACATTATATGGATGACATTAATGCGTACATTTGAGTGGTATCACTTTTACTGTGCAAGTAGCATTTCCATTTTCATTTGAGAAGACATGATCATAAACCGTCGTATCAACGTGACCACTCCACAACAAATCAACAACAAAAATTGTTCATTTTATAACGTATGGTTTAATGGCCAACTCCAAAATTTTTTTAAACATTTCTTTCGTCAGCTTTTCTGATTTTGAACAGGTTCCAATATCGTTTCCATACTCCAGCTCCAAGTGCCGAATTTCTTCACGTATCGTGGGACCAAACTGGATGCCTGGTTCCCGAGTACAAAGGAATATGTGTAGTAGCAGTTCTCCAGATAGTGTCAAACCATACTGTACCATGAATGAATGACTAATTTTTGCCAAGGTCTGCTTTCTTTCGTACGAGAACAGTCTTCGAGCCTTTGAATTCCAGAGTGCACAGGCATATTCATAGGCGCATCCAATTTGATCAGTATTAATAACAAATTTTGAATTCAAATTATTAATCCACAAATGTTAGCGAAATCTGCTTTCCTACAGCAATAATAAATACTGTATGTGACTGGGGAAGGATATCCATCATAAAATGTTCTTGGTGTGCACGCAATCCTTGTTTTAAATGTTTTTATGATTTACTTCATCCAAACATTTGGGTGTTTCTCAAAGGAAAATAAATGATTTGGAGAATTTGTTTCAAAGCAAATTTTTAATGCTACAAGATCAAATAGCAATTAAAAATTAATAAAAAATATATGCGGGTCGTGGGATCAAACCCAGGACCCTCCCATTCAGGAACACTCCACCTCAACACATGGCTAAACCGACGTTAGTAACAAATGGTCTTCTGTAACGGTATAAGTAATTTAGAGACAATTTTTTTTTACAGTTTTTAATACCCGATTTCTCTTAAAAGGAGTCCCAAGAGGCAGAACTGCTTTAGGGCAAGACTTACTATTTTTCAGACTTGTTAATTTTACGATAGCAATTTCCACACCTCTCCCAGTAAGAAATGCAAACCTATATCTCTATAACAAGGGATTGGGTTAATGACTCATCACTCATCAAAGTTGAAGGCCGCAACGAGTGAAAAACTTACATGACAAATAAAAACGTACAATATTTCGGTTTCACCTTATTCGTGTTTCAGAAAACAGGTCATGTGGTTCGGGAGGTGTTCACGTACCGAAGTTTAACACATGACTGATTTTTCTCGGGAAAGACGAAGATGATATTAATTTATTTATTATTATTATCAATTATTATTGCCCTTGAGGACAGTGTTTAAACTCAAATTTTAATGATTATTCAGTTTTTGTTTGTATTTGTCTTCCTCTTCTCTCTTCTTTATACGTCCATTGTGTTCCTGTTTCCTTTGTTCAGTCCATTTTGTTCCTGTTTTCTTCTGTATTTTAAATTTTGTTCCTGAATTGTCCCCTTACCCATGTCATTTACTTGCTGATCCCTGCATGATTCAATCCTCTTCTATTTCCTGGAATCAATTGGTTTTCCCGAGCAAACCATTTACCACATCAAAGATCCTCTTTGAGTCTAGTGCTGTTCATTTACTGTAAATGTCCATATAATTGTAATCTACTTCTTCTGATCATGTCTGCCAATTTATCTGTATGTTCGTATAGTTCTTTCATTTAATCTTTTAATCCATATACCATCTTTATATATTGCTCCAAAATTTTTTATAAGGATTTTGTGCTCAACTCTTTCCACTTCCGTAATGCCTGAAGCCCCAATCGTGGTTGTTTCTGATGCATATAATGCTTCTGGCAGTACCGCGGTATTGTAATGTCTGAGTTTGGCCTGTCTTGATATATTTCTTTTGTTACAATAAGACCATGTGAGTCTGTAAGCCTTCTGAAGTTTTTCAGATCTTTCCAAATTTGATATTTATTTATTTTTACAGCTTTATTAAACCTTGTTTCTGGATGCCGCCTCTTTAAGCCAGATGAGCTATATTTTACAATTTAATACTACATAATTTTGTTCTAATTCCTTCCAGACTGATCAATCTTGAGCAACTCTCTTCCAGTTCACACCTTTTACTTGTTGTTTCTATTCCAACGATCCATGGGTCTTCCTCTTGCTCTTTTCAGGTTCCTTGGTGTCCAAGCCAGAACTGCCATAGTCCACTTGTCTGTTTTCAAGCAATATGACCAGCCCATTGCCATTTTTGGGTTGTGACTCATTCCAAGATGTCTGTCACTTTGGTTATTGAACGAATGCAGATGGCCCTTTTCCTGTCTCTTCTTGTAAACCCTAACTTTTCTCTTTCCATACTTTGCTGGACTGAATCAAAAGCTTTTTCAAAATCAGTAAAGACCAAACAGAGTGGCATCTGGTATTCATTCACTTGACACTTATTACTTCGTGGATGACTTGGATGTGATCTACTGTGTGCATAGTAGAACTGATGCGGTTATTGATTACCTTCGTAAACACTTTGTAAATGATAGGAAGCAGGCTGATGGGGTGGTAGTTATTAATGTTGTAGCGACTGCCATTTTTGTACAGCAACACAATCATTGCTTTATTCAATTTGAATGGGATATTTTTCTCTTCGAGGCGTTGTGAAATTACCTTAGCTAGGTTCTGTAGGTTTCTTCTCCAGTCGATTGAAGTACATCAATGGATAGGCCGTCATAACCACTAGCTGATCCTTTTTTCATTGCATGCAATGCCCTTCTAATTTCAGATGGGAGGACTTCAGGATTGGCGAGTCTGGGTTTGATGTCATTAAAGGATTTTCATCTTGCTTTCTGTATACGGTCTGATACAAAGATGATATATATAAATATAGATATCACAGGTGGTGAAAAAATTAATGTACACACAAAAGGGTATGGAGTGTTGGTAAATAAAATTAATAAATAAAAAGAAAAAAGTTGTAAGAAATTTGTTAAAATTATTACTAGTTATAAGAAAAAAATTATAATACTAATAACATGAGTGATAGGTCAAAAGGTCGAATTTTATCAGTGGTTGAGGCCAGGTGGGTGTCTGGAATCCAGGATATTTTGACATATAAGTTTCCGTCTCCAAATTTCTGAAGCAGCAGTGGTTTTGGAAAAAACTCCGATTGCTCTCACAGTGAATTAGTCATTGCGGTTGTTAGAATTGTGATGATTGGCATGTTATGTTATTGGAAGTTATAAGTTGCGGGTGTGGACTGTTTGTCTGCAGCCATTCATTCTGACTGAGAATTGCTGTGTAGTTAGGTCTATATAGGGACTAATGCAGTGGTGGCAGGTTAGCTGGTATGATGTGTGTTGTTGAGTGTGTGGGATGCACAATGATGGGAAAGATTTACCCTGTAGTAGGGTTGGAATATGTTATAGTAAGTGGATGCATGCTACAGGTTTTGCAATGACGTCTATTGCATGGAAATGATCCATATGGTAGTTTCGGAGAATCTGATGGAGGATATTTGTGGACCATGATGTTTTTGAAATTAGGTGGTCTGCTAAAAAAGTACGGGGACAGTTGGTAGTATTTTTGGTAGAAGAATGTGCATTTCTGGAAAGGAACGAAGGAAGTCGTGATCCTGTTGCAAGATTCGATTGATGGACTTGAGGCCAGGAGAGAACTGGTTGGATTTTAGAGGTGCTGGGTGGGAGTGGTTACGTGGAGGGTTGGTGATCGCACAAGAAATTTGTTTATGTACAAGAGCTTCTGGGAAACAGTGGGAAATAAGAGCTTGGGATAGGTTCTGGAAGAACTGGCAGAATGATTCACCTATACTACTTCACCAGATGAAGAGAGCGGTCTGGTGGCTCAGTGGTTGCCGCGACTGACTGGAGATCGAAAGGTCCCTGGTTCGAATCCCTGTCTCGGCGGGGATTTTCAAAGGTCCTTAACCCGACCTTCACCTCTGGCATAGCCCGCTGTGTCAAGTGAAGTACGTCAGAACGCTTCCATGGTTCAGATTACACGTTTAACTGTAGGTCCCCTGTACCCGGCTGGATTGTCGGGTTTGGTTTAGACGGCTACAAGAGGGGCGGAATGCGCAGCCAATAAAAACCCTGTCACCAGGTCATTACGACCATACGGAATTATAATTATATTACCAGATGAAGAAAGCTTGTGAAAGTTGTACTGGCAGAGTTTATCTGGCTGAATACCTATGAAAACTTCAGAAGTAGTTACACGGGAATCACTCAATCATCACATAAATTTTATGATAATAACAACTGGATTTTATGGGAATTCTGTGCTATTTATTTGATATTCTAAGCTTTCGGATGCCATTCTACAGCCTTCATCAGAAATACTATTTATGCTGACATATGTAAAATAATGTGGCATTTCCGCAAAATCCAGTTGTGATTAACAAACCCTGAGAATTCAATTTTATGATAGTTTCCCTTAAGGATCCCAGATACTAAAATGACAAATAACTGATTTTATCACCAAATATTTCAGTACAATTCTCGATTGTGAAGCACCATCTGAACAGCTCCAATTTGTTAAAGCAGCACCAAATCCTAACTCTATTACACCCAACACACAGAAATTGTCAACACAATAAATTCATTGAGAAATAAAAGACATCTGGCAAAGACAGAATTATTGCGGTAGTCTGGAAATTGGACCATGAAAGCAAAACATCAACTATTCACAAAATAATACTGGAAGTCTAGGAAAAAGCTAAAATTCCAAAAGAATGGATAGATGCTTTAATATATCCACTCCAGAAGGATAAAACAGACCTGAACAATTACTAAAGAATTTTATTTTTCCCGGTAAAATTGTCTCTATAAAGCTCTGCTGAACTGACTAACCACCAAAGGAACCACAGTTTGGTGAGTATCACGATTCAGGATAGGAATATCATAAATCAAACAAATTCTGAGCCTGAAGAATATACTACAAACCAGATGATGTCAAAACACCACAGTCAACTTTCTACCCTCTGGCCTGAACACAATATCAACCACAAAAAGAATATTTTAACTTCAAAAAGATGTAAAAAATTACATGGAACCACTATGAAAAATGAGCAGTATCTTGTAATGTGAAACTATGACATTACGAGACAGTTGTTTTACCACAAGCTTTTATGCAACAGAAACCAAAATAATCAGGAAAAGAAATAAAATTTGCGATGCTGAGAAACAAGAATGAAAGATTAATAGTAAAATCCATAGTGCAGTCCTCTGAGATGCAGCTCAGGTCAGACGACCCACAAAAGAACTATACAATGCAAACACCGTGAAAGACAAGTTTAGGAAAAAAACACCTATGGTTCTATGGACACTTATGCAGGATGGGTAAAGACAGATTAGAAAAGAAAATTTTCAATATCACCGAAACAAGTAAATTAAAAACAAATTGGATGAAAGAAACACAAAAAGATATGGAACAACCGAAAATCTCAGAAGAAGAAATTAAGGACAAGGAAGATTTCTGAAATTAAAAACAGATTGAGCGAGAACCTAAAAAAGAAATAGACAGAGGGCAAGAAGAAAAAACATAGTGAATTAACCAAGAGGTTTTGGGAACAAGGAAGAAGAGAAAAAGGAAGTGAAGCAGCGATACTCTCCTAAAGGACAACAATCTGACCTTATACATAAAACTGGTTGTTGGTATATATATTCGAGCTTAATAGATGTGGCCACCGTTTGGCCAATCACCATCAAAGTGGGAACATATATGTATTTTTTCATGGAAAAGGTTTCTGACAAAAAAAAAAAAAAAAAAAAAAAAAAAAAAAAAAAAAGGCAAGATCCATCCCTTCTCCTCCATTACACTCCCAATTTTTAAACAAACCCACATTTTTTATCCAATTTCAATACAATATTGCACACATACACTTTAAACTAAAGAGAAAAATATTGTTAGCATTTGGTTTACAAAAACCCAACTCCTCTCCTCCTTTACACCTCCTTAATTTTTGTCAATGTCCTTTGTATAAACCTACAGTGGACCGATCACCAACAAAGTTGGCACGTATATGTATTTTTTCATTGATGTGGTTTATGACCAAAAAATTAAAAACATCCCCTCTCCCCTTTTTCAAACCCTTAATTTTTAGAAAAACCAACATTTTATCAGATTTTGATGGAACTTTGTACACATATTGTTTAAAAAAAAATACTGTCAACATTTGGTTTGCAAAAATTCAACACCTCTTCCCTTTTCCACCCTCTTAATTTTTGTCAATGTTCTTTATACAGAGCTACAATTGACACTGTTTGACCGACCACCATGAAAGTTGCCACATACATTTTAATGAAGATGGTTTCTGACCATACAAATTAAAAAAACTACAACCTTTTCCTTTTAAACCACTTAATTTTTATACAAGCCCGCAGTTTTTATTTGATGTTGATGGAAATTTACACACGTATACTTTAAAACAAAGAAAAAAAAATGTCGAAATTAGTTTTACAAAATCTCTCTCGCCCTTTCACCCTCTTTGCAGACATATTCTTTAAATCAAACAAAAAAAATACTGTCTATATTTGGTTTACAAAACCCCAGCCCCTTTTTTATATTCTTGTATTTTATTTTTTATTTATAAGTTTTCAAAATTTGTTTTTATATATGTATCCTCACCCAGTTATTATTTTATCTACCACTTTCATTCCCCCCTCCCCCTACACTACCATCCATGCTGGCGATGGCGGTCTATGTGTACACATCTGACTCCGCCTGGGTGTCACTTCTGCACGAATAAGGCCGTATGCCAAAATATTGCACTTCTCTTGTGTTTGTTCCCCCCGCCCATCTTGTGTTCATCGTCCGAGCCACCTTCATCTGTGGTAAGTGTTGGGTCATATTTCCCTATCCTTCGTTATTTTTATTGCCTTGAAGCATTTTCCTGCTCATTGTTTTATTATACATATATAAAATAATTGTTTAAAAAAAAACATAAAACCGCCTTCAAAAAAAAAAAAAAAGCACTAAAAATGTTAAAATAACTTTATACCTTGCTTAGGATAAAGTAAATCTAAATTTACATTACTGTCATTGATATTTTTACATTAATTAGTTATTTTTGGAGTCGGTGCCAGCTGTCAAATCGCAAAGATCGAATTACTGAACTTCTTTTGGTGTTAGACGCAAAACGGGGAGTATGAACAAAAATTCCCAATATTTTACAGCATGTCGTGAGGCAGATAGCGTTATTGCGGGAAACAGATTAGGGAAACAAATTAAAAGTATTTTAATCTGTGGCTCGGCCTTATTGGTCATCCAGACATATCTCTAGTGTCAGTTGGTAGGCTGCATCATGCAGTAAACGATTTACAGTTACTATAATATCGGCGTATCATCTGTATGTTTCAGTTTTGTTGAAACATTTTTCTAGCATTAATCGTAGGTAAGCAGTAACATGATTTTTTTATGTATTATTGTTATTTCTCATTGTTTTTATCTTTTTGTTTTTCTTGCTTTCGCTGGCACCGACTCCAAAAATAACTAATTAATGTAAAAATATCAATGACAGTAATGTAAAATATTGTCCATTTAGATTTACTTTATCCTAAGCAAGGTATAAAGTTATTTTAAAATTTTTAGTGCTTTTTTTAAGGCTGTTTTTATGTTTTTTAAACAATTATTTTATTTTTAAATTTTTAGTGGTATTATAGTTTGTTTTGTATTTTAAATATGCCGCTGTGTTCCCATTTTGCGAACTTCCTGGTAGCTCAGAGATTAAAGTGCTTGCTTTCAAAGAAGAATTCTGTCTTTATATAACACACCAACTTCCAGAATAGGGTGAATTGGGTGTTGTGATAAGGAATGTCAGTTTACATTTTTGTCCATGAAAGCTTGGGATCAAAGTTGAAATCTGAAGTAAATGTTGAGACATTATGACACATTTATTTTATAAATGCTATGCCATGACTTAAAAATAGCTTAACTGATTTTGACGGGATTTAAAGCTGTTGATTTTTGTAAAGAACATTGGAAATTAAAAGGGGTGAGGGTAAAGAGGAAGTGTGATTGGGCTTATGTATGCCAAATGTAGACTGCCTTTTCTGATTGATTTAAAGTATACCTGTGTAAATTTCTATTGATATCAGATAAAACTGTAGGTATGTATAAAAAACAATTAAGGGGTGTGGAGATGAGTAGTTTGGTTTTTGTAAAGCTAGTGTGGGCAGTATTTTTCTCTTTGTTTTAAAGTATACATGTGCCGTGTTCAATGAAAATCTGATAAAACTGTGGGTATCTATAAAGAATATTGGAAATTAGGAGGGGTGGCGGTAGAAGAGAAGAGGGGGTGAGCGTCTGCAACCTAATTTAAACACAATTGTACTGTATGTTTTAAAGTATACGTGTGCAAATTTCGTTCAGAATCGGATAGAAATTGTAGAATAAAGGATGGAAAGGAAGGAGTGTAGTTTGGACTCTCGAAACCAAATGTAGACAGTATTTTTCTGTTTGTTTTGCAGTATACATGTGCATACTTCCTTCAAAATCAGAAAGAAATGGTAGCTTTGTATAAAGAACATTGGCAGTAATTAAAGGGGTAGAAAGAAGGATAGGGTTTGCGTTTTGTGAAAGTAATGTGGACAGTATTTTTCTGTTTCTATTTGTTTTAAAGTATACATATGCGAAGTTCCACCGAATCGGATTAAAATGTGGTTCTGTACAAATATTAATGGAAGCGGAGCCAGGATAGTTTCTTTTATTTTTTGGTCAGAAATCTTATTCATAAAAAATTCCATATATATGTGCCAACTTTCATAAAAATCGGTCAAATGGTGTCGACTGTAGCTTTCTAATAAGAAATTGACAAAAACCAAGGGGGTGGAAACGGGGAGAGGGGTTCAGTTTCTGCAAACCAAGAGTTGGCATTATTTTTATCTTTGTTTTATAGTAAAAATTTACCAAGTTCTGTCTAAACTGGATAAAAACTGTGGTTGTGTATAAAAATTAAGCGGTTTAATGGGGAGAGGGGGTGGTTTTTAGATCTTTTGGTCAGACACCTTTTTCGTGAAAAAATACATACAAGCACCAACTTTCATGGTAATCGGTCAAACGATCACGACTGTAGCTTTTTATAAAGAACATTGACAAAAGTTAATGGGGTTGAAGGAGGGAAAGGGGTTGAGCATTGGCAAACCAAATATTGGCAGGATTTTTCTCTTTGTTTTAAAGAATACATAGGCAAAGTTCAATAAAAATCAGATAAGAAATGTAGATTTCTATAAAATTAAGGGGTGTAAAGGGAGACATGGGGTGGTTTATTTAATTTTTTTTTTTTTTTTTTTTGTCAGAAACCTTCTCCATGAAAAATTACATGTATATGCCAACTTTAATGGAGACCAGTTTAATGGTGTCGACTGTAGCTTTGTATAAAGAACATTGGCAAAAATTTAGGTGGTGGATAGGGGGAGAAGGCTTCAGTTTTTTCAAACAAAAACTTGACAGTATTTTACTCTTTATTTTTGACTAAACATGTTCAAAGTTTCATCGAAATCGGATAAAAAATGTGGGTTTGTATAAAAATTAAGGGGTGTAAAGGGGAGAGGGGTGGTTTTTTATTTATTTTTTGGTCAGATTCTCCATTAAAAATTGAATGTATATGCCAACTTTGATGATAATCGGTCAAATGGTGTCGAATGTAGCTTTTTATGAAGATCATTAAAATAATTAAAGGGGTGGAAGGAGGGAGGGGGTTGAGCTTTGGAAGACCAAATGTTGACAGGATTTTTCTCTTTGTTTTAAAGTGTACATGGGCAAAGTTCAATAAAAATCAGATAAGGTATGTAGGTTTCTATAAAATTAAGGGGTGTAAAGGGGAGAAGGGGTGGTTTTTTATTTTTTTTGTTAGAAACCTTCTCCATGAAAAATTACATGTAATTGCCAACTTTAATGGAGATCAGTTAAATGGTGTCGACTGTAGCTTTGAATAAAGAACATTTGCAAAAATTAAGGGGGTGGATAGGGGGAGAGGGTTTCAGTTTTTTTTAAACCAAAAGTTGACAGTATTTTTCTGTTTATTTTTGACTATACATGTCCAAAGTTTCATCGAGATCAAATAAAAAATGTGGATTTGTATAAAAATTAAGGGGTGGTTTCTCAATGAAATTCATATGGGACCACTTTGGAGGTATACCCTAGCCACTAAAAAAATTTCATTGAAATCGGTTCAAAATTGGTGAAGATATCGCTGAACATACATACAAAAAAAATACAGACGAATTGAGAACCTCCTTTTTTTGAAGTCGGTTAAAAAATAGACGTGTGTCCCTATATTTCACGCTGCAGTCACCAGTACCTAGCGCAGACCACTGATGTTCGTGTGTAGTAGTAGCGTGGAGTTTCCCATTGTGGACAATGTTGGCCGAATGCCGGTAGCTATGGTGATGTGGAAGATATGGTGGTTGAAAGTATTCGATGTGGAGCACTTTCATATTTCAACCAAAGATATGTGTGTCTGAATATTTCACTTTCCTACCTCAACTACATAATTTTTATGTGGAAGTAGCCTCAAGTCTCCTGTCGTGCACTATAGTCATTAGATGTCGGTAGCTATGGCAGTGTGGGGGATATGATGGTTGAAAGTGGCCAACATAGGGCATTTTTCTATTTCTACCAAAGATATGTGTGTCCCTATATTCAACTTGCAGCCAGAACTACCAAGTGCAGACCACGGGCGTTTGTGTGTGGTAATTGCATGTCAGTAGCTGAGGGGGTGTGGCAGTGGTTAAAAGTGGTTGACCTGATATGAAAATAGGCATGTGTCTCCCTATACTTCACTCCACAGTCCACTAGTGATAGATGTAACATTAACGTTAAGTCTCCCAATGTGCAACATCGTTGTGTCAAGTCGGTAGCTATGGGGGTGTGGGTGATATAATGGTTGAAATTGGTTGACGAAAGAAGTTTTCATACTTCGACCAAAGACACGTGTGTCCTTATATTTCACTTTGCAGTCATAAATACCCTGCACAGATCACAGATGTTTGTGTGTGGTATTAATCTCCCATCGTGCTCTATGGTGGTTACATATCGGTAGCAGTCAATCAAAATTCTTTACAAACATGAACGAAGTTGTGGCCACCAAATAGTTTTTAATATTAGTCTTGACATCAAAATAATTTTATAAAAATAATGTTATATTCATTTGAATTATTAGGATGGAAAGTAATATTATAGTGGATGTCGAAGCCTGGATGATGACATACTTAATAGGTTATTATTGTACTGAAAAGATATTTCAAATTATTGTTTTGTACATAGATTGCTGTTTAAAGAAGTTACTTTTTTCAATTTTCAAAGGGAAAAAATGATTATTTTCAATAAAAACATAAAATTAATTTTTTTTTTGATTTCTTACCTTTGGTCATGTAACAGAAAACTCTCTATGATTGGTGGTCGCTTTAGTGTCGTCACGTGCCTGTAAGTACTGCAGCTGTGAATGGAGTGGTCCCTATTATCCAAGTTTTCAGTTACTTTTATTGTTAGTTGCTGGCTGTTTATTGTTATTAATGAGTTTTCATTTTAAATATAAAATGGAGATCAAGTTTGAAGAAGCTTACAGCGGAAAAGTAAAATATCGAATTCATATTTTTGTTGGGATTACTTTAAAAACCACCCTTGATTTTCATTATGCGAAGCTTAAAAATGTAACAACTTCAATGTAAGCATTATTAATTATTAAATTCAAAGTTAGTGTTTAGCAGAAATCACTCATAAGAATTACCAAAGCTTTACATTAAATCAGTTGTTTTAGGGTATATTGATGAGAAGAATGCAAGCTGGAATGTAAGTATAAGGTAGACACAATTAAATAACTGGATGTTGTGGGCAATTTTTTAGTTGCTGATAAATAACAATAAATAAATTACTATGTTTTTTATTAGCCAATACAAGTGATTATTTAATGAATGTGTTTCACTTCAATCTCACAAGAACCAACTATGACATTTTCAGCATTTATTATTCACGCGTAAAGAAGCCACTAATCCATAGCTGTGTGGTCAAAGAGTATGGTTGGAATTAGGAATGAGCGAGGATGGGTTGGAAACACGTTTTTCCTTTGTAAATTTTCTTTTATTTATGTTTGTTATACTACAGAATCATTTTCACAAAAATTCATCAAAATATATATTTTTTTTTATTTGAAGAATTCACAAATTTTTGGATAGTAACCATTGTGCAAATGTTTGAATCACAAATTGCTGTCATACAATAAAACTTTTATGAAATTACATCCTTCCATAGCCACGAACACATTTTATATATGAAAACAGTAGCTTAATTCATTTAAATTACTAAATTATCTTCCTTCAATTTTTAATTATACCAGACATATACTATCATTGCAAAAAAATACAGGTGCATGATGATTAATAATGGAATTTATTTTAACAGCAAAATTATTTATACAAATTTCATGCTAATCTTGCAAAAGTTCCCAAATGATGACAAAGTTGAAATTTACTTTTCTGACATAAATGTGTCCATTTAGGAGGCATTACTTTTAATGTGAAAATAATTTTTGGTTTGCAAAAAAAAAAAAAAAAACTGTTTTTTTTTCAGTGTGCAAGTAATGTTCAGTTTAATTTTTGAAGTCTTCTTTGGTTACGCTTAAAATGTTCATAGTAAGGTTATTATCCAAAAATTTGCAAAAAAATCTAACAAAAACAAATGTCTAATTTAGTGAATTTATGAAAATAATAATAATATGAATATGTAATGCTACCACACCAAGTACTACTGAAAGAAAATGTACACAGAAACAAACAAAACATATTCCGAAAGATCGATCCTAATGACCCAAAACTTACTGATACTTAGTTAAAACCCATGAATATTGATATTAGTATCAATTATAGGAGGTGTCATATACTATACATCTGACTTTTTTTGTTCTCGGATGCCGATTTCTGCATTAAAAATCTCTCTCCTTGTTGGAAGCATCTTCAGCAGCTTTTTCTGTTGAATATGTGTGTACATCCCACCAAAATTGCAGTGTAAATTATTTTCATACGAAATGATATGTGAATCAGCTGCAATATTATCGGGTTTCTATGAGCAAGTTGCAGTGACTTCTTTTCATATTTCAGCTATTGTGGGAACACTTACGGTGTTTCGGGAGTTTTAATTATTGTTTGTACATTAGTGCATTACATGCTACTACTTACTTATAAATCGCATTTTATACACAAATTCAGAGAAACAAGCCAAACATTACTTATCAACAAAGAGCGCTTACTAGCACGTGACGTCACCGACTTTGTCGGCTCGCAACAGATAGCAAAGGATAATTTGGTGCGCATTTATACAATTTAAATTTTAATGATTAATTTTAAATAAAACTTTTGTAAAAAAATGAATGGTATTGGGTAAATAACGTGTAACAGTAAACAATTTAAAACAAAAAATTGTCATATAGCCTATTGAAGTTTCTTTTATGACTGAGTCCTTATATTATGACAGTGTAGTTATTAATAATAAAGGATGGTGAAAATAACTCATCACAAACCAATTGAGGGTTGCGATGAGAGAATAACTTGTAACTTGGACACAAAAATACAATATTTCAGTATAAAACCTTTTTTCGTGCACTAGAGATTGAGCAGTATAGTTCCGGAAGTGTGCACACACCGAAGGTTACCCCATAACTGACTAGGTAGCGGAAGAAATGGTGAGGGAAGTGGGTGATCTATTAATAAGAGGACTATCGATATGTCTGGGTATCTGAGGTAATATATACTTATCAAAGGCATTGGTGAAATGAATATATGCAACAAAGGGTACCTGGTATTGACGCAAAAAAGAAAAAGTGATAAGTGGTAGGATTGAGACCAGGATATTCTGGTTTCTATCTCTGGAGGTATGGTGCAGTTGTCATATACCTAGGGTATATTGTTTAAAAACTAAAATTGGAGACATTGCAACAACTATATGAAAGTGTTAGGCATTTTGTAAAGTCTAGCTAGTGGTGACACACAAGCTGACCCAGAAGCCATGCGCTAGATAAGTGCCACCTACAAGCACATTAATTACAAGACAGCAGCTGCTGTAATAACCTCAAAGACTCTTAGCGGTCGAACCGCTTGCCATATGAATTGATACTTTAAATCCGAGAAACCAACATTCCTAGTCCTCTCTCAAATACCTAACCATAAGAGGAGGTGCCACCGAGCATAGCATCGAATGCTGCACGTCAACAAGGCGGGTCTGTTTGGACCCACAGCTGCAGCAGCTAGCCACTGTCCAACCTGCTATCGACACCGCCGTGAGCTACACGCACCGTCACATCGCGGTGCGAGCTGGCGCAGGTACTGTCTAGCTGTTAGATCTTTGGGGAAGTAGCTTGTATGCTCTCCTAGCCTAAACCTTGATTCTTTTCTTTCATTACTTTACTTTCCTATTGTAAAACTGTACTCTGAACAGTCTAGCATTAAAATCCTGCTAAGTGGGACTTGGTAATCAAGCTCTGATGTTAGTTGCTATATAAACCTACATGTTCCTTTGGCAAGAGCCGCTCCTTGCCCTAGAATTGAACCCGTGTTCTCAATATCTCAGCCAGTGCAATAACTTGTATTCCTAGTTGGGATAGGACACAGTGGTAGTTTCAGAGAAAACTCCGATTGCCCTTACAGTAAAGCAGTCATTGAAGTTTTTGGAATCATGACTGTTGGCACTTTCTGGTATGGATGGTATAAGTTGTGCATGTGGACTGTTTGTCTCTGGCCATTCATTCTGAAAGAGAGTTGCTCTGTGGCAAACCCTATGTAGTAACTCGCGCAGTGGAAGCAGGTTATCAGGTATATGATACGAGTTGTTGAACATGGGGCATGTCCAATGATGAAGAAAGTTTCCTCTGTGGAAGGGTTGGAATATGTAGTTATGGGTGGAAGCATGCTGCAGGTATTGCAGCAAGATATATTGCATGGAAAAGATCCATATGGTGTTTTTGGAGTCTGACAGAAGGTATTTGTGGGCCAAGAAGTCTTGAGATTGGGTGGTCTGCTACAAAATGTACAGAGGACAGTGGGTAGAATTTTGGGTAGAAAAATGCGCATTTCTGGAAAGGAGCAAAGGAAGTCAAGCTCCATTTGCAAGATATGGCTGATCGACTTGAGGCCATGAGAGAACGGGATGACGAGTGAGAGTGGTTATGTGAAGGGTTGGTGATTGCATGGTAGATCTGTTAATGTACAAGATCCTTGGGTAGCAATGGGAGATAAGGCTTAGGATAGGTTCTGACAGAGGGAATAAGCATCGGAACGGTTGCGCCTCGCCACTGGTAGAAAGGCTGTAAGGGAGGGATTGTTTGGTATGGAATGGATGGCAGCAGTCAAAAGTATAGATATTTCTGTAAATTAGTGGGTTTGATGTGGACAGAGATATGAAGGACACCACACTTGAGCGTGATGTCCACATCGAGGAATGTGATGTGTGAGCGGGAGTAGGTGCAGATGAAACTGAAGTAATTGATGCTATTGTTAAGGGAATGGAAAGTTCTTGCACTGTGGGTGCAGATCATAAATATATCATCTATGTGTCTGACCCACACAATGGGTTTAAACGGTAATAATAGGTATAAAAGACAGTGCCTTAATTTTTGATTCTCTTCAAACTCCAAGTGAAGAATTGGAGGAAATAGGTAATATGGATTCTACCACTAAAAATAACAGGAATAAGATTTTGTGTTGCTGTGCATTAAAAAGAAGAGAGTTAATATATCTATAGAAAGCATATAAATCCATTAGCTTATCTTTCTATATGTAAGCGTATGATGCGGACAAGTTTTTGATACTTGAGGAAATAGTTTAAACCCATTAAATATATTGGTAGCAGGAGGCACCGTTGAAGAGAGGTGGCATCGATTCCTACATATACTTGGGGAAGGTATGAACTTGCATATACCCCAACGGACAATCAGGGAAGAGAACGATCCCCCAAGGTACACACGGGAGGTTAAAAGGTTACTCAAGAAGCAAAGGAAGATACATGCACGATCAAAAAGGACGATGCATCGGACTGATTTAGATAAGTTAGAGGAGATAAGGGGACGTGTTAAGAATGCGATGCGCGAGGCATTTAATAACTTTCGTGAAAATTCTCTCTCTAAGAGCCTCATTGAAAAACCTAAGAAATTTTGGTCGTATGTAAAAAAAGTTAGTTGTAGTGGGAACAATAAGCCAGTTCTAATAAAAGACGGACGGGAGGTTGAAGACAGCCGCGACAAGGCTACCTTATTTAACACCGAATTCAAAAATTCATTCACGCAAGAAAACTTGGAAAACATCCCCACTTTACCACATCGTGTGGAATTAGAGATGGATCCGATAGAAATTGATAGCGTAGGAATTGTAAAGCAATTAAAACTCCTGAAGTTGGGTAAAGCGCCGGGTCCCGATGGTATACCGGTAAGAGTATTTTCTGAATACGCGGAGGATATTGAACCATTTCTGTCAGATATATTCTGTAAATCACTAGAAGAGAGAAAAGTACCTTCTAGCTGGAAAATAGCCCAGGTAATTCCCGTTTTTAAGAAAGGAGATCGGAGTGATCCTAGGAATTATCGACCCATCTCTCTAACATCGGTCTGCAGCAGAATTCTGGAACATGTCATATGCTCGAACATAATGAAGTTTCTAGATGAGAACGAGTTACTTACACCATGCCAACACGGATTTCGGAAGAAGCGATCGTGTGAAACACAATTGGCCCTATTTTCCCACGACATAATGAAAGTTATCGATGCAGGTTCGCAAGTTGATGCGGTTTTTTTGGATTTTCAGAAAGCTTTTGATTCTGTGCCACACAACCGACTTTTAGCGAAGATTCGAGCTTACGGTATTTCGGCTCAGATTTGCGAGTGGATACGTGATTTTCTAACTGGTCGATCACAATATGTCGTTGTTGATGGGGAAGCCTCATCTAAGATAAATGTTACTTCGGGCGTTCCTCAGGGAAGTGTAATAGGTCCACTTCTTTTCTTAATATTTATAAACGATCTAGGTGACAACGTCAAATGCTGGTTGCGATTGTTTGCCGACGATGCGGTTATCTATAGGGAAATAAGGTGCTCTGACGACTGCTTAGAAATTCAGCGTGATTTGGATGCTATTTTCGATTGGTGCCGTAAATGGCAGCTTACACTTAATTGTAAAAAGTGCAAGGCAATGCGGATAAGTAACAAGAAGAATCAGGTTGTTCACGAGTACAAAATAAACAATTCACCTGTTGACACGGTTGATTCCGTGAAGTATCTGGGGGTGATAGTACAAAGCAACATGAAATGGGACATGCACATAACTTCCGTCGTAGGCAAGGCAAATTCTAAATTACGATTCATAGGTCGTATTTTGAGGAATTGTAATGCTCAAACAAAGGAGATAGCGTATAAAACACTAGTGCATCCGCATCTGGATTACTGTTGTGGGGTTTGGGATCCGTATCGCAAGGTTCTGATTGACTCAGTTGAGAGGGTGCAGAGGAGAGCCGCTAGATTCGTGACTTGTTGTTACAGCCCTTATGAAAGCGTCACAGAATTGATACATAGATTGGGCTGGGATAGTTTGGAAGACAGGCGACGTAGCTTGCGTTCGAATTTATTGGAGAATATGCGAAAAAATTTAAATTTCGAGTGCAATGAAATACTTCTTCCGCCAACCTATTTAGGTCGCAATGACCGGAGGGATAAGATTAGAGAAATAAGATGCCATACTGATACTTATTCCTTCTTTCCTCGCACTATTCGGGATTGGAATGGGCGGGTTTAGGATTGGTGCTTAGCACCCTCTGCCACCCACAATGTTTGTGATTTGCAGAGTATGGATGTAGATATATATATAATTATGGCTTTACGCCTCATCAACATTGAGGTGATTAGAGGAAGGATGGGACTGGGGACAAGGAATGGGAAGGAATTCAGCCATGCCTTTTGAAGGAAGCATCCCAGCATTTGTCTAGAGTGATTTGGTGAAACCATGGAAAACACAATCTGGAAGCTTGGACGGAGATTCAAACCGGTGTCCATTAAGTATATAACGAACGAGTTCAATTTTCCTAAATCATCTATATCCTTTATATCAGGCAGCTCATTTATTATTTATTCTCCTAAATTGGAGATTCTAGGACTAATTTTACATAACTAGAATTTATACTCTAAATTGTATCACTGTTAAGTGTTTGTCTCTTATCTTCATAATTTATTTCAGTTCCTAAATCCCGTATGCACAAATGAAAACAACAGTCACAGTCAAACAGTGCCACTACCTTCATGTTTGTGTGTCTCATGGTTCATTCCTATCACTAGTACATGCTGCATCCCGCTTCCCTACCATCAGTACCTTGTTATCCTTTCTGAAACGCTTACAGAGTGATGTCACATCCTCTAATGTTTGCCCAAGCACTGTACTTGTAACATTATAGTTTGAAACTAATTTATCATGCACCTATCTAATGGCTGTTATCAAGTAGAAAAATCTATTTCTCCCAATCTTTATCACATTGCTCAACTCCTAATGACCTGCTCAAATACCATACATTTCTACATCTGAATGAGGGTCTCTCATCCTTGAATATGACAATTCAAGAGAGATTTTCCACCACAATTATCAAAGTGTCTGACATATTTCTTCCATTTACCCTATTTACTGGGCAACTTACTGTCAACTGCAGCTCATCTCCTTTCTCCAACCTCACTTACATTCTTTCCTTACACTATCAGCCAAGCCTGTAAGGCCCTATACCTAATTTTAAGGTAATTATTTCTCATACTATTTACCATAAATTCTCAATGCTACTGTTCTATTATAAGTTTCACACTTACGAATTATGTTGTTCCGATTAATTAAAAAACCATGGTCATTAGAATTAAGATAATGTGCCATTAGAACCTATGGGATCTGCCTGCCTGCACATACTGGATACCAGGTCAACCCTCTTCTCCACATCTCAGTCTGAGATTCTTCTCATGTAGAATGGTTATTATTGGAGGGGATTTAAAATTACCATGTGTTGACTTGCAGGGGCAGATCCGGGGCGGAGGGGGCAGGGGGCTCAAGGCCCCCCCCCCTCCAAAATCATCTAGGTCGACTTCCGACATCGTAATTTTGGAGACTTTTTTTTTTTGCTCTACGGATTCGAGGCCCGAGGGGACTATAAATACTACATTTTGCCTAGCTCAAGCCCCCCCCCTCCCAAAGCCAAAATCCACTGAAGGCAAGCCCTCCAACCAAAATCCACTCAAGCCAAGCCCCCCCCCCCAAACCAAAGTCCGCTCAAGCTCCTCCCAAATCAAAATCCTGGATCCGCCCATGTTGACTTGGAGTAAAATCTTATATATATATTACATTCATTCAAATTATACATATATATGTTTTTATAATAGCGTCCCATTTCCACTTTAGCTACAGAATTTTACATGGCGCGCACGCAAAACCTAAATTGTTACATACATTTTGAGCGTCCTTGAATATCTTATTACTGTCCCTTCCAGTTTTTACCGCTCTCGCTTTTATTGGCGTGCATCTTAAAGCTCATTGTTAACTATGAACTCACATTTGAAGTCACTTAATTTTTTTTAATTTATTCTTCCATGTTTTTTTTCTTCCGTGTTTGTTAATCATCTTATTACAATTCAAACCTCATTTCAGACAACGAACCCTATTTGCATTCTTCTAAATAAACATTTCTGGCTTTCAACATGCCTCCACTGACATCACTATATAGGCCACTTGTTGATAAATACATAAATAGCTACAGATACCATGCTTTTGAGCTCGCCAAATTTCAATCACATATCCTTTTTTTAAAAGCCTGTCTGTCCTTCAACATACCTCCAAATGGTCTTACAATCAAACTGCCAATATTTGGTTGTCCCCCACAAACTCACCCTGCCCTACATGCCTTTCGCTACCAACAGTCTTTGGCCCTTACTCACCTTGTTCTGCAACAATATACCATTCTGGCTAAGCAACATTCTGGAAACCTCATATCCCTACACAAAATACTCATGTTATCATTCCCACAAGTAATTACAGTTTTGCAGCATATTTTACAGCAAGCAGTTAACTCCAGCAGTATGCATGCCCAGAAACATTTACAGAAGTTATCCAAATTGCTGAAGTCCCATCTTGCACTAGGGCAGTTTCTTCCACACCAACCAATTGTCTACCAATCAAAATCACAGCCTCCTCTGATTTCCTCAAAACCGTCCATTGCCCAGCTCCTCAACATACCTCAACCTCCCCCTTCAAAACCTGCACCTCGCTCTCTGCACCAAAGCCCTACTCCCAAGCCTAAACTGTCAGTTATAAACCTATCCTCATCACCACTATCTGAATCCCAGCTCTCTGTACTCTCCAAAGGACTCACCTTCTCACCCACCCCCACATTTGACCATGCCAAACTAGTCCGTGACTCTCTATCATTCTGCCGTACACTCCAATGGCGATATCACTTTGCCACTCAAAGCAGTGAACAGGGATATCAGGACAACCTAGAACCAAGTCTAGAGAAATTCAAGCCATCATCCACACTTGACCCTCCACCTCTTCCCCAGAACCATCCCCTCCAATTTTTGAAGACTTCCTTTCCACCAGTTTGGCCTCTCCCAATTTCCTTAAATCTTCAGCAAACACCGATAATCTTAGCCAAGCTGAAACCCGTGCCAGAAAACAACTCTCCAGCAATTCAGATCTTATTATCCTTCCAGCTGACAAGTGCTCAACCACTGTAGTCATGAACAGGAATGACTATGTGGCTGAAGCTCTTCATCAGCTATCAGACACCAAAACCTACTGCTGCCTATCGGAAGATCCAACTCCTGCTGTCAACAAAAAAATACAAGAATATGTACAGTTTAGTGGACCTCTCCAAGGTCTCACCCCACAATCCATTTCGCTTCTCACTCTTCAAAATCCACGTACACCCACCCTTTATCTATTGCCCAAAATCCATAAACCTGGCAATCCAGGACGCCCTATCGTTGCAGCCTACAGATCGCCAACTGAGCGCATCTCTGCCTTGGTTGACCAGTACCTACAGCCCAGTGTTAATCAGCTCCCTTTTCATATAAAGGACACCCAGCACTTTCTCTTCCGGCTTTCTACCTTACACACACCTCTTCCTTCCGACTCAATACTGGTTACCACTGATGTCACATCCTTGTATACAAACATTCCACACTGGCATGGCCTCAGAGCCATGGAACACTTTCTGGACCAGCGCCCTCCCAACAGCCTTCCTATGACATCCTTCCTCATCAAATTAGCCCACCTTATCCTTAATAACAACTACTTCTCCTTCGAAGGCAACATCTATCACCAAACCTGCGGAACTGCCATGGGTACCCGCATGGCCCCCTCTTTTGCTAATCTGTTCATGGGCCAGTTTGAAGAGACATTTCTGGAGGAAGTCCCTCTCAAACCCCTCATTCGGCTTCGTTTCATTGATGACATATTTATGATTTGGACGCATGGAGAAAATGAAGTGCTAAATTTCATGAACCATCTCAATAACTTTAGCATGCTGAAATTCACTTGGTCCTACTCCCACACCCAGGCCACATTCTTGGATGTGGATTTGTCCTATCCAATGGCTATCTCAACTCTTCAGTTCACATCAGACCAACCAATCTTCAACAGTATCTCCATTTCGACAGTTGCCACCCATACTGTACCAAACGTTCACTCCCCTACAGTCTTGGTATTTGAGGTAGTCGCATAAGCTCTAACCAACAGTCTCTCATGGATTATTCAAACAGTTCAAGCATTAATATCTCGCAACTACCCTTCAGCTTTGGTTAACAAACAGCTTTCACGTGCTACATCACAACTGAATCAGCCAATCAATCATCCCAGACCCGCAAAAAGCAACCACAATCCAGTCTTGGTCACACAGTACTACCCAGGCCTCGAATCCATCAACAGAATCCTCCGGCAGGGCTATGATTTCTTACAAACTTGCCCTGAAATGAGATCCATTCTTCCTAAAATCCTCCCTGCCCCTCCTAGAACTTGTTTCAGCAGACCTCCTAACCTCAGCGAACTTCTAGTCCACAAACACAGTCTTCCTCTTCCTAACAGTCAACCCCAAGGCTCTTTCCCATGTAATAGACCACGCTGCAAGATGTGTGACATACACCATGCTTCCACCACTTTCATCATCCCAGTCACTGGGGAAAGCTTCCCTATCATAGGACACGCCACCTGTGAAACCACGCATGTAATATACCAGTTAACACGCAACCACTGCCTTGCTTCATATATAGGTTTGACCACAAATGCACTCTCCATAAGAATGAATGGCCACCGTCAGACGGTGTTCACACAGAACCCAAAGCACCCAGTTGCTGCCCATGCCATAACCCACGACTTGAATAATTTCAACTCTTGTTACACAGTCCGTGCTATCAGAGTTCTTCCTAATAGCAGCAGTTTCTCTGAACTCAGAAGGTGGGAACTTGTCTACCAGTACAAACTTGACACAAGGCAACCACCTGGTCTCAACATAAGATAATACCCGGTCATTATTATTAGTAGCACATATGTTTAACCTTTTTTTTTTATTCCTCTCCTTTCCATTACCTATATTGAACCACCACTAACCTGAGGTGATGTTTACTTCATAAATATTATTATTATTATTATATATTTTTTATTTGTATAATATTTTCTAGGTTTTTTTTCAATATATATTAAGTTCTAATTATATTTTGATCTTCCCACCAGAAATTAGTTTGGATGTTTATTTTTGCTCGGGTATTAGCTCTGATTCACTGCCCCTCTACTTTTCCGATGTTTGAATTTACCCCCACCATTTTCTTGACCGGCGGTCTTTCTGTGAGGCAAACTCCGGCTGCACCCACCTCTCATAATGTTCTCTTGTTGACGAAGGGTTTTTTTCCCGAAAATTTCTTTATTATTTGTGTTTGTGTCTTTTCTGTGTGTTCGCGCCACACATCCATCATCTAAAGGTAAGTGGTGGCTCATTTCCCTATCCTAATTTGATTCCTTTCTGCTACTTAGCGTCTTTTTTTCATTGTTATTATATATATATATATATATATTAGGAAGGATAGGGAAATATGACCCAACACTTACCACAGATGAAGGCGGCTGGGACGACGAACAAAAAAACAAACACAAGAAAAGCGCAATATTTCGGCCTACAGCAGCCTTAAACGTGCAGAAGGTGAAGCCCCAGGCGGCGTCACATGTGTACACATAGACGGCCGATTGATTCACCAGTCGGCCGTCTATGTGTACACATGTGACGCCGCCTGGGGCTTCACCTTTTGCACGTTTAAGGCTGCTGTAGGCTGAAATATTGCGCTTTTCTTGTGTTTGTTTTTTGTTCGTCGTCCCAGCCGCCTTCATCTGTGGTAAGTGTTGGGTCATATTTCCCTATCCTTCCTTAATTTTATTGCCTTAAAGCTTTTTCCTGCTCATTGTTATTATATATATATATATATATATATATATATATATAAAAATAGACGCATGTTTTCCTATATTTTCCTGTAGTGGATTGGAGCTCATTGGAGGAAAGGAGGAGAGTGAAGAGAGTGCTGGGAATGTACAGGGCATGTGTTGGTGATGGGGCTTTAGGAATAGTGCATGGAAGGGGAATGGCGACCGTGACCACAAGCTTGTGCTCGATTTCATGCATAAGGGAGTGGGAAAATTTTCTATATTTGGTAAAGGGGTCAGGGATTGGAACAAATAACAAAGTGTAGCGATGAAGAATTTAACAAAAAACATTTAAGGAATTTAAAATTTAATTTGGAAAAGTAAATGGGGGAGGAATTTAACATTCCAGTTACAAAAGTTTAAAAAAAATATAGATATAAAAAGGGGGTAATTAGATGACTAGGGACATTGCCACTGGAGTATTTACTCCATCACAATTAAATTAACAATAAAAATATTGACAGTATTTTACCATTCTTTTCCTCAGTGCCACCAAGAACTACTGTTCAATATGGCTGATAATTTTATATGCTTTAAATGTTTAATTTTTTAAATTTAATTCCATGTTTATTTAAAGCACTAGTTTAAATGTCTGTCAAGAATGAGGAGTCCCACCTATGGTGGTTGTAATTTGTTCTGGAAAAGCTTCCGAGTAAAAAGGAATAATGACCTATTTTTACTAATACTTTTCATGATGTGAGTTAAATTTCTCAGATTAGAATCTCAGAGTTTTTGGTAAGAATGTTTTTAAATAAATGCATGTGACTTTAAATTACAGAAAATTTTATTGTTATTAAAAAACTTATAAAGTATTATTTATTTGATTGATGTATTTTGTATAAACTTTCTCCAAGTTTTTTTTGTTTTTTTTTTAATAAACTTCCCCTTTTCTTATCTTCTGACAATTTTTATTTTATATTGTGTGCGTTGTAGTAAGCGATAGAAAAATACAGAATAAACATTGAATGTTCTTCTCATTACATGAATTTCTGCATCTAGTAATCAGAAAAAAGAACTGAAAATTTAAACAAACATCGGACTGTAATTCATTCAGTCTCTGCCTCATGTAATTTTTTTATCTTTGTCAATGGTAGTTTTGTGAAGTTACTTCCACAAAAAGTCAATTTCCTTTTAGCTAACATTTCAGTCACACTTGCTTTAAACAAAGGGCAAATAAAATCAAATTCATATATTTATTTGAAATTTACACTTCCTTTCACCAGTAATGTTACCCGCGTCCGTAGCATACCTTAAGCTACACGTGCTCCCATTTAGGGCGACAGTGATCAAATACCGCCGTACGGCCCTTCTGGGCCTCACGGCAATGACATTTATTACAAACATAACAGTCCTTCTAAGGACTCAGACTTTCATACAACGACAATAGGTCCCCAGCTAAACATCTGCTAACTTAACATCGAAGGCATCAGCAGAGCAAAGAGCCAGTACTTTTCATCACTCTTACAGAAATACTCAGTTGATGTTGTCATATTGCAAGAAACTCACATAGAGAATGACAAGCAGCTGCTTACTAGAGGGAAACTACCGGGATACAAATTGCTAACAGCACAACATCATGCAAAATATGGCATTGCAACCTACATTAAGAATGGTATATGCCAATACAAGGTCATTCCGGCAGAGTATCATCGAAATTAATTTTCCTCCACAATAGAGGCGCACAATGTTGTGGTTACAAACACCTACAAGCCACCCACTTCACCTTGGTCACAAACTATCGGATTGGTTCCCACTAAGAATAGCATTATCCTTGGAGATTTCAACTCCCATCATACCTTGTGGGGGTATAACGAGTGTGACATGAACGGGATTAAATTAATAGAATGGGCTGAGGTCAACAACTTGACATTAATACATGATCCTAAAGACAAAGGTACATTTCATTCCACTCGCTGGAAACAAGACTACTCACCCGACCTTTGTTTCGCCTCTTTTTGTTTAACAGCTCCTTTCTGTCGCGTAAGGAGACAAGTTCTCGGTGACTTCCCTCACAGTCAGCATAGACCCATAATCTATAAAATAGGAATCCAGATACCTGTTATCCGATCCGCCCCTAAATCTTGGTGGAACTTCCATAGAGCAGATTGGGAATACTATGTGAAGTATACTGACGCTAACATCCAATGGATCAAAGCAGTTCCAGAGAATTATACAAGGATTGTAGGACTAATAAAAGCTGCAGCGAATGGAGCCATCCCACGAGGCTTCAGAAAAGACTATATTCCAGGATGGAGTGAGGAGTCAAGCAGACTTAGAGCAGAATTTGAGGTAAACAGCACTCACGAGAAGGCAACAGAACTGCTGGAATCACTCAAATCACATTGTATATACTTCGAGAACAAAAAAGGACAAACAGTTCACTAGACGGGGCAAATCTGAGCTTAATCATCTGAAACGCGAAACTCAACCTCACTCTATATACTCCCATCCATTCTCATCACAAGAGGTTCAGGAAGGTTTAAAGACCCTTCGAAATGGAAAAGCTGCAGGATTAGATGGGATTTGTCCAAACTATTGGACCAGCTACATCTCGTTAGCTTGCCTCGTTCTTCAGTTGCATACTACAATCTGGAAGGCTTCCCCAGATCTTCAAGCGAACTAAAATCATTTCTTTACTCAAACCAGGAAAAGATCCAACTTTCCTACAAAGCTACCATCCGATAGCCTTACTCAGTGTCACTTACAAATTACTGTAAAGGATTACATTGAACAGAATAGCTCCGACAATCGAAGCTCTGATCCTTGTTGAACAAGCTGGATTCCATCCCAGTCGGGACTGTAGTGATCAGGTCCTATCTCTTACCACCTACTTGGAAGTAGGGTATCAGAAGAAAATGAAGAATGTATCTGTATTCCTAGATCTTTCAGCAGCAAACAATACAGTTTGGAGAGACGGTCTCCTTCTCAAACTGATCAAAGCAGTTCCTTGCATAAAGATAATTTCCTTACTGGAAAACATGTTAAGTAACCGCCTGTTCCAGGTGCATACTGAGTTCAGCAGGAGCATATTTCACAAGTTAAATAATGGTCTACCTCAAGGGTCAGTTCTCTCCCCTATACTTTTCAATTTATATACTCATGACCTGCCAGCCTCAGTCTCTTGCAAATTTGTACAATATATGCTGATGACATCAATCTTACAGTGCAAAGAATTAACTTCATGGAGGCTGAAGAAATTCTGACTCATGACCTTCAGGAAATGGATGCCTACTTTCGAATATGGCGCCTTCAACCTAATCCATAGAAAACAGAAATAGCTACATTCCATCTTAGCAACAAACAAATAAACTACCAGCCAAATATATTGTTCAGAGACCAGATGCTGAGGTATAACAGTACCCCAAAATACCTGGGTGTGACATCAGATAGGTTCCTAACCTAGAAAAGGCACCTTCAGAATACAGCCGCCAAGCTTAAAAGCCGGAACCACTTACTTCAATGTCTGGCAGGAACTTCATGGGGAGCTGATGCAAATACATTAAGAACAACAGCCCTAGCATTGGTTTACTCCACAGCTAATACTGCTCCAGCATATGGCTTAATAGCTCTCACACCCAGTTGGTGGACGTCCAGCTTCGACAGACAATGCACATTATAACTGGCTCACTTTTATCTACACCTATTCAGTGGCTGCCGGTGCTCAGCAACATACCACCACCTCATATCAGAAAGCAAAATGTTCTACTAAAACTATGGTTGAGAATTTTGAACAATGAGGCTCTTCCCATCCATGGAGATATTAGGGAATACAAAACACGGTTGAAGTCATGTCGCCCTGCCTGGAAGACTGCTGTCAGCCTAACATCTAACACCTAACACCTTCAACGTCACAGATAGCATCATCAACACCACAGGGCATAGTGCGTATTAGCAATCCCTGCTCAAAACTACCAGGTTTCAATTTACCATGGTCAATTTGTTGTAAACTAAATAGGATTAGATGTGGTAAGGGAAGACCTGCTTCAACTCTCCACACCTGGGGCTGGGCAGATTCTCCGTACTGTGACTGCGGTGAGGTTTCACATTGTACAGGACTGCTCACTGCATGCCTTTCCTGGTAGTCTGGAAGACCTAAATTTGGCTACGCCGCAGGCATTGACCTGGTTGGAGCGACTCTACGTCACGCTGTAGTGGTTGTGACTGGAGATCCTGTCTCAGTGGCTGGTTCCGTGCGTTGTCCGCTGTACTATGTGTAAATATGTGTGTTTAGATTGTTCATTGATTTGTTGTTGAATTGTATAAACGTCAAATAGCATCATACGCAAAATAAATAAAAACCAGTGTAAGTGCAGTTATTCATTTGAAATTTCCGGTTAGCCTAGCTGTGCTGTGTAGGCAGCCAGTCTAACTTACACTTGGGATATAATCAGACTCGCTGAAGGTTTCTGAGTCACTTCCAATCTCCAATCCTTTCTTGTCTACTTTTCATCTTGGTTTGGATTTAATCTCCACATTATTTTCTCAAACACCAGAATGCCATTAATAATTGTTTTCTGATGCATTATGTATGGCAAAGAAGGATTTAAGACAAACCATTTTAATATAATAAGATTCTCAATGTTTTTGAGTATCTGTGCCATACCGCAACCATGTATGTGAGCAATGATTTAATGCTCCTCCAATTTAAATTGCAATTCATCACCTTTTGTTTCCTGCAAATCCTAAATAGATTTCTTTACAACATACAAGTAGTGTATCAAATCACTGATATAATTTAACACTGAAACAATTTTATTGGCATATTAATTGCAGTAAAGCTAATTCCCAGCTCTGACAGTCATGTTTACAGAGTTACTGTCCTCTACAAAACTTTGTCATTTTGGTATTATTTTGATTATTATCTTAGCAGCGCAAATAAACACAAATTAATGTTGTTACAGTTTTCAGTTTCTGAAATTCTTTGTTTGCACTTAACTAGTTTGAGTTTATGCCTACTCAAATTCAGGTGTGTGGTATGTACAAGTTATGAATGAAGAGCCTAAGAGGTGTCACACAGTGTTTGATCATATTTAACAACACTGCCCAAATGTCAGGGTAGGTATTAAAAATGACTGAAATAATTAATTTATCTGTATTGTTTACAAACATCTCTGTATTAAGACACCTAAGAAACTAAATACTAACCACAGTTTCAATAAAAGAGAATGAGATAAAATGACGAAAAAGTATACAACACCTGGTATGACCGGAAGTGACGCTTTTTCCACTCAACTAGTGCTATTTGAGCTATAACAAGTGTCAACACTAGAATGACAAACATCTCTGCATGCATGGCCTCGTGGCCTTTGTGCTGTTGGTGTATTCTCATATGTTCCAACCTGAAACAAAAGTAGTTGTGTAATATTATAGCAAAGAACCATTAATACAATTGTTTACAGGAATAAACAATTGTATGAGTAATTTTACATTAGGACATTACAGATCAAAAACAAAATAAATATAGACTAACTTTATTACCCAACAAACCTATTTCATGTAGTATGACATGAGAGAGAGAGAGAGAGAGAGAGAGAGAGAGAGAGAGAGAGAGAGAGAGAGAGAGAGAGACACTCACAAGTCTAAGCAGTCTGAATGATTTTTTTTTATAATAGGGCTTTCTTTCACCTAGATGTCTTTACATGAGGAAGGAAATCAGCCATAGCCTTTAAGGGCAATTCCAAAAATTGTGGAAAACCAAAATCTGGATGGCCTCACCAGTGACTGAACCCGTGTCCTCTCGAATGCCAGGTCTGAACATCCACCAGGCAAGGAGATATATGCCATAACCAAACCTTAATTAAGCATGACAGACATAAGCAAAAACTATGTCATAGTAGACTTAGCCATTCTGATAACTATTAAAGCTTTTTTTCTCTATAAACCTTAGCACAGAAAAAAGAAGGGAAAAGAAAAGCCTCTTATCAGACAATACAACTTGGTTTGAGCCAAGTTCAGTGTGACAGTCAGATTTAGAGAAATCGAAACATATTGGTAAAAGCAAGATGGTGACACAAAACACCAATTCCATATTTTCAAAACATCATCTCAGTAATATAGAGCATACTCTATAACATGATATAATATAATATAGAGCATGGTGTTAGTTATACAAATACTACTGTCTCCCGGTATTTTTTTTACTTATGACTCTACACCTCATCCATGTCAAGGTCATTAGAGGCGGGATAGGACTGGGGACAAAGAAAGGGAAGGAATTCGGCCACGGCATTTTCAAGGAAGCATTCTGGCATTTGCCTGGAGTAATGTGGGGAAACCATGGAAAACCCAAATCTGGATGCCCAGACTATGATTTGAACCCAAATGCGAGGCCAGAATGTTAACCATTCACCTACCACGCGTGGTGCTTCCTCATTCATTTCTTTCACGTAGACCAAAACATCCTACAGTATTCCCCTTTTCCTTCTCGCACTACTGCATTTCAGTCACCCATGATTATTAGATTTTCCTTCCCTTTCACATATTGGATTAATTCTTCAATTTGAGTGTATATTTCCTCTATTTGTTGATCATCTTCCTGTGACGTTGGCATGTACACTTGAACTAACATGGTTGGTGTGGGCGGTTTTAAACCTCATCGAAATTATCTTGTCACTAAACTGTTCATAATAATTCACCCATTTCACTACTCTCTTATTCATTACAAATTCCACACCAGTGACTCCACTGACAGCTTGTGTGCTAATTATCCTGTGTTTCCCAGACCAGAAATCCTGTGCAGATCTCCATTTAATCTCACTAATCCCAATGGCTTCTAACTTAAGTTGTTTTACTTTATCTATGGAAAAATGTGAATAATTCCCTTCACCCAACTTTTCTTTCTAACGAATTACAAAAAACAGACCAAACACTATTAAGATCCAAAATGATCAATGAAAACATGTTACATATTGCTCATCAGAACTACACTATATAAGCAGCTAATAAGAAAATGGGGAAAGCATGAATTAAAAACTTGCCATGAAACATATTACCAAATTATCTTACCTCCATTTTTCTTCAGGCGTTAGTTCGGATAGAGTCTGAAACAAAAAAAGGAAAATATACAATGGTGTGACTTTATTATTTTTTTTATTGCCAATAATTTACAAATTAAACTTCTAAATTCAACATAAATAAAAAATATCTACGGAACCATAATTATTATTTATTCTAGATAATATACAACTATTAAAGACAAGTGTGAAAAAGAAGGTGGAAAGAGAAAGTTTTAAAGCCACATGTAATTCTTCATGAAAGAAATTTCCTTAATGGAATATGTAAGAAGTAGAAAAATAGTGGTAAGGGATAAAAACTTTTATTAATATCAAACTGCCAAAGGAAAAACACTGGTTACAAAGATGGATTTGCCTGGGACATGGAATTGACTAAATTCCATATTTTATTTTCGGCAGAAAGCTAAATGTGGAAATGTAAATTTAGTGATAATTGC
Organism: Vandiemenella viatica; assembly: GCA_031002005.1. Taxonomy (NCBI): domain Eukaryota; kingdom Metazoa; phylum Arthropoda; class Insecta; order Orthoptera; family Morabidae; genus Vandiemenella; species Vandiemenella viatica. The sequence goes on from JARYHS010012519.1 coordinate 8,522,799, forward strand.
CCTATCAAATCATCAGAATGATTTGAGCTGTACCCTAAAAGCTGTTTTTCTGGAAGTGATCCAGCATATTTTTATACCTTCATATGTTGTCTGGATACTGAGACATCCATAAAATTTCTATTCCATATATAGATCAGCATGAATTATGTTTTGTTTAGTCCCCATCCTTAATTTGGGAGCGAAGGACACGAAAATTTAATCAATTTTGACACGCAATGTTGATCATCAAAACTCATTGGTACTTCCCATTGTAGTAAAACGTTTTATTTTGTACACAGATAAAGTTTTTACCCCCCAATTACAAAAATTCTTATGCTGATGATGTATTTACCCCTTATCTAAAACACACATAAAAGTGCTTTTCAACCATACTTACATTATATGCCACATCATATATGTTATTTCTATAAGGTATTTTTTTTTGTCACAAGCCTGTATCTTCCTTCATACTTAACCAAATTCAATGAACGAGGTGTCATTTGAAGCTTATGGTCTCCACTTTGGTCACATCATACTTTAAGAAATGAAGTTTTTGGATTTCGACCCTCAAAGGGCAAAAATGTCAATATTTCTTAAATGCTGTTTTCTATGTTACGAGTCTTGTATCTCCCAGGATACCTATCTGAAATCCTTTAATGAAGTATCATTTTAAAGATTAAGGTCTCCGCTTTAGTGATGTCATATATTAAGACAGCAATTTTTCGGAATTCGATACTTAAAGGGCAAAAGTATCAATATTTTTGCAATGCGTTTTTGTGTCACGAGCGATTTATCTCCCTTAATATCTAACCGATATAGATGAATGAGGTATCATATTAAAGACCCAAATTCTCCGCCGTGGTAACATTATATTTCAAGAAAGGAATTTTTCGTAATTGCACCCTTAAAGGACAAAAATGTCAGTTTTTTAAAATGCGTTTTTTGTATCTTGAGCCATTTATCTCCCTGGTTATCTAACTAAAATCGATAAATGAAGTAAGATTATGAGGAGTAATGTCTCAGCTTTGTGACATCATATTTTAAGAAAGAATGTTTTTGGAATTCAACCCTTAAAGGGAAAAAGTATACATTTTTCTATAACGCATTTTTGTGTCACGAGCAATTTATCTCCCTTAATATCTAACCGATATAGATAAATGAGGTATCATATTAAAGAGTAAGGTCTCCGCCGTGGTAACATTATTTTTGAAGAAAGGAATTTTTCATAATTCGACCCTTAAAGAGCAAAAACGTCAATTTTTCTAAACTGCGTTTTTTTTGTCTCGAGCCACTTATCTCCCTTGATATCAATCCAAAATCGATAAATCAAGTAAGATTATGAGGAACAATGTCTCAGCTTTGGTGACATCATATTTTAAGAAAGAAGTTTTTGGAATTCAACCCTTATAGGGAAAAAGTATAAATGGTTCTACAACGCATTTTTGTGTCACGAGCTATTTATTTCCCTCGATACCTAACCGATATCAATAAATGAGGTATCGATTTAAATATTAAATTATCCACTATGGTCACATCATATTTTACGAAAAAAAAAACTTTCTCCAATTTCAACCCTTAAGTTAAGGCAAAAATATCGCAATTTCTCATTTTTTTTTTTTTTTTTTTTGATACCTCGCTTGATCACTAACCGAAATCGATAAATGAGGTATCATATTATATGCCAAGCTGGCTGCATTGGTCACACTATATTTAATAAAAGGATTTTTTTTGGAATTCGACCCCTAAAGGGAAAAAGTATCAATATTATTTACACAACGTGTTTTTTTTATTACAAGCCATTTATCTTCTTCGATACCTAGCCGAAATCGATAAATGACATTTCGTTTTAAAAATTATGGTCTCCAGCTAGGTAAAATCATGAATTAAGAATTTTTTTTTTCGGAATTTCATACTTAAAGTTGTAGCGCGTATGAGACTGTTCAGAGAGAAAAGTCCCTGGACTGCAGCAGAGGATATCACAGAGATGTCGATAAACTTTTTTTTATTAAATAAGTAGCTTTTCAGATATATGTATATATATATATATATATATATATATATATATATATATATTTTACGGAAACTCTGTCGTTTTGCTATACAACTCCAATGTAAACATTTTGTTCGCACAGCAACAAATATTTCAGAGATGTTGATATGTTGCTGTGCATTTTGTTCAGGTTGGTTTTATCCTGTTAAGGTCAGTGACAGTTTGTCGTATATATACAGAGTGTTTTAAATTTTCCTAACTGTTTCGTAATATGCTGTGAGTATTTTGATGCGTACCTATTACACTAAAAAAATATATTTACTACAAAAGTACGGTTGTACTTTTCATTATATTACAAGCATTCAACCTCACTATTCATCACATTTTATTCGCGAAGTTTTCGCACGGGTCGTCTAATATTTTTATTACAAACAAATCTTACTTTGCTGAAATACGTGCTAAATTTTATTTTGGCTCTCTCCTTACTTTGGAAATTAGAGAAAATAAAGTTTTTAACTGATTACGACACTGCATTACCATAATTCCACTGCAATTCCTGTAATCCTAGAAACAGGTAATTTGGAAAACATGTATGGTTTCAAACCAAAATCATAAGAAAAGTCCAACATTTCTCCGTATTTATTCATGTCCATTGCAAATGTCAAATGATTTGGTGTATATTTGTATGATAATATAATTGCTCTGGATGACGCTATAAGTCCCAAATTTTTATTACGTATAGAGATCAGTAAACAGCAAAGGATAGATATCACAAGGATAATAAGAGGAGTTAAAAGAGCTTTCAAAAATCACTACTTATTGAATTACAGGATAGTTTTGTTCAATATATCTCCTAAATCTTTCATTCAGACTTTTAAGCTTAAATTAAAGGGTATCAAGCCCTAAGGATATTCTTCAATGATGAAAAATGTAGAATTGGCCTAAACAATACTGAGAACTGTGAGGACTCTGATCAGCTTCTAAATTCTCCTAGACCAAACCATAAATTAAAATTCCAAGGACATAGTACTAACATTAATAGATTTTAAAAATGATTTTGCCTCTGTCGATAGGGAAACATTGGATAAAATGATTCAAAAATTTGGAGGGAAATTTAAATAGGCAAAACAAGAAACACATACACAATTTAAAAAGTAAAATTTGTGAGTGAAATATCAAAGCCTATCAAGATACATACAGATGTGTGGCAAAGTGATGGTTTGTCACATATTCCGTTGAACTGTCTCTTGGAAAAAAATTGTAAGAATTTGGAATGAAAAATTGAAAGAACACAAAATTTCATCAATAAGTCTGGAGAGAAAAAACAAAGGTGTTGAAATTAATTGCCTGGAATTTTCAGACGATTTTCAGAGAGTCTTACATATGTGACAAAACAAATCAATCAAATCAATCTCTTGGATGAAATAGCTAACCAAACAGATTTGAGAATTTTTGTAGGGGGGGAGGGGGGGCGACTCATTTACTACAAACATTAAGAATGCTCCAAGATTTTTAACAGCAGATACAGGGCGAACGGGTAAAATATTCCAGAGGTAAAATAGTCCCCCAATCGGATCTCCAGGTGGGGACTGCTCAGGGAGGAGTCAGCAGAATGGATAGAAACATTCTACAAGTCGGAGCGTAGAATGTTAGAAGTCTGAATGTGGCATGTTGGTTAGAAAACTTAAAAAGGGAGATGTAACAACTTAAGTTAGATGTTTTTGGGATTAATGAGATTAAATGGAAGGACGCACAGGATTTCTGGTCTGGGGAACACAGGATAATTAGCACACAAGCTGTCAATGGAGTCACTGGTGTAGGATTTGTAATGAACAAGAAAGTAGGGAAACGGGGAGTGTTTATGAACAGTTTAGTGACAGGATTATTTTGATGAGGTTAGAAACTAAGCCCGTCCCAACCACATTAGTACAAGTGTATATGCCAACGTCACAGGAAGATGACGAAGAAATAGAAAAAATATACGCTGAAATTGAAGAAATTAATCCAATATGTGAAGGGGGAGGAAAATCTAATAATCATGGGTGATTGGAATGCAATAGTGGGAGAAGGGGGGTATACTGTAGGAAGTTTTGGTCTTGGAGATAGATGAGCGAGGAAGCAGGTTGCTAGAATTTTGTGAAAGATATAAGCTAGTAGTGGCAAACACACTGTTTCAGAACCATGCAAGAAGAATATACACATGGAAACGTCCTGGAGATACAGGCAGATATCAGCTGGATTATATCATAGTCAAACAGAGATTCAGGAATCAAGTTCTAGACTGTAAAGTGTACCCAGGAGCAGACATAGACTCTGACCATAATTTTATATTAATGAAGTGCAGGCTGAAATTCAAGCGAATAAGGATGCAATATAGTCGCAACAGACTGGAAGTGAATAAACTGAAACAATCTAAAATAAGAGAAAAATTTGCAGAAATGGTAGACTTAGGTCTAAGAAGTAACACTGAAAGCCGAGGATGAATGGAATACATTGAAGAGAGAAATAATGAAAGCTGGTAAAGAAACATTAGGCTTTAGGAAACAAGCTACCCTAAAACCTTGGATCATAGAAGAAATTTTGAAGCTGATGGATCAGAAGAGAAGGCACAAAAATGCTCAGGATGAGGGCAATGCAGGCAATTTAGAAAAAAACAAGAAATGCAAAAAAATCAGCTCAAAGAAAAGTGTGAAGAAGTAGAAAAAGAAATGATCGTAGGGAAAGTAGATGTTGCATATAGAAAGATCAAACAGAATTTTGGAGAAATGAAGAAAAGAGGTGTAAATTAAAGCTGCTAGTGGGAAACCTCTTTTAAGCTCGGATGATAGAGCAAACCGATGGAAGGAATACACTGAGAACTTTAACAATAATGTAATGGAAAAGGAAGGCAATGTCGACATTGATGACTTAGGAGGTCCTGTTTTGAGGACAGAATTTAATAAAGCTCTGAATGACTTGAAACCAATAAGGCAGTTGGAATTGAGATCCCTGAAGAACTTCTTAAATCCCTAGGAGAGGAAGAAATCGAAAGATTATTCAAGCTGATATCAAAAAGTTATGAAACAGGAGAAATTCCAGCTGATTTAATAAAAATATCATCTTTACACCTCCAAAGAAAGCACAAGCCAACAAATGTGAGAATTATCGCAACATTAGTCTAACAACACATGCTTCAAAATTATTGAGCAGAACAATATACAGAAGGATGGAAAGGGTAGTAGAAGAGATAGTAGGTGAAAATCAGTTTGTGTTTAGGAAAAACTGCGGTACAAGGGAAGCAATTCTGTCTTTAAGATTAATACTTGAAGGGCAGATCAAGAAAAACAATGATACTTTTATGGCATTTGTTGATTTAGAAAAAGCTTTTGATAATGTTAGGTGGGACAAGATTTTCAGAATTTTAAAGTCAGGTCTAAAATATCAAGATAGGAGAATACTTTATAATCTATATAAGAATCAATTAGCTATAATAAAAGTAGAGAATCATGAAAGACATACATCAGTTAAAAAGGGTGTGAGACAAGGTTGTAGTCTATCCTTGCTAATATTCATCTTGTATGTAGAACAAGCAATAAAGAAAAAAAAAAATTTACCTGTGACTTAAGTGTTCAAGGAGAAAAAATTAGTATGCCACATTTTGATGATGACATTGTCTTGTTAGCAGAGAGGGCTGAGGATACTGAGAAGTTACTGAATGGCACGAACAAAATACTGAAGGAAGATTTTGGACTGAATATACACTCCTGGAAACTGAAATAAGAACACATTGACGCCGGTGTGTAAGACCCACCATACTTGCTCCGGACACTACGAGAGGGCTGTACAAGCAATGATCAAACGCACGGCACAGCGGACACACCAGGAACAGCAGTGTTGGCCGTCGAAGGGCGCTAGCTGCCCAGCGGTTGGGCACCGCCGCAGTCAGTGTCAGCCAGTTTGCCGTGGCATACGGAGCTCCATCTCAGTCTTTAACACTGGTAGCATGCCGCGACAGCGTGTACGTGAACCGTATGTGCAGTTGACGGACTTTGAGCGAGGGCGTATAGTGGGCATGCGGGAGGCCGGGTGGACGTACCGCCGAATTGCTCAACATGTGGAACGCGAGGTCTCCACAGTACATCGATGTTGTCGCTAGTGGTCGGCGGAAGGTGCACGTGCCCGTCGACCTGGGTCCGGACAGCAGCGACGCACGGACGCACGCCAAGACCGTCGCATCCTACGCAGTGCCATAGGGGACCGCACCGCCACTTCCCGGCAAATTAGGGACACTGTTGCTCCTGGGGTATCAGAGAGGACCATTCGCAACCGTCTCCATGAAGCTGGGCTATGGTCCCGCGCACCGTTAGGTCGTCTTCCGCTCAAGCCCCAACATTGTGCAGCCCGCCTCCAGTGGTGTCGCGACAGGCGTGTATGGAGGGACGAATGGAAGAGTCGCTTCTGCCTTGGTGCCAATGATGGTCGTATGCGTGTTTGGCGCCGTGCAGGTGAGCGCCACAATCAGGACTGCATACGACTGAGGCACACAGGGCCAACACCCGGCATCATGGTGTGGGGAACGATCTCCTACACTGGCCGTACACCTCTGGTGATCGTCGAGGGGACACTGAACAGTGCACGGTACATTCAAACTGTCATCGAACCCATCGTTCTACCATTCCTAGACCGGCAAGGGAACATGCTGTTCCAACAGGACAATGCACGTCCACATGTATCCCGTGCCACCCAACGTGCTCTAGAAGGTGTAAGTCAACTACCCTGGCCAGCGAGATCTCCGGATCTGTCCCCCATTGAGCATGTTTGGGACTGGATGAAACGTCGTCTCACGCGGTCTGCACGTCCAGCACGAACGCTGGTCCAGCTGAGGCGCCAGGTGGAAATGGCTTGGCATGCCGTTCCACAGGACTACATCCAGCACCTCTACGATCGTCTCCATGGGAGAATTGCAGCCTGCATTGCTGCGAAAGGAGGATATACACAGTACTAGTGCCGACATTGTGCATGCTCTGTTGCCCGTGTCTATGTGCCTATGGTTCTGTCTGTGTGATCATGTGTTGTATCTGACCCCAGGAATGTGTATATAAAGTTTGCCATTCCTGGGACAATTAATTCACGGTGTTCTTATTTCAATTTCCAGGAGTGTAAATCAAAGCAAGGCAAAAGTGATGAAATGTAGCAGAAATGATACCAATACTAGTAGATTAAATATAAAAATAGGATTGAATGCAATAGGAGAAGTAAGAGAATTCTGTTGCTTGGGAAGTAAAACTACAACCAATGGCCGAAGCAGGAATGATGTTAAAAGCAGAATAGCACTAGCAAAAAGAGCCTTCATGAAAAAGAGAAACCTTTTAGTTTCAAATATTGAACTAGGAATTAGAAAGAACTTTTTAAAACTCTTTGTGTGGAGCACAGCACTTTATGGTAGTGAAACATGGACTTTAGGAATACCGGAAATAAAGAAAATTGAAGCATTTGAAATGTGTGTTACAGAAGAATGCTGAAAATTAAGTGGACTAAGTAAGAAATGAACGAGTTTTGGAAATGATGGGTGAAAAAAGAAGTTTGTGGAAGAAGCTTACAGAAAGAAGAGACAGGCTGGTAGGTCATATTCTGAGACATGCAGGATTGGTTAATTTGTTAGTGGAGGGAACAGTCGAAGGTAAGAACTGTAGAGGAAGACAGAGAGTAGAATATATGAAGCAGATAATTGAGGATGTGGGCTGTAAGGGGTATGTAGAAATGAAGAGGTTAGCACAGGATAGGAAGGGATTGGGATTCCATCAAACCAGTTGAAAGACTGACGACGACAGGAGAAAAAAAAAAAAATATAACAGTGCGAACAGAGAAAGTAAACCAATTCAATATTTGGGAGAAATAATTATTGAAAATAGCTTAGATAAATCTGCGAATGGGGAAAGGATAGACAAGATACTAAGAACTTTTATATCAAATAGTGTTTATTAGCTGGTATCCACGACTTCGTTCGTGTTTGTAAGGAATTTGGATTCACAGCTACCGACCATCATAGTGCACGATTGGAGACTCGATGCTATTACCACACACAAACGCCAGTCATCTGTGCTATGTAGTTCAGGCAGCAAAGTAAAATTTACGGACATACGTCTTTGGTTGAAATACGAAATTATCCTTGATCGGCCACTTTCAACCACCATATCTCCCACACTCCCACAGTTACTGAAATTCTACCAATGTTGTGATCGAAAGGTGACTCTGTGTTACTACCACACACAAATGCCAGTTATCTGCGATAGATAGTTTTCGCTGAAAAGTGATACACCAAATACGAAAGTGCCCCTGGTCGACCAGTATCAACCACCATTTCTCCCACACCCTCATAGCTACCGACAACTAACCACCATTGTGCACAATAAGAGACATGATATTATTACCACACACAAACATCAATGGTCTATGCTATGTAGTTGTGGCAGAAAAGTGACATATGCGAGACATTTGTTTTTGGTCGAAATATGAAAATATCCTTGACCCGCCAATTTCAACCACCCTATCTCCCACACTTACTGAAATTTGGCCAACGTTGTGAGCGAAAGGTGACTCTTTGTTACTACCACACACAAATGCCAGTGATCTGCGATAGATAGTTTTCGCTTAAAAGTGATACACCAAGACACATGCGTCCTTTGCAGAAATATGAAAGTGGCACAGGTTGACCACTTTCAACCACTATATCTCCCACATCCCCACATCTACCGACATTTAACCACCAGATTGCATGATGGGAGATTCACTGCTACTACCACACACAAAAATCAATGATCTATCTTATGTATTTGTGGCAGGAAAGGAGACACAAATTTTTGGTCAAAATATGAAAACGCCCTGCGTTGACGAACTTTAATCATCATATCTTCCACATTCCCGCAGCTATCGGCATTCGGCCAATGTTGTGCATGATAGGAAGCTCCATGCTACTTCCTCACACAAACACCAGTGATCTGTACTATGTATTGGTGGCTGAAAAGTGAAATAAAGGGAAAAACGTGTCTATTTTTATATATGTATAAGATTTAAAAATCTTAAAGTAAGGCAATATAACTCAGTTGTGAAACTGCAATGTCTTTACTTGAGTGGCTGCCTAGTATTGAACTACAAATCGGATAAAATGGAATCACTAGAAAGAAAAATCTTGATAAAATCCTTTAATTCAACAAAAACAACAGAACTATGGAAATTAAAAAGTGATTAGGAAAGCAGAATATAGAAAAATATATCAATAAGAAAAAGGAGATTGCTGTTTTTTTTAGATATGTCTACAGAATAAATGGTAACAGATTAACCAAAAAATATTCTCGTTTATCTTTGAGAGAAAAAAATCAGCAATAAGGTGGGTTCAAGAAGGCAAGAAAGATTTGGAAATAAATAATATAAAAGAAGAGAAAGCCATGGAAAGAGAAATGTTTAGAAATTAAGTATTAAGTATGTAAGGGTTCCAAGGCAGAGGAGGAAAGTAGTATGGTCTTAAGTGGTTCCAGGAGAGAAGAAAGAAACACAGTAAAATCATGAAGGAATATTGGATTGAAGACAAGAAAAAAACAACAACAAATGATGAAGAATTGAAATTGGTATGTGGTTCTAGCAGGCCTCATCGGAAAGAAGACGAGAGCATTAAGCTTAACTAACAGATTTAATTGACAACACCCTCCACTCTCAATTTCCTTATGATGGCAGAGTCACACACTGACCAGTATCAGTTACCCATTTATCAAGATTGTTGGTGTCACACACTGTAAAGGGGGCATTCGGTAATAGAAAGAATATTGATAATTGTGCAGTGATGTGTGCAGACATTTCTGACAAATAAAAAATATAAATTGATATGGCCTGAATTGAGATGATTGGCAGTTGTGAGTTGTGGAATGCTGGGGAGAAATTTCCTCGCAGCAAGAGGCGAGGTGTGTAGAGTTTCAGATGTAAGCATCTATAGCAAGAGCTTTCACTTGCTGATCAATATTTCTAATTTGATCATATCATCGGATTTTGCGGCATACCATGAAAATCTATTAATCACGAACAGTGGAATATGTCTGTTGGGTCTCCATTTGACGATGTAATACTGTTGCTGCAGACTTCAAGACACTGCAATGTTGACAATGAGACACAATTGAGATGGTCCCATTGTATCAACTCATCAAGCACCAGCTTTCAACAATATCAAAATCTGACATAGTATTCCACTGTCCACTCCAGCGAACACATTCAAGAAGGACTTTGACTCAGAGCTTAGAGACTGGCTAACATCATCTGATAATCTCACTGCTCTAAGTTTGCAAACGTTTATGACCTACTAAGGGAATGTTAAGCTATTCAACAATTTTTTAACATTTTCATGGAATAAATATTAATTTACACATTGGTAGGAGGATTTAAAAACATTTTTGCAAATGTTATTGTTATATACATAGGTTATTAGAAAAAAAGGGACTGAAAGCGGATATATTAAACATCAGGATAGGATAAAAACCACCGATTAACATAGAAGAGGATTCCTGCGTGTTGGTACACAGAAAAAACACCAACACAAACAGAATATAATTTTTGGAGCCCCATGGCTCTTCATCAGTAGGAGTGAGAAGGCTACATGCTGGCGGCAGAGTTGGCTGGCCGCCAGCATGCAGCCTTCTCACTCCTACTGATGAAGAGCCATGGGGCTCTATGTGTGTAAAAGCAATAGATGAAGAAATTTTTGGGACAAGCCCTTTAGGAGAACATTATGGGAGGTGGGTACACATCTGTCTCCACCTGGTGTCTCACTTCTGCACGAATAAGGCTGTAAACCAAAATATTGCACTTCTCGTGTTCATCACCCCAGCCGCCTTCATCGGCAGGGAACAAGGAAAACAAAAAAGAACAAACACAAGAAACGCGCAATATTTTGGCTTATAGCCTTACTCTTGCAAAAGTGAGACACCAGGCAGAGCCAGATGTGTACACTACGGCGGCCGACTGTTGAATGGCATGGCCGGCATAGATGGTAGTATAGGAGGGGGAGGGGGGAGGGAGTGCGAGTACTAGATCGATAATCGATAAGAAGTGAGAGAGAACGACACTATGAGGAGACAGAATACTTAACTTTAAGGTAAAAGCTACAGAAATAGGATATACTGCTTTTCACTTGTGTATATTTTACTGAAATGTGCCATATATAATGGTCAAATCACCTAAATTTGATCATTTTTTAAAAATTGAAATGATCATTTACTGTAGACTTGGCTCAGGACAAGATCTTATAACTTTCATTTTTTACTAAACAACTACAAGATTTGGCCCTGTTTGTAAAGGAATTGTTTTTGTTGGGATCTATATCTCCTACAAGTTCAGACCCCTGCCATGTGGTGGGAGACAGGCAACATGGTGAAGTAAGGGATGGGCTGCATGGATGAAGTATAGTGGGGACCTAATGTGTCGCGGAACTGACGCATAACTGTGAAGGCCCAATGGGAACCCTGAGAAACAGTGAAGCCCTAATAAGCCAAGCAAGCTGGTATTGTTGTGGAGTTAGCTTTTAAAACAAACAGCATCGGAAAGAATGGATGACACATGGACTGGAAAACAATTTTGAACACTCGATATCTTACATAAAAACTTCTTGTCACTGAATGGTTTAAGTGGCAATAGAGTAATAGAAGAGAGGAACTTACGGATACTAAGATTAAGCAAAACAAAATGGAAAGATCAAGGAATTAAGGAAATAGGGAAAGTATACAAACTACAAAGGTCTGAAGAACTAGACAAGAGTCATATTGGAGAACCAATTGTATTGGAAGACAGAATGGCAGGAAAAGTTATAAACAGAAGGATACTAAACTAACAATGGTCATAAGTGGAGAGAATAGATATCACTCAAGTTTATGTAACCAAAGTTGAGTGTACAGAAGAACAGAAAGAATTCATACAAGATCTAGAGTCAGAAATCAAACAATAAGTCAACACAATAGGACATTCAGATGCCAAAGTTGAAAAAGATAGAACAGGTAATGAAGAGATAATGGGAAATTATCATATAGAAACAAGGAATAAGGACGGAGAAGACTGGCTGGAATTATGCGCATGGAACACCTGGCACCGTTGAATTAGAAGTCTCTCCAATTACATACTGTTCTCCAAATATTTATATTTCCACCCAAATGAACAGCTTCAGCAAACCAGCAAACAAAATAATCCAAGGGACTGCGTGTTGGAAGCTGCCAGATAGGCGTATAAAGAAAGCATTTCAGCAGATAGTAAAAGCTAGTTTACACAAGGATGAGCTAAGTTTTTTTAACTGCTTAACGTCTCTTAACAGCGAGGTCTTTAGAGACGGGAAAGGATGGGGGGACAAGGAATGGGAAGGAACTTGGCCATGGCCTTTTGAAGGAAGCATCCCGGCATTTGCCTGGTGTGATTTGGGAAACCATGGAAAACCCAAATCTGGATGTCCAGATGGGGATTCGAACCGCCGTCCTCCCGAATGCGAGGCCAGAACACTAACTGTTACACCACCACACTCGGTGATGAGCTAAGAATAGCAGAAGAAGGGGTAAGATGCAGAGTAACAACAGTAAAGATAGCAAAAAGAATGTCAAACATGAGAGAAGAGAAGGGAACCCCTTAGTGAAATGAGGGTATAGCAGAAGCAGTAAAAACAAAGAACAGAACATGGAGAGAGAGGTTTCAAGGCAGAAAACTATCAACAAAAGATTAGGAAAAAATGATGAAAATAACAAAGGAAAAAACACTGTGAGGAATTACAGAGTAACTGAAGGCAGGCTGTAAAGGAAAAATAAAAAAAAATATTTTATGCTGTGATTAGAAACAAAACTAAACTTAGAAATATGTTGACTAAAGTAGTGGACACATGGGCTAAGTGTAGTGGAAATAGTAGGATTTAGTAAGAACATAAGAAGAGTACTTCAAAGACCAGCTGAACAGTGGAAATAACTAGAGAAGAAAAAAATGGCTTTGGGGAAGAAAGATGAAAGGTAGGTGCAATTAGAAATACTTAAACAGATCATAGTGAAAGGTGGGATATGGCTAAGACACCATAATAACGTTCACAGACATATAAAAGGGTCTATGGTAAAATAAAAAAAAGTATTTGGTGAAGCATAAAAAAGAGAAGTAAACGTAGACGAAGGAATCGTGGAACTTATAACGAACATTTATGAAAAGTGTGATTTTGTGTACAGATAGACAATAGTAACTAATTTAAAATGGAAAGGGAGTAAGACAAGTAACTATATTGTCACCTGTTTTGTTTAATGTGGTTTTAGATGAAGTCACTGCAGAAGTTAAGTAACACAGAATTCGGGCATTGTTAAAGGTGATGGCATATGCAGATGATACAGTGATATGGGAGCAGAATCTGGAAAGAGAACTGGAAAAATGAGCATTTGCAATGAGAAAACATTGCCTGGAGATGAGCGTGGTAAAAATTAACAGAATTAGGATATTATTTATTTTGCTTATTGCTTTATACCTTGCAGATTTTGAGGTAAGGAATAGGAATGAATTCAAGGAATCATCCCAGCATTCGTGATAAAGCATGGGAAACCAAAATCTGAATGGCTGGCAGGGGATTTCTACCTGCATCCTCCCAAATGCGAGGCCTGAGAGTTACTGCTCATAAATAAGGCTTGGTATGAATGTATCAAGAAACACTGCTGCATCAGAGAAGGTCTCAATTGAATGCACGAAATTGGAAATGGGTGCAGTGGTTTGTTTACTTGGAAAGCAAATAACTACTAATAGAAAGATGGTGTAAGAAAAAGGACACAGAATATTGAAGAGAGACAATTTTATCATTTGATCAAGGATATAATCTGAAGGTGGAAAATAATGAAGGAAGCCAAAACTTGTTATTTAAAGTGTACTACCAACAAATATTGACACATGGCTCTGAAACTTTGATATGGATTAAGTGAGATCTAAGCTGACTACAGACAGCATGGGAAAGGTTACCGAGAGGCAAATAAAATGATACAAAGGACAGACTCAGAATCAGGCATCGGAGAGAGACAAAGTCAAAAGATTTAAAGATTCAATAACAATTAAAAATGCTGAAGCAGTCATGAGAATAAAGGAGGGAGTGCTCTTGAATAAGTGAAGGGGACCTATTGGACGATCACGTACAAGATGGGCTGACCTAGCACACAAAGAGACCTGCATTGGAGGAAAAAGCAAGATGACCTCAGAAGTAGAAACATCAGACGACAATTAAAGTGATCTCTATCAATGATAGATAACATGCAGCCCCTAACTCTTAACTATTAGACCTTATTACAATTAGTAAAATTGCTAAATTGATACTATTGAATATTCTATCAATCAGCAGGGTTTCTCACATTCCCCCAATAATCTCAACATATACAAAAATTACCTCACACACATCTTGATGACTTCAGCAGCAACCACATAGTGTAGAAATAAAGTACAAATGACCTAAATGGAGACACACTTTTAGAACGTACAGAAGATAATAATTTAATGCAAAAGATAGGGACATATTTACATCTGAAGAATGGAACAGACACTATAACCCAGAACTGTCCTTTACAAAATATGCAATTCAGCAGAGACTTTATATTCAGCCGACACAGACTATTCCGTACTTAATACGTATCAGGATACTTGGGTGATTCAAATACACAGATCATAAATATGATCTGGATCCACAGCGAAAATCATCTAGCAGAATTTCTCAATTTGCTTAACAATAGCCATTCAATCAACTACACTTTGACTTGCTCCCATACGCACACCACACTTCAATGTAAACATTGCTCTATGGCAGGGTGACCTCAATTTCTCTGTCCACATTAAAACCACTAATTTGCATCAACATCTACAATTCAACATCTCCCTTACAGCCTTGCAATCTGTGGCAGACACAACTGTTCGAATAAAGAATCCCTCTCCCAATACTCCCAAAACTTATCTCAAACACTCATTTCTTGTTGTTATCCTGTGGATCTCGTACAGAAGCAAATCTCCTGTGCTGTCACTCACCCTCCTCATAACTACTCTCACATTGCTCCTGCATAAACCAACCACAGCCCTGTATTAATTATGCAGTTATCTCCTGGTCTCGAATCTTGTGACGTGGACATTACTTCCTTTGCTCCTTTCCAGAGATGTGCATCTTTCTCCCCAAAATTTGATCAACCACCTCTCTCACGTTTTAGCAGACCACCCAATCTCAAGAAAATATTTGTCTACAAATACTCCCTTTCAGATTCTCCAAAATGACCACATGGATCTTTTCCATGCAACAGACCCACTATAGTATGCACTAACCTACAACAACCTATTCTAGTCTACCACAGTGGAAACATTCCTCGTGATTGGAGATAGAGATGGGCAGGTCCGAGAATTTAAAGGAGCCGGGTCCGGATGTACATCCAGCACTGCGGACCTGCATCCAGGTTCCGTGTCCTGCGGACCTGTATGGGTCCGGCTCTACAATCGGAGTGTATGGCAGAACTGGATGTGTGCAGACATACATCCATTACGTGTCCGGCGGAGTTGTATGGGTCCGAACCGACAGTCGGGTGAGCGGAATGTATGATGGATGTAAATCCGACCAAGGAGAACTGCAGTTGAGCCATTAATTTATGAAATGAAAGAATAGTAAATGTGTGAATTTTGTTTTGTTTTTAACTGAAACTCACAACTGTACGTAATATAATAAAATCAATACAATTGGACTGATAATGATTGAAATAAAACGAAAATTGCTGTGGGCTTCTATAAGAAGAAAATTTAATCATTTCTTAGTAGGCATTGTAAGTATTGCCACAAAAAAAAGAAAGCAACTTAACTGGTAGTTTTTTTTTTTACTAAAAATGAAACTTTTAAAGACTAACCATTGTGTAATAATTATTAGCTTTCCATAACCTACTTAAGAAACAGTTTATTATAAATGAACAAGAAACAAAACTGCATGCATAACTTATTTTAAATTTGAGTAAAATATTACGTGAGACTGGTTCTTAAATGTACAATATTTTGTTCTTTATATTATGTGAGACTGTTTTGATTGAGTGTATGAAACGTTGTCGTGCATGCTAAATTGAGTGCGATACCAGGCATTTTAATTAGACGACATTAACATGTTGTGCCAGGTACTGTAACATGGTTTCTGAACTTTGAAAATGTTTATTTTATTCAGTGCAATTACAAAAACTTTTAAATTATTTGTAATTTCATTTGAGATTATTTCCCACATAGTTGCAAGTATTTTTACCTAAGTTTCAATTGTTAGTAATAATAACAGATTGGCTGAGCCATTGTTAGACGTTCTAGAAACGGCTGGTTGTGTGGTTTTATCCATATCGGGTTATATAATATTGCTCTAAAAGCGTCCATCAGAGTCGCTCGGAATAATGCTAAGTAATTTTATTTATCTATATAATGTGCTTTGGAAACGCTTGGAAAAGAGACTGATCATCATTATAAGCGGATTATTTTTATTATTTTTTTTTTAATAAAAAGATGTTAAATGCACCATCTGCTTTCTCGTTTAAGGCTACCCTTCATCACAATTGAAAAAAATTAAAAACTCTAGAACAGAATAATAATTAAACTGGAAGTTAAAAATTTAATAAGACTACAACGAATTAAAATTACAAATAACAAAAGTCCATTCTTATTCAGTACATAAAGCACTCCTCACCTTAAAAGCAAGCCATAAAATACACCAGAATCAGGCAAATAAAACAATACTACCCGGTTTTAACTACCCATAGACATTTAATAGTTATAGTAATTATCTGCTAATAGTTAGTGATTAAGAAATAGTTTTTCAGTTATAATCTTATCTTTAAACTGAACTGTAATACAGCCGGACAGTGACATTAAACTCTTCAAAACATAGATTTCAAATCGGAACTATAATGAAAAATTGCGTGAGAAGTATAAACAGTTCCAGCTCCGCGGTTAAAGGTCCGTCCGTGGTTCAACCTCCGACCGCATGGGACACGTGGCGCACTGATACTGGTCCTGTTGGATACAGATCCGACAAGAGCTCGGATGTACATCCATCCCTAGCGCAACTGATACGGGTCCGCGGAACCCTATCCATCCGGACCTACCCATCTCTAATTGGAGATGCTACTTGCTTCAAAGTGCACCTCATATACCAATTAACCAGCCTCCAATGTGCCAGTTTGTTTATAGGCCTCATTACAAAACAATTCTATGTCAGCCAAGCAGTGCACACCAGCAACCTACACCTTCCAGCAGCAGAACTTTCCAATACCCACAACTCAAACAATCTCAACAGCCACTTTACAATCAGAGTTACCAGAGGTTCCTTGGAAATCGACACTGCATCTGTACTTCAGAGAAGATAACTTGAGTACCAAAATATCCTGAACATACTCCTAAACCACCGATAAGACACTAACAATAAATCCATCACTTATTGTTTATTCATTAATAATGTTAACAAAATTCTTTTAAAAATATTGTATTTTTCAATTGTGCCATTAATAAAATTTATATTTTTGCATATCCACTTTGGCATTTCACCACCACCTGTGATATACATATATATGTTTTTCATGAAAGTTGTTAGTATACTTCATAATAGTTTACTCCCACCATCTCTATCACCCACATCCTTTTCTCCACGGACAAGCAGATCATGTGGTACGCCAAGGTGTGTGCACACATCCTTTCCAAATGACCTGATCCTCACTGCATGAATAAGGTTTTAAACAGGTATATTATATGTTTGCATATACTCTGCAGCCCCCCAGCCTACAACTTTGGTGAGTGATGGAATAAGAGCATTACCATGTTGTTACCATTGATGACGTATAAAAAAACTGTCGAGTATCCAGAGTTTACTGGAATTCATAATGAATTTTTGAGACCCTTGCTGACTTTTATCTACCATTCTGACAGTGTGAATCTTACCAAAAGTCTTTAAACTAAAAAACAAAATTAATTGCAATCTTAAAGCCAGAAAACAGTTTGGACTATAACACTCCTTAGCTGCTGTTATTAACTACTGTAAATTCTCATTCTTAACAGAATGGGACACAGGTAATTTATATAATTTAAAATGAACTAACACATTTAGATCCAACAGAAGCTGCAAGTACCAAGTGTTGAGTCCAATTGCAGCTAGAGACCTGGATTTTTTAACGAAAAGACAACAGTAGTATTTTTTCATCTGACAGTGCTTAAAGGAGGATCTGCAACACACTAACTTCCCCTCTTTCCAGCACAATGCTCCCCAGGCTTCTCTGTGTGGCACTTTCAAGAGTTTTCTCTCTTTCTCCTGGTCTTAAAACAGATATACCATCAACAACTTAAATATTTATGCATCTTCAAGTCTCCAAAATTCCCGTCCCGTGCAAATGTCAATAAAATTGTTTGTGATAATTTTGTGAAGTTAAGAAAAGCTGTTGAAAATATGTAAACAAAGTAAAAATCAGAAAAATACATAGTTCTGAGTGATAATTGTATCTATTAACGATTGTGTCCATGATTATTCAATTTTAGGATGAATACATTCAGAAGTATGCCAATGGAAAATTTAAATGCGAAATGAATTATATCGGCAGAACACCAATGAAACACTGGAAATGTGTGATGTACCTGGAATTTGATCATCTTGGTACCATGCGGTTTTATTCCAAAATTTAAGTCACAGTTAAATTAAGTCAGAATTTCATGTTAACCAAATGATTTATTTTCTTCAATTAAATTTGAAATCTCAATGAATCTCAAGGTGTTTTAATTACATCTCGATAATCGCACCACCAATCCGGGTTTGATTGTTTTGTACATCTAATATCATTCAGTTTAATGCCTCCAAAGACTTTCTATGTGCCACTACACATTAACCACAAACAATCAATTTGCAACCCTGCAGAACTTTGGCAATTGCACGGTTCTTCGAAAGGTTGTATGTTGGAGTTTCATTGATTTGCATATTCAATGGCAACTTGAAAGCTAAATGAAGTGTTTGACTGCCTCCCAACAATGTTGCTGCAATTCCTGGTGAAACATGTGCAAGTGCAATTTCATTTTGAAAGTAAATCATTGACAAAATCTATAAGATCAACAAAAAAAAACAAAAAAATCCAGTTCCACTAGGAGAATCCAAGAAGAAATTCACTCTGGTTCCATTGTTCACATCTTTCACAAGCATATTATTATTGCTGATTCAACAGTGGAAAATTCTTTCAAACTGATTCTCTGAATGCACTACAATCATTGTTTTTCACATTTCAACTCTTGATTAAATGTGTCGTGTATCGGATGACTGGGCACTGTCATGACTAATAGAGGTAATATTTTTTTTCAATCATCAAGCACTTGCTGTAACGATGCAAGAATATCGTTGGACTATCGATATTGGCACAGCGAGAATATGATCATGGAGAAAAAAGATGGCGCCAGTCAATTGTCAGCCTAAGTTTGGCAAAGACGCTGTACGTGTGTGTGCTCGGTACTATGATGAAGCAAATCTGCAGAAGTGTCTGCTAAGCATAGGAAGTACTAATAAATGGCTTTGTAGGGACTGAAAATGTGAAAAATGAGCTTTCTGTGTACATAGTAGGTATGTAACGGATATCAGCAAGCGCATCCACAAGTGCGGAACTTTAGCGTGAAATCCTACATCCGCTTTTACATCCACAATTTTTAATGCGGATGTATTGCGGTTGTTTTGTTTACATTGCAATATATATTATTCTTTTCTCTTTATTCAAGATTCAGCCCTTCGTCACTTAGCTGACAAAAAAGTGGTTGTTTTCCGACGATCTTGCAATAAAAATAACAACAAACTAAACGATGTCATTACCTAAGTGACAAATTTACAAGTTTGAACTTGCATGTAAAGTAAAGTTCAGGCTACAATAGACCACACTGTCACCGACCGACACTTTTCTTATTGTTGTCGCTCACTTGATTGAAGTGAGTTCAAACGACACCACACTGTGTGTCGGCCGTCATTAGTTTGGTATAATTTTTGACGGTGGGGGCCAGTGTCAGGCTGGTCGATGGAGAAGCGTATACAAATAATTCAGAAATTTCTGGTCCTTTACAACTAAATGTTTTAGCGTTACTGATTGCTTTAGAAAAGTGTCCTTTTAATTCAGCCCTACTTTAAGTTCATCAGATGTTTGTATAATGTAGGTAGAGTCCTCACATGTTCGCATTAACAAATCAAAGCTTTGCCAGAGGTGATGGCCGATTTTAAGGCCTGTTAAAATTGCATCCAAGACCGGGATTTTGAGCTGGGGACTTTCCATACCCGAATGACACGCCGCAGCCATATGAATTTAGAAGTACTGAAAAATATGTATTCAATCATATAAAATTACATTTGTGTTTTGGAATAACAAAAATAAATTATATAGAAAAAAAGTACGTTGATTTTACTATGTTTGAATATTTATCTGTCATTACGTCCAGATTTGTCTCTGGACTCAGATGGATACGGCGAACAATGAGGGCACTGAAAGTCCCTTGTTCAAATCTCTGTCTCAGCTGTAATTTTCATGGGTCTTTAAATTGACAGTCACCTCTGGTAAAGCTTTGATTTGTTAATGCTAAGATGCTGGGATGCTCCATGGTTCAAATTTCACGTTAATCTGTAGGTCTCCTTTTAAAAATAGTTGACAACGATAGAGATGTACTGCGCAGCTGATTAAAAACTCTGTGACTGGAATTTTTAGATCACATCAAATTATTATTATTTTACAGAATCTTTGTAGTCGCATTTAAATTAAGATGTATAATAATCTTATTATTTTTTGTTAAAAAAACATAAAAACCGCCTTAAAAAAAAGCACTTAAAATTTTAAATAACTTTATACCTTGCTTAGGAGAAAGTAAATCTAAATGGACAATATTTTACATTACTGTCATTGAAATTTTTACATTAGTTATTTTTGGAGTCGGTGCCAGCTGTCACATCGCGAAGATCGAATTACTGAACTTCTTTTGGTGTTAGAGGCGAAATGGGGAATACGAATAAAAATTTACAATATTTTACAGCATGTCGCGAGGCAGATAGTGTTATTGCGGGAGACAGCTTAGGGAAACAAATTAACAGTATTTTAATCTGTGGCTCGGCGTTATTGGTCATCCAGGCATATCTCTGGCACTACAGAGTAAGTTGGTAGGCTGCATCATGCAGTAAACGATTTACAGTTAGCATAATATTGGCCTATCAACTGTATGTTTAAGTTTTGTTGAAACATGTTTCTAGCATTAATTGTAGGTAAGCAGTGTGTATTATTGTTATTTCTCATTGTTTTTATCTTTTTATTTTTCTTGCTTTCGCTGGCACCGACTCCAAAAATAACTAATTAATGTAAAAATTTCAATGACAGTAATGTAAAATATTGTCAATTTAGATTTACTTTATCCTAAGCAAGGTATAAAGTTATTTTAAAATTTTTAATGCTTTTTTTTAAGGCAGTTTTTATGTTTTTTTAAAACAATTATTTTATTTTTAGATTCTTAGTGGTATTATAGTTCGTTTTGTATTTTAATTATGCCGCAGCAGTTCCCATTTTGCAAACTTTCTGGTAGCTCAAAGATTAAAGAGCTTGCTTTCAAAGAAGAATTCTGTTTTTATATACCACAACAACTTCCAGAACGGGGTGAATTGGATGTTGTGTTAAGGAATGTCTGTTTATATTTTGGTCCAGGCAATGTTTTGATCGTATCATAACATCTGTTAAAGCTGCTGTTCGATAACCGAAACATTACATCTGGGCATTAATACATACCACATACAGAAATCTGTCTCCGGAATATATCTGTTTGCTCCGGCATCACACAGAAAATACAGATTTTTAATTGGTTTTCACAACGTGAAAGCTTGGGATCCAAGTTGAAATCTGAAGTACATGTTGAAACATTAAGACACATTTATTTTATAAATATTATGCCATGATTTAAGAATAGCTTAATTGATTTTGACGGGATTTAAAACTGGATTTTTGTAAAGAACATTGGAAATTAAAAGGGGTGGGAGTATCGGGGAAGAGCGATTGGGCTTTTGTATATCAAATGTAGACTGCCTTTTCTGATTGATTTAAAGTATACATGTATAGATTTGTATTGATATCAGATAAAACTGTAGGTATGTATAAAAAACAATTAAGGGGTGTGAAGACGAAGAGTAGTTTGGTTTTTATAAAACTAGTGAGGGCACTATTTTTCTCTTTGTTTTAAAGTACACATGTGCAAATTTCCATTGAAACCAGATAAAAACTGTAGCTTTGTGTAAAACATTTCCAAAAATTAAATGGGGTAAGGGAGTGAATGGTAGGGTTTTGTAAACAGAATGTAGACACTATGATTCTCTTTGTTTTTAAGTATACATGTGCAGTGTTCCATGGAAATCTGATAAAACTGTGGGTATCTTTAAAGAACATTGGAAATTAGGAGGGGTTGGGGTAGAAGGGAAGAGGGGTTGGGCTTCTGCAACCTAATTTAAACACAATTGTTCTGTATGTTTTAAAGTATACGTGTGCAAATTTTGTTCAGAATCGGATAGAAACTGTAGATTAAAGGATGGAAAGGAAGGAGCGGAGTTTGGACTCTCGAAACCAAATGTAGACAATATTTTTCTGTTTGTTTTGCAATAAACATGTGCATACTTCCTTCAAAATCAGAAAGAAATGGTAGCATTGTATAAAGAACATTGACAGTAATTAAAGGGGTAGAAAGGGGGATAGGGTTTACGTTTTTGTGAAAGTTATGTAGACAGTATTTTTCTGTTTCTATTTGTTTTAAAGTATACATATGCGAAGTACCACCGAATCGGATTAAAATGTGGTTCTGTATAAATATTAAGGGAAGCGGAGCCAGGATAGTTTTTTTGATTTTTGGTCAGAAATCTTATTCATAAAAAACTACAAATATATGTGCCAACTTTCATAAAAATCGGTCAAATGGTGTCGACTGTAGCTTTCTAATAAGAAATTGACAAAAATCAGGGGGTGGAAACAGGGAGAGGGGTTCAGTTTTTGCAAACCAAGAGTTGGCATTATTTTTCTCTTTGTTTTATAGTAAAAATTTGCCAAGTTCTGTCTAAACCGGATAAAAACTGTGGTTGTGTATAAAAATTATGCGGTTTAATGGGGAGAGGGGGTGGTTTTTAGATCTTTTGGTCAGACATCTTCTTCATGAAAAAATACATATAAGCACCAACTTTCATGGTAATCGGTCAAACGATCACGACTGTAGCTTTTTACAAAGAACATTGACAAAAGTTAATGGGGTTGAAGGAGGGAAAGGGGTTGAGCTTTGGCAAACCAATGTTGAGAGAATTTTTCTCTTTGTTTTAAAGTATACATGGGCAAAGTTCAATAAACATCAGATAAGAAATGTAGATTTCTATAAAATTAAGGGGTGTAAAGGGAGACATGGGGTGGTTTATTTAATTTTTTTTTTTGTCAGAAACCTTCTCCATGAAAAATTACATGTATATGCCAACTTTAATGGAGACCAGTAAAATGGTGTCAATTGTAGCTTTGTTTAGAGAACATTGGTAAAAACTGATGGGGTGGTTAGGGCTTCATTTTTTTCAAACCAAAAGTTGACAGTATTGTTCTCTTTCATTTTTTACTATGCATGTCCAAAGTTTCATCGAAATCGGATAAAAAAATGTGGGTTTGTATAAAAATTAAGGGGTGTAAAGGGGAGAGGGGTGGTTTTTTATTTATTTTTTGGTCAGATTCTCCATGAAAAATTACATGTATATGCCAACTTTGATGATAATCCGTCAAACGGTGTTGAGTTTAGCTTTTTATGAAGAACATTGACAATAATTAAAGGGGTGGAAGGAGGGAGGGGGTTGAGCTTTGGCAGACCAAATGTTGAAAGGATTTTTCTCTTTGTTGTAAAATATACATAGGCAAAGTTAAATAAAAATCAGATAAGAAATGGAGTTTTCTAGAAAATTAAGGGGTGTAAAGAGGAGAGGGGTGGTTTTTTATTTGTTTATTTTCTGGTCAGATACCTTCTCCATGAAAAACTACATGTAATTACCAACTTTAATGGACATCAGTTAAATGGTGTCGACTGTAGCTTTTGAATAAAGAAAATTGGCAAAAATTAAGGTGGTGAATGGGGGGAGGGGGTTCAGTTTTTTAAACCAAAAGTTGACAGTATTTTTCTCTTTATTTTTGGCTGCATATGTCCAAAGTTTCATCGAGATTGAATAAAAAATGTGGATTTGTATAAAAATTAAGGGGTGGAAGGGGTGGTTTCTCAATGAAATTCATATGGGACCACTTTGGAGGTATACCCTACCCACTAAAAAAATTTCATTTAAATCAGTTCAAAATTGACGAAGATATCGCTAAGGAACCTCAACCAAAAAAATAAAAACACGTTAAATGTGAAGTGAGTGACGCTTGACATTTAATTGTGACTATGTTGATATACACGATAATCTTTCAATCCAGTACAGTGATGATCATTTATCAAAACTGTGTTGGGATATTATTTTCATGCAGAAGGGATCAAACAGTGAGGTGATAACAGGAAACAGGCAAAAAAAGTATTTTAACGAACTTTATTACCTTCGTAAATTATAAAGTATGCCTACATAAAATAAAGTACAGTACTTTATAATAAATTACAGGTGGTAATCCTAGCTGCGATCCCCATATCACTTTAAAAATATTTTTAACATTAATTCCGTGAACAACGAAGTGTATACGTTAAAGGAGACTGAAGACAGAGTAGGAATTCGTCCATCACATGTGAGGGGGGCGAGCTGTCACTCGTCCAAGTGTCGGTACGGTTTCAGTGTGGTCTAGTGTGGCTCGACATTAAAGTGGTCTATTCATGGTCCAACTTATAGGACATCCGTCTAGAACTACCTTAGGATGTGCTCAACCATTCACACTACTCTAGATGTTCCAAGCAATCCATACAACTCGTACTTTCTCGAGGCACACAATGTGTCATTATTGCACACTCGTAGGATGTTTACTCCAATAGCTTCCTCCAATATCTATAGCTTGCTGGACAGCAAGAACACTTTTTGGTTGCCTGGGAGTCCATCAACATCCAACATCTCCTACATGTATTCCTTTAACCGCTTTCACGGATCATCAAGATTTCTTTTATCGAAAATCGGATCTCGTAGGTCCTATAAGTTGTACTGTGAATGCACCACCACAGCGGTGGGAAGATGGGTGGCGAGCATGGAACTGAGTGTGGCGGGTAGGTGGTAACATCCTGGCCTCACAATCGGGAAGACGCCGGTTCGAATCCCTATCCGGGAATCCAGATTTGGGTTTTCTATGGGTTCCCCAAATCACTCCAGGCGAATGCTTCCTTTAAAAGACCATGGCCGAATTCCTAGCCCTGATCTTTTCATGCCTCTAATAACCTCAACATCGACGAGGCGTATAGTTATAAGACAAAAAAAAAAAAAAGTGTGAGCTGGATGTTTGGCGTGTCGCATTATCCTGCTGAAATTGCCAAAGTTCGTCAGAATGCACAATGGACATGAATGGATGCAGGTGATCAGCCATAATGCGTACGTGTCACCTGTCAGAGTCGTATCTAGATGTATCCGGGTCCCATGTCACTCTAACTGCACATGCCCCACACCATTACAGAGCCTCCACCAGCTTGAACAGCTGACATGCTGGGTACACAAATTCATGAGGTTGTCTCCATACCTGCACACGTCCATCCACTCGATACAATTGGAAACGAGACTCATCAGACCAGGCAACATGTTTCCAATCATCAACAGTCCAATGGCAGTGTTGATGAGCCCAGGCGAGGCGTAAAGCTTTGTATCATGCACTCAGCAAGGATACACAAGTGGGCCTACGGCTCCGAAAGTCCATATCAATGATGTTTTGTTCATGGGTTCGCACACTGGTATTTGTTGATGGCCCAGCATTGAAATCCGCAGCAATTTGCAGAAGGGTTGCACTTCTGTCATGTTGAATGATTCTCATCAATCGTTGTTGGTCCTGTTCTTGCAGGATCTTTTTCTGGCAGCAGCAATGCCGGAGATTTGATGTTTTACCGGATTCCCAATATTCACGGTGCACTTGTGAAATGGTAGTATGGGAAAATCCCCACCTCATCACTAACTCGAGATGCTGTGTCCCATCTCTCGTGCGCCGACTAACACCACGTTCAAACTCACTTGAATCATGATAACCTGCCATTGTAGCAACAGTAACCGATCTAATGCCTGCGCCACACACCTGTTGTTTTACATAGGCATTCCCGACTGCAGTGCCATACTCAGAGTGCTTACATATCTCTGTTTGCATACGCTATACCAGTTTCTTTGGTTTTTCAGTGTATATCTTCAAATTTTTTCAGTCTTTTCTTATGTAACCATTTTTTTTAACAACAATGCTGTTTCTTGCAATATTTTTCCAATGTTCTTCCATTGATCTTCTACAGTTCTGCTCATTTTGAAATGTTGTGTTGTTATTTTTGTTG
Organism: Vandiemenella viatica; assembly: GCA_031002005.1. Taxonomy (NCBI): domain Eukaryota; kingdom Metazoa; phylum Arthropoda; class Insecta; order Orthoptera; family Morabidae; genus Vandiemenella; species Vandiemenella viatica. The sequence goes on from JARYHS010012519.1 coordinate 8,549,248, forward strand.
AAAAATCAAATTCATACTGAGATATCTTATGAGGTTTATGTTTAAATATTGTTGCTTATTTGCTTGTTTCTGTGGATTTTTGGTTTTGTGCCAACAGGAAGGAAAAATGATTACTGTAGTAGATGCGGTGTGACCAATTTCTATCTGAAAGATTCTGCATACTATCATGTCAAGTACAAATTTGACTTTTTTTTTTTACCACATAGCCAATAATTGATTTGATTCTCTGTGCTTTACATATCTGTTTGTGGCAATCTTTGTGTGGGAAGAATATGTTAGTGATTCTGAGGATACTGAATCCAGCATAAAGAATTAACCTACAGTCATTTGTAAATTATTGGCCAAAGTCTTTTTACAACGCTAATCAGGGAGTTTTAATAAAAAAAAGTCAAAAGAGGGTAGCACGATTAAAGGTGGGAGACATATGGGGGCCAAGGAAGAGGAAGGAATACAGCCATGATCTTTAGAAGAGACTGGAATTCATCTGAAATAATTTTGGAAAAATATGGAAAACTAAAATTTGGATGGTCCAATCAGGGATCAAAAGCATATTTTCCCAAACACTCAGCCTGTGAGTTAACCGGACACCCACCAGACTCGGTCAGAAAGTGAAGTGTAGGCAATGGAAATGTGAAGCACCACAGCATATCATATCAGGTCCAATATATGTTGTTCTTAAAATTTGACTTCATAATAACTGCTTGAAAATTGAAAGCTGGCACTGTGAGCAAAAGTATATGGGGCAAAGCTTATATAACTAAGGGTAGAGGGAGGCAGGAAATGAATGCAAACAGGAATCAGCTAGGCAAGTATACTAAAATCAAGATTAAATGAAACATATTTAACTCAGAATTTTCTTTGCCAAAAGGTCAAGACAGAAGGGCCCAGTTGTGATATCCAATGATTACAGGACACTAGGTGAATTGACACAGCACTTTACGGCAGCAAAGCAGGGACTTTAGGAATACCAGAAAGAAGGAAAATTGGAGCATTTGAAATGTTGTGCTATCCAAGGATGCTGAAAATTAGGTGGACAGATAAGTACAAAACTCATTCGTTCTGGAAATGATGGGTGAGAAAAGAAGTTTGTGGAAGAGGCTTAAAGAAAGAAGAAACAGGACAGTAGGTCTTATTTTGAGATATAAGGGATTGGTTAATTTGTTAGTGGAGGGAGCAGACAAAGGTAAGAACTGTAGAGGAAGACAGAGGATGGAATATAAGAAGCAGATAATCGAGTACATGAGTTGTAAGGGGCATGTTGAGATAAAGACGTTAGTGCAAGATAGGAAGGGATGAAGGATTACATCAAACCAGTAAATGGACTGATGGCATTAAAAAAGAAAAAGAAGAACTGAACCTACAGTGCTGTTGGGTGGTTCAGAGCCCCATTATTATACCAAGCATTAGTATGTAATATTACTCAGTGATGATCTAGGTAAGAAACTGAAGGGATGCTTTGTTAATAGAGAAAGCAATGGGGATGGGGACATATTCTTAAATACTATTATGATTGCAGCATGGAAATAGATGCAGAATCATACACAGCCTTGGGCCATATTAAACTAAATAACCCGGAACACCAAATTCCTCAGATTTTTTTGCCCCTATGTTTATTCTGTAACAGCACAAAAAAAGGCCTCTCTAGGATTGAATTAAGAATTAAGTGAGAAAGATAGCTTTACTCATGAAGAAGTAAACTGGGGACTTGAATAATTTGCTGGAAATGTTTCAGACTTTATGCCAAGTACTGAAAATTTATAAAGGGATTAATAATGGGCAAAAGGGAAGGGAAGGGAAGGATAGAGGCAGCTAAGGAAATTACTTTCATAAGTTTTTTACTCCAGTTATTATTATAACACAATAAAGCCTCAGACTAAAAAAAATAAAAAAATTCTGATATTGTGACAGCTGTAAATCACTGCTTAAATGGATATAAACAAATACACGTTCTATTTACAATATTTTCCGATCAATAATACAAATAATATAAGCATTTCATCAGGTTTGCAAGGTTTCCAAAGTCTCTTCAGTAACATTGTCAGAATACTTTTCAAACAGCAATAGTTGCTTTCATATACAGTTCTCTTAGCTTGAGCTTTATGGTTTGTTGAAAGCAATGCAATTAAATCTGGGAGACAATTAAGGTAAATGAAAGGGAAGAAATTAGGCCAGAGCTTAATTAAATTACTATCTCAGCAGTCAAGTCCAATGATTTCAGGTAATCACTGAAAACTGATATCTTGTGGCTGGACTAGTGGTTATTTTTTATTATTTTATTTATTTATTTATTTGTATATTGGCTTTATAATTAATCAGCATTGAGGTCATTAAACCAGTAAGAGGACTTGGTATAATGATCGGGTTGGAATTTAGCTATGGCCTTTTAACGGAAACATCCCAGTATTCATCTGGAGTGATTTTTGAAAAACGTGGAAAGCCGGACAGGGATCTGATTGAACCCACGTCCTCCTGAATGCCAAGCTTGAGCAGGCTCAGTTGGTATGGGGTAAAAACCTAGTGACTAATCATTTGGATATTTGCTTGGAATCAGTCATGAGTGTAATGAAACAAAAGCCACAACTTCTAGGTACATTTGATCATAATCTAAAACTTCCAGGAGACACAAAATTCATACAGAAACTTGAAACAAAATTGTATTGGACTGATTCATAAAGTGAAAATTACAACATAACTGTGTACCACAGGGCTAGGAAATACAATTAAACTAAAAACAGTAGTCCATTACTTCAGTGAGCATCTGGATGAATGCTTAAATTTTTATGCTATATGAAAGAAGTATGTACAAGAGTGAACAAACTAATAATCACTGGTAAGAGACAATTTCATTTGTCATCACTAGGGTTCGGATCTTTAGGAAAAGTCATATTTTTTTCCTGCCTTCTTTTTGACCTGAAATGCAGATATAAACACTGATTTAACGTTTCTGATTGTATTTAAATGTATTTTATATAGCCTATAAATGCATATTTGGGCCATTTTCCTAATTATGGTCATATGTCAGCAATTTTTATGGTCATATGGTCATATTTTGAGAAAAAACTGGTAATTTTTGATAGAAGTTGTAGATGAAAAGAAATTAAGATAATTATTCAGAGAAATATATTCCTGTTGTACATTGGAGAAAGAAACGAAACTAATTGTAACTAAATTGTTCAGAATTCACCAGCCAAGAATTAAAGTTATAAATTATTCTCACTCTCTAAACGTTAATGTTCCTCCCGCTTTTTAAATTCGACTATCCAGCAGCAGCATGCCTGTGTCGAGCCGCGTCAATCAATGTCTCACTTGCGACGGTATCGCGGGAATTGAGTCCACTGCAGTGACCCACCGATGAGTTGAGAGGAATCAATTGTCTTCCTATGATTCAGTACGGCGAAACTGCTGCTTAACGGGAAACCCGTCCCTACCTGGGTCAGGTATTCCCCACATACCAGACTCTCCACGTCGAAACAAACACAAAGTCTTCAGCCACTCATGCACTGTCACCAATGCTTTTGAAAATAATCCTGAACCAGTGTTAAATCTGCAGTGGATCAGTGAGTACCGCCATGCCGAAAACAAAACTTTCTGAAAGTGTAAAGTTACGGAGTTACGTAAAGGAATTTGGAGAGGAGTATTTTAGCACAGATGAAAGAGTTCTTTTCTGTAAATTATGTGAAACTAAAGTGAATGCAACAAAGCGATTTCATGTGCAGCAGCACTGCAATACATCAAGACACAAGAATAACATAATATGACATTCAACTCGACAAAGCAAACAGCTACTTTTCTTGGATACATCTACAGCTTTGTCGTCTTCCAAATTATCAATTTTTTCTAAAGAACTCTGTGAAATGATGGTATCAGCCAACATCCCACTTAATAAAGTGAACAATGAGCATTTCAAATCGTTCTTGGAGAAATACACAACATAAACGATTCCAACCGAATCAACATTGAGGAAGAACTATTTACCGTCTTGTTATGAAAATGTATTGCAGGCAATCAGAACTAAGATAGGCACCAATAAGATCTGGGTATCAATGGATGAAAGTACTGATGCTTGTGGGAGATACGTTGTAAATGTTATCATTGGAACCCTACTTTCTGACAGACCGGGTGATATATTTTTACTGGACTGTGAAGCTCTTGAATCAGTAAACCATTCAACAATTGCCGTCCATTTCGACAACGCTATGAAACTGTTATGGAGCGGTGAAGTTAAGCGAGAACATGTCTTACTATTTGTGACCGACGCTGTGCCGTACATGGTAAAGGCTGGGAAATGTCTGAAGATGTTGTATCCTTCGATGGTGCATTTAACCTGTCTCGCTCATGGATTACATAGAGTTGCCGAGGAAGTAAGACTAAATTTCCCTGATGTTGATAGGTTAATATCAAATGTAAAAAAGATTTTTGTTAAAGCTCCAATGAGAGTGGCAAAATTTAAAGAAGACGCACCTTCCATCCCTCTTCCACCACAACCAGTACTTACTCGTTGGGGCACATGGCTCGATGCAGTTAGCTATTACTGTGAATATTATGAAAACATACGGAAAATAGTTTCTAATTTTGATAGCAGTGAAGCATCTTCCATAAAAATTGTCCAAGAACACTTTTCCAGTAATTTGTTCAGAAATTTGGCGTACATAAAGTCAAGTTTTTCAGGTATCACAACTGTGATTTCGCGTCTTGAAAAAATTGGTCTAGAACTGAATGAAAGTTTGGCGGTCGTTAAAAGTGTGGAAACCGAAATAGGCCAAGCAGTGAGCAGTGTGGCTAGTTTGCTGAAAAACAAATTCGATAAAGTGTTGTGTGGGAATAAAGGATATAAAACAATTTGTAAAATTAGTGAAATTTTACATGGTGGCGAATCTGTTTTGACTGAAGATGACCCACAATTAAATTGCAGTGACCTGACTCTGTTTAAGTACGCTCCCATCACATCTTGCGATGTCGAACGAAGCTTCTCACACTACAAGACAGTTTTAAGTGACAACCGGAGAAAATTCCTCTTCGAGAACTTGAAGATGCATGTGGTGATATACTGCAATGCTGGCATCAAACAAAAATAAAAAATGGAATGTACACTAATTCGAAACAAATGTATAGTAAATTTTCATTTTTAAAAGTAAAATTCTAGTAATCCATTCTTTTACAGGAACAAGAAAATAACTTTCAATAAAATTAATTTCCCAATCGTATAGTGAGTGCATAGAAGCAAATTATGCTGTCTACTTGAAAGCGACACAGCTATATAAATAAATTATGTACATTTGAGCATTTTTAATGAATAAAAAATTTAATGTTTGGTCATATTTTGTCTCTTTTAGGTCATATTTACCCATTTTTAAGGTCATATTTGCCTGCATATTTCACGATTTTTTGGGTCCTAAAGATCCGAACCCTAGTCATCACTCATCATAAAGATACACCACAACATTAATTGCCTCCATCACTGTATAGGTGGCAAGCAATGAAGAAACATTAAGCTACAAGAGCTATTTTGGCATAAACAGTGAGGGTTTACACTCAGGCTAACTGCGGCATACAGAACAACTCACATAAACACACTGACTGTTATACACAGGATATAGGTGAGGAGCATTTTTTCTGGATAAAAAAGAGAAAGGTACGATCAGGCTACAGAAATAATGGAAAGGAACAAGAAAGAAAATGTGGGTTGTTTGGGACATGAATGGCAGCAATGTGCAACAACAGCAACATGTGCAGGACACTAGTCACGTGGTATGTCAGGACACCGATTCACATGGTATGTCTGGATGTGTACACCTTTGCCCTTGCTATATGTTTCGTCTCCTACATGAATAAGTTTATTAACCAAAATATTGTAAAGTATGTTCATAGTTTTTTTGTGTGTGTTCATCTGGTGCTCCTGTCTTCATCCGTAGTAAATGACGGTTTTTTTGTATTAAGTTTATTAACCAAAATATTGTAAAGTATGTTCATAGTTTTTTTTGCGTGTGTTCGTCTGGTGCTCCTGTCTTCATCCGTAGTAAATGACGGTTTTTTGTCGTAGCCTATCTTATTTTCATTGCCTTATGGAGCTTCATTTTCACCATTATCCATACTATTTATGACATGTATCTATGTATTACATACACTATATCATAATGTTGACTTAACTGACCAAGCCATCAACCTCAATTGCTAAAACCATTTGTTCCTAGCATAGTAGCAGTCCTCTGCACCTTACCTTGTAACACCGATCGGTTGATAGGAATCTTCAGTGTGAAAACTTTGTGAAACCACTCTACCAATACCATCTTTAACTCAACAAACTTTCCTGCACATTTTTTTTGTTGTAATTTCTTCCATTTTTTAATAATCGTTTGCTAGATTAGTTAGCATTAACACTGCATTTTTGTCAAGTTTATGAAAAATCATGATAAATGTAATTTTTATTTTTAACAGTTTTCATGTTTCCATGATAATCACAAAATGACAAAGCATATTCTCACACCCTTTTGCCTGAAATCGATTGCGAGCTTGTGGTCATTTTTCCCATTCCATGCACCTCTCTAAAGGGAAAAAGATGATGATTATGACCAAAAGCTCACATTCAATTTCAGGCATAAGGGTGTGGAAAAATTGTATTTAATAGATAAGGGGGTTAGGGACTGGCATAATTTAACAAGAGAAGTGATGTATAATTTACCAAAAATACTGAAAGAATTTAAAGTTGAAATTCATACAGGACAAAAGTAGGTGGTTGAGTAATGTGTTAAGTTAGAAGAACAGAAACTGACTTAACCATCAATACAAGGCTAAATATACCTTCTTTGGGAGGGTTGAACCAACCTTCGAGCTGGATATCAAGCGCCGGGTCCCGATGGTATACCCATAAGACTAATTTCGGAATACGCGGAAGAAATAGAACCATTTCTGTCAGATATATTTTGTAAATCTTTAGAAGAAAAGTACCTTCTGACTGGAAAATAGCGCAGGTGATTCCCATTTTCAAGAAAGGAGATCGGAGAGATCCTAGGAATTATCGACCCATATCTCTAAAATCTGTTTGCAGTAGAATTCTGGAGCATGTCATATGCTCTAACGTTATGAAGTTTCGTCACAAAAACGTGTTACTTACAGTAAATCAACACGGATTTCAGAAGAACCGATCGTGTGAAACGCAACTGGCTCTATTTTCGCATGACATAATTAAAGTTATTGATGCAGGATCACAAGTTGATGCTATTTTCTTGGATTTTCAGAAAGCTTTCGACTCTGTACCACACAAGCGACTTTTAGCGAAGATTTGAGCGTACGGTACATCTGATCAGATTTGTGAATGGATACGCGATTTTCTAACTGGTCGGTCACAGTACGTCGTTGTTGATGGGGAAGCCTCTTCTAAGCTAGATGTTACTTCGAGCGTTTCTCAAGGAAGTGTAATAGGACCACTTATTTCCTTAATTTTTATAAACGATCATGGTGACAACATTAATTGCAGGATGCGAGATTTTGCTGATGATGCACTTATTTATAGGGAAGTGAGGTGCTCTGACGATTGCTTAGAAATTCAGCGCGATCTAGATGTTATTTCGGAATGGTGCCGTAAATGGCAGCTTACACTTAACCGCAAAAAGTGCAAGGCAATACAAATAAGTAATAAAAAGACCCCGCTTGCTCAGGAGAACAAAGTTAACAATTCAGTTGTTGACACTGGGGATTCCCTGAACTATCTAGGCGTAACAGTACAAAGCAACATGAAATGGGACTTACACATAACTTCCATCGTAGGGAAAGCTAATTCTAAACTACGATTTATAGGTCGTATTTTGCGAAGTTGTAATGCTCACACAAAGGAAATAGCGTGCAAAACACTAGTGCATCTGCATTTGGATTACTGTTGTGGAATTTGGGATCCGTATTGCAAGGGATTGAGTGACACATTAGTGAAAGTACAGAGTAGAGCCGCTCGATTCGTGACTGCTAGTTACAGTCCTTACGTAAGTGTCACAGAGCTGATACATGGGTTGGGCTGGGATTGTTTGATGGACAGACGACATCGTTTTTGTTTGAATTTGTTGGAGAATATGGAAAATCTTTAATTTACGAGTGCAACGAAATACTTCTTCCACCAACCTATTTAGGTCGCAATGACAGGAGGGATAAGATTCATGAAATAAGATGCCGTACTGATACATTTATGTATTCCTTCTTTCCTCGTTCTGATCGGGATAGTAACCTTTCAACATCACGTGTATGCCACGGGGGAACCTTCCCTTTGTTGATTGTCCATTTCGATATATGTATTTCCAGACCTTCACTGACTGTACATATAAATAGATGCCACTTATATTCAAAGGCCCCACTTGCTACTCTGAAGGTAAGGTAATTACCCCGCAGGTGTGCTTTAAAACATTCTTTTGAAGCCTTTTTGAGTTTGTAACTAATTCTTTCTTTTTGCATTCAGATATTAATTTTACTGCGGCAATTACCACTTTGTGATCACTCGTCCCTGAGGTGGTAGAAATGTCTGTAAATAATTCAGGTCTATTTGTTACAAGAATATCTAAAAAAATTTTGTTACCATTGTAGCATCACATTGGCTCTGAAGAGCTGCTCAAGATGAAGATCTGAGAAGAGGCCAAGAATGATTTCACTAGCTGTTTATACCTGCCGCCAGCAATGTGAACGTAATTAGTTCAGTCGATATGTGAAAAGTTGAAGTCACCTCCTAATGTTACTACATGATCCGCAAATTGTTGAGCTATAATATTTACACTATTCCTTAATGCCTCGGCAATAGTTATGTGTGCATCTGGTAGATGATAGAAGGAGCCTATCAAAAGTCTTTTCCTAAAAACGATGAGTTCAATCCATAAAACTTGACAGGTTCTATCAATATCTATTTCGTTACATGACAAGTGTTTACTAACAGCTATAAATACAACACCACTGGAATGCAACATATCCTTACAGAAAACGTTTATGCTATTGTTAAAAATTTCTGCTGAACTTATATCCAGTTTTAAGAAGTTTTCCGTACCTAATACAATATCTGTTCTATGCTAATGACGCTTTCTAGTTGAGGAAATGTTTCTATAGTTAATCACAAGAACTTTTTATGGTCGGGATTCATTTAAGCTACTCCTAACATGGTGCTGAATTTAATCGAGCTGCCCGTAACTGTGATTCCAGTTTCAGGACTTCCTCCACCAGCCTAAAAAAATCTTATGATAGGCTTCATACGGCTCCTGCCAGCTGTAGCCAATTCACGTGTATAGTAAACTCCTGATCTATTCAAGGGAACCCTACACGACTCAACCCATGGGCGAAGATGGAGGAATCTTTTTTTTTTTTTAACTGCTTTACGTCTCTCAACAGCGAGGTCTTTAGAGACGGGAAAGGATGGAAGGCAAGGAATGGGAAGGAATTTGGCCATGGCCTTTTGAAGGAAGCATCCCGGCATTTGCCTGGAGTGATTTGGGAAACCATGGAAAACCCAAATCTGGATGCCCGGACGGGGATTCGAACCGCTGTCCTCCCGAATGCGAGAACGCTAACCATTACACCGCCACGCTCGGTGGAGGAATCTGCAGCCAATGTCATCACGGAAATGATGCAATCTCCGATTCAGACCCTCAACTTGGCTCTGAACCAGAAGTCCACTGTCAGTTCCATCGATGATGCTGCCACTAGCCACAGAGTTCACCTTTTCCTGGGATTCAGGCGTGTTTGACTACCCCGCATGTGGTGTCAACATCCAGAAACAACACGCCAGTAAACATCGGGCAACTGCTACACAGAATCAAACAATTCGGCCTCGACTGCAGGTACAATGGTTGATAGGGGAGACCTTTGAGTGGCCTAACTGCAACAAGGTCACCAATACCACATCTGCTTGCAGCTGTGTAATTTTGGTTAACAAAGCTACAAACTGAGTGCACAGCCCAGCCACCTCAGACTGTGTCCGCATACAGCAACCTCAGTCCCTTCCCATACACCTTTCAGAACAAAAACTGAGAAGTGGATGAAAGAATGAACTCTCCAAACTGTTCTCTTGCATGAACCTAAGGGGCACAGAACAATTTTACTACATACTAACAACCACTAATCACAGATTAAAAAACCTAATTACGGCAATAACTAGATCAGACTTTAGGTACTGTACTTAGTAGTTAATAGGAAGTACCACTAAAATGTGTTTGATAACCATAGGAATAAATCAAAGATCAAATAAGATCTACATACGTCCCTATCGATAAACTTTAAAGGTAATTACGGTTACTGTAAACTTTTTAAACCTATTTTGATTATTGCTTTATGCCTTGTTAGTGTCCAGGTCATTAGAGGTCGAAAAGGACTGAAGGCAAGGAACAGGAAGGAATTCAGCCACAGCACAAACCTTCCCGAAATGCACCAAGAGTGATCTCAGGAAAATATGGAAAACAGATATCTGGATGAACGGATGGGGATTCAAGCCTGTGTCCTGACAAATGCAAGGCCAGATAATTACTGCTCAACTACAAAGCTTGGTCTTTTTACTCTAGTAACTTTCACTGTACACAGACAATATGATAAATTTTGGAATTTACGTTTCTCTTCCAGCCAACCTGTGCATATTGTGTTGTAAGTTTAAATGCAGATGCAATTTTTCAGTATTATTAAACTGTAAAGATGCTATCTAAATGTATTTACATGGTTCATGCAGCCATTTCCTTCAACTGCATTGTGATAAAATACGTTACTTTTCTGCGAGCACAGTTAGGTATTTATCTTCATTCCATAACCACACAACTCAGCAGATATCAGCTCTTTCCGTAACTGTTCAGGATCCTCCATCACTGTAATCTTGTTATACAGGGTGCGGCAAAATTATCTGACGGTTTTCGCCACTGTATTGCTGAGCTAGTAGATGGTGGAGGGAGGTGGGGATAGGCGCATTCCAGAGCCCACACGTGGACATTTGTAGTAGCCATGGAGCAGTGGTCGGGTGAGCACCGTGTGTTTGTGTTGAGGCGTTTTTTTTTAAAAGTGGTGATTCCTCCGCTGTTGTTCAGCGGCAGTTCCGTAGAAGTCTTAATGTGGGTCCAAGAGGAAGGGTCCCAACTCGTAACACCATTATGCTATGGGTGAGCACCTTCAGAGCTACTGGTTCAGCGTTAAAAAATAAGTCGACCAAGGTCATCCAGGACGCCAGAGAATATCGATTGAGTAAAAGAAGCTGTGGAAGTCAGTACTCGGTGGTCGGCCCATAAACAAGCTGCTGCTTTGCATATGTCCGACTGTTCGGTAAGACGAATTTTGCGTTTCGATCTGCACTTTCACCCATACAAAATGGCTATTGTCCAGCAGTTAAAGCCTAATGACTATTCAACGCATAAAGCATTTGTTGATGAAATGATTGCTATGTTGACTGATGAAATTTTTTTAATGATGAGCGACGTGGCCTTTTTCCATCTGTATCGTTATGTAAACAAACAGAACTTTCATTACTGGTCGGTAACAAATCCAGAACAACTGCATGAACGTTCTCTGCATAGTCCTAAGGTTACCGGGTGATGTGGTGTAATGAAATGTGCGTCATTGGGCGATACTTCTTTGAAGAGGGTGGTCGAACCGTTACGGTCAATTTGCAACGTTATTTGTTGATGTTGAAAAACTTCCTGATCCCTCAAATTAAGAGAAATCATTTATTGTGCAGGAGGATATGGTTCCAGCAGCATGGAGCAACGCCCATACAGCCAATGCGATTATAGACGTTTTGATAAGCAAGTTTCGTCGTCGAGTGATCTCATGTTTCGGGGACATTGAATGGCCAGCTAACTCTCCAGACCTCAGCGTTTGTGATTTTTCCTTGTGGGGGCTCCTTAAATCAAGAGTTTACACAAACAAACCCCTCATACTCGACGAACTGAAAGAAGCCGTACACCAATAAATCGCCAACCTGCCTTGTGCAATGTTAGAGCAGGTGTTCAACAGCTTTAGTGCAATGCTGGAATAATGCTTGGTCATTGATGGACATCATTTAAAGGACATTATCCTTACGTCTTAAACATATGAAATTGGTTGTTCTGATGTTATCTTCATTAATTTACATGAACACCCTTATGTAATAAGCAGTAAAATATTTTCTATCACTTGTATTTTTCATGTTGTTTTTACTTTGAAACCATCAGATCTTTTTGCCGCACCCTGTACAATATATCATCTGCAAACAAACACTGTGCACAGAAAGCAAAATTCAGTGTTGTACCCTAGAAGACTTTCAAATAATCTAACTTCTCAGTGAAAATCAACAAAAAGAACAATTGTAATGAAGTCTTCACACACCAGCCATCCATTAGAATAATGAATGGCAATGGTCACTATGGAGACCTACTAACTTGCAAACACTACTGTTCCTTTTACACCTTATCCGTTACTGCAATCCACAGCATTACTCTTCACAATTCCTTCTCCCAGTGAGAAATAACTTCATGCACCACAATGGTTTAAACCTTATTCATCAACAGTCTTATCATCTCTCTATTAAACATTTAGGAGACCTCCAATGATATACTACCAACAAGGAACCAACCTAACGAGAAATAGCAAATACGTAACCCAATTACTGAGATTAACACGAATAAACATGGGCAGGAGGCTTTACCGGTGTTTTGACAAAATAAAATGATCTCAGGCTTCCCATCAGGAAAGCGCACCAGGTTGATGTGAAATTTTGCAACTGTTCTCAGATTTCATCTTCTGGCAATAATGAAGCCAGAGAGCGACTTCAAAACATTGCTTACAAATTGATGTATTTACACGGTGAGTGGCCTGAGAATGTTTTATACACATGAATAAATGTTGTTGGCATGTTCCTTTCTTCACAGATATTTCAGGTGCAGTTGGATATCAAGCCCTCAACCACTCAGATCAAACTAATTGTTTCTTAGTTCTCAAGCTTATTTTCCTACTCTCATTTATTACTACAGAAGATTCTCATTCTGATTTACACCAAATCCCCAGACAAAACATGAATAATGTCTATAGGAAAGGTCTGAAAAGTCAACTTCTGTATGTCCCACTGTCAATAGAATCGGCCTCACTTTTGGCTGAAAATATTGTACACATGTTCCTGTCATTATATTAAAAAGAAAATTATGCTGCACTCAGTGTGAATTATCTGCTGACAAGCAATAATGGGCAATCTGCAGTAGCCATCTTGATGGAGCTGTCTTATTGACAACCTTTTTTTAAAAGTCTTTACAACTCATTGACATAGAGGTCATTAGAGGTGGGATGGGATTAGCGACAAGGAACGGGAAGGAATTCGACCATGACCTTTTGAAGGAAGCATCCCGGCATTCATCTGGAGTGATTTGGGGAAACCTTGGAAAACCCATATCTGGGTGCCCAGACGACGATTCGAACCGGCGTCCTCCCGAGTGCGAGTCTAGAACGTTAACCGCTCACCCACCACACTCGGTGTCAGTCTTTCATTTTTAGACATACATATTTCATCACTCCAAAGAAAAACAAAATTGCAGTGTTTACATTGCATATTCATAATATTGCATTACAACTGTATGTATATTATTGGTCCAGTGATCATACCAACCTTATCTATGTCTGATAAGCTACTTTTATAAGATTACTCAATAATAGAGAGTGGCCTGGTGGCTCAACGATTAAGGTCCCTGACTGGAGATCAGTGCAAGAAATTTGTTTATAAATCCAGGCGTATTTGTTACCCCTAACTTTCAGACTCAGGCGTAAAATGAAAATTTGCAGGCATAATTTTATAATAATTAAGAAAATACAGATTTTATAGTTCCAATACATTATATACCAAAATTGTGAGATAGGTTAGTATAATTCTTGATGTTATCGTATTTATTACAATAACTTTTAAATTTAACACAACTATCTTCAGTAGGCACAGTAGCCGATGAATTACTAACTGTATTTGTTTGTTTACTTGCTTGTTGACCCCCTGGATTGCGTGAAGTCGGAGCAATTCAAGGTAATAGCCGAAGAGCTGATGTTTATTTTCTGGCATTCCTCGTTTACCGGTGCTTGTAATACTTTTATCACCACTACTTCTCTTTTCAGCTGGCTTAAAGTTGAAGTCAGTAATTTTATGAGACATCTTGACTTGCTTTGTTAAGCGAAAAACGCACAAACTAGAATTGTCTTTTACTTCGCGGTACTTCACCTACTCTGTTGCAACATCTTCTGAACTTCAGAAACCTATTATTTAAAACTTTTAAATAGTTCAACAGTGCGACAGGAATTTTAGTTAGTTATAAGAGCTAAGCCTTGAACATGCAAAACTAAAACATAGTACTGAAATGTATTTTTCTTTTTTAAAAATTTTTAATGCTTAGGCGTATTTTCTACGCCTTTGACGGAGATTGCAGGCGTAAAATAAAAAAAAATCAGGCGTAATTACGCCTAACGCCCGATCAATTTCGAGCACTGCTGGAGATTGAAAGGTTCCCACTTTATGGCATTGCACCCAGTTAGATTTCTGAGCAATATTAACTGGGGCTGTGGTTTGTTGCCAAGGCATGAGGATATATTATAGTAACAACTATGCTGCTTTCTTGAATGCCTTTTTACTTAAGTCATTACTCCATTCAGATTGGACTGAATACAGCAAAGATTAAAACCAATGTTACACCGTATGAGATAAGGCATTAGGATTCCCATATTTATTGGCAGTTGTAAAATAAGAAATTCTGTTATTCATTTGAAATCTGTCACACACATTCCTCAGGTCACAGTTTTCGAGGAAAAGTGTACATGAAAGCAAACTGAAAGGTAGGCCTACCTTAGATGTGGTGCGACATGAAAGTTATGAAACGCGACATCTTCAACAGTAAAAAACCCACCATTTCTGATCAAATTGTGTACTCCACAGAAATGAATGTAAAATTTCTGACACGTTTTAATGACAGCAGACCAGAATGAAAAAAAGCACTTACTTGGTTAGAATAAAGACGTGAGGAAATTAGTTTTCATTATTAATTTAAGATAGCCTAATTTTGAATGGCAATATACTGATGTGGTTGTTAGGTTGTGCTGCAGCCTGAACCAGAATGAAAAAACTTAATTTGTTACAAGAGAAGATGTGATGAATTTTAGTTTTAGATTCGTTGCTGTAGAGTGCAGATACTCTCTTTGGTGAGAACAATTTGGAAATAGCAGTTTTTTTACTGTTGAAGATGCACAGCTTCGTAATTTTCATGTAGCTCCATTTCTAAGCTACGTTTCATTTTTCTCTCGTGTACACTTTTTTTGTGTGACAAATTTCAAACGAATAACGCAATTCCATCTTACCAAGTTCTTGTTTTTACCGTTACCTACTTATTTTTAACTTACTTTGATTACAGTGGTGGCATATTATTATCTTCATGATTTCAGTCAGATGTAAGTAGATCCAATAGTATCACAATCTAATCTAAAACTGATAACGACTGAGACATATAATGCAAACAATGGATTTAATGGACATGGGGAGGTGAAGGAATTAACTCAGGAAAAGAAGAGCTGAAGAAATCCACTAAACCCTTTAAGAAACTGCCACGAGTAAAAAAAAAAAAAAAAAGAGAGATAGAGATGTCTATTATTAAAAGTGGCATATGAATTACTTCTATCAGTACTGAATTACAAGTTTTGCTGCTACAAAGTTGCTAGCAGTAATGTAGATTTTTACTCGGCTGCAAATTCTAGCAGAGAGTCTCATGAGGCCCAGAAAACTGGAAGTAAACCTTTTAAGTAGACTATAATAGCTGGAATGATGGATATATATACTCAAGATATATACAAGTACCACCATTATACAACAAAACAGTCTTTTAAGCATACGCATGTGAAGGGTTAGCTAAAGAAAGGTTGTGAATAACATCAATACCATTGGGATAAAACAAAGATGTATCTTACTGGATGGATGAATACTTGGGTAATATCTAGATTGCGATACCGCTGCAACCACTTACCGCCTCCCGATGTAAACACTTCCCGATGGACAGAGTATGACGTCACTGTGTTTCCGTGTGTGACGTGTTCAGCCTTCGATCGATTTGATAAATTCACGTTAGGCCATAGAACGTAACCAATACAACTAATAATAAAAAAAAATTTCGGATTAAAAAAGTTAAAGAAAATTATTACTTGCACAAGTACTAATATTATTATAATATGTACAACATTCCAAACTGATAATTGATATCGTTCATTAGCGTTAACGTTATTAGTCACAATTCCTTTGATTTGTATTTGATTCCGTTCGTCTATATTTCGTCGTGTGGCTGAAATTGCTATTAAAATCATTCATACGAAATAAAATATTTATAAAAACAAGATTTCGTTAATAACAGTTTGCGTTCAGGTTGAAACGCAGCCTGGACCATATTAACAATGATAGATACGATTTGGAAATTGGGTTTCAGCAATATCGTGTGCGACGGTTACGTTTCACTATGGTCCAGGCTACATTAAGATGTAAACAACGATAGATACGACATTAGGTATCCGCAATAAGGTGTTTGATAGTTACGTTTCAGTGTGGTCCAGGCTGCATCAAAACCTCGTCGCAAATGAATTTATTCCTGTACTACTGGTGCAAAATTAATGATTTCTCGATATAAGACGTATTAGTGATGGACTACTTCCCGTGGAAGGCCGCTTTTGTGACATTTAAAGCTGCGAGCGGAACGTATACGTCACATTCAGCATGGTAGTGACGTCATACTCTCGCCATCCGGAAGTGTTTACATCGCGAGGCGGTAAGTGCTTGCAGCGGTATCGCGATCTAGATATTACCCGAATACTTAAAGTCAAAAGCAAATCAACAGATAGATGTGAGAATAGATGACACTTGGTAGTGTATTGAGACCAATAATGTTAATTACTCTAAAGAATTATTCTATTGTTGATCTACAGGTTGGGTTAGGCTATGTGCAGAGGAACCAGTCCTGTATAAGGGGAAAACAATGAGAGAGGATTGTGACCAAATGCAAATGGAGCTTGACAGGATATGTAGTTGGTTGGAAAGGCTTGGAATGAAAATAAATGCCAAGAACTGTAAACTTATTAGGAATACAGATAAGAAAATAACAGATCTGCATGATTATTGAGTGAAATTATTTGTTGTAAAAATAAAATGTAAATATCTGGGAATATTAGTTGATAGTGAGCTAAACTGGGCATGCCACATTGGGGAGATTGTAGGTGAAGGGTTAAGAGTATTTCACCTGTTTGAGAGGATGTTCTAAAGAGAGTTGGATGAAAAACTTTGGTATGGCCCTTGCTGGAGTATCATGGAATGATATTGTACCCACATTTTGAGTATCAAATACTGGAGTTGGAGGTGGTGCATGGAGGATAACTAGATTTGTTTTCAGAAATTCCAAAAGGATGCATGATAAAAGATGTAGATTGGGCATCATTCCAGGATAGAAGGCGAGGGAAGAGAATTGTGGGCATACACAATGCTTGTACAGGTCATGAGACATAGATAAATATTGGTGGAAAATTTGGTAACAGAGTAAGGAAGGGAATAAAGGACCATGACAATACTAAGCTATCTTACAATTTCAGACATAGGGGAGTAGGAAGGTATTCAATTGCAGGTAGGGGTATGATGCATTGGAAAAAATTAACCAAGGAGTTAATTAGCAGTATGCCAAAACAGTAAAAGATTTTAAGGTAAAAAATGTAAGAATCGTAATTATATATATATGGGGAAATTATCTCCATCACAATTATTTAAACGCAGTTATTACTGCTTCTAGGATTTCAAGCAAACCATTTCATATATGCAAAAATATTTTTTCTCTGTATTGAAAGCAACCCAAATAAACAACTATAAGCGCATTAATACAATATACTTAACAACACAACAGAGGAGTCTTTTCTCCTTATGATAACTATACCTTATTGACTCCTTCTTCGTCTGTCATTACAAATATAATATTTACAGTTTCGAGAAAATCGCAAGAACTACCATGCCCAAAGGTTGACTCATTTGTTTGGATTTACAACACTGCATAATATTTGTCGTCTGCTGTAGCAAGTATCATAATTAAGACCAATAAAGTCAATACTTTCAATATTACTGTACAGCTTTGTAACAAATCGAGGGAAAGTATCTCAACTTTTGGTGCATTTGGGACACATGTCTAGAACACACTTTGAAACTTTGAGCCACTTCGAACACAGCTTATGTGTCTGACTGTCTGTTTACTGAACAGAGACAGCGTTATTATAACTTCAACGATATTACTATGCGATTATAACAAAATCAAATCGCGGTGACTTATCTACCATCACGAGTCATGCAGCATCAAATGTTGCTGAGAGCGACCAAATAATTAGAATCATAGTTAGAGGAAGATTGAGGTAAGAAATGAAAAGAATATTTGCCATTGCTTCTTTGAAACAAACAACTTAGCGTTTGTTTTTAGCGATTTGTCATTTCTGCGGATGTTTATTGCTTGGCATCCGCGGATTAGGATGTGGAGGTGGAAAAATAAATTTATAATTATTTAGACTTTAATATTTTATCAAAAATAAACTTATTAAAAATAAAACTTTTTTACGCAAAATTCTACATTTTTTCATAAGTAAAGTTTTTTCCATGTAATACTCCGGACTTTGCCTAATACTCCTGTACCGGTACCGTAGTAGTTTTTTTTTAGCTTCATCTTTCAACAATAAAAAACATGGGATGATTACAAAACTAAATTAAATTTTTAACATAACTACTAACGCGTCTAAAAAACAATGTTTGTCATATGAACTCAGTGCTCGCCAACCTCATTTCCACCGTTCTATTGTTCCATTCACAGTACAACTTGTAGTACCTACAATGATCCAGTTTTCGATAAAGGACTTGATGGGCCTTGAAAGGGTTTACAGGGCTACATGTAGGACATGTTGGATGTTTCTGGACCAGGGCCGGTTTAAGGCTACCGCAAGAACCGCAGTCGCGTGGGGCCCCACCACCATCCCCTTCAAAATTTGTCCTTACTTAACGAAAAATTTCCTGCTAAAATAAATAATCTACAATTTTAGAACGTTAACACGCTGCATTCACAATAGATGTTTCTGAGGCTTTCAGTTCCACGTGAAGTCCTTCATCAGATTCAGTGTTGAGAAAGTCGTATCTTATGTAATTACGATAGGCCTATACTTTTAAAGGTGTGTATTGCTCTGAACCTGTCTCAGTAAATTTATGTAATTTCGTTCGAATAAACTCATTCGTCTTTTTACGTTTCATATAAAAAGTAATTGAATTAAAAAGTGTATGCCTGCTCACGTGTATCCAGCCCCAAAAATCTATATGTACTAGCAAAGAAAGTCAAGAAAAGAAATGTCATATAAAAAGCGTATTATAAATATAATGGCTATAAAATTGAATAAAAAACAATTTCATTTGACACAATAGGCAGCAGGGCTTATCCAGAAATGAAAGTGACAGTAGTTGGAAGATCCATATGGATGCATTGATAAAACACCAAAGGCTCGGCGAAGGTGGTCCCGCTTAACTAATACTCAATAAAATGCTGGCCCGTTTGTACACAGATTTAGAGAAACGTCAGTCCGTCTCTTTAATCGTTGTTTGAGCTCTACACATAGATTATATATATATATATATATATATATATATATATATATATATATATATATATATAATGTGTGTGTGTGTGTGTATGTACATGTATATAAAGTCATGAAAATTATCAAAAGACTAGGCAAAAGTACATCTAGGAAAGAAGTAGGGGGCCCCAAATCAAACTTCGAAGGGGGCCCCGAAATTGCTTAAGCCGGCCCTGTTCTGGACAATCAACACGAGTCCTTGCTGTCCAACTAGTTATGGCGTTGGATCATGATTGGAGGAAACATGCCACGTTGTGCGATAAGGACACGTGATATGCTGCCAGGAAGTACGAGTGGATTGCTTGGAACATTTTGTTGGACCCATTCTAGTAGCGTGAATGGGTGAGCGCATCGTACTGTAGTTTTACACGGATATCCTATAATTTTTACCGTGCATAGGCCGCTTTACTTTACACATTAGTTCGAACTTGTAAATTCGTCGCTTAGATTACAACGCCGTTCAGTTAATTGTTACTTTAATTGCAAGATCGTCAGAAAAAAAATAAAACACGTTCTTAGCTAACCGACGATTTGCAGTATCTCATATAAAGAGAAAAGAATAATATATATTGCAGTGTAAACAAAACATCCGTTATACATCTCATTAGAAATTGCGGATGCGGACGCGAAAGCAGAGGTAGGATGCGGAGCTGCGTTACATCCCTAATTGAAATGCATAATTAGGTGTGTTGGAAAATTGTCACAGAGGCTTGTGCATCATCGCAATTAATCAGTAATAACGAAAAGTAACAATCATTATTTTTAAGTACACATGATGTTCTACCGGCCACACAACTAGTGGTGGGCCACAAGGAAATAAAGTAACGTATGCGTGACGTGATCCACAAAATTGAGTACTGTGAAGTTTATAGTTGAAAAAGGATAAAATAAATGGAAATGTGAGGGACGTGCCTGCTGAGTGTTTCTTGAATTCATTCAGCAAACAACCAAAGAAATGAATCAGGAGTCTAAGCTGAAAACAGTTTTCGTTTGTTAACTATAACAACTTTTGAATTTATAAGAAAATATTTGCAGTTGTTGGGGACCAAAGTTTTATAGGGATTTATTGGGAGTTATAGGGATTTCTACAGAGCTTTCCTACACACATTTAAGTTTCGTCTCGATTGTGGCAAAAGCAGTAGCCGGTCCACCACAGTAGGATTTTGATTGGTTGTTCGAGGTGGCGACAACCAACACGAGAAAGTGTTGGGCGTCAGAGTAAGCGTCATACTTCTGCAAGCTTGCGATTAATGAAAACAGAAATAGAGAGGAAGAGAAATAGGGCAGAAAATACCACCTACAATACAGTGTTACAGAAACATCGGCGAGGCAGTCGGCACAGCAGAAAGCAGAATTGGTGAGCGGAATCAGCACAACATAGCACGCGACGGCAGCAGCCAGGTGACTACTTCAGCACCAACGGAAGGTGACAGAAAAGTGAGTAACAAGCATTTATCGTCATGCCTACCACTTCGGGAAAAAGCGAGACATATGAAGAGTAACAAATTGAGAGAAATCACGCGTAATTTTATCGAAAGCATTAAAACTAATTCCTAATTCTTTTTGTGGAGAGAAAAGAGCCTTAGATGGATTTCTAGATAATTGTGACACGGCATTTAGTCTTGTGGATGCTGAGGATCATGATATACTGTTGAAATTTGTAAAGTTCAGGATAGGAGGACAAGTTTGGAAGCGGGAGATAACAGTAGACCACTACCCATTAAGTGTGTTTCCGAGTCGGCAGAATGGGCCAGTCGGTTGGACGGCGTCGTGCATAAATTCCGGCGATCAAATAATAGAGAATTAAAAGGGAGTGAATTGACAGGAGCTCCGAAATTAAATCACACTTTGGCACATTCAGTCTTCATGCAAGGATTAGTAGACGAGAAAATTATTGCATTGCTCAGAGCAAGAGGACAGTAGACGAGTGTTGGGTATACGAGGATTTGACAAAGCATCAAAATCGAGATGTGAGCTCTTTGGGAAAGTAGGACACGACACAAGGCATTGCAGAGATAAGGTAAGCGTGGGAGACGTTGTTGCACGACAGGAAAAACAAACAAAAGACAGAAGGCGAGAAGATGATCTGAAAGAAGCGATAATGGAGTTGCGACATTGGAGGATGGACGTCATTGCCGAGGGGACGGTAATTTGAAGGATCGTGTGCCGTGCAGGAGCATGCCACGCCATATAAGGCAACGAAGTGTAACAAATGTCAGAGATGGGACCATCGTCCAAGGGACTCTAATGCGTGCCCATGGGTTGAACAAGTACAAGTACCACAGAGAAGAGCGGAACATAAGGAGGAGCGAAACTAGGCAGTCCAAAGACGCTCAGAGATGGATGCTAGACAAGAGTGACTACAGCAGTGATAGAAGAAATGATTATATCGAGTTAGAGTGTGAAGAAAGTAAATACAATCCAATTAGGCTTTTTCTAGACGCAGGTGCACAGGTGTCCCTCCTCAGGTCGGAGTGTGTAACGGAAACATAGAGGCACGAAATGGTTAATAACATAAGAAGCAAGGGAATCACGGGAGGAACGATTCCCATGATAGGAGAGATAGTGGCTACGCTAAAGGAAGGAAAGGTGTTAAGAATGCGGCATAAAATGCTGGTGATTTTGGAGGGAGTTGATACCCCATACGACGGTATTAATGGGAGAGAGTGGTTGAAGAAATGAAAGCCCATAGTAAATTATCCAAGGCCATGCGCTTATTATGAAACGTGAAGAGGAGGCTGACGCAAGGAATTGACAAGAAGGAGCCCAAACGGAGGAGATGCGCACAATATGTGTGGGAGCGCGACAAGAGAAGATGGTAGAAATAGAAGTTGGAGGAATACCAGGATCGAAGGAGGTTGTTGTGGCAAAACGGGAAATGGCAGCAGGAGTGCTGATCCCAGAGGTGTTAGTGGCAGTACGGCAGGGGAAATGTCTTCTGATTGTATCGAATGTTACCAAACAAGAAGTTGCGCTGATTAATTCGAAAGTAGCGGCGGAAGAATAAGTTGAGCGAAAAGGAGAGAGAAGGTTACGTACAATTGGGGAAAGGAGTGTCGTAAATATGAGAGAGGAAATAAAACGAATACTGGGAGCATTAAATATTGAGCACCTGTCAGAACACGAGAAGCAAGCGGTGAGATAATTATGTGCAGCGAATCTTGAAGTATTTCATTTGGAAGGAAATTTCTTGCCATATACAGAGACAGTGGAGCACGAGATCCGAATGAAGCCGGAAGCCGTAGATAAGATAGCAAGTGAGTAACTGCAAAGGATCTCCCAGTGCCACAATAAGGACCTAAGACAGAAACCGAAAGTTCTCTGCAGGAAGAAATAATAGAGGAAAGCAGAAGTGCGCGGAATTCTCCATTATTGATGATTCCGAAGAACCAGGACGGAGAAAATGGGAAAAAGAAATGAAGAATGTGTAGCGCACGGTATTTTTCGACCCTAGATTTAGCGAAGGGATATCAATACATTAAGCTGTCAGAGGTTGATAGAGGAAAAACAGTTTTTAGCACACCAAATACTTATTACCATTATAACCGCTTAGAGATTGTACATAAAGTACGTGGCTCGGTCTAGGGGGGGGGGAGGGGTTGGCTGGAAAGCTACGTTGAGCTAGGTGGGGGGGGGGGTGCCGAGCCAGACCACGTAGCTTCTCTTTCATATTATTTGTCACAGTTAGAATGAGATACAGAGACAAGTAAATATTTATTTCCGTCATTTAATTATCCCCAGATGTAATTTAAGATAGTCTGACAAGAAAAAACAGAACAAAATGTCTTCTGGAATCAATATGAAAAAAAGCTACGTGCTACGTGCTACGTGGGGGGGGGGGGTAGAGACAAAAGTCATATGAGAGATAAGTTGTTCCTTTAGATACAACGAACCTGATGATGGTGGCAGTGCAAGTTTCCAAAAGCTCGTCAACAGAAAATGTTATCCGGCGGCAAACCCGCGAAGAATTTACGACAAAAGCCATGTCGGGCTACATGGGGGGGGGGAGGGGAGGGGGGAGATACGTAGTTTATGCACTCTCCCTTACCGGGACTGACCGATAGACCATTTACTTTTCAAAGGCTGATGCAAATGCGCTGATGGGACTAGAAGAAACAAAGGCGATGATATACCTAGATGATGTCATAGTGTTCAGCGCTACGCTGGAAGAGCAGCTGAACAGTTTGGCCGAGTTATTCGAAAGGCTACGGGAGCATAAACTGAAGCTTCAGCCACGTAAATTTGGTACGCTATGTGGTAGCATATCTAGGACGAATTTTGGTGGATAAAGGCGTGAAATTAGATCCGAACAAGATTAAGGCAATATTTTTTTACTTATGGCTTTACGCCTCGTCGACGTCGACGTGGATGTTGATGTCATTAGTGACGGATGGGATTGGGGACAAGGAACGGGAAGGATCGGCCACGGCCATTTGAAGGAAGCATCACGGCATTCACCTGGAGTGATTTGGAGAAACCATGGAAAACCCAAATCTGGATGCTCAGACGGGGATTCGAACCGGCGTCCTTCTGAATGTGAATCCAGGAAGTTAACCGTTCACCCACCACACTCGGTGTTAAGTCAGTATGAGAGCTTCCGGCACCAAACTCAGTGACGCAGGTAGGAGGATTTGTGGGTCTCGCAGGTTATTACAGAAGATTAATTCAAGTATTTAGTCAGATTGGGAGGCCATTAAATGTTTAAAAATAGGTTCATACGTCTGAGTAGAGAAAGATGGAAGAAGATGCGTTTTGTCTTCTAAAAGAGATGTTATGCAGTGATTACGGGAAAAATTGTTCTGCATAACGACGGACGCCAGTGATTATGCGATAGGATCTGATCTAAGTCAGCAAGTGGAAGAAGGGGTCGTGCCGATCACATACATGTCCAGAACGTTGACCAAGGCAGAAAGGTGGTATTAAATCATTGAGAAAGAGATGTTGGCAATTTGGTGTTTGGTTAAACAATTCCGAGCCCATATGTATGGAAGGAAATATAGATGATAAACCTCTACAGTGGTTAGGATCAATGAAGGATCCATCCTCACAATTAATGAAGTTTTGACTATGGTTCTACATCTACATCTACTACTCTGCAAATCACAAATACTGTGGGTGGCAGAGGGTGCTAAGCACCAATCCTAATTCTGCGCATTCCAATCGCGAACAGATCGAGGAAAGAAGGAATACATAAATGAATCAGTACGGCATCTTATTTCTCTAATCTTATCCCTCCTGTCATTGCGACCTAAATAGGTTGGCGGAAGAAGTATTTCGTTGCACTCGTAAATTAAAGACTTTCCATATTCTCCAGCAAATTCAAACGAAAACGACGTCGTCTGTCCGCCAAACAATCCCTGCCCAACCCACGAATTAGCTCTGTGACACTTACTTAAGGACTGTAACTAGCAGTCACGAATCGAGCGGCTCTTCTCTGTACTTTCTCTAATGTGTCAATCAATCCCTTGCGATACGGATCCCAAATTCCACAACAGTATTCCAAATGCGGACGCACTAGTGTTTTGTACGCTATTTCCTTTGTATGAGCATTACAACTTCTCAAAATACGTCCTATGAATCGTAGTTTGGAATTAGCTTTTCCTACAACGGAAGTTATGTGCAAGTCCCATTTCATGTTGCTTTGTACTGTTACACCTAGATACTTCAGGGAATCTACAGTGTCAACAACTGAATTGTTAACTTTGTACTCCAGAGCAAGCGGGGTCTTTTTATTACTTATGTGCATTGCCTTGCACTTTTTACAGTTAAGTGTAAGCTGCCATTCACGGCACCATTCCGAAATAACATCCAGATCGCGCTGAATTTCTAAGCAATCGTCGGAGCACCTCACTTCCCTATAAATAAGTGCATCATCAGCAAAAAATCGCATCCTGCAATTAACGTTGTCACCGAGATCGTTTATAAAAATTAAGAAAAGAAGTGGTCCTATTACACTTCCTTGAGGAACGCCCGAAGTAACATCTAGTTTAGAAGAGGCTTCCCCGTCTACAACGACATACTGTGACCGACCAGTTATAAAATCGCGTATCCATTCGCAAATCTGATCAGATATACCGTATGCTCGGATCTTCGCTAAGAGTCGGTTGTGTGGTACAGAGTCAAAAGCTTTCTGAAAATCCAAGAAAATAGCATCAACTTGTATTCCCACATCAATAACTTTCATTACATCATGCGAAAATAGAGCCAGTTGCGTTTCACATGATCGGTTCTTCCGAAATCCGTGTTGGTATGCTGTAAGTAGCTCATTTTCATCTAGAAACTTCATAACGTTAGAGCATATGACATGCTCCAGAATTATACTGCAAACAGATGTTAGCGAAATCGGACGATAATTCCTAGGATCTCTCCGATCTCCTTTCTTGAAAACGGGAATCACCTGCGCTATTTTCCACTCAGAAGGTACTTTTCTTTCTTCTAAAGATTTACGAAATATATCTGACAGAAATGGTTCTATTTCTTCCGCGTATTCCGAAAATACTCTTACTGGTACACCATCGGGACCCGGCGCTTTTCCCCACTTCAGGAGCTTTAATTGCTTTATGATACCTACACTATCAATTTGTACTGTATCCATTTCAAATTCAACACGCCGTGGAAAAACGGGAATGATTTCCATGTTTTCGTCAGTGAAGGAATTTTTAAATTCGGCGTTAAATACGGTAGCCTTGTCGCGGCTGTCATCAACTTCCGACCGTCTTTTAGTAGAACTGGCATATTGTTGTCACAACCACCTATTTTTTTTACATACGACCAAAATTTCTTTGGATTTTCAATGAGGCTCTTGGAAAGTGAGTTGCATCGAAAGTCATTGATGGCTTCGCGCATCGCATTCTTGACCTGTCCTCTTGTCTCAGCTAGTTTTTCTAAATCACCCCTATACATCGTCCTTCTTGAGCGTGCATGAATCTTCCTTTGCTTTTTAAGTAACCTTTTGACTTCACGCGTATACCACGGGGGATCGTTCCCGTTCCTGATTGTCCTTTTCGGTATATGCAAGTCCATACCTTCCCTGACTATATTTCTGAATCGAAGCCACATCTCTTCAACCGAGCCTCTTCCTTCTACAAAGGTAATATATTTATCCCTCAAAAATGTTCTTAAACTCTCCTTTGGAGCCTTTTCGAACCTGTAAACGACCCTTTTTTTTTTTTTTCTTTTTGCGCTCGACTGTTAATTTTACTGTAGCAATTACAGCTTTATGATCACTTATTCCCGTGGTGGTAGAAATGTCCGTAAATAATTCAGGCCTATCTGTAACGAGAATATCTAAAATGTTTTCGTTTTCGTTGTCGCACCGCGTTGGTTCAATGACGAGCTGCTCAAGATTAAGATCTGAGAAAAGGTCGAGAATAATCTCACAGGATATTTTATCCCTGCCACCAGTAACGTGGGCGTAATTACTCCAGTCAATATACGGCAAGTTGAAGTCGCCTCCTGGTATTATTCCATGATCCGGAAATTGACGAGCTACACAGACGGAAAAAAAAATCCCAACACCAAGAAAAAATTATTGTAGAGTAATGAAATTTGGACAATGCATTTGTCAAGTTAACATGTTTAATTGATTAAATTTTCAAGATCACAGGTTAATTTAAGCTCAAGAAAATGCATTTCAAATGTGAAATACTGTTAAATTAATAGCCGGTGTAACCTCCAGAATTTTGAATGCAAGCCTGCAAACGTGAATGCATTGTGTCATACAGGTTTCGAATGTCACTTTGTGGTATGGAGTTCCATGCTTGTTGTACTTGTGCTGTCAATACTGGGACGGTCAGTGCTGGCTGTGGATGATGCTGGAGTTGTCGTCCAATGATATCCCATACGTGTTCAATTGGAGACAGATCTGGTGATCTCGCAGGCCAAGGTAACATGTCGACACTCTGTAGAGCACGTTGCGAGACAACAGCGGTATGAGGGCGAGCGTTATCCTGTTGAAAAACTCCCCCTTGAATGCTGTTCATGAATGGCAGCACTACAGGTTGAATTACCAGACTGACGTACAAATTTGCAGTCAGTGTGTTTGGTATAACCACAAGAGTGCTCCTGCTGTCATAGGAAATCGGTTACTTCAAGGACAGCTCCGAGCCAGGCGCCCTGTAGCGTGCATTCCACTGACTACAAGCCATCGCCGTTTGCGACTCCAGTGGTGTCAAGCCAGAGCTCATTGGAGGACGGAGTGGAGATCTGTTGTGTTTTCTGATGAAAGCAGGTTCTGCCTTGGTGCCAGTGATGGCCGAGTGTTGGTCAGAAGGAGGCCAGGGGAACGCCTGCAACCAAACTGTCTGCGGCCTAGACACACTGGACCTACACCTGGAGTCATGGTCTGGGGAGCAATTTCCTATGACAGCAGGAGCACTCTTGTGGTTATACCAAACACACTGACTGCAAATTTGTACGTCAGTCTGGTAATTCAACCTGTAGTGCTGCCATTCATGAACAGCATTCAAGGGGGAGTTTTTCAACAGGATAACGCTCGCCCTCATACCGCTGTTGTCTCGCAACGTGCTCTACAGAGTGTCGACATGTTACCTTGGCCTGCGAGATCACCAGATCTGTCTCCAATTGAACACGTATGGGATATCATTGGACGACAACTCCAGCATCATCCACAGCCAGCACTGACCGTCCCAGTATTGACAGCACAAGTACAACAAGCATGGAACTCCATACCACAAAGTGACATTCGAAACCTGTATGACACAATGCATTCACGTTTGCAGGCTTGCATTCAAAATTCTGGAGGTTACACCGGCTATTAATTTAACAGTATTTCACATTTGAAATGCATTTTCTTGAGCTTAAATTAACCTGTGATCTTGAAAATTTAATCAATTAAACATGTTAACCTGACAAATGCATTGTCCAAATTTCATTACTCTACAATAATTTTTTCTTGGTGTTGGGATTTTTTTTTCCGTCTGTGTATATTACTTACGTTATTTCTTAAGGCCTCAGCAACACCTACATCTGCATCTGGTGGACGATAGAAAGACCCTATTACAAGTTTTATCCTAGCTACTAATAGTCTAATCCATAGGATTTCACAGACCGTATCAATATTTATTTCGTTACACGACAGGTGTTTACGAACAGCTATAAATACACCACCTCCATTAGAATGTAACCTATCCTTACGGAAAACATTCATGCTATGGTTAAAAATTTCTGCTGAACTTATATCCTGTTTTAACCAGCTTTCAGTACCTAATACTATATCAGCTTCTGTTCTACTAATAACGCTTTCAAGCTCAGGCTGCTTATTACAAACACTTCTACAGTTTATAACTAGTACTTTTAACGGTCGAGATTGATTTTCGCTACTCCTAAGATATGGTGCCGAATTTAATTGGGCTGCCCGTGACTGTAATCCCAGTTTCGGGTCTTCCTCCCTCAGCCTAAAAAATTCCCCAATGCACTCCACACGGCCCCTGCCACCCGTGTAGCTGATTCACGTGTGTAGTGCACACCTGATCTATCCAAGGGAACCCTACACGATTCGACCCCAGGGCGAAGATCAAGGAATCTGCAGCCATGATTATCGCAGAAACAACGCAGTCTCTGGTTCAGACCCTCGACTCGGCTCTGAACCAGAGGTCCACAGTCAGTTCTATCGACAATACTGCAGATGGTTAGCTCAGCCGAAATCTTGCGGTCATCAACCACAGAGCTCACCGTATGAGCAAGCCGCCGGAAGGAAGAGAGGATACCCTCAGACCCAAGGCGGCAAGCATCATTGGTGCCGACATGAGCTACAATCCGCAGCTGGCTACACCTCGTCCGCTCAATGGCATCCGGGATGGCCTGTTCCACATCATGGATCAGACCGCCCGGAATGCACAAAGAATGGACATTGGACTTCATCCCAGACCTGTTCGCCATGTCCCTAAGGGGCTCAATGAAACGCCTAACGTTGGAGCTACCTATCACCAGAATCCCCTTCTGTGATCGCCCAGACCTAGCGGGCGGGGGGGGGGGGGGCTGGCAACTCGCTGATTGACGATTGTGGATCTGAATCAGATCCAGACAACACATCAAACCTATTGGACAGTGGTACAGGCTTGCCCTCCTGGGATTCAGACCTGTACCCCTGCCCCCGCATGCGGCGTCGACGTCCGGAAACCACGCGCCAGCCACCTTCAGGTGACTGCCGCACAGGCCCCGAAGTCTCAGTCTGGAATGCAGGTACGATATTTGGCAGGGGAGAACCTGTGACAACACCTGCTTCGTCAGGGTCACCCCTTCCACATCTGCTGCAGTCACCTACGGCAGCTTCCAGCCTCGTAACTTTAGTTAGCAAAGCTGCAAGCTGAGCGCGAAGATCAGCCACCTCAACCCGCGTCTGCACACAGCAGTCACAGTCCCTACACATATTACTTATAAAGCAAAAACTACGGAGAGGATAAAAGTTGAACTAACTGAGTAATCCAAATTAACTGTTCACACTTTACTACCAACCGCTACATGACCTAAAGAGAACCTCCCGAGGAATTGAATTTACACCAGACGACTGCACTTAGTAGTTAATAGGACGTACTGATGAACTGTGTTAGCCAACCAATGTACTAAATAAAAAACAAATAAGCTCTATATACTTCCCTATAGAAAAAGCAAATAAATGCGATCACGATTGGAGCACACTGTTATAATTCAATTAACGCAAATAAATCAAACGCTACCACAAAACTTTAAATTATGTAAACAGATGGCGACACTCGTCACGACGGTTGCTGGGGGCCAACTAGCTACTGCTCAGCGACGACGGAGGATATTCAAAGATAAAATCTACCTACAACACTTTAAAATAAAATACTCAGAAAAGGTGGCACTTGACTCGACGGTTGCTGAACTCAACTAGCACCTCCTCTGCGACGACAGAAGATATTCAAAGATAAAATCTACCTACAACACTTTAAAATAAAATACACGGTTGCGAGGCCAGGAAGTTAACCGTTCACCCACCACACTCGGTGTTAAGTCAGTATGAGAGTTTCCAGCACCAAACTCAGTGAAGCAGTTACGAGGATTTCTGGGTCTCGCAGGTTATTACAGAAGATTAACTCAAGTATTTAGTCATATTGTGGGGCCATTAAATGTTTAAAGCTTACATGTCTGAGTGGAGAAAGATGGAGGAAGATGCGTTTTGCATTCTAAAAGAGATGTTATGCAGTGATTACGGAAAAAATGTTCTGTATAACGACGGACGCCAGTGATTATGCGATAGGATCTGATCTAAGTCAGCAAGTGGAAGAAGGGGTCATGCCGGTCGCATACCCGTCCAGAACATTGACCAAGGCAGAAAGGTGGTATTAAATCATTGAGAAAGAGATGTTGGCAATTTGGTGGTTGGTTAAACAATTCCGAGCCGATATGTATGGAAGGAAATTCTGCTTTCATATAGATGATAAACCTCTACAGTGCTTAAGATCAATGAAGGATCCATTCTCACAATTAATGAAGTTTAGACTATGGTTGGAACAATATCGGCCAGGAAAAGAGAATCATGTGGAGGATGCATTGTCACGCTTATGACAAACGGAAGCAGAGCAAGGTGCGACAGGGGACGGAAGCGATGAGGATATCAAGGCAGGTGAAGTAGACCGTTAGGATGGAAAAGATAAGGAGCACAGAAAATCAGTTGGCCGAAGCTCGCGAATAAGAAGAAGAAGGAGATTTTATATGAAGCACCGAATGCGGAAAATGGGGGGCAGCAGAGGAGCCTAAGGACTTTTGA